>CM066606.1:94393117-95130617 GCA_033816785.1 Picus viridis | reverse complement strand
CAAACCTCTCCTCTCCAAACCTCTCCTCTCCTTTTTCCTAAAGCAGACTCTGCCCAGTATTTACTCCTTTGAGTTAATGAGAATAATTACATCAAAATCCATTTGGGCTTCTCAAGATGCTGAATTTGCAAACTGGCAGTATAAATACTTTAACACCCATTCAAATGCACTGTAATTGCATTTGATTCTAAGTAGTGCTGTATTTCAAACCCATGCCTTTGTAAATACCAGATCTCCCTCCAACCCCCTACTCCCGATTCTTGATTCAAGCATCAGTCCTTAGCAGTGTGTAGTGTGCCTGGTTGATGTTAGTCCTGACAAATTATTTTGCTGAAAAAGCTGACCACAAAGAATGAAATTTTCCATTAAAAATCAATATATTCCCATGCCACAGGTCCTAGTGTAAGAACAATACAGTGGTCTGTATTGTCTGTTTGTCAGCAGGTGCACGTCTGATTTGTGGTTTTACCTTGTTCAAACACAGTTGTGAGTAACCTGTGACTGATTAGTAATACTTCCATGGTAAGACCTCACCTGGAGTACTGCCTCCAGTTTACAATACAATACAATACAATATAATACAATACAATACAATACACCAGGTGGAAAGAGACCTTCAAGATCATCTCGTCCAACCCATCAACCAATCCAACCCACCTAAACAACTAAACCATGGCACCAAGCACCCCATCAAGTCTCCTCCTGAACACCTCCAATGAAGGTGACTCCACCACCTCCCTGGGCAGCCCATTCCAATGGGCAATCACTCTCTCTGTAGAGAACTTCTTCCTAACCTCCAGCCTAAACCTGCCCTGGCACAGCCTGAGACTGTGTCCTCTTGTTCTGGTGCTGGCTGCCTGGGAGAAGAGACCAACCTCTGCCTGGCTACAACCTCCCTTCAGGTAGTTGTAGAGAGCAATACTCACCCCTGAGTCTCCTCTTCTCCAGGCTAAGCAGTTCTGGAGCCCCTATTACAGAAGGGATGTGGATGTGCTGGAGCGTGTCCAGAGCAGGGCCACGAGGATGATCAGAGGGCTGGAGCACCTCTCCTGTGAGGACAGACTGAAGGAGTTGGGGCTGTTCAGTCTGGAGAAGAGAAGGCTCTGAGGTGACCTCATTGTGGCCTTCCAGTATCTGAAGGGGGCTACAGGAAGGCTGGGGAGGGACTTCTCGGGCTCTCAGGTAGTGATAGGACTAGGGGGAATGGAATGAAGTGGAGGTGGGGAGATTCAGGCTGGAGGTGAGGAAGAAGTTCTTCCCCATGAGAGTGGTGAAGGCCTGGAATGGGTTATCCAGGGAGGTGGTTGAGGCCCCATCCCTGGAGGTGTTTAAGCCCAGGCTGGATGAGGCTGTGGCCAGCGTGATCTAGTGTAGGGTGTCCCTGCCCATGGCAGGGGGGTTGGAACTAGATGATCCTTGTGGTACTGTGACCGGTTTAGGCTGTGCCTTTAAGAAATGGACACTTTCTGAACACTCTGGCTGAATGTTTTTGATATTTGAATGAAAACAAAGATATGCTAAACTGATTTCATTGGTAGAATTCAACTGTAAATTTTTAGCTTAGTCTATTCAGTCTGGGGAGTTTCTTCTTCTCCCTGTCCTGTGGGCTGGCCCGTTTCTCTCTCTGAAGCAGCAGCTTGCTACGCAGGGACGACCTTGCTAACCAGATAAGAAAACTAACTCTTGCATTCGCTTTGAGCTTAACAGAATTTTCCCCTTTTTATTACCTTCCTTTCTCTTTCTCTCTAACCCTTTTGGGAAAAAGGGGAGGTAGGGAGGGAGAAGTGGGGAGGACAGGCTGAACCCCCTGGCCGCTAGGGGTTGGGGAAAGGTCTCCTGTATTACATACATTGCTGTATATTTCTGTATATATTGTAAATATTGTATGGGTTTTTTTGTACATATTCATTGCATTCCATTTCTGCTTGTCAATACAGCTTTCATCTGCTTCTCTGGCTGAGTTAGCTGTGGATTCTTTTGTGTGTGGGGGGAATTTTCCCACTCTGCCACATGTCCCTTCCAACCCTAACTGATACTATGATACATTTGTGTGTTGGCAAGTGGCATTTACAGTATGGCTAGTTGTCAGGTGGGATTACAACATGAAAGAAAGGAAACAACTTTACCTTATTATTGCAGGAAAGGACTCAATTGTTCCTGCCTTTCCTTCACCACTTCATAAAATCATCATAGAATGAACCAGGTTGGAAGAGACCTCCAAGATCATCCAGGCCAACCTATCACCCAGCCCTATCTAATCAACCAGACCATGGCACTCAGTGCCTCATTCAGGCTTTTCCTAAACACCTCCAGTGATGGTGACTCCACCACCTCCCTGAGCAGCACATTCCAATGGCCAATCTCTCTTTCTATGAAGAACTTCCTAACCTCCAGCCTGAACCTCCCCTGGCACAGCTTGAGACTGTGTCCTCTTGTTCTGGTGCTGGTTGCCTGGGAGAAGAGACCAACCTCCACCTGGCTACAACCTCCCTTCAGGGAGTTGGAGACAGCAAGAAGGTCTCCTCTGAGTCTCCTCTTCTGCAGGCTTAGCAACCCCAGCTCCCTCAGCCTCTCCTCACAGGGCTGTGCTCCAATGCCCTCCCCAGCTTTGTTGCCCTTCTCTGGACACCTTCCAGCAACTCAACATCTTTCCTAAACTGAGAGGCCCAGAACTGGACACAGGACTCAAGGTGTGGCCTAACCAGTGCAGTGTACAGGGGCAGAATGACCTCCCTGCTCCTGCTGGCCACACTCTTCCTGCTGCAGGCCAGGATGCCATTGGACTTCTTGGCTAATTTATTGGATGCTTCTCCATTTTTCCTTTTTATCCTTTCCCCCACTTCTTTTCCTTTATCTTTCCTTTTTTCTTTCCTCTTCCTTTTCCCTCTCCCTCTCCCTCTCCCTCTCCCTCTCCCTCTCCCTCTCCCTCTCCCTCTCCCTCTCCCTCTCCCTCTCCCTCTCCCTCTCCCTCTCCCTCTCCCCCTCCCTCTCCCCCTCCCTCTCCCCCTCCCTCTCCCCCTCCCTCTCCCCCTCCCTCTCCCCCTCCCTCTCCCTCTCCCTCTCCCTCTCCCTCTCCCTCTCCCTCTCCCTCTCCCTCTCCCTCTCCCTCTCCCTCTCCCTCTCCCTCTCCCTCTCCCTCTCCCTCTCCCTCTCCCCCTCCCCCTCCCCCTCCCCCTCCCCCCCCCCTCCCTCTCCCTCTCCCTCTCCCTCTCCCTCTCCCCCTCCCCCTCCCCCTCCCCCCCCCCTCCCCCTCCCCCTCCCCCTCCCTCTCCCTCTCCCTCTCCCTCTCCCTCTCCCTCTCCCTCTCCCTCTCCCTCTCCCTCTCCCTCTCCCCCTCCCCCTCCCTCTCCCTTTCCCTCTCCCTTTTCCTTTCCTTTTCCTTCCCTATATAGGAGTTACTTGCATTCAGTTGACAGCACCTTAGGTTTCTACTCTGCTTATTTTATATAGGGGCAAGTAATCCTACTGACAGATAATGATCTGTCAAGTATTTTGCTGGTAGAAGGTGCTTCTTAATGGTGAAAACTTTTACCCCCAAATTTCCTATTATGTGAGGCAGCTAAAATCAATCCAGCTTCAAAAGTCCACTGAAGCCTGGACCAGAGAAATTAGTTTGATGATCAAAGTAAACCAAAATGTGTGTTGAGTGGAAAATTTTGCCCCCAAATTTACCAACACTTTTGTGCATCAGTATTTTATTGAGGTTCATGTACCCTAACTCAGGCATCTAGAAATGATCACCCTGCTCTCTGAAGAGCCATTCCAGAGCATAATATCCCCTAATCCATCCATTATAGGTAGGGGAGGCATCATTCTGTCATGCTACAAGACATATTCTTAAGTCCTGATTTGTATGACCTTGTCTACCTGATGTAAATATATCAGATAAAACTCACTGTACATCAGCTGTTAATAGATACCCCTTTTCTTGTGTTTTTTTGTTGGTTTTTTTTTTTTCTTCTCACTGAAACTCTTCTGGATGTTTCAAATGAACAACTGTGGGCCCAGGACAACCACATGAGGTTCAACATGACCAAGTGCAAGGTCCTGCAGCTGGGTCAGGGCAATCCCGAGCACTAATAGAGGCTGGGCAGGGACTGGCTTGAGAGAAGCCCTGAAGTTAAGGACCTGGGGGTGCTGGTGGTTGAGAAGCTAAACTGGAGCCACTAGTGAGCACTTGCAGCCCAGAGAGCCAAGCAGAGCCTGGGCTACAGCAAGAGAAGTGTGGCCAGCAGTGCCAGGGAGGGGATTCTCCCCCTCTGCTCCACTCTGCTGAGACCACAGCTGGAGCTCTGGGTCCAGTTCTGGAGCCTCTGTGCCAGGAAGGATCTGGAGGTGCTGGAAGGTGTCCAGAGCAGGGCCATGAGGATGAGCAGAGGGCTGGAGCTGCTCCGCTATGGGGACAGACTGAGGGAGTTGGGGCTGTTCAGTCTGGAGAGGAGAAGGCTCTGAGGAGACCTAATTGTGGCCTTCCAGTATCTGAAGGGGGCTCCAAGAAAGCTGGGGAGGGACTTTTGAGGGTGTCAGGGAGTGATAGGACTGGGGGGATGGAGCAAAACTAGAAATGGGTAGATTGAGATTGGATGTTAGGAAGAAGTTGCTCCCCATGAGGGTGGTCAGAGCCTGGCACAGGCTGCCCAGGGAGGTGGTGGAAGCCTCATCCCTGGACGTTTTGAAGGCCAGGCTGGAGGTGGCTGTGAGCAACCTGCTGTAGTGTGAGGTGTCCCTGGCCATGGCAGTGGGATTGGAACTGGCTGATCCTTGAGGTCCCTTCCAGCCCTGACAATTCTATGATTCTATAAATGCTCTTCCCATTTTCCCTGCTTACAAGGGCAGTGTCTGGGTGACTGGCTGTTTTAGCAATATGAAATGCATTGGTGTGAGATGCTGATACTCCATGCACTGGGAAGAATCAAAGGGCTAGCTTTTCAATGAGAACTCTTCAGGTGAACTCACATGTTTGAATGCTTAAACCCAAGAACAAAAATATCTTTTACAAGGTGTATTTTTTTCCCTTCTTTTATTGCAATAACTTTAACACAGGAAGAAGGGGGAGGGAGGAGGAAGGGAAGGCGGAAAGGAGTGATATAAGCTTATACTCTTAACTTTCCCCAACCATATTATGTTCCAGAACTACAAGATGTGGTAAAGACAGGTAAGCAGATTAATTTAGCACACTTCCAGACTTCTGAAGCAGAAGAGGGAAGTAAGAACATTTTATAATTTCTGACATATGGAGCATGTAGTACAGACTGCAATATAGAATGAATGATCAAAGTCCTGTTTCCAATAGATTCTGTGAACATTTTTGGCCTCAAAGTCATTAGTAAACTTCAATTTAGGAGCTGAATCCTAAAACCTTAATTTGGACAAAACACTCCTGCTTGGGAGCAATAGTAACCTACTCACTGGTCAAAATTTAATATAGTTCATGAAGCAGGCAGCTCAACCTCTTGGAAAAAAAATACTGAAAATACTTAGAAAAATACCTTCAAGGGATGGAGAAGAAATTGAGAACTAAGCACAGGAAAAAAAAAAAGAACTAAGGCTTTCAAAGAAAATTGAAGCTTTGGAGAGCTGTCAACTATATTGATTTATATTTAAACATTTTAGAAATTGGAGCTTTGATTAGCTGAGGCCCTCTCCAGCTCCCCCTCAGCTCTGATTTATGGGCAGGCTGAATCTCAGTAAAATGAAAGCTAAATGAGGTGTTCTTTAAAATTAGCTTTGAACACTGAAAGAAGGTAAGGAAGAGGGCAAGTTGGCTGATGCTGACATGAGTGGGAATGGGTTATGAGGATGGGTGTCTTCAGGAGCTAAGTCTTTTGAATACTGGAGAGGGGGAAGGAGCAGAAAGCACAGGATGTCAGGAAGTTTCTAATTGCTAAATGTGATAGCACCAATGCATACAGCACTTTCAGCTGGGAGATGCAATGAGCTGGGCTTGTTAGCACAAACAAAGCTGTCTGTACATATGTAAGAAGATTTTTAGTGTTTTGTTTTGGTTTTGTTTGTTTTGCAAGGATTTTTTTTCACAGTTTCCTTAAGAAATGGCTTTATCGTTTTGGAGTTTGCCACTGGTTGTCTTAACCCACCTGGGGTCTTTTGATAGACATATCCTGCCACCCAGGACGCAGCCAGACACCCTCAGGTGGAACTGTGGGCTGGTAATTTAAAATGAATGACCCCAGTGGTGCATCTCACACTGTCATCTTGCCATATTAAAGTGGATATAAAAATCTGCAGACATGTTCACTTGACTGTGATCTTCCCACTCCTTTTCTGCCTTTGCTCCTCAGATTGCCATTGCTTTTGTTAGAGAAAATAGACACTAACTTAGATGATACCAGAAGCCAAACAACAGTGGATAAAAGTGGTCTAAACAGACTAAGATTTAAGGCAATATCCACTTCTACGAATGGTCTCTGTCCTGCTCTCCCCACACCTTCCACCACAGGAACTGTCTTCCCTCAAGGATGTCTGCTACTCTTAATGAATAGAATAGAATAGAATAGAATAGAATAGAATAGAATAGAATAGAATAGAATAGAATAGAATAGAATAGAATAGAATAGGTTGAATAGAAGCAACCTTCAAGGTCATCGCATCCATCCCATCACCCAACACCATCTGATCAACTAAACCATGGCACCAAGTGCCTCATCCAGGCTCTTCCTAAACACATCCAGGGATGGTGACTCCACCACCTCCCTGGGCAGCACATTCCAATGGCCAATCTCTCTTTCTGGGAAGAACTTCTTCCTAACATCCAGCCTAAACCTCCCCTGGCACAGCTTGAGACTGTGTCCTCTTGTTCTGGTGCTGGTTGCCTGGGAGAAGAGACCAACCCCCACCTGGCTACAACCTTCCTTCAGGTAGTTTTAGACAGCAATATGCAAATGACTGCATCAGAGGTATACATGTGGTCAGTGTCCAATCCCAGCAGGCTACTGCAGTTGGCTGCTCCTTGGAAGAAAAATCCCAGGTACAAAGGAAATTACATGTGACAGTTGTTTGAAAACATGTCTCTTAAATGAAGTGAGGAATTTGACATAAGTAGATGATCCCTGAGAGAGGGGTAGCTGCCAAAATTGTTAGATCATGACATTTGTAGAAGATTTTAATGCTTTGCAGCTGGAATGTGCACAGAACAGCATATTCTCACCCCACATTCTTGCTGAGTTTGAAGACATGGGTATAAATGAATTCTGACTAGCTCAAAAACTTCCTCTCAGATATTGTGGGTTTGGTTCTTGACAGCCTTTATCATGGCAAGAAGAACTTTTCAGGTATTATGGGTCCAAAAGGTTGAGTCTGACTCTGGGGGATTGTTTAAGTTTTCCTAGACAGTTAGACACAGGGCATCCCGGACTGGATTCAGCTTCATAGCTTGGACATGGATTTCAGTTATCCTCTGCTCTTGGCATTGGTCTTTGCTTGCCTGAGATGTCCTCATTATTTCATAGACTCACAGAAGGCTTTAAGTTGTAAGGGACTGTCAAAAGGGATGTAGTCTGACCCCAACGCAATGAAAAGGGACATTTCCAAGGTTGCTCAGGGCCCTGTCCAACCTGAACTTGAATGATACTAGGAATGGAGTTTCTGCTATGTACCTCAGCAGTGGCTGATCCCCAAAGTATCACAGTATATTAAAAAAGTTGGAAGGGACCTTCAGAGATCATCAGAGATCAACCCCCCTGCCAAAGCAGGATTACCCAGGGTAGTCTGCACAGGAATGTATCCAGGTGGGTTTTGAACGTGTCCAGAGAAGGAGACTCCATAGCCTCCCTGGGCAGCCCATTCCAGGGCTCTGTCACCCTCACTGTAAAGAAGTTTCTCGTCATGTTGAGGTGAAGTCTTCTGTGTTCCAGCTTGTCCTCATTGTCCCCCACAGCAAACTCCTGGCCAAGCTATCAGCCCCTGGCTTGGACAGGAGCACACTGTGTTGGGTTAGGAACTGGCTGGAGGGCTGAGCCCAGAGAGTGGTGGTGAATGGTGCCACAGCCAGCTGACAGCCAGGCACTAGTGGTGTGCCCCAGGGATCAGTGCTTGGGCCATATGCTCTTTAACATCTTTATTGATGATCTGGATGAGGCCATTGAGTCCAGCATCAGTAAATTTGTGGATGACACCAAGCTGGGGGCAGGAGTTGATCTGCTGGAGGGCAGAGAGGCTTTGCAGAGGGACTTCGACAGGCTGGACAGATGGGCAGAGTCCAAGGGCAGGAGATTGAACACATCCAAGTGCCGGGTTCTGCACATTGGCCACAGCAACCCCAGGCAGTGCTACAGGCTGGGGTCAGAGTGGCTGAGAGCAGCCAGGCAGAGGGGGACCTGGGGGTACTGGTGGATGGTAGGCTGAACCTGAGCCTGCAGTGTGCCCAGGCAGCCAAGAAGGCCAATGGCATCCTGGCCTGCATCAGGAAGAGTGTGGCCAGCAGGAGCAGGGAGGTCATTCTGCCCCTGTACACTGCACTGGTTAGGCTGCACCTTGAGTCCTGTGTCCAGTTCTGGGCCACCTCGCTGGGCAACTTCTTCCTAAGATCCATCCTAAGCCTGCTCTCCCTTAGCTCCAATCTGTTCCCCCTTGTCCTGTCACTAGACACCCTCATGAACAATCCCTCTGCAGCCTCCCTGTAGGATCCCTTCAGGTAGTGGAAGGCAGCTCTAAGGTCACCCCAGAGTCTTCTCTAGGCTGAACAACCCCAGCTCCCTCATCCTACCTTCAGAGCAGAGGTGCTTCAGCCCTTGGATCCCTTTTGTGGCTGCCCCTGGACTCACTCCAACAGCTCTACATCCTTCTTACGCTGGGGCCACAAGAACTGGACATAATATTCCAGGTGGGGTCTCACAGGAGCAGAGTAAGTTGTTGTTTGCCTATGATGAAACGCTCCAGACAGCCCCAAGGAGGGCAATGCAAACAGTCATGGGGCTGTGTGCAAATGGCAGCACACAGACACCTCCAGGTGATCTCTCTTGTGAAGAACAAGCACTCCTCTAACACCAGCTATCATCCACATAAATTAAGTAGATATCTCACTTCTCTAAAGAAATTGATTGTTTATTTCTTTGCAAAGACAGAATAGGCAATAAAAGTATTACTAAGACAGGATAGAAACCACCACTTTATGGCTGGAATGTATGAGCTGGGAGTACTTTATGGTTTAAGTCATAATGCTGTAAGCACTCCTGCAGGATAAATGGGAGAAAATTAATCTCCAGAAATGGTTCTGAAGCAGTTCAGAGGATTTAAGAAACAAAACTGTCCACATCTTTCTCCCACAGGTCCACAACTAGCCTTATCTAGCTGCAGTCATTCTCACTTAGCTAAAACCCATTCAGCAAAAAATTTAACTCCGTGTTTAAATCCAACCCTGTTCAGCCAAGCACAGAATCATGTGCTTTCTATGCAGCAGAGAGAAATCCACCTTCTAGGAGTCTCTCAGCTAACCCAAAGCTCTTCATCTAAATCCTAGCCAAAACTGAGATGATGACAGGAGGTTTTGACCCACGGATAGTCCACAAGGTGATATCAGGTTAAATACATACAGCAATGACTGCAATTTAAGCACAGGGTCTAAACAATCTAAACCCTCTTTGAACTATGGAAACCACTGCTGCTGGAGCTTTGTTATGATACCTGACTGGTTTTATGCAGTAATAAACACGGTGATTTATAAGGATTTTTATTGTATTCACATTGTTTGAACATAGTGGAGGTTGTTATGTTGACAAAAAGGATACCTCCTGCTTCGTCTCAGATGCAGTAGGTGTTGTCTGATGCCACACTATCTGAATGTGTGAAACAAGATTGCTATTGTGGCTTGTCCTTATGTCCCTCTCTGGGTAACAAGGAACAAGGAGAGTGCATGAAATGGATGTTTACAGGTACAAACCCCAAATGCTTACAGTTTTCCAAAAGCTCATATGTTTTACCAGTCCAAAATTCTATGAGAATAACAAGTCCAAAATAACAGAAAATTGATTCCAAATATTTCTGACAATATCCTGGATGCTAGGAAGAAGTTCTTCACAAGAGAGAGAGAGATTGGCCATTGGAATGTGCTGCCCAGGGAGGTGGTGGAGTCACCATCACTGGAGGTGTTTAGGAAGAGCCTGGATGGGGCCCTTGGTGCCATGGTTTAGTTGATTAGATGGTGCTGGGTGATAGGTTGGACTCAGTGATCTCAAAGGTCTTTTCCAACCTGGTTAATTCTATTCTATTCTATTCTATTCTATTCTATTCTATTCTATTCTATTCTATTCTATTCTATTCTATTCTATTCTATTCTATCCTATCCTATCCTATCCTATCCTATCCTATCCTATCCTATCCTATCCTACTCTGGGTCCAAGGAAGCTACGCCACGGAGATCATTGTGAGCAGAAAATGCTGAGTAGTTGTGAAAGATCACTTCACAGATTGAAGCTGTCCCAAGTGAACTTGGGGATGTCTCTGATTACTGCAGGGGTGTGGACTAGGTGACTTTTATAGGTCCTTTCCAACCCAATGCATTCCATGATTCTATGAAGTCAGTGTAGCCTGAGTTTTTTCCTTTCTTTCCCTGACAACCCTTGTCCCAGATGAAATGGCCTCCTTGGAGTGTTGCATGAGAACAGAATGAGTCAAGGGACAAGGAGAAAATGTTATTTTCAGGGTTCAGCCCGTTAAAGATTAAGTGCATATTTTTGTCAGATATTGGCACATCAGTCTTTTCCTGTGATGACTACCATCAACACCAGACTACCTCTACAGGGAGAGAACTGCAAACTTAATGTTTCCCAGCAAGCAGTTAATAGACAGCAAGCACGTGCAGAGCTATTGCTTCTGATATGTGCAACTAACTAGAACAGAATAGAATTAACCAGGCTGGAAAAGACCTTTGAGATCATCAAGTCCAGCACCATCTGATCAACTAAACCATGGCACCAAGGGCCTCATCAGGTCTCCTCCTGAACACCTCCAGTGATGGTGACTCCACCACCTCCCTGGGCAGCACATTCCAATGGCAAATCACTCTCTCTGTGTAGAACTTCTTCCTAACCTCCAGCCTAAACCTCCCCTGGCACAGCTTGAGACTGTGTCCTCTTGTTCTGGTGCTGCCTGTCTGGGAGAAGAGACCAGCTCCCACCTGGCTACAACCTCCCTTCAGGGAGTTGTAGAGAGCAATAAGATCTCCCCTGAGCCTCCTCTTCTGCAGGCTAAGCAACCCCAGCTCCCTCAGCCTCTCCTCACAGGGCTGTGCTCCAGACCCCTCCCCAGCTTTGTTGCCCTTCTCTGGACACCTTCCAGCAAGTCAGCATCTTTCCTAAGCTGAGGAGCCCAGAACTAGACACAGGATATATACAACTAATTTGGTCCATATATATATGTAATACATATATATGTGCACTGTGTATATACTCTGCACTACTATCTTGTTTGGGAACTATACTGTACTACATATTGAACTATACTATACTACATACTATACTGTATTATACTATACTGTACTATACTATACTGTATTATACTATACTATACTGTACTATACTATAGTTGGGAACTACCGGACTTACAGTTCAACCCTGAGTTGGAGGAATGAGCAATAATGCAATGCACCCAAAAATTCTGCTTTATGCAGCATGTACTTCTATCTTAAAAATGCCATTTTGAGCATTAGCCACATCTCACTGGCGAGGGTTAAAACATGTGACAAGGTAGAAGTCTGATGTGATGGTCTGGGTTATTATATCATTGTGGCATGCCAATTATAATAATAAAATCACAACAGCTAAATGCCACTCAGTGGCTGTACTAAGAATAGGTTGATTGAAATGTAATGACTATATGTCATCATTAGAGCTGCTGAGCCTCAGAGAATCTCTACTAATGAACAACTGCATATTAACCAGCAAATTATGACTTTTGCAACTGAATCTAAAAGATGAACTCATTGATACCATTGGATTATCAAGAGCTTCTGTATTGATGCTCAATCACTTTAATAGATTTACTTTCCTTATTGTAGAATATGACAATGTAAGTGCTGTGAACAGTAATTTCCTAATAATAACCCTAATAATGCTAATAACACTATAATCTTATTTAATCTAATTTAAATAGATGGCAAAAAGCCCTACACAGAACCACTTGTCTTTTGTTGGTGGAAAGATTCTCATTACGAAAATTAGATTGCTTTCAAACTCCTTTGGCAGATTAAAATCAAAGCCACTCGCCGTAGACAAACCCGGCAGGAGCCCCAGATATGCAGAGTCTTCAGGGAAACACTAATGCATTGGGCTTAGTGGGGATGAATTTAAACATCTACTTACAGACTTGAGTGAATTGGGCTTTCTCAAGCCCTGGGCAGGGTCTTGTTTTTAGATAAGTTTGATTTTGTATCCATATCAGAACACTATTTGTTATCTGAACCGATTTACTTTACCAATGAGATCTCTGCAAATGAGTGTAGGAATTACTAGGGAAGAAGAGAGAGCAGGTGAAGGCCACATGGCAGACACAATAGAAATCAACTTGTAAAGATGGTGTCAAATTCTGGGGAGGGACTTCTCAGGATCTCAGGTAGTGATAGGACTAGGGGGAATGGAATGAAGCTGGAAATGGGGAGATTCAGGCTGGATGTGAGGAAGAAGTTCTTTACCATGAGAGTGGTGAAGCCCTGGAATGGGTTGTCCAGGGAGGTGGTTGAGGCCCAGTCCCTGGAGGTGTTTAAGACCAGGCTGGACGAGGCTCTGGCCAGCGTGATCTAGTGTAGGGTGTCCCTGCCCATGGCAGGGGGGTTGGAACTAGATGATCCTTGTGGTCCCTTCCAACCCTGACTGATTCTATGATTCTATGATTCTAAATTCTCAGTATATAGTAAATTTTCTTGACTCCCTAAGTGTTTTTAATAACCCATGGCAGAAATAAGTACTCTGGGAACATCTTGCTCAAGTATGGACTTGCCTTGGCCATACTTAAAATTGACTCCATCACCACATGTTTCTAAGTTGGGTCCACCATGAGATTTCAGTACCGTTTCTACATGCATAAACAAATTTTAGAAAGCTAATCCTGCAAAGGGAGAATTGAAAGTGACTTTTTCCTGCTCGTCCCATTTTATCTCTGTGTTACGTATACGGTTTTGTACCTCGGCCATAACTTCCTGTGCAAAAAAAAGCAGAGCTGAAGTGTCCTCGGGAGTAAGAGCTGGACTCTGTTGTGGCTAACACCTGACACCTCTGATTGCAAAACTTATATTGGTGCAAGTGAGAATAACAGAACAGAACAGAACAGAATAGAATAGAATAGAATAGAATAGAAATAGAATAGAATAGAATAGAATAGAATAGAATAGAATAGAATAGAATAGAATAGAATAGGACCAGGTTGGAAGAGACCTTCAAGATCATCGCGTCCAACCCATCAACCAATCCAACCCACCTAAACAACTAAATCATGGCACCAAGCACCCCAGCAAGTCTCCTCCTGAACACCTCCAATGAAGGTGACTCCACCACCTCCACGGGCAGCCCATTCCAATGGGCAATCACTCTCCCTGTATAGAACTTCTTCCTAACATCCAGCCTAAACCTGCCCTGGCACAGCCTGAGACTGTGTCCTCTTGTTCTGGTGCTGGCTGCCTGGGAGAAGAGACCAACCTCTGCCTGGCTACAACCTCCCTTCAGGTAGTTGTAGAGAGCAAGAACGTCTCCCCTGAGTCTCCTCTTCTCCAGGCTAAGCAACCCCAGCTCCCTCAGCCTCTCCTCATAGGGCTTGTGTTCCAAACCCCTCACCAACTTCGTTGCCCTTCTCTGGACACCTTCCAGCAAGTCAACATCTTTCCTAAACTGAGGGGCCCAGAACTGGACACAGGACTTGAGGTGTGGCCTAACCAGTGCTGGGTACAGGAGCAGAGTGGCCTCCCTGCTCCTGCTGGCCACACTTTTCCTAATGCAGACCAGGAAGAGGAGGAGTGAAGTCTGAACTTTGGGCTATTTTTTGGGCTTGACAGACAGGCTAAGCTTTCCTGCTAGTGACACACAAGAGTGGCTGTCATAGGGGTCAGATAAGCATGAAGACTACATTTCATCCTTTGAACTGTAGGTTCAAAGCAAGGCTGGATTCTCAAGAGAGAGTAAAATGCCATATTTGCTGCAGAATTCCAGTTCTGGGCCCCTCAGTTTAGGAAAGATGTTGACTTGCTGGAAGGTGTCCAGAGGAGGGCAACAAAGTTGGGGAGGGGTCTGGAGCACAGCCCTGTGAGGAGAGGCTGAGGGAGCTGGGGTTGCTTAGCCTGGAGAAGAGGAGGCTCAGGGAAGAAGGGAGGTTGTAGCCAGGCAGAGGTTGGTCTCTTCTCCCAGGCAACCAGCACCAGAACAAGAGGAGAGAGTCTCAAGCTGTGCCAGGGGAGATTCAGGCTGGATGTCAGGAAGGAATTCTTCCCAGCAAGAGAGATTGGCCCTTGGAATGTGCTGCCCAGGGAGGTGGTGGAGTCACCATCACTGGAAGTGTTTAGGAAGAGCCTGGATGAGGCACTTGGTGCCATGGTTTAGTTGATCAGATGGTGTTGGGTGATGGGATGGATGCGATGACCTTGAAGGTTGCTTCCAACCTGGTCTATTCTATTCTATTCTATTCTATTCTATTCTATTCTATTCTATTCTATTCTATTCTATTCTATTCTATTCTATTCTATTCTATTCTCTGTTGCTAAGAGTGGTGTCTTGCAGGAGACATCACAGGAAGACTCAATGGGTATGATAGTGTGGGACTGAAAATGGGGTAAAGTGATTACAGGAGGAGAAAGCAGGGTTGGTGGTTGGTGATCCTGAGCTAAGTACAATCCCCCCAAACTGCTTGTCTTTCCTGCTTGATCTTCTGATGGCTCAGCAAGAAACAGGTCAAAGGGTGCTAAAAGCAGAAATGGCAGCAACTAGGGGTGTTTGGAAGTGGTGGGCAGGGTAGCATCTGACTGTGCCACTCTGTGATGGGTGTGAGACAAAATGATGAGTGGCCCCAGTGCAGCCAGATGGGAACTCTTTCCAAGAGGAAGGGAAGGAGAAAAAAAAATCACTCTTTTGATGTAAAAATATTTCCTTTTTCAACCAAGCAATTTTGGGAACAGACATGAATCCCCACATTCCAACTGAAATGGTTCCATGATTTTATGAATATGCAAATTTCTGTCAGAAAGTCAACAGCGTTTTGTTGCTCAGTCTATCAGCCCTGGCATTTGCCTACCCACAAGCTTCAGTATCAAGTGAGAAACATGAGCCACATGCCCATGTGCAGGAGCAGACTGCATTTCAGGGATCATATCAGATGACTGCGCTTGGGTAAACCCTGCTCAGCAGTTCTTAGAGTTGGTACCCAAAGCCACAGTGGGCAGCTCCCAACCTTCTCTGACTTGTGCTGCCCGTTCATGGTATTAGTGCGCACAGGGAAAGGCAGGGCGTGGGGATGCCTTAGGCCATGCCTCAAGTGTATGGAGTGTGTTGGTGATGGGACTTGTCACTGAGGAGTCCTCCCTGTGAGCAGCTCCCTTCTAGGATAATTTAAGCAAACCATGGGGTAGTTGTGCTGCTAGATTTATTCTGGATCTGCAGGGATTCAGATATTCCCACCTGTCTTTTCTCCTGCAGGGCATTGTGGAGGAGAGCCTGCTCTTGGGGATGCTCTTGCCACAGAGTGATCCCAGGGAGGCAAACAGAGAGAGAGACTGTTAAAAATAAATTTAAACGAAGACTGCAAATTATAGTAAAGCTGAAGAGAGGACTTTCAGAGAGCACAGTTTGTCAGGAAGACAGCTGCTTTTTATAGCAAGCCTGGCATGGCTGATGGCAAAGACATTTGACATTTAGCTCTGACTTAGTGGCAGGTGGGGAGAAAGAAGCCAGGGAAACTGTAAGCAACCTACTTTGAAAGAGGAATTAGGAAGGGGCAGCCCTTCGGAAAAGTGCATCGCTTTGGCTGGACTCCTTGGCTGCTTCACGGTGTGAGGGGCTGGATCCAAAGCCCCTTGGTGTTATGCTTTTGTCCCTTTATGGAGAGCAAAAAGCAGTCCCAGAGCCCAAGATTCCTTTCATAAGACTTTGCTTTTCTTGGCCTTTCAGAGCTACCTGTGTCCAGGTCTTCCCCAATGATTTCCCCTCAGGAGTGAGGGATGCAGGGACAAGGGTGAAAGACCTCCAAGCTGACTGTAGTCATGACTGGGATTCACACCCGTCCTGTGCACTGAAGTGTAACACAGCCTGCATTAGGGATGGTGTGGCCAGCAGGAGCAGGGAGGTCATTGTGCCCCTGCACTCTGCATTGGTTAGGCCGTGCCTCGAGTCCTGTGTCCAGTTCTGGGCCCCTCAGTTTAGGAAAGATGTTGACTTGCTGGAAGGTGTCCAGAGAAGGGCAACGAAGTTGGTGAGGGGTTTGGAACACAAGCCCTGTGAGGAGAGGCTGAGGGAGCTGGGGTTGCTTAGCCTGGAGAAGAGGAGGCTCAGGGCAGACCTTCTTGCTCTCTACAACTACCTGAAGGGAGGTTGTAGCCAGGCAGAGGTTGGTCTCTTCTCCCAGGCAACCAGCACCAGAACAAGGGGACACAGTCTTAAGTTGTGCCAGGGGAAGTTTAGGCTCGAGGTGAGGAGAAAGTTCTTCACCGAGAGAGTGATTTGTCATTGGAATGTGCTGCCCGTGGAGGTGGTGGAGTCACCATCCCTGGAGGTGTTCAAGAGGGGATTGGATGTGGCACTTGGTGCCATGGTCTAGTCGTGGGGTCTGTGGTGACAGGTTGCACTTGATGATCTTCGAGGTCTCTTCCAACCTTGGTGATACTGTGATTCTGTGATACTGTGACACAGGATGTGAATTACAAGGGAGGGGACGCTCTTGGTTTAGGAGAACCCAGAACTGGCACAACAGTTTCAGCAACTTCATTGAAATCAAAATGGACCTTGGGTTCTCATTTTCTCCATTTGCAAAATGTGGGTATCAATACAGACTTTTCTCCTACTTTTCAAGGTGCCTTTGAACATATAAACTGCTGATTATGATGTTTATTATTAGAGGGATTTATTCCCTGAATGACAGATTTTATCTGATTGTTATCCCGTAGCTGTTCATACTACACTACACTAGGTCCCTGCCCATTAAGATGGGGATAATACTCTGTTGCTTTTCTTTGTGTGCTTGGATAATTTCACTGTGCTTCCAACCCAGATCTGATCCTGTGACTCATGAGAAATGCTGATCACTGTGCACTGGGGACCACTGGGAAAATATGTGGAACTAAGATTCTTATCAACTACTGCTTATCACAAGGACCTACTTATATATACTTGTTCCAGACTTCCCTGAGCTACCTAATTTGATGTACTATTTTTATGAGGTCTTCCTAATCTCCAAATAACATTTTCCTCTTATTTATTGTTCAGGACACATTTGGTAAAAGGAGTTAAGTACCTCAGTAATTTGTAGTCATTATTATTTTCACGATTTCCAATTTATTAGTGTTTACACCTGTACAAGAAGACAAAGTACTTGATTTGATAAATAAATATCTCCTCAAGCGTTTGTCAGCTGTATTCATTAGTGTGAGTCTTTCTCTGGATAAACTACGGGACTCCCTGCCACAGGACAGGAGAGGAAAGACAGTGTGAGCATGTGTGAGACAGTTAATTAGGACTAATGGCATAAGGGATGCCCTTAGGCAGATCTTTTAACATCCATATGGCTAAAGATCCTTGCTTGGAAGATGAATATAGAGAGTGGAAGCTGCACTGAATATTGACTTTGAAGAATAAAGGGATTTGAGGAGAAAATAAATAAATAAACAAACCAGATATTGCCTTTTAATTTGAGGACAAAAATAAATCGTACTTTCCATTTTCCTTGTCTCGAAATCAAGTGTTTCAAATTGCGGACAAGACCCAACGCAGCGGAGAAGTCGTTGTGTGTGGAACTCCGTTTGACTAAGGTGCTATGGCATCTCATGGAAAAGGTGATTTGAATATTCATCATCTCCCGTAGGCAAAACTTCTCCTACCAGGTTTGTGGCATAGATACTTTTTCTTGTTTCTCATCTGTCTCAAATTCAAAGTGTTGAAAAATTCCTACTGCAGGCCAGCTGTCTGTAGGCCTATGTGTAATTGTACTCCTGCTTCCAGCAGAGAAAAATCTGTGCAGTGCAAGGAATGATGTGTTGATGCTGCGTTTATACCTCGTCACAGGCTCAGTATGTATTCACTGGAAAATGCATCTCTGTTCCCTATGCTTTTCTTACATCTGAGAAGTGAGAAAACTAACACTGGTCAGAAGCTTCTTGCTGCATAATTTCCCGGGATGTGGGTGCAGAGGCAAGGTTTCTGTCTGATGATTTTTGTACTTAACATCTCATTTTAAATTAATGCAGTCCACAAAATAGTTTGAATAAGGTGCCACAGGGAAACTGGAATTTACTGCTAAAGCTTCCATCATACATCGTGGTTTCTTGTCTCATCGAAGGGAACTTGAGCATTTGGGAAAACTCAGATGTTGAAGTTGAGATGTATTCTTGCTGGTGAGCCCAGCTTCTACGTGGAAGTTGGGGTTCAAGCAACACAATTCACTCCTGAGACACTCATGACAATTCTCCTTTAGTCAGACACAGAATCATAGAATCAATAAGGTTGGAAAAGACCTCCGAGATCATCAAGTCCAACCTGTCACCCAAGACCTCTACTAGACCATGGCTTCAAGTGCCACATCCAATCCCCTCTTGAACACCTCCAGGGATGGTGACTCCACCACCTCCCTGGGCAGCACATTCCAATTGCTAATGACTCTCTCTGTGAAGAACTTTCTCCTCACCTCCAGTATAAACTTTCCCTGGCACAGCTTGAGACTGTGTCCTCTTGTTCTGGTGCTGGTTGCCTGGGAGAAGAGACCAACTCCCACCTGGCCTCAACCACCCTTCAGCTGTAGACAGATTACATGTTAAAGATGGTGCCACCTCACATACCTCACTCACCCAATACTATCACTGTTAAATCTTTAGCAACAAATATTAAATATTTTATTTAATGGAGAACTTCCCTTCACCCCTGTCCAAGAATGATATTTATCCCTCCATGAAGGATGATTGCAGACATTTCTGGCAGTAATTAATTTCCCACTGATTATTTTCTATTTTTGTTCAGTGTGTCTGTTTCATGCTAGCTCTTTAACAAATTTGGCGTTAAGACCCCTTCGCCCTTTCCGTCTATTCAAGCACAAGGTTCCATTCTTCATTAGGGCTACTTTAAAATCTGCAAAGAACTGTTTTCCAGATGTGGATATGCACAGACAGTAATTGCACTTCATGATCACTTCCAGCTGCCCTAAATGCTTGCCAACAAATTCCCATAAGGAGTGCATGTTTTGTGCTGCAAATCAGGGAGAACATTGTAAAATGATAATGTGTTGCACACCGCACTACCTACAAGAGTTATGGACTTTATAACTGAACTAATTGGAATTAGGTTTTGTTTTAAAGGTCAAGAAAGTGAAAAATGCAGACTTTGTAAATTAATCTGTTGGGTTGTTTTTGAGTGGTATTGAGTACCTCTTGGTTGGATAATGTTCATTTTTATGAATGATATATTTGAATGCTCTGTGGATGCCTTGCAAACTCGCATGTCATGGACACAGCAATCTCATGGTGTGAGTTTGGATCAGTAATCAGACACCACATAGTCTCTTACCAAGTAAAACATTTGCCTCCTGGAACTGTTCTGCTGTGACGAGCACTCGTAGTTATGGATCACGTGTTGTGCTGGTGTTAATGGCCTCGGATTCATTGATATCAGCAGAGATATGTACACAGTGCTAGGACTGAATTTGGTCCGCTATTTTTGTTATTTTTAACAATATAATTTTTAAATAGGTGTTTATATAGTTCCAGTGCAGTTTTCTACCTTTTTACTTACACATCCTTATGATTTTTGGCTTAGATACAGTTTTATGCAAGACCAGCAGAAGACATCACTTACAGGCTGGGAGTGAACAATACGCTCTTAAAGGGCACAGCAAGTGCTTTAGCAGTCCTCAATAACAGTAATAATGGTAAAAATTCTGGCATCAGCAGAACAGAATGTAAAAACCTACTGTGTAACACCTTGCCCCAATTACTCCCAAACCTGTGGACCCAATAAACAGCCCCTACCAGCTCTACATGTAGACTACTCTGCAATTTGTTACAGAGCTTGACCGTGGCTCATAGTCATGGAAATTAAAAACATGGAGTCACACTTCCAGCTGTGCTTACCACCTTAGTGTTGAGCCCTAAAACCCAGCGTCTCTTTTAGCAGATGAATTCAGAATTTGCCTTTCCTCCGTAGGAATATGAAATGTGGAGAACCAGAACAGTGCCAAGATCTAGAGCAGAAGAACCTCAACCTGAAAACTCTGGTCAGGTGAGTCCACATTTTTAAGTAGAATCACAGAATCATAGACTTATTAAGGTTGGAAAAGACCTCAAAGATCATCATGTACAACCTATCACCCAACACCTCATAACTACTAGACAGTGGCTCCAAGTGCCTCATCCAGGCTCCTCCTAAACACCTGCAGTGATGGTGACTCCACCACCTCCCTGGGCAGCACATTCCAGAGGCCAATCTCTCTTTCTGGGAAGAACAGCTTGAGACTGTGTCCTCTTGTTCTGGTGCTGGTTGCTTGGGGAAGAGGCCAACCCCCACCTGGCTACAACCTCCCTTCAGGGAGTTGTAGAGAGCAAGAAGGTCTCCCCTGAGCCTCCTCTTCTGCAGGCTCAGCAAGCCCAGCTCCCTCAGCCTCTCCTCACAGGGCTGTGCTCCAGACCCCTCCCCAGCCTCATTGCCCTTCTCTGGACATGTTCAAGAGTCTCTATGTCCTTCTTAAATTTAGGGGCCCAGAACTGGACACAGGACTCAAGGTGTGGTCTACTCAGTGCTAAGTACAGGGCAGAATGACTTCCCTGCTCCTGCTGGCCACACAATAAATGATAGGCCTTTTACTTTCTATGATGAAAGAAGGTTTGCACAGCTGAGCTCTTTGGGCCCTCTCCTGGACAACCTGGTAGGTTTGAATGAAAGTCCTCCTGAAGTGCATATATCCTGGTGCAGCATCAGACTAGAACAATAAATGCTCCTCTGTATGTCCACCAAACTTTTATCTTTAATTTCCATATTTAAATTCTGTCTCACTGAAGATATGTATTACTGCCTTGCCAAGCTAGGCCTCTGACTACAGGCTTTGTTCCCTTGGGTAGCTTTTCTTTTGCTGTCTCCTCAGAGGTTGTTCCTAGAAATCACCTGTTGAAAACTAATCTATTGGCTGAGTCTACAGCTATGTCTTCATGAAAGCCTTAATGCTGCAGTTCCATTCTGGAAAGTAAGTCATCAAATACTTCTGGTGGTTGGTGGTTGCTTCCCATTAACAAGGAATTAAGCAACGAGTTGTATGTCATGGCCAAACCTCATTGTGCTTGTTCCAGGCACTGCAACTCTGCCTGTAGAAACAAGCTGTGTGTTGTGAGCAGGGAGTCTTGTGATAAGACAGAGTGCTTTATGTGTCATGTAGATGTGTTGCTAGTGCAGGCTATCCCCATGGTGGCTCCTAGTGAACGTATAACTGGATGCTTGGCTAGCTGAATGGTATGGCTTGGTAATATGATATAACTGCATAGTCTGTCAGAACTGCAGTTAGGAAAAAGGTTGGAGAGAATTAGGTTCTTAAATTTGCAAGAAAAGTTGGTCAGCTTTGTGAAGCTGGTAAGCAAATAGAATAGAATAGAATAGAATAGAATAGAATAGAATAGAATAGAATAGAATAGAATAGAATAGAATAGAATGGAATGGAATAGAATAGAATGGAATGGAATAGAACAGAATAGACCAGGTTGGAAGAGACCTCCAAGATCATCGCGTCCAACCCATCAACCAATCCAACCCACCTAAACAACTAAACCATGGCACCAAGCACCCCATCAAGTCTCTTCCTGAACACCTTCAATGAAGGTGACTCCACCACCTCCATGGTGTATGTCAAGCTCTGTCCATGCAAGAATTGCTGGGTTCATGACATGTATGAAAGTCAAACCCATGTATGAGCTTATATCTACAACAGCCTGTTTTGAAGCCTTGACTTCTTTGTACATTGGAAGAGTGTTCTTGTACCAATAGAGAAGTGGGGTTACTCCATTACCAAGGTCTCATAATTGGTGAAGGAAAAATTAGTCTCCTGTTATCATATAAAATATTGCTAATAATGGAAGTCTTTAAGAAAATAAGACAATGATGTGAGATACTTTGAGTAATGATCATCTTCACCACGAGAGTGGTGAAGGCCTGGAATGGGTTGTCCAGGGAGGTGGTTGAGGCCCCATCCCTGGAGGTGTTTAAGCCCAGGCTGGATGAGGCTGTGGGCAGCCTGATCTAGTGAAGGGTGTCCCTGCCCATGGCAGGGGGTTGGATCTAGATGATTCTGGTGGTCCCTTCCAACCCTGACTGATTTTGATTCTATGATCATGCTTTTGGATGTATCTGTGCATGCTGATTTGTGTAGGAGTACACAAATTTCTCAAGACTTTCTAAAAAGGACTGTATTCCCTTTGCACTTTGGAATGCTCACTGTGACAACTACAGCCCCAAGTTTGGTTCCCTTTCAGGGCAGCATGTCACGTTCCAGTGAACAAATGCCAATGGGATGGTACTGCAGGGTGCGATAGGAGCAGGAGGGAAGATAATCAAGACTTTTGGGGATATTTCTGAGATATTTCAGGTTGTCACAATGTCACATAACCTGTGCACTGAGCTGGCAAGACAGAAGCAATGCCCTTCTAAGACTGATGAAGTTCTTTGTTGACCTCTTGCAATAGCAAGATGTTGACACTGGATGAGGGGAAAACTTCACTTGCAGCAGGGATATTGAGGCAGAAAGAGACTCTTTGGAGACTGCTGAATAGTATCTAACCACCCTGCAATCTGCTCTTTGACAATCACCTCCTCTCCTTTGCCTGTTGTGTTGTAAAACACCACACAAACCACTCTGCCTGAATTTTATGGAAAGACATTTCTACCTATTTGGCCTACAAATTTTGGCTAACTTTATACTGAGGTATATTTATACATACATACACACAAATATATATATATATACACCTTACATAGAACAGAACAGAACAGAACAGAATAGAATTGAATTGAATTGAATTGAATTGAATTGAATTGAATTGAATTGAATTGAATTAACCAAATTGGAAAAGATCTTTGAGATCATCCATTACAACCTACCACCCAACACCATCTCATCAACTAAACCATGGCACAAAGTGCCTCATCCAAGCCCCTCTTAAACACCTCCAGTGATGGTGATTCCACCACCTCCGTGGGCAGCACATTCCAATGGCCAATCTCTCTATGAAGAACTTCTTTCTAACATCCAGCCTACACCTCCCCTGGTGCAGCTTGAGTCTGTGTCCTCCACTACAGTGGGGGAGCCTAAGGGAATTTGTATTGCTCAATCTAGAAGTTTAAAAGACAGAAGTTTCCATCCTAGCTGCTCATCCTTTTGATGAGCATTTTGATCTACAGTCAATGGTGAAAGAGAGGTTCAGAATCATCTCATTTAATATTACAGATACTGAACTTTGCAGTGCTCCTGTAAGCAGTGTGACCAGCCAGGGTGACTTGTATTTGAGACTTGTAAAACTGTGACCAGCCAGGGTGACTTGTATTTGAGACTTGTAAAACTGTGCACATACATCCCAAGATGAAAATTTTCACAGACAGGATGAAAGAGTAGATTCCCCCTGAGGCTTCTTCAGTACACCAAGGACTGGTGCCTAGGAATAAGCAGCATGAGCAGTTCCTGTTTGATTGTGATGATGCTAAAACAGCTCCTCCTCGCATTGTATCACTGACTAATGCCGCATCTCTGAAAACCACAGCAAATGGAGGTTGTAGACTGGTGGGGGCTGGTCTCTTCTCCCAGGCACCCAGCACCAGAACAAGAGGACAAAGTCTCAAGCTGTGCCAGGGGAGGTTTAGGCCAGAGGTTAGGAAGAAATTCTTCATAGAGAGAGTGATTACCCATTGGAATGTGCTGCCCAGGGAGGTGGTGGAGTCATTATCACTGAAGGTGTTCAGGAGGAGACTTGATAGGGTGCTAGGGGCTTTCATTTGACTTCCTGTTGGATTTTCAGGTGATGGTAGTAAATAATAGCCTGTCTGCACGTGACAGTATCATCTGATAATGCAGTTGCAGAAGTCTTTTCTCACAGTAGGTTGAAATCTCTGGCCAGAGCAACCCTGCAAGCAGCTCTTGCCACTTTCCAGACAAAAGAAAGCACTTTTATTACCGTGGTATTTGCCTTGGTAGGTGGGAAAACACTTGCAGCTGAGCATGGGAAAAAGGAATAACAATCTTTTGTTATAAAGTTTTGTAATAATCATGCCTGTGTGTTCTCCGTGGCAAAATCTCATCAACATTAATTTACGATGCCTTGGTGAACAATCCTTCATTCACAGCCCTCCCAAACCCAGGCAGTCACAGATGACCAAGGTTCACAGCTGAAGATACTCACTGACGCACAATCTGTCAATGGCTCCTTTCAGCAGTCAGCCCTTCTGATGACAGGTATTTTTTACTGTGCTCTCTAGCTGACCCAGCACCTTTGCTATCCTGGTGTCTGGGCCAGAACCTCTTGGTTTCCTACTCTCCCTTCTGTTTAAACGTGTCTACTTCTTAAAGTTAAGACTTAGTGAAATTTCAGGAGGAAAGGGTTTTTGCCAAAAAATACAGTTTTGTCAAACCTAATTTTTGGCAAGAGGCTGCCAGCTGTACATACATGCACACATGAAGCTCTGACAGTGAGGAATTCAAAAGGAAAAGAAATTGTTTTGAGTGATCATTTCAAAACAAGATAAAATATTGCATTACAGTACAGTCTAAACTGTCAATGTTTTTTTCCTTTTCAGTAAAAATCCCCCACTTTTTCAAAGAAAACATCATCCTGTTTTGAAACATCAACCTGAAATACTTTTTTTTTCCCCTTGGATTTTCTTGGAAACTGCTGAAGTGGGTGAATCATTTTGCAGCCTACACCCAGGGCTTTTCTTTTTAAATTCCACTTATTTCTGAGGAAAAAAAAAAAAAAAAAACAAACTAATACTAAAAAGTATTTATTTATTATTTGCTCTGCTTCCATTTTCCAGGCCTGGTATCAAGATCTGTCGTGCTGTGCTTTCACAGAGCTGCCCTTTTCTGTAGAGAGTGCAGACTTAACCAGGTTGGGAAAGACCTTTGAGATCATCAAGTCCAACCTATCACCCAACACCATCTGATCAACTAAACCATGGCACCAAGGGCCTCATCCAGGCTCTTCTTAAACACCTCCAATGTAGGTGACTCCATCACCTCCCTGGGCAGCCCATTCCAATAGCCAATCTCTCTTTCTATGAAGAACTTCTTCCTAACATCCAGCCTAAACTTCATCTGGTGCAGCTTGAGACTCTGTCCTCTTGTTCTGGTGCTGGTTGCCTGGGAGAAGAGACCAACTCCCACCTGGCTACAACTTCCCTTCAGGGAGTTGTAGACAGCAAGAAGGTCTCCCTCCAGCTGTCTCCTTTTCAGGCTAAGCAACCCCAGCTCCCTCAGCCTCTCCTCACAGGGCTGTGCTCCAGACCCCTCCCCAGCTTTGTTGCCCTTCTCTGGACACCTTCCAGCAACTCTACATCTTTCTTAAACTGAGGACCCCAGAACTGGACACAGGACTCAAGGTGTGGCTTAACCAATGCTGAGTACAATGCTGAGGATTTCCCAATGTCTTCTACTCAATGTATGTAACTAACGGAAGTATTTTGTTTTACCCTCATCTACTGCAATTGATGGCTACAGGCTCTTCAGGAGAGACAGGCAAGGAAGAAGGGGTGGAGGGGTGGCCCTGTACGTCAGGGAGGCACTGGATGCTGTTGAGATGGAGATCAGGGATGATAGGGTTGAGTGCTTGTGGGTGAGAATTAGAGGGAAGACCAACAGGGCAGACATCCTGGTTGGCGTCTGTTATAGACCACCCAACCAGGAGGAGGATGTCGATGAGGCATTCTATAGGCAGCTTAAGGCTGTCTCAAGATCACCTGACCTCATTCTCATGGGTGACTTCAACCTGCCTGATATCTGTTGGGATCTCAACACAGCAGAGAGGAGGCAGTCTAGGAGGTTCTTAGAGTGCATGGAGGACAGCTTCTTATCCCAGGTGCTGCGTGAGCCTACCAGGGGTAAGGCTATGCTTGACCTCCTCTTCACCAACAGGGAAGGGCTGGTGGGTGATGTGGTGGTCGGAGGGTGTTTAGGCACGAGTGACCACGACATAATAGAGTTTTCAGTATGCAGCCAAGCCAAGAGGGGGAGCAAGAAGACCTCCACTCTGGACTTCCGGAGGGCAGACTTCAGGCTACTCAAGGAACTAATTCAGAAGGTTCCTTGGGAATCAGCCCTTAAAAACAAAGGGGTCCAGGAGAGCTGGGCCTACTTCAAGGAAGAACTATTGAAGGTGCAAGAACAGGCTGTGCCGGTGTGCCGGAAGATGAGCCGCCGGGGCAGACGGCCAGCCTGGATGGGCAATGAACTTTTAATAGAACTAAGGGAAAAAAAGAGGGTGTATTATCTTTGGAAGAAAGGGAGGCAACCTACAGAATGTTTAGGGATGTTGCTAGGTTGTGCAGGAAGAAAATTAGGGAGGCAAAAGCCCATTTAGAACTTAGACTGGCCTCTGCTGTGAAGGACAACAAAAAGTCCTTCTATAAATACATCAGTAGCAAGAAGAAGGGCAAGGACAACCTCCACTCCTTGGTTGACACGGAGGGGAACGTTGTAACAAAGAATGAGGAAAAGGCAGAGGTACTTAACACCTTCTTTGCCTCAGATTTCACTAGCAGGGCAGAACGTCTTCCAGACAGCTGGCCTGCAGAGCTGGCAGAAGGAGCCAGAGAGCTGCATAGTTTCCCACTGCTCCAAGAGGAAGCTAGAGATCTACTGAGCCGCTTGGACCCCCACAAGTCCATGGGACCGGATGGGATCCATCCTAGGGTGCTGAGATTGCTGACAGATGAGCTGTCCAAGCCACTTTCCATCATTTTTCAGCAGTCCTGGCTCACTGGAGAGGTCCCAGAAGACTGGAAGCTGGCTAACGTGGTGCCCATCCACAAGAAGGGCTGGTTGGATGAGCCAGGGAATGATAGGCCTGTCAGCCTGACCTCAGTGCCAGGCAAGATTATGGAACAGCTCATCTCGAGTGCGATCACACAGCACTTACAGGATGACCAGGGGCTCAGGCCTAGCCAGCATGGATTTAGGAGGGGCAGGTCCTGCCTGACCAACCTGATCTCCTTCTATGATCAGGTGACCCGCCTGGTGGATGTGGGGCAGGCTGTGGATGTGGTCTACCTGGACCTCAGCAAGGCCTTTGACACCGTTCCCCACAGCAAACTCCTGGCCAAGCTGGCAGCCCATGGCTTGGACAGGAGCACACTGCGTTGGGTTAGGAACTGGCTGGAGGGCCGAGCCCAGAGAGTAATGGTGAATGGCGCCACATCCAGCTGGTGGCCTGTCACTAGTGGTGTGCCCCAGGGATCAGTACTGGGCCCCATGCTCTTCAACATCTTTATTGATGATCTGGATGAGGGCATTGAGTCCATCATCAGTAAATTTGCAGATGACACCAAACTGGGGGCAGGAGTTGATTTGCTGGAGGGCAGAGAGGCTTTGCAGAGGGACCTCGACAGGCTGGACAGATGGGCAGAGTCCAATGGCATG
This sequence comes from Picus viridis, assembly GCA_033816785.1. Lineage (NCBI taxonomy): Eukaryota > Metazoa > Chordata > Aves > Piciformes > Picidae > Picus > Picus viridis. Next base: position 95,102,831 of record CM066606.1, on the reverse strand, counting down.
AGATTTAACACATCCAAGTGCCGGGTTCTGCACATTGGCCACAACAACCCCAGGCAGTGCTACAGGCTGGGGTCAGAGTGGCTGGAGAGTGGCCAGGCAGAGAGGGACCTGGGGGTGCTGGTTGATTGTAGGCTGAACATGAGCCTGCAGTGTGCCCAGGCAGCCAGGAAGGCCAGTGGCATCCTGGCTTGCATCAGGAACAGTGTGGCCAGCAGGAGCAGGGAGGTCATTGTGCCCCTGTACACTGCACTGGTTAGGCCACACCTTGAGTACTGTGTCCAGTTCTGGGCCACTCAGTTTAGGAAGGATGTTGACTTGCTGGAACGTGTCCAGAGAAGGGCAACAAAGCTGGTGAGGGGTTTGGAACACAAGCCCTATGAGGAAAGGCTGAGGGAGCTGGGGTTGCTTAGCCTGGAGAAGAGGAGACTGAGGGGTGACCTTCTTGCTCTCTACAACTCCCTGAAGGGAGGTTGTAGCCAGGCAGAGGTTGGCCTCTTCTCCCAGGCATCCAGCACCAGAACAAGAGGACACAGTCTCAGGCTGCGCCAGGGCAGGTTTAGGCTGGATGTTAGGAAGAAGTTCTACACGGAGAGAGTGATTGCCCATTGGAATCGGCTACCCGTGGAGGTGGTGGAGTCACCTTCACTGGAGGTGTTCAGGAGAAGACTTGATGGGGTGCTTGGCTGTATGGTCTAGTTGTTGGGTGGGTTGGATTGGTTGATGGGTTGGACGCGATGATCTTGAAGGTCTCTTCCAACCTGGTGTATTGTATTGTATTATTGTATTGTATTGTATTGTATTGTATTGTATTGTATTGTATTGTATTGTATTGTATTGTATTACTATCATGGACATTAAAAGTACGGAGTCTCCATGCTTACCATGCTTACCACCTTAGTGTTGTGCCCTAAAACTCAGTGTCTCTTTTAGCAGATGAATTAGAGTTTGTCTTGGGCAAGCCTAAAGATTTTATTGCAGCTACACGGAATGCTGACGCAGAAACAGACCACAGGTTTTTCTACCCCTTAGCTGGCCTGTAGAGATGGAGATTCATTACTTGCTCAAGCACTATTCATTTTTGCAAAGTGCAGTGGGTCTGTCTGAGTGGAGGGAACCACTTTCAAGACCTGTTCTTTACAAGGCTAATTTTCATAGTGTGCTTCACAGCCGCAGTAATTCCTCTGCTGCCTTTCCTCCTCCCCTGCGTGCATTACTGGTCATAATGCCCAGTGCCACTCAGTGCAGCACCATTGTACAAGCCTTGCCAGTCCACACCAGGCTGGCTAGCTCTGTCTTTTTCAACTTGCATGCTGCTTTAGAAAACAGCTGTCACCCTTGCAATCAGCCTGAAAGCCCTGCAAGGCTGCTGGTTTTAAACAGGAGTCTACCCAATAGTTATGTGGCCTTCTGTGATACACCAGCCTCCAGTCACGGGCAGAAAAGCAGCAAGATTTTTGTGTTCTCTTGACCTTTCTCCCCATATGATCAATATCTGTAGTCTGTTGAGCCTATTAAGCTCTGTGCCAGAAGAGAGTTTGCTTCATAAACTCAGTCCTCTTTTCCTAGCTGGAAAACAAAAAAAAAAGAGAGTCTTAGGGATCCCCTCTGTGAATTCCTGTAAGATGCTGTATTGCAACAGCCTACCACAGCAAGGCATGTGAGGCTAATGCCCAAAATAATAGCCCTCTAGCCATGATGAGAATCATAAAGAAAGCACTTACCACTCTTAAGCCAAAATCAATAGTACATTTTTCCCCCTTAGCTCAAAAGGACAAAACTATTTGTTTCACCATCACACCAGCAGGCCATTGCTTTAGATGAACTGCTTCCATCAAAGGCAACAGCACCTGCAGAAACAGAATTAGCTTAACTTCACTAGCTTCTAATCATAGAAGGATTAGGTAACTCTATCTGTTCAAAGTGGATAAGCAGTTTCAATTGCCTACCATGGTTAGCGAGTCTGTTTTAAATTTAGAAACCTTTCACAGCATTGGGCAGTGTCTTTCATGTGACCTTGGCAGCAGCAAAGTCTATCCTGAGACCTTGAACAAAGTCTGATAATTCCTTGTGGGGTGATACCATTACTGCTGAGAAGCTGGACACTTTTACTGGGGACTATGTCTTTGATAATATAAAAAACTATCCACAAAGTCTGCTGAACTGTATTTTTGCCTGTTGCTCCCTCTGAATCATGACCTTTCCACGCACAAAGATGCCTCCCTGTATTACTGGCAGGGTCTTTCCTGGGACATAACTTTGTGACTTACAAGACTAATGTTCACAGGTGAGTAAAAAACACTGTCTGAGGCTCCAGCATGAATCCAGAGAGTAGTTTTTATGAGTCTGATGGAGGATAAAAGAACGGTGGAGACAGAGGGCATTTTAGAAATGTGGTTGTGGAGAACTATGCAAGACATTGGTGGAAGCTGACTTTGATGAGGTGAAGACATAATGAGCTACCATGTCCTTGCTGGAGTGCATCCAGAGAAGGCCAACAAAGCTGGGGAGGGGTCTGAAGCACAAGTCCTATGAGGAGAGGCTGAGATTGCTTAGACTGGAGAAGAGGAGGCTCAGGGTGACCTTCTTGCTCTCTACAGCTCCCTGAAGGGAGGTGGTAGCCAAGTGGGGGTTGGTCTCTTCTCTCAGGCAACCAGCACCAGAACAAGAGGACACAGTCTCAAGCTGTGCCAGGGGAGGTTTAGGCTGGAGGTTAGGAAGAAGTTCTTCCCAGAAAGAGAGATTGGCCATTGGAATGTGCTGCCCAGGGAGGTGGTGGAGTCACCATCACTGGAGGTGTTCAGGAAGAGCCTGGATGAGGCACTTGGTGCCATGGTTTAGTTGATTAGATGGTGTTGGCTGATAGGTTGGACACAATGATCTTGAAGGTCTTTTCCAACTTGGTTAATTCTATTCTATTTCTATCCTATTCTATACAGGGACATTGATTAATTAATAATTAAAACCCCTGGGTTTTTTTCATGAACACAAGGAACACTCCAGAGTTTATTGCTTTTACCTGAATGGGCCCTAGTCCACATTCCTATTGCTATGTTCTGCAAGGGTGTCTGTACATTTGTTCATTCTGGATCAGGTGAGACACTACCCGCAGTGTTGTGTCCAGTTCTCTGAGAAGCCTGACCTAGTTGAAGATTAGAATAGAACAGACTAGACTAGACTAGACTAGACTAGACTAGACTAGACTAGACTAGAATAGAATAGAATAGAATAGAATAGAATAGAATAGAATAGAATTAACCAGGTTGGAAGAGACCTTTGAGATTATCAAGTCCGACCTATCACCCAACACCATCTAATCAACTAAACCACAGCACCAAGTGCCTCATCCAGGCTCTTCCTAAACACCTCCAGGGATGGTGACTCCACCACCTCCCTGGGCAGGACATCCCAATGGCCAATCTCTCTTTCTGGGAAGAATTGCTTCCTAACCTTCAGGTGACAGCATTAATAGATGAGGGGCGAGCAACTGATGTCGTTTACCTGGACTTGAGCAAAGCCTTCGACACTGTCCCGCACCACCTCCTGGTCTCCAAGCTGGCGACACATGGGTTTGATGGATGGACCACTAGATGGATAAAGAATTGGCTTGATGGCCGCACCCAAAGAGTGGCTGTCAACGGGTCCATGTCCCAGTGGAGGCCAGTGACAAGCGGAGTCCCTCAGGGATCAGTCCTGGGACCTGTCTTTTTCAACATCTTTGTGGGTGCCATGGACAGTGGCATCGAGTGCACCCTCAGCAAGTTTGCTGATGACACCAAGCTGTGTGGTGCAGTGGACACGCTGGAGGGAAGGGATCCATCCAGAGGGACCTGGACAGGCTGGAGAGGTGGGCACAAGCCAACCTCATGAGCTTCAACAAGACCAAGTGCAGGGTTCTGCATCTGGGTCGAGGCAATCCCAGGCACAAATCCAGGCTGGGCAGTGACTGGCTGGAGAGCAGCCCTGAGGAGAGAGACTTGGGGGTGCTGGTGGACGAGAAGCTCGACATGAGCTCTCAGTGTGCGCTTGCAGCCCAGAAAGCCAATCAGATCCTGGGCTGCATCAGGAGAAGTGTGACCAGCAGGTCAAGGGAGGTGCTTCTCCCCCTCTACTCGGCTCTGGTGAGACCCCACCTGGAGTACTGCGTCCAGTTCTGGAGCCCATATTACAGGAGAGATGTGGACGTGCTGGAGCGTGTCCAGAGAAGGGCCACGAGGATGATCAGAGGGCTGGAGCACCTCTCCTGTGAGGACAGACTGAAGGAGTTGGGGCTGTTCAGTCTGGAGAAGAGAAGGCTCCCAGGTGACCTCATTGTGGCTTTCCAGTATCTGAAGGGGGCTACAGGAAGGCTGGGGAGGGACTTCTCAGGCTCTCAGGTAGTGATAGGACTAGGGGGAATGGAATGAAGCTGGAAATGGGGAGATTCAGGCTAGATGTGAGGAAGAAGTTCTTTACCATGAGAGTGGTGAAGCCCTGGAATGGGTTGTCCAGGGAGGTGGTTGAGGCCCAGTCCCTGGAGGTGTTTAAGACCAGGCTGGACGAGGCTCTGGCCAGCGTGATCTAGTGTAGGGTGTCCCTGCCCATGGCAGGGGGTTGGAACTAGATGATCCTTGTGGTCCCTTCCAACCCTGACTGATTCTATGATTCTATGATTCTATGATTCTAACCTCCGGCCTAAAACTCCCCTGGCACAGCTTGAGACTGTGTCCTCTTGTTCTGGTACTGGGTGCCTGGGAGAAGAGACCAACCCCCACCTGGTTACAACCTCCCTTCAGGTAGTTGTAGAGAGCAATTATGTGGCAGGATTTACTAGAAGGTGATGCTAATGGATGCATTGTGTTTTAGAAATAGGGTTAGGGCTATGCAGCATATCTTTAACCTTCATTTTTCATATGTGTGACCATCAGTGATTATTTGCATTATTGAGCTCACTTTCTGGGGGAGTGTGGTGGGAAAAAAAAAGGTCTTTTTCTTCTAAAATGAAGGGAGCAGAAAAGGCTGGGGAAGGCATACCTGCACCAGCTATCCCAGCCCTTCCAGGAGAATGGGAACAGGACAAAACAAAGCTCTCTGTTATACCTGACTTTTCTTTTTGGTTGAAATATTGTTTTGGGCCCATCTTGTTGCTGAAAAGCCCACATTTGCTACAGCAGCAGTACAAAAAGACTCTCCTTGGACTTCCCTGTGTGAATTAACTCTGTGACTCCAATTTTTGGCTACTCTGAGACTGACTTGTGTCAAAACCATTTCTTTAGCAGTCACTTGTTCAGCCCTACTAGATAAAAATATTATTCCCTCCTGCAAGTGGAACATTTGTTAGAGTCTTTTTGTCTTTATTTAATTGTAATAGGACTTTTTTTTTTAAACCAGTGAATAAATGTAGCAACTATTCTAGAAAATAGGAGAAAAATATTGCAAACAGTGGAATAAAATGATGGATTCATTACTCATGGTCTCACACCTTGCTCTCAGGCTCATGCTCACTCATCAGCGGAGACAATAACTTGGGAAAAGCTGTGTGGCAAGATAAAAAATGTCCATTTGAAGTCTGAATTCCAGCACTAAATTGGTAATGCAAGTTTCTCAGGAACCAGATAAAGTGTTCCACATGCAGAAATTACTTAGGCAAGAAACTAAAGAACAGTGAAAGTCAAAATATAAACTGTTTATCATCTCCCTAAAAGCATAAAAAGGGCAAAAATAGTGTAATTATGCTCGAAGGTGTACTTTCTCTGTGTTACTTATCTCATGTCAAAACTTTCTTCTCTAGTGGAAAAGACCTGGAAGCATTTTCCTGACAGCCATCCCAGACAATCTGCCTGCAGAGGTAAAATCATGCCTGAGACACAGTTCTCCTATCTCTATCCTAAGCTATGTAAGGCTTTCTCCTCATCCTGATCCTATAGATCAGCTGAGTTTGGGGGTAGTGTGGATACTCCAGCACTGACGACTACCCATTGTGTGAAATCCTCCCCAGCTTTCAGCAATTTGAAGAGTAAGCCTTCTTTATTTCTGCCCCCTTTGCCAGAGGGATCTAAGCTGGGAAGAGAAATCAGGAGCCAGTTCTCCATCACCTGGTGTGACCCCATACAACATGCGTGGCTCCTTGTTCAACATGCCATCAACACCAGCACATCGGAGAGAAGAGGTGCCTGTAATAAGCTGCACTGCAGAAATAATCACCCCTTAAACATCCACATCAACCTGCAGTGCAGCAAGTCCTCCCACTCCAACGGGAAGTCCTTGCCTGAAGGTTTAGTGATCATACTCCATGGATTAATTATTTATTATCGTGCTCCTATCCCCTGCCCTGTGCCATCATGTTGTATTTCATATCAGGCTCACCATCAGCTGCAAGAGGGTTTCAGAGAGGGGGTGGGGGTGTCAAGGCTTAGAGAGGAACACTGAATTTTCTAATACTAAAGGACCCATTTCATGTTATTTATGATCTCACTAGTGTTGAAACGGAGACCTATAAATCGTAAACATAGGCACACTAATTCTAAACCAGCAAGTTTTAGTCACATGTAATTAAAACATCCCATAGTCTTTCAGCTGTAATGTATTTCCAAATTACACCACTGGGACAGAGGGAAACGAGAAGCGGAGGAATCAGCAGTATTTCAAAGCCATGGCCATTGTTAGCTTGTGGGGCTGTGCACAGCACTGGCAGTGCTGCCAGCTCTGCAGGTTTCCTGCTGCTATTTTCTGTTAAATATTTCAACGTTAGTGTCATTGATTTCCAGAAACAGTAGGGACATTCGATGTACTAGGATGCTGCCATGAACTTCAGGAGATGAATATGATGTCCACACTGAAAAATAATACAAGCAAATTCTGTGGCCTCATTTGTGGATTAGATGCAATATACAGCACTTTTATCTCCAAAGGTGAGCTGCAGCAGGCCTGTGAAGTTCAAGAAAGTTTAGGGTCTTTCACTTTTATTGTGGCTTCTTATAGGAGGTTAGAATTGGCTATTTACTTTTAGTCAGGGGACCAGAGCAAGGCTGAAGCAATATGAAGACAGCACATTTCCAATTGCATGTCAGGGATTTGTACACCTATCACTTAACCTGTGAAATTCGAGCTCTGATTGTTGCCAATAGGTTGGAGAGTCCTACCGAAGTGTAGCACAGGGATCACCACCAATAAGCTGAAGCCAAGAGTGACAGCAGTATGTCTCTGTGTGCAACACATTATTTGCTCTACCCAGTAGACAGTTGAAATTTGAGGTTTACACATGTGGTGGGAGCATTTGGAGCTGGATTGAAGAAAGTGCCCTCTATTTGGAGAATTGTGGATTCAAAGTCACTGTGCAGCCCAGGATCTGGGACATTTTCTCTCTTAGAGAGGATGCTAAGCTTGCACATTGCACAGCACAAGCCAGCCCACAAGTACCTGGGACTGGAACACCTCGCCTGTGGGCAGACAGCTCCATTGCAGCCCATCGCTGCTCCTTTGAAGCGCCTGTTAACAACTATTTTCAGAAACCAAGGGCTGGCTCAATGGCCCATTAGACTGATCTGGTGTGACAACTCCTGTGCTCTTTTCCAGCCTGGATCCTCAGGCAAGTGATGGTTCTGGCTGTAGATCACAGGAGCAAGTGCCAAGCCAAGCCAGGCTGCTGCTGGCAAAACTTCAGAGCAAGCCCTAAACCAAGGGCAAGTGGTGGCTTGTTTACAGCTGAGAACTCACGCTGGGAGCTGCGATGGGGGCAAGGAAATGAGACCACGGAATCAGCCCTGTGCAGGCCCTGTCTGTGTCAACCTACCTGCCAGGTCATTTTCTGAGGACTGAGTTGCCTAGTTTACCTCTGATTTTCTACTATTCCTTAATTCGAGTGAGTGTAGCAGAGGGGATGAGTTAATGAAACAAAATGCTAGCAATGACAGAGAAGATGAAGGAAAAACACTGTTACTGTGGCCATAATCCCAGACCCATGGATTTCCCTGCTGACTTTCTCCCTACTCTCTTTTTCACTATAGTGTTCACTTCAGCCATTGTCACTCTTTCTTATCAGCAGGTAATGAGCAGTGGCTGACATATACTGCAGGAAATTATCTCTTTAAGGAGGTTAAAGTAAATGAAGAGTTAGTCACTGTGTAGTTAAACTGAATCCATTCTATGAATTCAGCTTTGGTGGTGGAAAGGCAAAGCAGTTCTGTGGCAGTTGCTGTCTTGCTCTGTAAAGATTACCCCAAAGCACGGACCCACTGGATCAGATCAGTGGTCCACCTGGGACTTAGGAGGCCGGACAGGAGCTTCTGTGACAGGAGGTGCTGCTGGGCAAAATGGAACCAAGCTCCTCTGCTGAGGGAAGCAATAGTGTGAGCTGGGAGGAAGGGAAGGGAGTATGAACAGGATGGTGAATTGGGTCAGGTTAAACCAACATAATACACAGTCAGAACTTCAGTGGCACAGGACAAGGGAAGAGCAAAGATAGTGAAGAGCTCACCTTGGGCATTTTTAATTTTATTTCTTTTTTTTCCAGACAGCTTTGTACATTGTGGTCAAAGTTCAGGTATTTGAGCACAAAGGAGACCTTATAATCATTATTTACCGTAATGAGAAGAGGCAAAATTTGAGTTGGGCCAAGAAGCCCAACTGGTTTTAGCAGTAGTGCTGTGCTATGCTTTGAGGCTTCTCTGTCTCTAAATCACCTTGGAAGGTTTTGCAGGGGTTGTGTTTTGTATGAGGTGACATTGAGATATTGTTAGTGAAATTACACAGCACAAGTGCAGAGACGAAGGAGATGATTTTCTAAGACCCTCAAATCACTGAATCATAGAATCAGCGGCCATGGCACAGATGGAGGCAAATGTCCAGTGAAGCCTCATGAGGATAATACATTTCCTAAATTCCTACAGAACTGAAGTCTTCCTGAGGCATACCTGGCATCGCAGTGCTGTTCCCTTTGGCTAGGCAGAATGATTATGTCAGTGTGTTTCAGCTATATTACTTTTCCACTGGATGCAAAGTGGATGCTCTGATTTCTACATGTATTTAAAGAATGTTGTCTTCTTCTGTGTATGAGGTATCTGAGTTTGTCATCTATCAAAAGTGTGTCTGGTAGCTTTGAAGTCATCCTGTATTAGATCATTAACACCAGGAGATAAATCATAGCTCCTTTCTTTCAGACTTCAATCTTCTTCTCCTTTCTATGTGTTCAAGTGTCTGTTTACAGAAATGCTGCCAAGGTCTCCTTAGTAGTCAGCATTTTGTGTTTGGGTGTTGATACTAGTGAAGCATCACAGTTACACTTCTCACTTAGAAACCCATCGAAATACAGAGCCAGCTTACAAAAACTGCTAAGAGCAGTTTGAGATCCAAAAAGTAGAGCTTTTGTAGCCTCAGTTTAGGGATGTAAAGCGTAGATGTTAAAATGTTTACTAAGTGTCTTGACTCTTTTTATAAGCAACAGAGAATCCTACTTTGTCTAACTGAATTATTCATCCTGGACCACTGTCCTGCACTCTTGGTGTGGTTCTCTGGACAGGCTTTCTTTACACATGCTATAAGAAGGGCTCAAGTAGTTTTAGACTAATCCTCAGCTTTTACATGGTTCAAGCTATACTGACATTAAAAACCTGTGGATGTAGAGAGTATTTCTATTCTATTTGCAAAGAGCAATGGACAGCGAGATAAGACAGAGTAAAACACATTTTTAATTGCATTTATATGCTGGAATAATTTTGTCAGCAGATGAACTTCTAAGATTCTTTAAATGGAATTTTCATTGCTAAGTTATTCAGTTTTCTCAGTGAGGTAAATGTGAGACTTGCTTGTTTCTTGACTACCAGCTTCACCAGAAGGTAAGAATTTTGTTTCATAAGAAATTTCAAGTTTCAGAAATTTTTCCCAATCCTGCATCAGAAAGAATTGTACAGATCTCCAAAGATGTCATAGCAGCAATGGCTGCAAAACACCCCACCCGCTCAGAGTAGGTGACAGATCCTTAGCCCTCAAGCTTGATAAGCTGGTGCCCATGTCCACATGCTAATTCAAGTAGACTTTTTATCAATGGGAATTACTGGTCCTGAAACATTCACTCAGCAGATGCATTTTACACCCACTAAGCACCAAAACCCCAGAACCAAACAGCAACCAGAAACACACAAGACCCCCACTACACCCGTCCCTAAAGCTAGCAGTGTGAAACGTAACCACTAACTCCATTTTGTGACTTCAGCTAGCTTTCAGGGTAACTTCTGAAGATGTAGAACCTGATTTTTCTTGTTCTGCAGAGATGAATTTATAACCTGATCCCCAGATTTGCTTGCCCACAAATTTTAAATCATAGAATCAATAAGGTTGGAAAGGACCTCAGAGATCATTGAGTCCAACCTATTACCTAACACCTCATGACTAACTAACCCATGGCTTCAAGTGCCATGCCCAATCCTTTTCTGAACACCTCCAGTGATGGTGACTCCACCACCTCCCTGGGCAGCACATTCCAATGGCCAATCTCTCTTGCTTAGAAGAACTTTCTCCTCACCTCCAGCCTAAACCTCCCCTGGCACAGCTTGAGACTGTGTCCTCTTGTTCTGGTGCTGGTTGCCTGGGAGAAGAGACCAACCCCCACCTGGCTATAACCTCCCTTCAGGGAGTTGTAGAGAGCAAGAAGGTCTCCCTTGAGCCTCCTCTTCTCCAGGCTAAGCAATCCCAGCTCCCTCAGCCTCTCCTCAGAGGGCTGTGCTCCAGACCTCTCATTTTGCCACCGAACAAGAGACGGAGCAGGAGGGAGGAGGCATAGAGACAAAATCCATCTATCTTTGTCTGTGATCTGTAGTCTTGGATATAGTTGCCTATTACTTGAATACAGAGTTAATGGTGGTGTTAAGCAAATCTTTATTCACACACTTATATTCAACTGATAATCACAAGATTTGATGTTTGTGTAAGGAATTCAAACTCTGCTGCAGGACACGTTGCTCAGGGAGATGCGCTGACGGGGCCTCCTGCATGACCCATTTCTCAGTGTCCTTGCAGCAGGGCCTGGAACTGAGGGTGGCAGATGTCTGCTGCTGAATGCTTGGGGTTTTTATTTTTTTTCCTGCTCCTTGTGCTTCATCACTCGGTATTTTTAGTTGCTAAATGTTGCAGAGACAGCTTTTTCAATTAGAAAAGTGACAAACTCTGCAAAATGAATTCCAGCACTTGGAGAACATCAGCATCAATCTCCAGTACTTGCTCACTGGCTCTACATGATGTGTTTGTTTTTCCTAAACTGAATGCTTGACCTATTTGTCTCCAAAAGAAACAAACAAAACAAAATACCAACCAAGAACATTCCCATCTAGTGACATTAGCAAGAGGCATGCATCCAAATCCATTCCTGTGTCCTAAGCAAACTGGCCTCAGAGAACTCGAGTCCCAGTTGGGGTGTGGTGGTACAGGAGTTATGAGACCTTGCCATGGATACAGAATTTTGTTTTTGAAAGCCATCAATGTATTTACAATCTGCTTGTGGGTAGGAAGTAAGAATGTCCAGATATCATGCCTGTTGATGACTTTCTACAAAACACAGTGTGCCTCACGTGGGTGTATTTGATGCTAAGGAATAGAATAGAATTAACCAGGTTGGAAAAGGCCTTTGAGATTATCCAGTCCAACCTATCACCCAACACCATCTGATCAGCTAAACCATGGCACCAGGTGCCTCATCCAGGCTCTTCCTAAACACCTCCAGTGATGGTGACTCCACCACCTCCCTGGGCAGCACGTTCCAGTGGCCAATCTCTCTTGCTTAGAAGAACTTTCTCCTCACCTCCAGCCTAAACCTCCCCTGGCACAGCTTGAGACTGTGTCCTCTTGTTCTGGTGCTGGATGCCTGGGAGAAGAGACCAACCCCCACCTGGCTACAACCTCCCTTCAGGGAGTTGTAGAGAGCAAGAAGGTCTCCCCTGAGCCTCCTCTTCTGCAGGCTAAGGGATTGTGTTCCAAACCCCTCACCAACTTTGTTGCCCTTCTCTGGACACGTTCCAGCAAGACAACCTCCTTCCTAAACTGCGGGGCCCAGAACTGGACACAGTACTCGAGGTGTGGCCTAACCAGGGGCAGAAAATCAAACATAGTTGCTAGAATTAATTCTTGTGTCCTGCTGATGAATGTAAATGAAAACCCTTTGAGATATACAGAATCCTAAGTTAAAGCTGAAAGGAACCAAGATTTTTTTTATCACCATGGGACAACATTTGACAACATTACCCAGAGAACAAATTGACCTAAAACCCTGGAAATAAAGAAGGGAATGTGCTCTTTTTGACGCTTGGAAGAAAGCACTTCTGAGCAGTCAGAGGGAGAGCTTTCATTGTCTTTGAAGTTGGAAAAGTAGTGAGGAGAATATACATCTGTTACAGTATTGACTGTCTGAAAAATTAGACACCTGCAGTGGGATTCAGCTTTCACAGCAGACCACCAAACTGAAAAATTCACCACTGTATGTCTCAGCTCCCACTGCAGTCAGTGGCCAGCTAGGAATGAACCGAAGGGATGACAGAGACCTGTTCTGCTCTTCCAAAACACCCATGTTTGATCGGCTGAATGCCTCTCTAGGCTTCATTGAGTAAGCTCAGAGAGCCTCTGTTGACTGTGTGTGTAGACATCCAACTCACACACGGGCTTCTGTCCATGTGCCCCTACATGTCAGCATCTTCGCCTTGTATCCAAGGGTCTTGTCCAACTTTCTTACATGGAGGCAGAAATGATCTTCCCTGAGAGAATGGTTCAAAACTGTCTGCAAGAAGAGCAGAGCTTTGTATCTCCCTCTTGATGTGTTTTTAGAAGGCGGCCAAATGCACAATGTAGAAGTGTAAGGAGAGGTGAGCATGCCAAGACAAACCACTGCAGTTTTGACCTGCACAGTCTGTCTTCATTTATATACGATTCAAGTGCAGCTGGAAAACTGCATTTGATTAATAGGCTCTGTATTGCCAGCAAGTCACTGGGAAGCAGAATCACTTCATTTTAGCTGTTTTCTTCTGATCAGAAGGATGGGGACACAGATTTATAGGGAGAATTAAAAGAATCATATCTATATGCTCACAGTTGAAGAGGCAATAAAGAGGAGCTACAAAATGCCAAACTTCAAGAGATTATTAACAGAGAAGGAGAATAGCAATTATTTAGTGTGATACCCAGGGTAAAGTTAGCAGCAACAGGATTCAATTAAGACAGAGAAAATGTGAAATTTGGGCAGACCTTACAGGAAAATGTTCTAAGAAAGAGACCTAAGGGGTATGGAATAATTTGAAATCCCTGAAAAGAAAGAGTCCTAGGCAGGCGAAACAGAACATCAGCAAATATTCTGGCGATAGCTCTCACAAAAGCAAAAAAACTGCCAGGAAGGTCTAAGTGGTTCCTTCTCTATTTAAACTCTGCAATGTTTAATGCTGCTTCCTGATACAGGATGGCTTCTCAAGTGCAAGCCCTTTTCATAATTACTAGGATTTCATGATTATGTTTCTTTTTGTGGGCCAATTATTACTTTCCTGCTATAAATGGCCATGCACTCTGATAAGCACACAAAAATCAACTCTATCTACACACATACCTGCCTTGTCTGTCACTCTGTAGTTGCAATAACAGCCCATCTAGATTCAGCAGTACCTGCAGACCAGACTTAGCTAAGTTGAGGTTAAGGGAATAGACTAGACTAGACTAGACTAGACTAGACTAGACTAGACTAGACTAGAATAGAATAGAATAGAATAGAATACATCAGGTTGGAAGAGACCTCCAAGATCATCGCGTCCAACCCATCAACCAATCCAACCCACCTAAACAACATGGCACCAAGCACCCCATCAAGTCTCCTCCTGAACACCTCCAATGAAGGTGACTCCACCACCTCCCTGGGCAGCACATTCCAATGGGCAATCACTCTCTCTGTATAGAACTTCCTCCTAACCTCCAGCCTAAACCTCTCCTGGCATAGCTTGAGACTGTGTCCTCTTGTTCTGGTGCTGGTTGCCTGGGAGAAGAGACCAATCTCTGCCTGGCTACAACCTCCCTTCAGGGAGTTGGAGAGAGCAAGAAGGTCTCCCCTGAGCCTCCTCCTCTCCAGGCTAAGCAACCCCAGCTCCCTCAGCCTCTCCACATAGGGCTGTGCTCCAAGCCCCTCCCCAGCTTTGTTGCCCTTCTCTGGACACGTTCCAGCAAGTCAACATCCTTCTTAAACTGAGGGACCCAGAACTGGAGACAGGACTCAAGGCGTGGCCTAACCAGTGCAGTGTCCAGGGGCAGAATGACCTCCCTGCTCCTGCTGGCCACACTCTTCCTGATGCAGGCCAGGATGCCATTGGCCCCCTTGGCTGCCTGGGCACACTGCAGGCTCATGTTCAGCCTACCATCGACCAGCACCCCCAGGTCCCTCTCTGCCTGGCTGCTCTCCAGCCACTCTGACCCCAGCCTGTAGCACTGCCTGGGGTTGCTGTAACCAATGTGCAGAACTTTGTGGTCCCCTGGATTTATATATAGATAGGACACTGCAGGAGATACTTTCTGTCTTTGTTTAATAATTTTTTCTAGCACCACGAGGGAGCAAAAGCTGTTTGCTGTCTGCTTGTTGAGAATTTGACCCCCAAAAACCATTCATGTGTTAATTGTGACAGTAGACAGTGAGATGCTTGAAAGGGGCTGTGTTAGCAAAGAGTCTCTGTTGGAAAATCAAGCTGGAGAGATTAAAGTGAAATAAAATCCTTGTCAACAGTTGCAGTGTAAATGGGAAGCTTTCTAGTACTCCCCAACTAACATTACATGAAAATAAGGAGATGGAATTCTTGGGGAGACCCCAAACTCTTTATTAACCTAGATCCATTTCAGCAAATATTGAAAAAAATTTAAAATAGAGGATTTTAAAAAGCATTTCATATTGAAATGATTTCCTGCATTAAATGTTTCAGTTGAGGGATGCCAAAGCAATTCATGTTGTTAATCTTAAAGAAATATTTTGACTTCTGTGGCAAAACCTTTATTTTTTTATTAATTTATTTAAAAATTGATCACAGCACAAAGAAAAGAAAAAAAAAAAATTAAAGCCCCAAATACTCTCACAACATAAGAATGTTTTAGTTATTTTTTTAGTGTGAAAATGAGAAGATTCCTTCATGTTAAGAATAGAACAGAATAGAATAGAGGAATAGAATAGAATCATAGAATCATAGAATCATAGAATCAATAAGGTTGGAAAAGACATCAGAGATCATCAAGTCCAACCTATCACCCAACACCATCTGATCAACTAAACCATGGCACCAAGTGCCTCATCCAAGCCTTTTTTGAACATCTCCAGGGACGAGGACTCCACCACCTCCCTGGGCAGCACATCCCAATGTCCAATTTTGGGAAGAACTTTCTCCTCACTTCCAGCTCGAACTTTCCCTGGCACAGCTTGAGACTGTGACCTCTTGTTCTGGTGCTGGGTGCCTGGGAGAAGAGACCAACCCCACCCTATCAAGACTCCTCCCAAGCACCTCCAGTGATGGTGACTCCACCACCTCCTGGGCAGCACATTCCAATGGCCAATCTCTCTTGCTTAGAAGAACTTTCTCCTCACCTTCAGCCTAAACCTGCCCTGGCACAGCTTGAAACTGTGTCCTCTTGTTCTGGTGCTGGGTGCCCGGGAGAAGAGACCAACCCCCACCCGTATACAACCTCCCTTCAGGGAGTTGTAAAGAGCAAGAAGGTCTCCCCTGAGCCTCCTCTTCTCCAGGCTATCAACCCCAGCTCCCTCAGCCTCTCCTCACAGGGCTGTGCTCCAAACCCCTCCCCAACTTTGTTGCCCTTCTCTGGACACTAAATGAAGTTGATTATCATACTTTTAATATTTTTTCCCAAGCTGGAAATTCTGAATACATTTTCTAGCAGACCTCCCTAGGTCTGTCTTGGGTTTCTTTCAGACCATTGAAAGGAAAAAAATATAAAGAAGAAAAAGAAAGATAAAAGCTGAATCTGTCTCTGCTGTGGAATGTATTGTAGGGAGCAGTTGTGCCCTGGTTGGAGATGACGCTACAAATCTCTCTTACTTCTATGATTAACTTTCAAACATCCAAATTGCCTCCTAACATATGGAAGATGTATGGACAGGATTTCTTGTACAAGCCAAACCAGCAGATGGGTGAAAAGTACAGCCCTCTGTCTTTGATTTAGCAGAATTAATCTACTTCTCCTCCATGGAGACTGCATGTTTTTTTCCATGGAGTTTCTATGCAGCTTCATTTCTGTGATGGCTCTGGTTATGTTTAAAATAACTCGTAACTTGATTATGCTAATTTTTGTTCAGTCAGGAGGAATCTCATGTATCTGATGTCCATTTGTGCTTCCTTGACCAGCCCTGTGAAATGTCACTCATTTGCAGAGCAGCACTGGAGTCTTAAAGCCAGAAGAAAACTGCGTCTAAGCCAGAAGAAAACTGCATCTCATGCAGGGTTCTCATGAAGGACATGGTCCCAGAGCAAGAGGTCACAAAGGCAGTCTGGAGAACGGCCCAGGCTGGCTCCTAATGGACTTGATCAGTCAAATAGAGCAGGAGATTTGAGTGTTAAGCCTCTTGCATGTGGACATTTACGTATACAGAATACAGAATTAACCAGATTGGAAAAGACTTTTGAGATCATTGAGTCCAACCTATCACCCAACACCATCTGATCAACTAAACCAGGGCACCAAGGGCCTCATCCAGGCTCTTCCTAAACACCTTCAATGATGGTGACTCCACCACCTCCCTGGGCAACACATTTCAATGGCCAATATCTCTTTCTGTGATTGGTCTTGACCTAAAGGATGGGTCCTGATGAGCTCTATCTGTCAAGATGATGACATAATTCTACCTCTTTACCTATGATCAGCTGGTTCATACAAGGTTGTGCTTGTCCTAGTGCTGTGAGCTTAACAGAAACATTTGTGTGTAAACCACATGAGATTAACCCTCTAACATGCCACTGTCACTCAGGATGGGACCTTAGGCATGTAATTTCAGGTACACATAGACACAAGAGGCCTGTAAGCCATATCTATCTGAAAAGTCATATGGTCCTTGTCCTTGAAATTCAGTTACAGATGTCTGTAAGATGTGCGTAAGCCAAGGGCAAATGAACACTTTCAACCTCAAGTTACATGTGATCATTCCAAATCTTAATTTCACAGCACAATTTGTTCTCTCTTTACTGAGGCTGCTCTTACACCCAAGCAGCCAGAGAAAATACTTTTCAAGATGGATGGCAAAATGAAAAAAAAGGAAAAGGAAAAAAGAAAGGAAAAATAAACCAATGTGAGGCTCAGATTTATCCACTAACACTGGGAACTGAACATCATGCAAGGATCCTGTGTTGAAGTGCATTCTCTGTGTCTTAAATAGGGATGTGCAAGGGCTGATCCTATCTCCACTGACTCTTGTCCTGCTCTGTCTCTAGGCCGGGCAGTGCTGGCAGCGTTGCAGAGTCAAGCCATTTTGCAAAATGAGCCTTTTCTACCTGGGTACCCTGTGTGCTTTATGGCTCTACTCCCTCCCATGCCAATAAACTCTCTCACTCTTAAGCTTCGTCAGACGTATTCCTCTGCAAAGCAAGGACAGTTAACCTCTGCCCTGCCTTTGAGGAGTCAAACCAGGCTCTTACTAAACACAGTGAGGTTTTTTTTCCTTTTGTTTAATTATCTGTGTGCGGCTATGCAAAGTGGACTGCAACTCTGCTCTGTACACCAGGTGGCCTCAGTGGTATATGCTTGAGTCTTGATGAGCCCAAGGTGCAACTGTCACTCCCGCTGACTGCCAATTTTGTTTGCTGTGATCTGAGCATGCTTACAGAACAGTGAGGCAGACCCAAGAATCATGCAAAAGGGGAAAAAATAGAAAATGAAAGGCATGCATGGATTGAACTGATATCAAAAGGCATCTGTGCAACACACATAATTGGCTGCCCGTTTACACGAACCAGTTCTGCGATGAGTACTGCTGTGATGTAGCTACCTGGAGGAGAGGAGAGGGAGAGTTGTTGTCTAGTCTCAGAATAGAATCTTTAAAACATTAAAGCCACATTTGCAGTCATGCATTTTGGTATAAACCAATTTATTCATTGAAGAGAGGAAACTGCAGGAACTGACAGACGACTGTTAAACCGGCTGCATGGGAAACTGCATCAGTTCTCAGCCAGAAGCTGATTGTTAACATGGGGGGAAGCTACTGCTGGAATTTCTCATCTCACTGAATTGATTTAATTTGTACACGAAGCAGGAATACACTTAGGAAATTTACTGGTGGCATGAAGTTAGAATACTGACTGCAAGCTGGTAGCATCCATATGGAGGGATAAAGGAAGGGCAGCTTGTGCTCTTCAGGTGTGGAGACCTCTGATCTGTCAGTGTGTGTGAAAAAGGAGAAAGAAGGGGAAGACAAACCATCGTCCTGAGATTGTTCTGTCAGTGTTATTTCCTGTATTGAAAGTTTTGATGTGAGACAGAAATGGATGGTGCCTGGATATCCAAAAGGAGCAAGTTCTAATACTGTCTATGATGATGATCAGGTAGTGACCATCACTGAGGTAGCTTGGGCATTTGGCACATGGAGAGCTTGTTTGCCCGAGTTCCAGCTCCAGAAGAACTGGTGGGTGTAAGAAAACCAAAGTGTGTTTGAATGGTGGTGGGAGCCTGAGTTCCCTGACTTCATAGAATCATAGAATCATAGAATCAGTCAGGGCTGGAAGGGACCACAAGGATCATCTAGTTCCAACCCCCCTGACATGGGCAGGGACGCCCCACACTAGATCACGCTGGCCAGAGCCTCATCCAGCCTGGTCTTAAACACCTCCAGGGACTGGGCCTCAACCACCTCCCTGGATAACCCATTCCAGGGCTTCACCACTCTCATGGGGAAGAACTTCTTCCTCACATCCAGCCTGAATCTCCCCATTTCCAGCTTCATTACGTTCCCCCTAGTCCTATCACTACCTGAGAGCCTGAGAAGTCCCTCCCCAGCCTTCCTGTAGCCCCCTTCAGATACTGGAAGGCCACAATGAGGTCACCTGGGAGCCTTCTCTTCTCCAGACTGAACAGCCCCAACTCCTTCAGTCTGTCCTCACAGGAGAGGTGCTCCAGCCCTCTGCTCATCCTCGTGGCCCTTCTCTGGACACCTTCCAGCACGTCCACATCTCTCCTGTAATAGGGGCTCCAGAACTGGACGCAGTACTCCAGATGGGGTCTCACCAGAGCTGAGTAGAGGGGGAGAAGCACCTCCCTTGACCTGCTGGTCACACTTCTCCTGATGCAGCCCAGGATCTGATTGGCTTTCTGGGCTGCAAGCGCACACTGAGAGCTCATGTTGAGCTTCTCCTCCACCAGCACCCCCAAGTCTCTCTCCTCAGGGCTGCTCTCCAGCCAGTCCCTGCCCAGCCTGGATTTGTGCCTGGGATTGCCTCGACCCAGCTGCAGGACCCTGCACTTGGTCTTGTTGAAGCTCATGAGGTTGGCTTGTGCCCACCTCTCCAGCCTGTCCAGGTCCCTCTGGATGGCATCCCTTCCCTCCAGGGTGTCCACTGCACCACACAGCTTGGTGTCATCAGCAAACTTGCTGAGGGTGCACTCAGTGCCACTGTCCATGTCACCCACAAAGATGTTGAACAAGACAGGTCCCAGGACTGATCCCTGAGGGACTCCGCTTGTCACTGGCCTCCACTGGGACATGGACCCGTTGACAGCCACTCTTTGGGTGCGGCCATCAAGCCAATTCTTTATCCATCTAGTGGTCACCCATCAAACCCATGTGTCGCCAGCTTGGAGACCAGGAGGTGGTGCGGGACAGTGTCGAAGGCTTTGCTCAGGGCCAGGGAAATGACATCAATTGCTCGCCCCTCAGCTATTAGAAGAGAAGAGGAGAAGAGAAGGCTCCGAGGTGACCTCATTGTGGCTTTCCAGTATCTGAAGGGGGCCTACAGGAAGGCTGGGGAGGGACTTCTCAGGATCTCAGGTAGTGATAGGACTAGGGGGAATGGAATGAAGCTGGAAATGGGGAGATTCAGGCTGGATGTGAGGAAGAAGTTCTTTACCATGAGAGTGGTGAAGCCCTGGAATGGGTTGTCCAGGGAGGTGGTTGAGGCCCAGTCCCTGGAGGTGTTTAAGACCAGGCTGGACGAGGCTCTGGCCAGCGTGATCTAGTGTAGGGTGTCCCTGCCCATGGCAGGGGGTTGGAACTAGATGATCCTTGTGGTCCCTTCCAACCCTGACTGATTCTATGATTCTATGGTTCTATGATTCTATGATTAATGCTGTCGCCTGCTCATAGAAGGCCACCAGGTTTGTCAGGCAGGATTTGCCCTTGGCAAAGCCATGCTGACTATTCCCAATCACCTCTTCACTATTCTTCTGAGTCATTAGTGCCTCCAGGAGGATCTGCTCCATGATCTTTCCGGGCACAGAGGTGAGACTGACTGGCCTGGAGTTCCCCGGTTCCTCCTTCTTGCCCTTTTTGAAAATGGGAGCAATGTTTCCCCTTTTCCAGTCTGTGGGGACTGCCCCAGGCTGCCATGACTTCTGGAATAGAATAGAGAGGGGCTTGGCAAACTCATCTGCCAGTTCTCTCAGCACCCGTGGGTGTATCCCGTCGGGTCCCATGGACTTGAACACTTTCAGGCTCTTCAGGTGATCACCAACCTGAGCTTCACTTACCATGGGCAGTTCTTCCTCCCCGTCCCTGGCATCGTCTGCCATGACACCAGGAGTGTGGCTGGAGGCCCTTGCAGTGAAGACTGAGGTAAAGAAGTGATTGAGTACCTCAGCCTTTTCCACATCACTTGTGATTAATTCACCACTTTCCTTTCTGAGGGGGCCCACACCTTCCCTGGGCTTCTTCTTGCCATTAATATACCTATAGAAATTCTTAGTGCTCCCTTTAACCCCCCTGGCTAGATTCAGTTCAAACTCTGCTTTGGCTTTCCTAACCAGGCCTCTTGCTGCTCGGGCAGCTTCCTTATATCCCCCTGTTCTATCTGTCCTTCCCTCCACTGCCTGTAGAGTTTCTTTTTAAGTGATAGTGTGTCCAGCAGCTCCTTGTTCATCCAGGCAGGCCTCCTAGCATTCCTTCCTGCTTTTCTCCTTGTAGGTATACATAGCTCCTGGACACAGAGGAGGTGGTCCTTGAATACTGACCAGCTGTCCTGGGTCCCTCTTCCCTCCAGGGCTTCATCCCACGACACTTTGGCTAGCAGATCCCTGCAGCGATCGAAGTCTGCATGCCTGAAGTCTGGGATCGTAAGCTTAGAATATGTCCTCCTGATTGCCCTGAGGAGATTAAATTCAACTGCTTCATGGTCACTGCAGCCAAGGCCGTCTCTGAGCCTCACATTTGTTACCAGCCCTTCCCTGTTGGTGAGAACAAGGTCCAGCGTAGCACCTTTTCTTGTTGGTTCCTCTACCATTTGGAGGAGGAAGTTGTCTTCTCTGCAGTCCAGGAACATCCTGGATTGCTGATGCCTTGCTGTGTTGTCCCTCCAGCAGATGTCAGGGTGGTTGAAATCCCCCATGAGGACCAGGGCTTGTGACCTGGAAGCCGCTTCTATTTGCCTGTGGAGGGCCTCATCTGCTTGGTTCTGCTGGTCAGGTGGCCTGTAGGAGACCCCCACAGTAATATCTCCTTCCCCTGTCTTGCCTTTAATTCTAACCCATACACTCTCAACCAACTCATCATGCCTCCCCAGGTGGAGTTCTGCTGATTCCAGCTGGTTGTTGACATAGAGGGCAACACCTCCTCCTCAACTTCCCTGCCTATCCTTCCTAAAGAGCTCATACCCGTCTATCCCTACGTTCCAGTCGTGGGAGTCGTCGCACCAAGTGTCGGTGATGCCCACTGTGTCATGGCGTCCCAGCAGCACGGTGGCCCTTAACTCATCTTGTTTGTTGCCCAAGCTGCGTGCATTTGCATAGAAGCACTTCAGCTGGGCTGGCCCTGTCGTCCTCCTGTGCCAAGTCCCCTTGGTTTCCACAGGGTGTCCTGGTGTGTCATTTGTGTCTTGCCTCGGGGCAGCAAGCTGAGAGCCCCTACTGGCTCTCCATCCCTCCACCTCAGGTGAGCTGCCCCTCTGCTTGTGACAGGCCAGCAGGAGACCACCAACCCCTCCCCCTTCAAATCTAGTTTAAAGCCCTGTCTTTTCTCTTCCTCTTTTCTCAAGCAATGTGTGGCAATGCCTGGCCTGTATAGACATGGCAATGGCTTTTGATGGTCTTTGATTTCTCCAAACATCTTCCTTTCTAGAGATACTGGCTATAACTGCTCCTGGTAGATGATTTAACAACCAGAAGAAATACGTTCTGCAGAGGTGGAATTATTTCTCCAACTGTGCCTCTGTGAATTGGGAAGGCCGCCCCATGCCCAAAGGGTATGATTGCAACCTCTTGGGCCCACGGTGCTGCATTTACCACAGAAACTCTTGCTGGGTGTACATCCACCACCAAAGAACTTGGACTAATCCTGTGAAGACATCACTATATCCAAAGGTGGTGATATCTTTCTGTCTTACTTCTCTCTCTCTCTCATTTCTCTCCTTTTTCTTCCCATTTCCCTCTCCTCTTGTCCAGCCATGTGTCCTTAAAAGGCACAAGTGAACAGGAGCTTTCATATAACACTCCTTGGATCAAATAAGCTTAACTCATCAGCTGTTTGATGTAGGTTCAACTTAGTTTACTTCAAGAGAATTTTTTGAATCTAGTAGAACCTCCCCATTGCCCAGGATTGGCTATGGTAATGGGTCATGGCAAACAGGGTGCATCACTTTGGACAATCACAGAATCACAGAAAGATTCAGGTTGGAAAAGACCCTCAGGATCACCAAGCCCAACCTGGCACCCTACTCTTCAAAGCTGACCCCTAAACCACATCCCCAAGCACCACATCTAAGTGACCTTCAAATGCATCCAGGGTTGTGACTCACCAGCCACCCTGGGCAGCCCATTCCAATGCCTGACCACTCTTTCTGTGAAGAAAGCAGGAATGTCCTTAAGAAAATTGGCCCTCAGGATGTGAGCATCCATTCACATTGTTTCTTGCTCTTCTCAACATTATTTAAGATGCTGTCATGTTTTTACCTTTTTTGTTGTTGCTTGTTTTTAGCTGTTTCTCCAGGTATTTTGGTGGCTTCCTTGCTCTTTGGGATTGCTTCCTCCTCTGCCATCTCTTCAATGAGTAGGTCAAGCAATGTCCTAGACCCCAGGCTTTTCTCACTCCCTATAGGCTTTGCCAAGGTTTGCTAAAAAAGATTCCAAACCCTTGCTCTGACTGCTTGGGGTCACCTGGGCCCAGCATGGGCTTAGGGGTCAATAGCTTGATTATTCACTTTGTTTTCCCCCTTCCCTGTTTATTCTTTCACAAATGGGAGAGGAACTGCCTGACAGGACTGAGGGATACATGACTAGAGAGACAGAAAAAATCACAGGGAGATCTGAGAGAGAGAGGGAATGAGGAATTAAAAAGACCAACACCTAGAATTAAACTTCCCATGAACAGATTAATAGCAAGAGGAAGCAAGGCTGACCTATGCAATACCTGCTGTATTCCATTGGAGCAGGAGGAAAACTCTGCTTTTAGTAACTGGTTAGTGGCTGGATATGCTGGTTGAAACATGGGAAATGGTTTGAAACTCTGTCTGCCTAACTTGTGCAGGGGAAAAGTACACCTCTTCACTTCACAACAGCCCTTTGCTCATTGCCTGAAGGGTGACATGGTGGAGCCCAGATGGGCAGACTGCCTCAAAGCGTGCCTCACACCACTCACCTGTTAGTGGGAGCCGTACAAGCAACCAAAAAGAGAGCTGTTGGCTTCCAGTGGAACAAGGTTCAATGAGAGTTTGATAAAAGTTAAATTAGTGTGTCTTATTAGAAAGCAGTGGAGTACAGGAAAGGAAGCTAAAGTTTCTTAAAGCAGGTGGTGAGAATCACAGAATCACCAAGGTTGGAAGAGACCTCAAAGATCACCAAGTCCAACCTGCCACCACAGACTAGACCATGGCACCAAATGCCACATCCAGTCTGCTCTTGAACACCTCCAGGGACAGTGACTCCACCACCTCCCCAGGCAGCCCATTCCAATGGCGAATGACTCTGTCAGTGAAGAACTTTCTCCTCACCTCCAGCCTAAACTTCCCCTGGCACAGCTTGAGACTGTGTGAGGTACCTTGCTGTGCTTAAGTACAGCCATGCAGTCAAAGAGTTATACCAGACACCACACTTTTCTTTCCTCTTACAATGCTTAATTACCTTAGGAACTCATCACAATGAGTTCCATCACAGTTTTATGTTGGGGGAATTTCAATCCACCACGAAAGTGTTGCTGGGTATGCAATTTAGCAGGAGGAATATGTAGTTGGGAATGCTCTGAGATATCTGGCAGAGGATAGATGTGTAATGGAAATACAATGTAAAGTAAACACACTTTAGGGTATGCAACCACTAACTGCTGACAGGTTTATACAGCAAAATTACTCCATAGTTAGAAACATAGAATCATAGAATTTTTTCAATTGAGAAAGACCTCTATGACTGAGTCTAACCACCAACCTAACACCACCATGGCCAATAAACTGCCTCTCAATGTTCCATGTCCACACATTTCCTGAACACCTCCAGAGATGGAGTCTCCACCATCTCTCTGGGCTCCTTTTCTCCAGACTAAACAACCCCAGTTCCTGAATAGAATAGAATAGAATAGAACAGAATAGAATAGAATAGAATAGAATAGAATAATAGAATAGAATAGAATAGAATAGAATAGAATAGAATAGAATAGAATAGAATAGAATTAACCAGGTTGGAAAAGATCTTTGAGTTCATCAAGTCCAACCTATCACCTAACACCATCTAATCAACCAAACCATGGCACAAAGGGCCTCATCCAGGCTCTTCCTAAACACCTCCAGTGATGGTGACTCCACCACCTCCCTGGGCAGCACATTCCAAAGGCCAATCTCTCTTTCTGGGAAGAATTTCTTCCTAACATCCAGCCTAAACCTCCCCTGGCACAGCTTGAGACTGTGTTCTCTTGTTCTAGTGCTGGTTGCCTGGGAGAAGAGACCAACCCCCACCCTGTGCTCCTCAGAAGACCTGTGCTCTAGACCCTTCACCAGCTTAGTTGCCCTTCTGTGGATCCACTCCAGCACTTCAATATCCTTGTAGAGGGGCAAAACTGAACACAGTATTTGAGGTGTGGCCTCATCAGGGCTGAGAACAGGGGCACAATCACTTCCCTAGTTCTGCTGGCCACACTATTCCTGATATACACCAGAGTGTTGTTGACCGTCTTGGCCACTTGAGCACATTGGTGGCTCATGTTCAGACAGCTGTCAAACAGCACTCAGGCCATTTTCCACCAGATAACTTTCCAGCCACTGTGCCCCAAGCCTGTAGCTTTGCATGGGATTGGTGTGACTCAAGTGCAGGACCTATCACTTGTCCTTATTAAACCTCATACAACTGACCTCAGCCCATTGATCCAGCCTGTCCTGATCTCTTTTCAGAGCCTTCCTACCATCAATCGCATCAACATCTCCAACTAATTTAGTGTCATCTGCAAATTTACTGAGGGTGCACCCAATTCCCTTGTTCAGATCACTGATAAAGATATCAAAGAGAACTGGCCCCAGTACTGAGGGTGTGGGAACACCACTTTTGACTGTCTGACACTGAATTTAACTCCATTTACGACCACTTTGAACCCAGCCAGTTACCCCAGTGAATCATCCAGACATCCAGGCCAGTTTTGCCAGGAGGATGCTACGGGAAAAGTTGTCAAAGGCTTTACTAAAGTCCAGTTAAACATCCAGAGCTTATCCCTCAACCACTAGGTGGGTCACCTTGTCATATAAGGAGATCAGGCTTGCAAAGTGGTACCTGCCCTTTATGAACCCATGGTGACTGGGCCTGATCGTCTGGTTGCCCTGCACGTGCAGCATAACGGCTCTCAAGATGACCTGCTCCGTGACTTACCCTGTCACTGAGGTGAGACTGACAGGTTGTGAGAGACTAAAGCTTATCTCTCCTGGTGACTCAACAAAGATAAAATCACTTGCTGTTTGTCCAGACAATAGCTGATGTGCGTTGGGCAGAGCCACTGGAAGGACTCTTGGAAGGTGCAAAGATAACATTGCTCACGGGACTGCAGCTGGCCTACAACAATGGTCCAAGGGCCCAGCATTCACACCTTCAGGACAAGAGCATTTCCAGCCATCAGATACCCCAGGAAAGGACAATGGTTCCTGATGTGAAAAGAGTGTGTGGGTAGCTAGATGGAGCAGGAGGAGGCGGAGGCCTCCCCCCTCCATCCAGTGGCTGCCCAAACTCACCTGAGTACACAGAAAGATTTCCTGGGGAACGATACCTGGACCTAAAGATGATTTCCCAGAACGATATCCTGGGGAACAACACCTGGACACTTGCCTAAGGGCTAAAAAACTGTATAAAAGACTGGAGCAACTGCTGGCTTGAGGAGGAGAAAACTGGAGAAGCAAGATGCAGAAGAAAGCAGACGGCAGCACACGCTGGAAACATCCCGGGGCCAACACAATGGATCTCGGACTCTCCGTGCCCTAAGTTCCGCCTGCTGCAACTCATGGAGCTGAAGAAGCTGCCCAGAGGACCTCATCCCTTTTACAGCCAAAGCCTCAGCACCCTTCCTCTACAGACCCAACATCTCCTGCAGCACCTTTCCTCCACAGACTCAAACTGTCTTGGGGGTGAGGGGTGTGGTAATATAATTCTTTCCCTCTTCTCCCTTTCTTCTCTCTCTTCCTATTCTCTCTCTCTCCCCTTCTGATCCCTCCACCTTATTTATGTAATAAATAGTCTAGCTGTTGATATTTTGGCCTCGTTTGTGCCTCTAATTTCACAGC
Organism: Picus viridis; assembly: GCA_033816785.1. Classification (NCBI taxonomy): domain Eukaryota; kingdom Metazoa; phylum Chordata; class Aves; order Piciformes; family Picidae; genus Picus; species Picus viridis. The sequence goes on along the minus strand of CM066606.1, from coordinate 95,075,970 downwards.
ACGGGAATATTCATTAAAAACCTCAATCTCTTTCCCTCTCCGGATCGAGACACAGGTCTGTAGTTCCCTGCCTCCAATTCCGTCCCCTCATGTTGGGCATCACCTTTGCCAATTACCTGGGACTGTATTTAGCCAGGACTGCTAGTAAATGATGGAAGTGGCTTGGTGAGCACTTAGAATCATAGAATCAGTCAGGGTTGGAAGGGACCACAAGGATCATCTAGTTCCAACCCCCTGCCATGGGCAGGGACACCCTACACTAGATCACGCTGGCCAGAGCCTCGTCCAGCCTGGGCTTAAACACCCCCAGGGACTGGGCCTCAACCACCTCCCTGGATAACCCATTCCAGGGCTTCACCACTCTCATGGGGAAGAACTTCTTCCTCACATCTAGCCTGAATCTCCCTATTTCCAGCTTCATTCCATTCCCCCTAGTCCTATCACTACCTGATAGCCTGAGAAGTCCCTCCCCAGCCTTCCTGTAGCCCCCTTCAGATACTGGAAGGCCACAATGAGGTCACCTGGGAACCTTCTCTTCTCCAGACTGAATAGCCCCAACTCCTTCAGTCTGTCCTCATAGGAGAGGTGTGGGGGACTGTGTCCCCAGGACTGAATGCTTGAAGATGAGAAACTGCAGGGAGAGATGAAATGGGAGCCACCTGATGATGGCTTAACAAGTAACTCCAATAGATGAGATAAGGGTCAGCTGCACTACCCTAATAAGTATCACCAGCCAGTAAAAAGAGGAGGTCGATTAGCCAATCCTCTGCAGCCACACCAAGAGGAGAGCAACGAATGTGAGCTGTGAGGGAGGCAGTTGTCAGTCTGCTGGGCTTGCTGCTGCGGGCAGGAGCCCTTGACCTGGGTGCTCCCTACCCCGCTGCTTGAATTCCCTCCCCGTCGCCGTGGGTGCTGCCCTGCGCCCTACTGCGACAGAGAGGTGCTCCAGCCCTCTGCTCATTCTCGTGGCCCTTCTCTGGACACGCTCCAGCACGTCCACATCCCTCCTGTAATAGGGGCTCCAGAACTGGACGCAGTACTCCAGATGGGGTCTCAGCAGGGCTGAGTAGAGGGGAAGAAGCACCTCTCTTGACCTGCTGGTCACACTTCTCCTGATGCAGCCCAGGATCTGATTGGCTTTCCGGGCTGCAAGTGCACATTGAGAGCTCATGTTGAGCTTCTCCTCCACCAGCACCCCCAAGCCTCTCTCCTCAGGGCTGCTCTCCAGCCAGTCACTGCCCAGCCCAGATTTGTGCCTGGGATTGCCTCGACCCAGCTGCAGGACCCTGCACTTGGTCTTGTTGAAGCTCATGAGGTTGGCTTGTGCCCACCTCTCCAGCCTGTCCAGGTCCCTCTGGATGGATCCCTTCCCTCCAGCGTGTCCACTGCACCACACAGCTTGGTGTCATCAGCAAACTTGCTGAGGGTGCACTCAGTGCCACTGTCCATGGCACCCACAAAGATGTTGAACAAGACAGGTCCCAGGACTGATCCCTGAGGGACTCTGCTTGTCCCTGCCCTCCCCTGGGACATGGACCCGTTGACAGCCACTCTTTGGGTGCGGCCATCAAGCCAGTTCTGTATCCATCTAGTGGTCACCCATCAAACCCATGTGTCGCCAGCTTGGAGACCAGGAGGTGGTGCGGGACAGTGTCGAAGGCTTTGCTCAAGTCCAGGTAAATGACATCAGTTGCTCGCCCCTCAGCTATTAATGCTGTCGCCTGCTCATAGAAGGCCACCAGGTTTGTCAGGCAGGATTTGCCCTTGGCAAAGCCATGCTGACTATTCCCAATCACCTCTTCACTGTTCTTCTGAGTCAGTAGTGCCTCCAGGAGGATCTGCTCCATGATCTTTCCGGGCACAGGGGTGAGACTGACTGGCCTGGAGTTCCCTGGTGCCTCCTTCTTGCCCTTTTTGAAAATGGGAGTAATGTTTCCCCTTTTCCAGTCTGTGGGGACTGCCCCAGGCTGCCAGCTGCCTCAGTACCCTTCATTGTGTGCCATCTGGCACCATAGACTTATGTATGTGTAAGTTGTGCAGCACGTCACTTTCTCTTCTTGGACTATGGGGTTCATTCTTCTCCTCATCCCTAGCTTCCAGCTCAGGGGGCCTGGGTATCTAGTGAACAACTGATCTTACCACTAAACACTGAGGCAAAGAAGGTATTAAGTACCTCAGCCTTTCCTCATCTTTGACTACTGTGTGCTTCCAACAAAAGACAGAGATTCTCCTTCCTAGTCCCTTTGTTGCTAGTGTATTTGTAAAAGCATTTCCTGTTTTTCTTAACATCTGAAATCAAAATAATTTCAGGTTTGTCTTTGGCCTCTCTGATTTTCTTCCTTCAGAGCCTCATGACAATCTTGTCCTCCCGAGTGGTGTGCTACTTATTCAAATCACCATAGACTCTCATTTTCTCCCTAAGCAGCAACTAAACCTCTCTATTTAGTTACTCATAGGAGATTCTTGTGTATTCCTCTGAGGAACTCTTGGAGGAAGTTCTAGATTAAAAGCTTTGGTTATCAGCTTCAGCTTCATTCTTCCTATATCTTAGCAAATCTTTTCCAGTTCTTACTCACCTGGCTTCTCCTGAAGGTTGTATGCATTTCAATGAGAATAGAAGTTTAATGCCTATGAATGGCATTCTTGGGAAAAGGAAAGAGATCCAAACAACATCAGAAAGGCTATTTTGCAGGCTAGCCTACTTTCAGGCAGCTAATGGAAGTACAGTGGTTGATAATCAATGAACACCTATAAAAGCACTTCATTCATTATAGGGTTCCCTTAGACTTCCTCCACTGTAGCCTTCTTAGCTGTGTAGCATACATCCAGATTTACAGAGGACAGAACTGGTTTTTCCTCCCTTTAAAAAAATGTGTCAACTGATAATTAAAGACTATAAATCCCAGAGAGCAAGGCAATATCTAGGGGAATGATTGACACAACTCTGAAGGTGTTAGGCACCCATTGGGTTCCCTTAAGTGGCACTTCGTAACTGGAGCTTATAGGTACCTCAGATGGCACACACTCACAGAACAGATAATAACATTTGATTAACTTTTGGGATTCCTGTGGTTTAAGGAAAGAAAGTAGACTCTTGAGACCTCAGCTGGTTTCTTTGATGAGAGCTCCTGAGTACTGTGGGGGTGTCAATAAATAGTGACAGTAAAATGTCTGAAGAGGAGAAGAATAATTATTCTTCAGGATAGTAGGAACATGGAATGGAATTCCCTGTCCTCTGATAAACACATCTACAAACAAGTGATCAAATTGAAATACTTGTGGTTTATAAGCAGCTAATCTGTGAAGAAATCTCTCCCTTGTTCCTTCCATTGCCTTCATAATAGTATTTTCATTTCTATCTAGATTTGTTTTCTTGTTAGACCTCTCCCTAAGGATGTAACTGCAGATGGATGAATTATTTTATTTTATTGAATATTATTCTTGGCTTTTTTTGACATTTTTTCCCCCTTCTTCTTTGCTTTAATGATTATTCCTCCTGGTATTATTTCAGGTTTCAATTACAGCTTCTATGTGTATGTGTCTGGTACACTACCATTTTGTTAATGGATGTATGTGTTTACTGTTAATTGGTTCCCCAACAAACCCAAATGTTTGCACTGAAATAATGTATTCTATTTCTTGCATGCCACTGAGCTGAATGCCCTCCAGTTTGGCATCTATTGTTGGTGTGGAGGTGGACATTTTTTCTCCATCCCATTATCCCTGTAGCGAACAAAGATCCTGGTGTCAATTTTCTCTGTAGACCTCGTAGCACTGGCTGAAGTCGCTGAATAATGATGGCCAAAGTTGCTCTTCATGGAATCACAGAATATTAGAAAACCTCATCCAGTCCAAACCCCTGCCAGAGCAGGAGCACCTAGAGCAGATCACACAGGAATGCATCCTGGCAGGTTTTGAATATCTCCACAGATGGAGACTCCACAACCCTCCTGGGCAGCCTCTTCCAGTGTTCCATCACCCACTTCTAAGTATGTATTTCACTGTCTAGACAAATGATTTTATTTTTCCCCCGCTAAAAACACCCCAGTGAACTCTTAGCAGCCTCCACAGGCTTCAGAGAGGGTTTTCTTTCCTGATGTCAGGCCATTATAAAGGATGTTTTCCAAAAGCAGACTATTGCGGCCCATATCTGCTTCTTCTGAAACCAACAGCTGCTTGAGAGAGTTATCTCAGAATTGAGAACTAATCCATAATTGTTTTTTAGCCAGTGGTTGCAGCCCTATATTTTTCAGGCTTTAGCTAGAAAACACAGTGAAGTCTCTGATGGTGGGACAGGGCACTTCAGCAAGTTTCAGCAGGTCATCTAGTTCCCCATTATGCCAAAGAAGAAAGATAATCCCTGTTCAACTATGATTCATCCCACATATTACAGACATCTGTCTTAGGAGAGGATGAATCATTTCCTGGAGGTGCTTCTCTTGCTCCCTCTGTGTAAGAAACCTAGAAAAAAGCTTAAGCAAGACTATAAATTGTAGATAGCTGAAAGGGGGGAGATGAATCCCACTGTGCACCAAGAATCAATGAGTGCTGATTCACTGAATTCTAACTCTGCAATGCTGTCAGCATTTCTGTTTTGACAGCAAAGTCTTTCTTGTTTGGAATTTTCTACTGGTAACTAATTATTGCTATTTTTAATACAGAACCAAAATAAACCCATTGAACTGGCCCACTGTCCTGGTAGCTGCATGGACATCTGTGACGGAATTCAGTTGCTCAGTCACAGTCACCTTAGTGTTGTTTTAGACACTGAGGTGTTTCATGTCTGGTGGCCAGAGGACAAAATAGGTCAAGTCAAGTCTCCCATAAGGCTGCCAGCCCCAAGAAGATAACTCAAATGCAAACCTATAGTTACATCAAGCCCCTGGTTAAATGCCTTCAAAGAAAACAAAGCAGAAGCTGGAAAGCTGCTGTTTCCTGCCCTTGGCTGGATGCCCATTAACCATTGGGCTGCCATGAAATGCTTCATACTTGCTTCTGCTTCATGTTTTTGCACTCCACACTGGTGTGTGTTACTTCTCAGGGATTTGCCTCTAGATGGTTATTTTAGTAAAATAAGGTTATATTTAGTGCTAAGATATTCAAAGGTAAAGTTCTTCCTACTAGCAATACTCTTCCATGCTAATACTTAGCCAGAGGGAGGAGTGGTCTGAAAGAGAGCAAGCCATCCAAGGCGTACGTGTTCAGGACTCACCCACGCTGAAGAAACCTGAGATAGCTCCCACCACAGGGTACATCTCATCTGCACAGCCTCTGTTATCACGCAAAAGCACCAGCTGAAGTCCTGAAAGCAGAGCTGTGCAGTGGCCTGGACTGATCAGCCTGCTAATTAGTGTGACCTTTCAGCAGGATTAATTATCACTGAGCTGATACAGCGCAAAGACTTTTTGGCTGCATTATTGGCTTGATTGGGACCTCCGCATGGTGTAGTACATGTTGCAGTCAAGGCCAGAGTCAGTAAGGAAAATGTTTTGATGGTGATTGCATAATTGTGTGGGTTGATGACAGTGCCTAAACAACTGTTAGAGTATGAAAAGCGCATGTAGCAGCTTGCTGAAAATAAACTACTCATCTCTGTGAGGATCTTTCTGGTTTAGCAAGTGTGGTTTTACTCTGCAGAGGTCAATAAACTCCTCTAAGCACCTGAGAACCTCTAGAATGATTTAAAAACTGCTGGCCTTCATGCCAAACTATTGAGCCTTAATACAAAGAGTACCTTCAAGGTACCTCAGTGTTACTTGGTTATCTACTGCCAAGGTTGAAGCCGTCATGTTGTCACCTTCTGAGTGAATGCAGACATTAGAACTGCAGACAAATGAAAACTAAAAACCCCAGGATCCTACAAGAAGTTGATAAAGGAAGCAATTTATCTTATTCTAGTACTGATTATTCCTCATCCCCAAAATGCAATGCAGAAATGTTAAGCATTCTGACGCCGCTCAGCGTGCCGAAGTTTTCTAACATGACCACCTGGAGCAGAGCTGGTGTCCTTTGGAATGAAATGCTCTCCACAGGTGGGGCAGCAGCATGTGAACAGCTGCAAAGGCCAGCCATCCACTTACTCTCCAATCCTGACTCCAAAAGAAAGCTAGAAATTATTCCTGAAAGTGACAGCAAGGAGATTAACACCTCCCAGGAAGTGAGAGATCTCGTCTTAGTCGAGAAGCATGCATGTTAGTGATACTAGTTACATCATATGTGGTGGTAAACCTAATTTGAATTGTGTTTTTCTGTTGAACTCTTTCCTAGGGAGTAGCTGATGTGCATTGAAACACAGTCAATCAAAACCAAAGATATAACTGCTAAATCCTCCTCTGGCCTATTTTTGTAGTGAGGGCACTTATGTGCTTAAATGACTTGAAGTCACTGTGGTAGTTCTGCATGTGAGTGAGTCATAGTATCATAGAATCAATAAGGTTAGAAAAGACCTCAAAGATCATCAAGTCCAACCTGTCACCACAGACCTCATGACTAACTAAACCATGACACCAAGTGCCACATCCAATCCCCGTTTGCACACCTCCAGGGATGGTGACTCCACCACCTCCCTGGAGAGCACATTCCAATGGCTGATAATTCTCTCTGTGAAGAAATTTCTCCTCATCTCCAGCCTAAACTTCCCCTGGAACAGCTTGAGACTGTGTCCTGGTGACAATTTTTTGCAGTCACTTCAGGGGTTTCTGGTCATAGCCATTCAGACGGGTTCAGACAGTCTTCCTGCTGCACTGTCTTTGCTCCTGTGTGCCATGAATTGGGTCCACTACACCAAAACAGTCCCTGGTCTAAGGGTAGCTCATGTCCTGCTAGCTCATGTCCCACCACTGCCTGTGGATGATGTTTAACTGTCTACAGACACTGGCAACTAATCCTCAGGGGGCACCCAGGATTTATTTTAATGGCCATGTCTGACACCAAAATAAGTAACCTGATGCAAAAGATCCAGTGATGTAGAGCACTGTCTGGTTTCTTCTTCAGCAGACAAGAGCATTTGCTGCATGCCAGTTTCAGGAGCATTTTTTCAGTCAGATTTTGTGCACTCTTTTTCTTTTGAATAATAGTAAAGGTCACATTGGTCTTGGCTACTCAATTATTTCCTTTCTCTCATTGAATTTTTAACAATAACAGGCATTCATCCAAAGCTCTGAGCTCTTCTACATTGCATTAAAATTCACAATGTCATTTGCTTTCAGTAAATATATTCAAATGGGCTGCTTTCAAAACCATAAATGACTCACCATGCAATCAATCATAATTGCAGAACCCTGGATTTCTCCTCTACATGTTGTCCTCTAATGGCCAGAAGGAACACACGATGCAATTCTTGCCAAAAAGGGGTTGGAGAAAAGAAGTTACGTGTGATCATTTTTCTTTGCTAAGGAAAACTTGGTAAGTCAATGCAAGATCAGTTCTGGCTGACAATGAGACAGATACACTCAGGGCTCTGACAATTATTGCACTTAAAAACCTTATCCCTCTAATCGGTTATGAAGTTTCGAAATGGAACCTGTGCTTCCTTCCTACTAATTTCCCATAAAAACTCTGCTTGCTAAACCACTGCATGGTCAAAGCTTCCATCTGGAAATTATCAAGGCATCCTCTTACAATGCCATAAACTTATGCCAAGGAAAGAAAGAGAATAAATGGTTAACTGGAAGTTATCCAAGGGATTTTTCAAATTGTAATCTTATTTTCCTCACAGTACTGTATGTTCAAGAAAACCTCAAAACAGCCAACAGCAACAAAAACAACAACCAGTTTAGGCATCTGATTAGCCCTGATAGATAACAATGAAACTAGTGCCTTCCCCCTGCACTGTTGGTAAGGTCAGGCATGGGTTTATCACTAAATCATGGGTAGGAGAGGTAGAAGAGATCTTTTAGGAAATCCTGACTTCTTTTTCTGAGTGTAGAATTGGTCCCTCCAACACACTATCTGAGGCTCTGTCTGGTCAAACATTCAATGTCTCAAAAACTGCAAGGCTCCAGTCAGTTCCCTTGAGAGGTGATTTTATTACCTCATAGATCTCAGTGTGAGGGACTGAGTTCCAAACTAAATTTTGCTTTTCCTGCTGATAGAGAGTTACCCTGTCTCAGGAATCAGTGCTTTAAATCCCTTGCCCTTTATTCTGTGATAAATCTGCCCTGTATGCATACACCTTTGAACTGAGCATTCAACTCCTGGTCTAGTGAGTTTGCTGCTTGAATCCACACACCTATCCTCAAGGCTGATTTAAGTTACTATCAACCTTATTTAACCTAGTGGTGCTTGATGGGTATGTTCAGTGGAATGGCTAAATTCCCAATAGTCAACACTGTCCTTTTACAGCAAAGCTGATAAGAAATCAACAAAAAATGTTGGTAAAGTGAAGAAAAGTAGGGAGACTGTATCTGTAGATCCCAGCTGTAGATATTCCTGAGGATAAAGTAAACAACACGTCAACTTTACACTCTGCCTCTGTCATACACTACTTGTTGTCTTTGGTTCTTATCCAAAGACCTACAAATAAATGGAAAAAATATCACTGACTTCAATAAGCTTTGGGTCAACCCCTTAAGGGCAGGAATTGCATCTTCCCAAAGCGTGTGGCCACGATTCAGTGAGATATTTAAGAACACAACTGCTTTCAGCACTGGAGTTCTCTGTCATAGGGCCTTCGGTGAGATTTTTCACACACAAAGTAAGAATGTGCTTAGCCACCCTGCTGATTCTTCATGTCTCATACAGAGTGGGCTCTATGTAATGTCAAAATATCATATTTTTAATACTATGGGTTTTATCTATATCAGACACAGAAAATAATCTTTATATGATAGTCAATATACAAAGCAAATGACACTGCCGGTTTATTTTGTGCATTTACACTGCTCAAACCCCTGTCCTTTACCTTTGTAACAGCTTGCTAATACAAGATTCTTTCACCAACCTGACGAAGAACATCACATGAAAGGAAAACAAAACAGAAACATGAACTTCATAATCTATTTTTTATATATATATATATATATATATATATATATGGAGTAAATCCAATAAAAACATTCTTGGTAGAACAATTTTATGTTTAAAATGAGCACTCATTGGAATGGAAATATTTTGTAGGAGCATAAGTATTTCAGTTACATTTTTTCTATGGCAAAAGTGTCTCAGCAATTTGCTTTGATTTTCTTATTTGTGCCAGTAATGTAGTCATGATTTGCTTTGACAAAACAAAACATAAAAAAGGCCTATTGTTCTGTTGTGACTTATGGCAACCACTGACTCCATAATACGGTTTAATACAGAATATTATATTCCATATTTCACTGGTGATTTTCAACATTATAACAATGAGGCCTTGCTACTTCTCCAAACTAGTACATTGATATTTCTCCATGAGGATTTTCAAAAGTTCTATTCTCTGAAAGTTTCTACTTAAAACCTTCAAATCTTTACTCCAGCTCAGCCTGCAAACCTGATCTTAACAATATACTCAGAGGACTCTGAATTTCCTGACACTTGTACTACCAGCTGAATGATGTGTATCTGCTGTTTAAAAAAAGGCACAGATAAGGCCAACCACAGTCAAATTTTTCAGAATCATCGAATAGTTTAGGTTAGAAAAGACCTTCCAGATCATTGAGTCCAACCATTAATCCTATGCTACCTAGTCCACCACTATACCATTTCCCCAGGCAGCACATCTACACAACTTTTAAACATATCAAGGGATGATGACTCAACCATCTCCCTAGGCTGCATGGTCTAATGCCTGACAACCCTTTTGGTAAAAATATTTTCCCAAATGTTCAGCCTAAACCACCCCTGGTACAGCTTGAGGCCATCCCTTACTCTATCACTAGTTACTTGGGAGAAGAGTCCAACACCCACCTCATGATGACTTCCCTTCAGGTAGTTGTAGACAGTGGTGAGGTGTTCCCTCAGCTTCCACTTCTTCAGACTAAACCATCCCTCACTTTTCTTGAGACTTGCTCTCTATTTGTGTATATAAAACGCAGATTATCAGCGACATCCAGATAGAATAGAATAGAATAGAATAGAATAGAATAGAATAGAATAGAATAGAATAGAATAGAATAGAATAGAATAGAATAGACCAGGTTGGAAAAGACCTCTGAGATCATCGAGTTCAACCTATCACCCAACACCATCTGATCAATTAAACCATGACACCAAGTGCCTCATCCAGGCTCTTCTTAAACACTTCCAGTGTTTATCCATTCTTTCCTCTGCCGTGCGTATTCTCTCTGACCGACTCTCAATGTGCCACTTAAATGCCATTAAAGTTAAACTTTAATGAACACTAGACAAGTTTTAGCAAAAATATGCTAAGTCAGCAAGACCACAGCTCATGCATAGGTATGAATAACCATAGTAGGCTGCAGGCAAAGGACACCCAGTCACCTGGAAGTCCTGGCTGGAGACCAGCTGCTACCACCATGCACTACTTGATTGCCCCAAAATCTGGTGGTTGAAGCACCAGAGTCATTAGAAATCCAGTTCTGGGATTCCACATTGCAGTGCATGGTAGTGAGCCACACATGGCCACATTTTGTTTATGACAGATGGCTCTTCCCAAAAATATGATGTGCGAGATTGTGCTGATTTGGACAGTTCTGCATAAACTGTGGGGGATTGACAGGGTGTAATATACTTTTTCTGTTTACTTAAAGTCTAGAAGAGAATGGGCCAAACCCAGCAAGGAACAGCCTGTTTCAAAGATATTACGGCTGGAAAATGTTATTTCTCACAGAGATCATCTCTCTATAATAAGCTTTATGGTGATCTTGTATTGCGGGGGAATAACTATGCAGACTGGGAAGGGAGTCAATCACATGATTTTCATTTGTGTGTTATCATGGAAATGTCTGTGAGAGGAAAAGGGAACTTCTGCTCATCTCCACAGCTCAGCACAAAGCCAGCCTCGCTGGAAACAAGCTACCTCATGGCCTAGAAACTCCTCATGGGAGCCATGTGAAATTCAGACTTCAGGAGATGAATGTGTCAGTGACGAACAGGCACTCCCGGAGAGGAGGAGCTGATGGACGATTTGCAGCAGCCAGCTGGGAATTGGACCAAACGAAACACAAATGCAGCTCTGCCTGAATGACAGGTTGGAGGAGCAGCACTGAATTTCCCTGTCGGCTTGGAAGCTGCAATTTGCACATAGGATTTGCTTTACCTTTGGGGCTGCCTGTTTGTTGAATGTTTGCTAAACGGAGAATGCATGCAAAACAGGGTGTTGACCAAAGCTCTCTTCCTAAAGCCTGGAAGAAAAACTCATCATGAAATGCTGGGGGTATTACTAAGGGCCTTACTGGGTACAGACTAAGATAGGTTAATGCAGATGAACTGATTTGTGCCAGCTGAAGATCAAATTTAGTTTTATTGAAAAAGAAGAAATTAATTGTTTTGCCCCAGATACTTCCAGATGTTCTGGACTGGAACCTGCTACTGAAATAACATCTTTCATTGCCTTTGGCTTTTCAGATTACACAGCAGACAGACAAACAGCACAGAGGGTATTTTGGTTGCGGCTTCTATTTTTGTTACTTCCTCTGAACTGTGTAAATGTCCCATGACTGAAATGACTTTCTTTGGCACAGAGGAAGAAGTTCTACATGGAGAGAGTGATTGGCCATTGGAATCGGCTGCCCATGGAGGTGGTGGAGTCACCTTCACTGGAGGTGTTCAGGAGAAGACTTGATGGGGTGCTTGGCTGTATGGTCTAGTTGTTGGGTGGGTTGGATTGTTTGATGGGTTGGACGCGATGATCTTGAAGGTCTCTTCCAACCTGGTGTATTGTATTATTATTATTATTATAAAATCAGAGGAATCATGTCTATTGGGATGATATAACTAGAGATGCATGGGAAGCATTTTTTTCCCTAAACTGAGAAACTGATACTAAAAAAGAAGCAAATGCAAACCAAACAAACCCAAACAAAAACCTCATTACACTTCAGAATGTGATTTTTGGAAAAGTTCATGGGAAATAGGAAAGATCTGCCCTCAAAACAGCCAGCTACCTTGCTCTTAGGTTAAAAATGCAGGACTTCACAGCATTTCAAAGCCCTTGCTTTCAGATTCTGGGGCAGAGTCTCCTTTTCTGTAGTGGCCTCAATGATGGAAACTCCTTATGAGAGAAAAAAATTAAACCATATGTGACCCCTGAACAATTCTGTCTCTACCTGATTAACATTTGTTGATGACAAAACATTTTGCTCCAAAAATTCATATGATGATAAGAATTCAGTTAGTAAAGTTTGCCTAACCTTTCCACAGCCCTTGACTGAAAAGCCATGGCTCAAAAGCAGATGAAATCTGCCTGCTTAAAGAGCATGATGCCTTTCCCCCTGCAACCAGCACAGCTGAGTTCTGCATGGAAAAGCACTTCTAAGTTTCCTCATTGGCCTCATCAGTTTTTCCTCTCAGACTGTGTAATCCCATGATTGCATGGTGATGTTGATGCAATGTGACATGGTATGTCAGTTTCTAATAACTTGTTTTGTATCACTGAAGGATGAACTCAGCACTTAAGAGTGCTCAAACAGAATAAAGCAAAAGAAGGAAACCTGATAACCACTACTGAAACTTGTTTGCAGGTAACTGTCAGCCTTTCCTGGAAGTTTCAGCTGCTGCTGTTGTGTACAAAATGCTCCACAATCTGCCAGTCTACTCAATAGATGTCTCTACCAGCCCATTCAGTACCAGTCTGTGTTTAGCAATATAACAGGAGGATGCTTGACTAGTTGATAAAAGTCTTCCAGTGTCTAACTTGTGTATGAGCACAAAGATATAATCTTAAGCTGGTTAAAACATACCCTTGGGCATTCCCTCAGATGGTGTGTGGGGTCCTGTTGTCCTTTTCATGCATGTCTCAGAAATGATTGTTTTCATCACAAATGGTGGCAGTGGATATGATGGTCTCACAGGCAGTGTTTAGGTCTCTGCTGCTACAGTCTCTACACTAACAGGGCGGTGTGTGTCACCCACCTGAAATATTAGAACTTTGGTAAAGATGTAAAGATTTTATACTTCAGTCAAGAAAATATTTATTTTTTTTTTTTTTTTAACGGGAATGCAGTTTAGCTGGGATCCTACTGGGTGAATAAAAAAGCACTACAAGTTGTGTAAGAATAACCCCCTCACTGGCCTTTCTAAGAGGAAAGTTAAACGGGTATAAGGTGCAACAAAAGATCAAGGAAGATTCTGAATGTTGTACAGTGTTGTTGGAACATCTCTGAAGCCTAGCTAATCACAGAGGGAGTACTGAATCCAGAGTGTGAAGAATGGCTTTGTGAAGTGTAAGCTGGCAATAATGCAGTGTGGTGTATCAAGGAGCACTGAAAAAGAGATAAAAGCCTATTGAGCTGAGGGAGCATAGATTCAGTTGTGCAAAATTCATCTATAGTAAGTACCTAAAGACCATAAATAGAATAATAGAATTTTTTGGGGTTAGAAGGAACCCCTAAAGATCACCTAGTCCAATCCCCTGCAGTGAGAATGGACATCTTCAACTAGATCAGGCTGTTCAGAGCCCTGTTCAACCTGACCTGAAATGTTGGGAGGGATGGGGAATCTACCACCTCTCTGGTTAACCTATGCTCATGTTTCAACACCCTCCTTACACAAATTTCTGTCTTCTGTCTAGTCTGTATCTCCTCTCCTTCAGTTTAAAGCTATCCCTCTTTGTTCTGTCAGAACAGGCCCTGCATATAAACTTGTCCCCATTTTACAACCCTGCCTTGAATTAGTGAAAGACTGCAATGAAATCTCCCCAGAGACTGATACTAAATTCTTTTGCAAGTAATACAAGGCAGGGCTACTAAGACACCAGGATTTTGGTCCAGATTGTGTCATTGGCTTGGACAGCAACACTCTGTGCTGAGTTAGGAACTGGCTGGAGGGCCAAGCCCAGAGAGTGGTGGTGAATGGTGCCACATCCAGCTGGCAGCCAGGCACCAGTGGTGTGCCCCAGGGATCAGTGCTGGGCCCCATCCTCTTTAATATCTTCACTGATGATCTGGATGAGGGGATTGAGACAGTCATCAGCAAAGTTGCAGATGACACCAAGCCGGGAGCAGATGTTGATTTGTTAGAGGGTAAAAGGGCTCTGCAGAGGGACCTCGACCGACTGGACAGATGGGCAGAGTCCAACGGGATGGCATTCAACAAGTCCAAGTGCCGGGTGCTGCACTTTGGCCACAGCAACCCCATGCAGAGCTACAGGCTGGGGTCAGAGTGGCTGAGAGCTCCCAAACAGAGAGGGACCTGGGGGTGCTGATCGACAGCTGCCTGAACATGAGGCAGCCATGTGCCCAGGTGGCCAAGAAGGGCAACAGCATCCTGGCCTGCATTAGGAATAGTGTGGCCAGCAGGAGCAGGGAGGTCATTGTGCCCTGTGCTCTGCATTGGTTAGGCCACACCTTGAGTCCTGTGTCCAGTTCTGGGCCCCTCAGTTTAAGAAGGACATTGAGACACTTGAACGTGTCCAGAGAAGAGCAACAACGCTGGTGAGAGGCCTTGAGCACAGCCCTGTGAGGAGAGGCTGAGGGAGCTGGGGTTGCTTATTGCTTTCTACAACTACCTGAAGGGTGGTTGTAGCCAGGAGGGAGTTGGTGTCTTCTCTCCAGCAGCCAGCACCAGAACAAGAGGACACAGACTCAAGCTACAAGAGGGGAAGTCTAGGCTTGAGGTAAGGGAAAGATTTTCACTGAGAGTCATTAGCCATTGGAATGTGCTGCCCAGGGAGGTGGTGGAGTCACCATCCCTGGAGATGTTCAAGAGGGGACTGGATGTGGCACTTGGTGCCATGGTCTAGTCATGAGGTCTGTGGTAACAGGTTGGACTTGATGATAGAATAGAATAGAATAGAATAAACCAGGTTGGAAGAGACCTTCAAGATCATCATGTCCAACCTATCATCCAACACCACCTAATCAACTAAACCATGGCACCAAGCACCCCATCAAGTCTCCTTCTGAACACCTCCAGTGATGTGACTCCACCACCGCCCCAGGCAGCCCATTCCAATGGGCAATCACTCTCTCTGTATAGAACTTCCTCCTAACCGCCAGCCTAAAGCTCCCCGGGCGCAGCCTGAGACTGTGTCCTCTTGTTCTGGTACTGGCTGCCTGGGAGAAGAGGCCAACCTCTGCCTGGCTACAACCTCCCTTCAGGTAGTTGTAGAGAGCAAGAAGGTCTCCCCAGAGTCTCCTCTTCTGCAGGCTAAGCAACCCCAGCTCCCTCAGCCTTTCCTCATAGGGCTTGTGTTCCAAGCCCTCACCAACTTTTTTTGCCCTTCTCTGGACACACTCCATCATCTTTGAGGTCTCTTCCAACCTTGGTGACTCTGATTGTGTTGGAGAGCAGAGGTCTCATTTTTCTCTCAGGAAGCAGTGGTGATGTGGTAACTTGACTATGTGTTGTGAAGCTGTATGGAAAAGCTGTCATGATCTTACACATTTTGTATGTGAAATGCTACCTCTTGAGTGGATTCTTTGGTATTGAAACCCTATTATAGGAAAAGTCTTTTGAGCATCTTTGACTGTGAAACAACAATAGTTATTTTTCATCTATTTTCTAAAATTTTTCCACTGCAAATAAAAACAGCAACTCAACATTGAAGAGTCAGTGTTCAGTTCTTGTAGGTATGAAGTGTCTTTATTAGAATAGAATAGAATTAACCAGGTTGGAAAAGACCTTTGAGATCAACAAGTCCAACCTATCAGCCAACACCATCTAATCAACTAAACCATGGCACCAAGGGCCTCATCCAGGCTCTTCGTAAACACCTCCAGTGATGGTGACTCCACCACCTCCCTGGGCAGCACATTCCAAAGGCCAATCTCTCTTTCTGGGAAGAAGAACTTCCTAACATCCAGCCTAAACCTCCCCTGGCACAGCTTGAGACTGTGTCCTCTTGTTCTGGTGCTGGGTGCCTGGGAGAAGAGACCATCCCCCACCTGGCTACAACCTCCTTTCAGGGAGTTGGAGAGAGCAAGAAGGTCTCCCCTGAGCCTCCTCTCCTCCAGGCTAAGCTACCACAATTAATATGTGATCACCTAACTTCTTTTTCTAAGATTGTTCAAATAGATGGCAATAAAATCCCATCTTTGAATTCATCTGAACTTTAAAAAGAAAAGAAAATTGAGAAAGAAATAATCTATGAGGAAATAAGGTCCTTATTTAGAACACTCGAAATGAAATGTAGTAGTCTGCAACGTGATTTTTAGAAGTGTTAAATGTATATGATGTTCAGATGAAATCAAGAGGAGCAGGAGGGTGTTGTTTAGCCACAGTTTCACACCTTCATATCTAGTGAATGCTCACTTTGCTGGTTTAGTCTACACTGGTCTTGAAAGACAGCTGTTGCTCTCTGACAGTTCTTTGGAGTTATAATTGATGCCTGGAGCTTTTCAAGGCCAGATTGGATGAGGCCTTGAGCAACCTGGTCTAGTGCAAGTTGTGTCTGCCCATGTCTGGGGGAGTTTGAAGGGATCTTTAAGGTCCCATCCAACCCAAACCTGGCTATGATTATAGGATTCTGTGCTTTAGTCTTCACACTACACTGTCCAGAGGAACCAAACCCATTCATTTTCAATTGGTAATGGCCTGAAAGAACACTACAAGTGAGCTGTGATGGCACAAATTGCTGTGTCTTTTGCTGAGACTTAAAGTGTCTCTTCACTTATAGCAGAGGATCAGTGCATACGTCAAGGAGAGTTACCCCATCTTAGGTGAGGCAATAATAATCTACTGCAGTCATTTATATCATATCTTTGTCCTGAGGGCACAGGTTGCTCTGTAGCTCCCAGCTTCTTTTATAGCTCGTACATGTAACATTTGTAAGGCAGAATTTAACTGACCTGTTTTAGCTGCCTATTGCAGATAAGATGAATCATGTCCCAGAAGTGCTAATTCTTTGTAAAACTTCACTCCCCACCCCCCACCCCCACTCCCCGATTCTAGAGAACTGTCTTAGATCTAAGCATGTCTAAAATTAGGCAGCACTAGTGCATCCTAACAAAATTCAAGTTCTGATACTCTGTGTCTGAGCCTAGACTGCCATTGTCCATATGACTGTTAGTTAAAAATAACAATACGCAAGCGCTACAGTCAAAGGCAATGCAGACAAACAAGATCACTCTCGTCTCAGTTATCGTAGCTATACAACCTGTGGGACCAGCTGACTCCTTCCAGGCAGCTCCAAATGCAGCCAGGAACCCTGAAGGCTTCATTATCAAATTAGCAAGAGCTTGGATATCTCAAGATGTTCCTGAGAAGAGCTGCCTTTTTAGGCCACCAGACTGCTAATCCACAAAATCTGGTAGGTGGCTGGCTTGACTGGCTTGCCACAGATAGTTTAACTGTTAAAATTACAGATAGATAAACCTGCTGTAGCCAAATTTAGAATCTGTCCCTGACTTAAGCACCACCTTAAGAAGCCTGTGAAAAGCAATGCCCCCTTTTCTGTAATAAGTGTGGGTTTCTTTTCCCCAGAAACTTAGTGATGTTCATCTTGGAATAACTCAGAGAGAAGCAGGACAGTGCTTAGTAAGCAAGACAGAACTGCTCACATGTTGTGGATGTTGTCACATATAGAGATCCAGTAACAAAGATAAACAAAGACAGAGAAAGCATTCAGTTGTCAAAAAGGCATTCCTAAGGATGTCATACTGGAGCTAAAGAACTCTAGGTCTGTTATGTTTGCTTTCACCTTGTATTTTCCCAGAGCCAGCCTGTAATGCAGATTTACCTTTTCTTCATTTCCCTACAGATGTCTTTTTGCCTCTTTGAGTATGAATTGCTGTTTACTATTACCATCAAATGTCATTAACTCCAAAAGTATCCCTGAAAAAAACCAATTGTTCATAATAAAAGAGAGCAGTGAAAGGAGAAAGTGAGGAGATTACGAAAAAAACACAAGCATAAGCATATAAAGAAGTAAGTGACATTATTGTAGAGTCTTGAACCTAAAAGAGGGATTACACCATCCATGAGTAATGAGATATGTCTCTGTTGCTGAAATGTCTTTTCCTCGGTGTAATAATTTCAGCTGGTTTCAGTCAAGGAGCAAGGAAGTGCATGCTCTAGTTACACCAGAAGGTCTCTTTCTGGGGACATTTGAGAAGGACCCCAGTACATTTAACCTCACTCCTGCCTTACTTGAATTCTCATCCCCTTGCATGCTGCATAGTTTGTGGTGACAATCCTGTCCTGAGAGAGCAAAAGCTCTTCATTCCCCTCTCTCCTGTCACTTGGAATATATCTGAAATATCAGACAGTATCACAGTATCGCTAAGGTTGGAAGAGACCTTGAAGACCATTGAGTCCAACCTGCCAGAACAGACCCCATGACTGCACCATGGCATCAAGTGGCACGTCCAGTCCCCTCTTGAACACCTCCAGGGACGGCGACTCCACCACCTCCCCGGGCAGCACATTCCAATGGCGAATCGCTCTCTTGGTGAAGAACTTTTTGAAATAGGATGTGTCCCTGGAAATGCCTGAAGATCACTGGGGAAAGAAGATCACCACAGCCAGACTACTCCTGAGCAGGTTGCTGGGATAAAGGGGACCAGGAGCAGATGTTGATGCTGCTCTGTGAGTTTGGTCCTTTGTCCTCCGGGGTTCTGGTGGAACCATTTGAAAACAGTGCGGCTGAAACATCATCCTTGGGAAATGTCCCTGTTTTGTTCAGAAGTGAGCAGCTTTTCCTTAGCAAAGAGAGTTCACAGAAATTACACTGTTGTGTTGGTGTTTTTTGTGTTGTTTTTTTTTTTTTTTTTTCCCTTTTCCAGCCAAACTGAAGTGATATGCATGGAATGGAGGAAAAGAAGATAGATGAAAAGGAGAATCAAAAAGAGAGAAAAAATTGTACTCCTAGGGAAGAAATTTCCATGGACAATCTCATGACGTGTTTATGCTCATGGATACAGACAGAATGAAGCTGTCTTTCATGAACAAACTCGAAATGTGGTTTGGTTGAGAAGTGCAGGCTTTCATGGCAGGAGTTTGATTGGGTCTGTGGGCAATCCAGACACATCAGGCCACTGCTAAGCTTGAGCCATCAAATCTGTTTTAAATATATCTGAAGTTCCAGTCAAATGGGGAGACTGTATTAGGATGTGAGGAAGAAGTTCTTCACCACAGACTGCGTGAGGACGTGAGGAAGAACTCCTTCACCATGAGAGTGGTGAAGCCCTGGAATGGGTTGTCCAGGGAGGTGGTTGAGTCCCAGTCCCTGGAGGTGTTTAAGCCCAGGCTGGATGAGGCTGTGGCCAGCCTGATCTAGTGTAGGGTGTCCCTGCCCATGGCAGGGGGTTGGAAGTAGATGATCCTTGTGGTCCCTTCCAGCCCTGACTGATTCTATGGTACTATGATAGGAACTTGACTGGGGTCTTGACTCTCCTGTCTCAGGTGTTAATAAAACCCCTCTTCTGTGCATGCTCAAGAGCAAAATACTCCTTTGAGTCTTCCTTCATGGTCTGGTGGCAGAGGGAAACCATTAATCAGAAAGCATGGTGCAGTCACAGACGCTCCTATCAGCTAAAAGATGTGGAGTTAGAGTTTGGGGAAAAGTAAAAAGATGTGAGGAGTAGCCATTTAAAACTCATTCTTCAGCATCACCTTCATAGAAAAAAAGCAGCTCCTAGGTAAATTTTAACAAAACTGCACTCAAGGGCTGTCTTTGTGAATGCATAAATATGACAGTCAGAGCTGGAACCTTGACTCTCGAGACTCTGTCTTCATTTGACACTGCCTTTGTTCATTGGATGTTGGTGTATTGGAGAGAACAGAGCCACCAGTTTTGTGAGGAGCTTGATTAACAAACAGCTTTAATGCATGGCCAAGCTGCCATGTAGTATGGCAATCACACCACGCCTCTGCACTTGCTACATGACCCCATCAATAAAATCACTGCTAACTGTCGAGAGTAGCTGGGAAGGAAATAACCTTGAAATGAGGAAACTGAGAGGGTGGCATGGGATTTCACCACCGTTTTACTAACAATTATTCTCCAATTAGTCCACTGACTCTGAATCTGATTTGCAGACAGGCTTAAAACCCCAGGTGGGGTTGGAAAATCAGTGTGAATGCCATTTCCTATGTCTTTAGGTTTCTTTGATTCTCCTTGGTGCTGTTTTTTTTTTGTTTGTTTGTTTGTTTTTTGTTTTTCCCCCTTTTTTTTCCCAGATTTTCCCTCCAACCCCAGGACTTTCAACTGCCTGCAGTGAAAATCAGTTGTTTTGCTCCTAGAAGACTGTTTTGAAGCTGCTATTCACACCATGTTGTAGTCATACCAGCTTCAAAAGTGAAAGTGCTGGCTGGAGCAAAGTTACAGCCTGCCATTCAGGCTGTAATATGGGAGGCTTCCTGTTCCCCTTGCTGCTTTTGTGTTCCAGGAAGGTTTTTCAGTGTTGCTTCTTCCACTCAGATGGCAATGGGACGAGGAGGAGTTTTCTGGCTTGGGCTTTTGGCTTACTTCCTTTGCTTGCTGCTGCTTTGCACTGCGCTTTTTCTGCAAATAGGTTGAGGCAGTTATGCATTTTGTACTATGACTGTCTGACTGTGCTCAGCTGATGGACTGAATTTAGGGAGTAGAACCTCGAGCAATGCTCAGCTGGAGCAAGGAAAGAAGGAAATGTTTTAGCTCTTCTGGGCCACAAACCCTGGGAGCAAACCGCAGCTGTGTAGAGAGAAAAAAGCATTTAGCTGATTACCAACGACCATTGTGACTCAGGGAAGCCACACAACGAGCTGAGAATAAGAGCCGGTAAACATTGCAATAGAGTCGTTTGTCTTCTCTCTGAACTTAGATAAGAGATGTGTGATCGTTTCTCTTTTGTCTCTTTTGTCTAACACCTGTCTGAGCCTTGCCAAGGGATGTGTGCTCCCTGGCATCTCCTCGGCAGCCCATCATGAGCACAACACAATACAATACACCAGGTTGGAAGAGACCTTCAAGATCATCGCGTCTCTTCCAACCTGGTTGTTTATTATTATTATTATTATTATTATTATTATTATTATTATTATTACTCCCCACAACATGTCAGACCTGTTGGAACACTCCTGGAGCGTGGCCCATAGCCCTCAGGAGTGTAACTTTCAAGACTAAAAGACTGCAGTAGTGGTTTAAACCCTTAAGCTGCTCCAGAAATGGTAGTTTCCTTTTCAGTTCTCATTCACTGTTGGGAACTAAGCCCTCTAAGCTTTTGTTTGTTTGTTAAACACAGGATGGACTCTTACACCGTCCTTTGGAGATGCTTTACTTAAAAGTTGTGGACAGCTACTGCACTGCAAACTGAGTGTGAAAGCTCATTTCTTCTATCTTCCAGCAATGAATGGATTCCATATATTGCAATTAATGATGCAGCTGGGGAGTCTAGTTAACTGGGTGGCAGTCCTCCAAATACGTTGGCTTTCACTTTAAAGAAGGGCAGAGGTGCTCTATATTTTGGCAGAGCTTGTGTATCTCCTCATGCCAAGAAAATCCCACTGAAGCTGCAGAGACATTGCCTACAACAAAGTTCCAATGCCTTAGTGTAGCAGATGATTGCGTATTTTGTGAGAGCTGTACTCAGTACCCATTAAATCAGGCCTGAGAGACAGGTGTAGCTAACACAGATCTAAATTGCATCTGCATGGGGTGCAAATTTAAGTCTGAAATTCTGCTGCTAACCTGCTGTATGCTGCTTATTTTTTCAACATTCAAAGCTAGGTTGATGTAAGTAATAAAGGTAATTTTCTGTTCCATGGTTCAGAATGAGTGTGTTGTAGGGAAGGAAGTCTAAGGACAGGCTGTCTTTCACTCCTCATTTAGTGCTGTCCAATGCAGTTCATGTTGTCCTGATTACGGGAAAGTGAAAGCCCACATGACTTTCTGAATACTTATTAAATTGTCAGTGTCTCAGTCCTGTAGCTCTCCTGGACCAGAAAAGTATAGGTTTTTTTTAAAAAGCAGAGAAATATCATTAGTTCAAGCCCAAGTTTGCCGGAAGTCTGAAAGAGTAGCTCTGTGCTGCACTCTCAGGCATCTGTTTCAATAAATGCCATCAGATTTGCACTGAAAAGTCAAAAGGTAGTGAAAAGGGGACAGATATGCTGCATTTTAATATCTATAAGCTATTCAGGGTTTGCTTGTTTTTAATAGTGATGTCAGGAGATGTCAGTTTCAGAGTATAGACCAAAAAAAGGCTATAAAACTCAAGGAAATTTCATATAAATAATTCTTATTTCACATTAAAAACTGAATCAATTTTCCCAGCTAAGCCATTTCTAAAAGGTACAAGAAGAGACAGATGGTATAAGGAAATAAGTGAAATCCACTGATGAGTGTGTGCATGTATGTTATTAGTGCTGAAAAAACACACTTTTAGCACCAAGATTCCAAATTCATCTTTAAAATAATGAAGGTGTCCAAGCAGATCCATTTGTGTCCAACACAGATTACTGTTTCCCCCCACACTGAAAAAAAAAAAGTGGCAACTACCAATATTTTCCTGGAGATACAAAGCTCTGCATTTCCCACTTCTCTCCCTTTGCTCATTTCCCTCATTTCGCCATCTTCAAACCCACCTTGTTGATGTGCCCTGCATGGACAAAGGCAGGGAGCTACTTGCTACAGACAGGCTGCATCCACCCAAGCTGTTCAGACAAAAACCTTTCCACTACCAGAATGTTTTCCAGGTCAGACTTTGGGCTGCTGCTTTCTTTTTTTGTTTTGGATCTGTTTTGACTAGTGCTCAACTAGGCAGAAATGTCAGCCTGGATTTTGAAAATACCTCACCTGCTGGAGTTTATAATCCTTTCTAGACCATGGACCAGTTTTGTAGCTGAATTGACTGCTGGTGGGGCCGGGGCCGCCGTGCTCCAGTGGGGATGTGCACGCTCGCTGCAGGTGAGGACCTGACTCCTTCCGACAGCTGCTGCAATTATGTACTCAAATAACATGGCAGGCTCTGTGCTGCTTTGTTTGCACATTTCTGGTATTAAACTATAAAAAACCCCACCCAGCTGTGTTTGTCTTTCTTTTTTTTAAATGTTTCCTTTCCTCTAGTTTTCTCCTCAAAATACTTGCCACCTCCTTCTTCTTCTTTTCTCTTTTTTTACACCCCTTAGCCCCCCATGTATTCTTCTAGGGCAGCTCCATTTTCTCTTTATTTTTTCCCCCTTTTCTTTACCCTCTTGCTGCTTTTTCTGCCTTTCCTCCTTTCCCTCCCTGCCTCTTATCACCACGCTGTGAGCATCACCAGGCCCGCTAACACCACCAGTGTAAAGCATGTTTCCTGGAAAAAGGCATAAAGGACTTATGGAGCAACAAAGAGTCTTGGGGAACGTGGTTTGATAGCAAATATCCAACTCCCAGGTGAATTGTGACCGTAATAAAAATACTTCCCACCTACAGAATCTACTCCCTGCAGGAGGATGGTCACTGCTGGATGGCTCTTAACATGGATGGACAACCTTTGCTGCACAGGGCAGGATGCCCATAAAGAGCAGGAGTGGTTTCACGGACAGGTATACGTGGGTAGCCCAAGTTTTGCTTCATTAGTGTGGGTGCCATGGGGGCAATTAGATACCAACCATGCTTTGTAGGTGCAGTGCAGAGGTCCCTGGAGAGGTTTTTGGTTTTGGATACAAAAATGAGTCAGGGAAGCCAAGTGAAGGGGTGGGGCAGAAGGAGAGCTGGACCTGCAGCATGGCGTTTCTGTTGCTTACTTTTGCAAAACACCTGGCCAGGGCAAGCATGCTTCAGACATGACCCATGCAAGGGCTAAGCCTGTAAGCTGAGCCTTCTTCTATTTGTTGTTGGTTTGTTTGGGGGATTTTTTCCTGTCTGTGTAATTGCGGAGCCAGAAACATTGACACAGGTCAGCTCATGGAGAACATCCAGCTTGAGGTGAGGCTGTAATTTATGTCTTCCTTTCACAGCCCACTTTCATTTATTGCTCCTGAACTGAAGCATTTTCCAAATGAAAGCTGTCTCATGGGCCCACAGCTGCCTTGCAAAACTTGGCTGCTGGGCTGGGGAAGATGGTGGGGAACAAAGCAGCTGCTTTTGATGCTTTCCTCACAGTGCTACTCAAGTGGTCAAATTTCATCACATTGTCTTCCTCTTTGTGCTCTGGCCACTCTTCCCAGTAGATGTATGGATAAGGTCTTTTTGGTCAACATAGTGCCAGCATTTGCCACAGCACAGGATTTGTGGAACAGTATTAAGAGGGGACAATAATGCTCTCCTGAAGAAAACACAAAGTTGAGAGTAGAGTGGCCTGATACAAAAGGTATAGGAATTGTTATTTCCAGTTCCACTTTCAGGATCCTGGATAGGCTGAAAATCTAATGAAGGTGATGTTTGGGGAACTGTAGATTTCCTTTTGTATGTTTTGGTTGTCTTTTCTAAGTCACAGTTTATTTGCATTTACTAGGAAAACTGCAGTTAAGAGACCTCTCTGGAGGATCAATGAAGGTCTTCTCTGTGTGATGTTAGCAAAATGGCTGCTTCCTCACATCTAGAGACTGTGCTCTGAGCCACACAGCTGTTGTAAGAAAAAATAAACAGGAAAGTTCCAGAGCTTGAAAAGATACCTGCACTATGGTCAAGGGTGGGATAGTACCTGGTGTAGAAATAATGGGATTGACTTCATGTTGAAGCCATTGCTACCACCACAGTTAGTTGGAATCTGCATAAATTAAGTGCTCATCCAGCAATTTAGGCAAAGGTTGAGCTCACTCTCTGCTCCTGCTGCTTGAATGAGCTCATTTGAAGCAATGGGTGCATTTACATGATCTGCAATTACAGCTCATTTGCAGTGCAGTCATGCAAAGAGTTACCTGCATTGTTCAAGGCCCTGTCCACTGAGATGTGCTGGATACAGTGATGTGAAACAGACATAAACTCACTTTGGGCATTACTGCAACGACACATCACTGAGCTTGAACTGACAGGTTCAAAACATTCCTCTTGCCCAGTGTTGAGTTTCTCTGCTGAGCTGTGAGATCAAGGATGCTTGAAGGGCAAAATCTCAACACAGAGACACAAAAATACTTTAGGAGAGGACTGGGACAGATACATTATAGGAAGAGAAAAGTGCTTTGAAAAAATACCTGTCTCAAAAGATGCACCTTATTTTAAGGCACTCTAATACTGCCAAAATTTCAATATAAGCAACTTGGAGCAGAGTAAGATTGGCTTGAAAGAAGCAATACTGATACAATTTTAGAGTTTGATTTTGCTCACAAAATAGCCTCCAGCATGACACAAAGGACACGAAAATGTGAGAATAAAGTGAGCACTAGATGAGAAATTTATGGCTCAGATGATTAATGAAGGGTGACAAAACCTTCTTTCTTTTTAAAGACACACCAAATTGACAGCTATGAAATCTTATTGTCTGACATAACCAGGAGAGTGGGTAGTGCTGGGAGAGAGCTTTCTCCACAGTGATGGACCTGCTCAGAGGCTCAGCAGAGATTTTCAATAGCCAGCACTATCACCCCTGACACTTTTACCATGCAATAAATGTAACATAGATTCATAGCCCTAATTTGTTGAGCTAGAAGCAAGAATCTCTAGGTGATTCTTCTTCTCTGGAGGCTTTCAAAACCCATCTGGACACATTCCTGTGCAGCCTGCTTTAGGTGAACTTCCTTTAGCAGAGGGGCTGAACTGGATGATCCACAGAGGTCTTCCCCAGCCCCCACCACTCTGTGATTCTGTGGAATGTGTAGTCTGCACCCTGCAGCAGGTGAGACCTAGGCCATCACATAGTCTTTTCTGAGCTTCAAACCCATGAATCAGAGCATGGTGATGAACAATTCCTACGTAAATAACCAGAGTCCAGAAGTATGACAAATAGAGCTATGGAGCAGAATACAATACAATACAATACAATACAATACAATACACCAGGTTGGAAGAGACCTTCAAGATCATTGCGTCCAACCCATCAACCAATCCAACCCACCTAAACAACTAGACCATGGCACCAAGCACCCCATCAAGTCTCCTCCTGAACACCTCCAATGATGGTGACTCCACCACCTCCACGGGCAGCCCATTCCAATGGGCAATCACTCTCTCTGTGTAGAACTTCCTCCTAACATCCAGCCTAAACCTGCCCTGGCACAGCCTGAGACTGTGTCCTCTTGTTCTGGTGCTGGGTGCCTGGGAGAAGAGACCAACCTCTGCCTGGCTGCAACCTCCCTTCAGGTAGTTGTAGAGAGCAATAAGGTCACCCCTGAGACAATGAGATCTAGGAGGCTGTGTGGGAGCTCAGGTTGTTTCCTTTCAAAACCTTTTTGCACAAAGATCATGCCCAGGAGCAGGAGGATTTACAGCCCAGGAACTCCACCGTGTTCCCTTTGTGTAGACGGCTGGTGCTTAGCAAATGGGTTATAGCTACCTCTGCTGTCACAGAGCAGAAAGGCCAGAGCCTGGGGAAAGTTGGAGGTACTTCAATTATGACTTTAAAGTGCCTAAATCCAAAATTGTGATGCTGATTCAGCTGTTATTTAGCTTCACAGGCAGTTGTATTTCAAGGGCACCTCAGGTTTTTATGCTTACTTTTTCCAGATGTCTGACATTTTGTTCTTACTCTCAATAAATTTCCAGAAATCAACAATGACTTTGATTTTCTCCCCTGAGAAGCATGAGCAAATGGGTTTTCTCAGATTACCTCCAAGGCTGGAGTTTTTGACTTTTGCCATTTTTTAAAACAGCAGAAGGGAGACCTTTTGTTCATACAGCAGCACTCATGCACAAAGGGAATATCCACACCCAATTCTTTCCCTCCAGGAGGGTGTCAAATCCCTGTTTCTGGCCTCTCAGGAAACTGCTGTAACCACTAGTCTGTAAAGTGGTGTAGGAAAGAATTTAAGGCTCAAAATCGTGGTCAGAAGGAGCAAGGCTGGTTCAGCTCATTTCCAGTAGCGTGCAAGAGGAGCTGGATCTGCTGTCGGGGGTAGAAGAAAGTCGAGTTTTACAAGAAAACCACCGACAATGGCCTTGCAGAAGTGGAAGACTTAGGCATATATTGCGTTACTATTCACACAAACAGTGTTGTTGCTCTTGGAAGGCAATAGGTTAGTGTTGGACCTCATCTCTTTTCAGATCACAGTAAGTGGTCCTCTGCCTTTTAAACCAGATTTTCTTTATAAAACTGTAGGAAAAAACCCAACAGCCCAACAAACCAAACCAACAAACAAAAGCCCACTACTAAAACCAACCAACCAAACAAAAAGCCAGAAAGAAGCCAAATCAAAGAACCTATTTCAAGTAGGAATCATTAAAATGCATTATTTGCTATTTAAGTCTGGTTGTGACCATAAATTATTGTCTGTCTTCTCTGCTCCAATTAAAGTATAATTGGTTTCCTGTTGCAAAGATGGCTTTCTTTTCAAATAACCATCTATTTGCACAATAAACCAAATCACAGTGTCAGCACTGAGCATCTCTCAACATTCCTGTGTTATGAATGGTTCCTGTTTTCATAAGTCTTTCCCCAGTCCTGATCAGATCCCAGAAATTCCCCCAGATGTCAAAAGGAATTTTTCCTTTAGTATTCACAGATCTTAAATCATATGCCTCAGAAATATAATGAAATTGCTGGATGAGCCGAACAGTGTTAAAATCCAAGCATTGCCCTGGCTTTGCTGGGACAGCATCACAGGCCAGCCCCGGGCTTCAGGCCATTGGCAGCTCTGTGTCAGCCAGCACAACTAAGCTGAGTTGGTTCATGGATGTATCACATACCATGAACCTCACATTCAGTATAAAGGGAAAGTTTGAGGACTTCTCACACTCTTCCTCTTTCTTCTACTGCTCCCAAGGACTTTTTAACATGACTGTTGTACCTTTCCTGGACTAAGTATATATTTGCCATTGACATTAGTACCAGTTTGGCTAGTTCATTAAATCTGTTTTCATTGCAGCCTGTGGGTCATCTTTTCTTCCATCTCCTTTCTGTGCTGGGGAGAGATCATCAGGTGATACAGCAACTGCTATAGCTCAGCTCCAGATTTGAGCTACATGGAGAGAGTTACTTCTGGCTTTGTCCCTACTGGAATGACCTAAGCTTTCTGAGAAGAGGCTGAGGGAGCTGGGGTTGCTTAGCCTGGAGAAGAGGAGGCTCAGAGGAGATGTTATTGCTCTCTACAACTCCCTGAAGGGAGGTTGTAGCCAGGTGGGGGTTGGTCTCTTCTCCCAGGCATCCATCACCAGAACAAGAGGGCACAGTCTCAAGCTGTGCCAGGGGAGGTTCAGGCTGGATGTTAGGAAGTTCTTCTTCCCAGAAAGAGAGATTGCCCATTAGAATGTGCTGCCCAGGGAGGTAGTGGAGTCACCATGACTGGAGGTGTTTAGGAAGAGCCTGGATGAGGCCCTTGGTGCCATGGTTTAGCTGATCAGATGATGTTGGGTGATAGGTTAGACTTGATGATCTCAAAGGTCTTTTCCAACCTGGTTAATTCTATTCTATTCTATTCTATTCTATTCTATTCTATTCTATTCTATTCTATTCTATTCTATTCTATCCTATCCTATCCTATCCTATCCTATCCTATCCTATCCTATCCCCTAGGTGCTACTGGGGGTGTGAAATCCCTGAACAGATCCTTAATTTTGGTCCTTGTGGACACTCTTTGATCCTTCCTTTGAGCTTGTAGCTCTTAGGAATCCATAGGCTGATAAGTGACCAGTGGTTTCATGCCAACAGCCAGCTGGTAGCTGAAATTGTGCGGAAGAGCTGCTGCTTTTCATCAGAAACACTGGAATTTAATGTCTTTAAGATATCTACCCTTCTGTCAAAGTTGATCAGATGGCTGGACAGGAGCAAAAGATGAATACACAATCCCTGTTTTCTCAGGCTGAGGACCATGATAAACCTCTGAAAATCACAATTCAATGTACCTAGATGGATCTTGCCTCTATCAGTGACTTATAAGCAACTTACAGAATAACATGAAATATGAGTTATGTGCTGGTGATGCACATGTAGAAACTTTTCCAGCATTATGAACTTCTCAACTCATGTTTTGATAGCATCCTCCTCCACAGAGCAGCACTTTCAAGTCAGCTAAAAAGATAAGCAGCTTATCTATTTTTAAACTGCTTTTCTTTCCTCTTTCCTGAAGCTACTTCATCAGTTAGAAAAAGGACATTCCTAGGAGAGATTCAGTAAGTGAGAGAAGGAAAGAGCAAAATGCAAACATAGCTGATCCTCAGTGATTTGAAATTTCTCCCAAACACTGTCACAAGTAGAGACATGAACCTCTAGCTTTGTTTCTTGGGATTTTTCTTTCTGGCACATCAAATGGTAACTAACCTACCAGCCAGCCTGCAACACTTGATTTGGCATTTTCCTGCTTCTTGCTTGAAAGTTTACATCAGAGAAGAAACAGGGAGCAATTATTAATGGAAATGTATCCACAGGTGTCCTTCCAAAGGAAGAGAGCAGAATAGTGCAGGGAATAGATCCCAATTTCAGGCTTCCTTTTAACAGATTTACCTTTATCTCTGAACACTGCTAATTTGCATAGGTAAGAGGATAAAAGAAGTAACAAGCACCTCAGCTGTGGATGTAGTCTGCCTGGGCTTCAGCAAGGCCTTTGACACCATCCCCCACAGCAAACTCCTGGCCAAGCTGACAGCCCATGGCTTGGACAGCAGCACCCTGAGCTGGGTTAGGAAGTGGCTGGAGGCTGAGCCCAGAGAGTGGTGGTGAATGGTGCCACATCCAGCTGGCAGCCAGGCACCAATGGTGTCCCCCAAGGATGCTGGGCCCCATGCTCTTCAACATCTTTATTGATGATCTGGATGAGGGCATTGAGTCCATCATCAGTACATTTGCAGATGACACCAAGCTGGGGGCAGGAGTTGATCTGCTGGAGGGCAGAGAGGCTTTGCAGAGGGACCTCGACAGGCTGGACAGATGGGCAGAATCCAAGGGCATGAGACTGAACACATCCAAGTGCCGGGTTCTGCACATTGGCCACAGCAACCCCATGCAGTGCTACAGGCTGGGGTCAGAGTGGCTGGAGAGCAGCCAGGCAGAGAGGGACCTGGGGGTAGTGGTTGAGAGTAGGCTGAACATGAGCCTGCAGTGTGCCCAGGCAGCCAAGAAGGCCAATGGCCTCCTGGCCTGCATCAGGAACAGTGTGGCCAGCAGGAGCAGGGAGGTCATTCTGCCCCTGTACTCTGCATTGGTTAGACCACACCTTGAGTCCTGTGTCCAGTTCTGGGCCCCTCAGTTTAGGAAAGATGTTTTGTTGCTGGAAGGTGTCCAGAGAAGGACAACAAAGCTGAGGAGAGGCTGAGGGAGCTGGGGTTGCTTAGCCTGGAGAAGAGGAGGAGAGCTCAGGGGAGACCTTCTTGCTCTCTACAACTACCCGAAGGGAGGTTGTAGCCAGGTGGGGGTTGGTCTCTTCTCTCAGGCACCCAGCACCAGAACAAGAGGACACAGTCTCAGGCTGTGCCAGGGGAGGTTTAGGCTGGATGATAGGAAGAAATTCTTCCCAGCAAGAGAGATTGGCCACTGGGATGTGCTGCCCAGGGAGGTAGTGGAGTCACCATCCCTGGAGGTGTTTAGGAAGAGCCTGGATGAGGCCCTTGGTGCCATGATAGGTTGTACTCAATAATCTCTGAGGTCTCTTCCAACCTGATTAATTCCATTCCATTCCATTCCATTCCATTCCATTCCATTCCATTCCATTCCATTCCATTCCATTCCATTCCATTCCATTCTCATTTGGATTGTCTGCTCAGAAAAAGTTGTGATCAACTCTTGCAATCAACTTACGGTTTCAAAACAACCTAATGGTAATGTAATTTGCATGATCCCTGTATCATCCAAATGCCCCTGACAATTCAATGAACTCTGTCCTTCATTTTGCTGAGAATTCTTAGGAACCATCTTGGGCACAGCAGAGATGTTAATGAAACTGGAGTATTGTCATTAGAACATGCTCATCCTTGAAGGTACAGGCAGATATGGGGAAGTGGAGTCCATTTGTCTCAGTTAAATACCATTGCAAATTACCTCTGTATTATGTTTAGATAGGAAATAAAAAAAAGGGAACAAAGAATCTTCCTTGATAATGACAAAAGTCCCCTTAAAAAGGCAACAGAGATGTCATACTCCTTTGCCTGTGACGTTTTCTTTTTTTGTTCTCATGGCTTAAGGGCTTTTCTTCTTGAGAGTTTGTGTTCAAATCTCAGGGCCCTTCCATGCATGATTTATGTGTGCATAATAAAGATCATAGAATCATAGAATCATAGAATCAGTCAGGGTTGGAAGGGACCACAAGGATCATCTAGTTCCAACCCCTGCCATGGGCAGGGACACCCTACACTAGATAACGCTGGCCAAAGCCTCATCCAGCCTGGTCTTAAACACCTCCAGGGACTGGGCCTCAACCACCTCCCTGGATAACCCATTCCAGGGCTTCACCACTCTCATGGGGAAGAACTTCTTCCTCACATCCAGCCTGAATCTCCCCATTTCCAGCTTCATTCCGTTCCCCCTAGTCCTATCACTACCTGAGATCCTGAGAAGTCCCTCCCCAGCCTTCCTGTAGGCCCCCTTCAGATACTGGATGTTGTGGTTGAGGAACTGATCTGTGATTTCCAAGAGCTTTGTAACTAACAGTAATAAAATACACAGCATGTTAATAAAACCCATCAAGATTTGAAAAATGGGAGATGCTTTTATTATTCCAAGGCTTCAATTTTTTTTTTTTAGGCAAATGAATGATAGCTGTCAAGGGAGAGAAGCCAAAGATTTCCAGCCCACAGGCCAGGCTGTGCAGAGAAGCATTGCTTGTGTCCCCTCTCCCCCTCCCCCTCCCTCTCCCACTGCAGATCCTGGGTGTTCTGTGAAAGAATCACAGAATTGTTAGGGTTGGAAGGGACCCCAAGGAACCAGGGAACTCCAGGCCAGTCAGCCTCACCTCTGTGCCCGGAAAGATCATGGAGCAGATCCTCCTGGAGGCACTACTGACTCAGAAGAACAGTGAAGAGGTGATTGGGAGTAGTCAGCATGGCTTTGCCAAGGGCAAATCCTGCCTGACAAACCTGGTGGCCTTCTATGATCAGGTGACAGCATTAATAGCTGAGGGGCGAGCAACTGATGTCATTTACCTGGACCTGAGGAAAGCCTTCGACACTGTCCCGCACCACCTCCTGGTCTCCAAGCTGGCGACACATGGGTTTGATGGGTGACCACTAGATGGATAAAGAACTGGCTTGATGGCCGCACCCAAAGAGTGGCTCTCAACGGGTCCATGTCCCAGTGGAGGCCAGGGACAAGCAGAGTCCCTCAGGGATCAGTCCTGGGACCTGTCTTGTTCAACATCTTTGTGGGTGACATGGACAGTGGCATCGAGTGCACCCTCAGCAAGGTTGCTGATGACACCAAGCTGTGTGGTGCAGCAGACACGCTGGAGGGAAGGGATGCCATCCAGAGGGACCTGGGCAGGCTGGAGAGGTGGGCACAAGCCAACCTCATGAGCTTCAACAAGACCAAGTGCAGGGTTCTGCATCTGGGTCGAGGCAATCCCAGGCACAAATCCGGGCTGGGCAGGGACTGGCTGGAGAGCAGCCCTGAGGAGAGAGACTTGGGGGTGCTGCTGGAGGAGAAGCTCAACAGGAGCTCTCAATGTGCCCTTGCAGCCCGGAAAGCCAATCAGATCCTGGGCTGCATCAGGAGAAGTGTGGCCAGCAGGGCAAGGGAGGGGATTGTCCCCCTCTACTCAGCTCTGCTGAGACCCCACCTGGAGTACTGCCTCCAGTTCTGGAGCCCCTATTCCAAGAGAGATCTGGAGGTGCTGGAAGGTGTCCAGAGAAGGGCCACGAGGATGATCAGAGGGCTGGAGCACCTCTCCTGTGAGGACAGACTGAAGGAGTTGGGGCTGTTCAGTCTGGAGAAGAGAAGGCTCCCAGGTGAACTCTTTGTGGCCTTCCAGTATCTGAAGGGGGCTACAGGAAGGCTGGGGAGGGACTTCTCAGGCTCTCAGGTAGTGATAGGACTAGGGGGAATGGAATGAAGCTGGAGGTGGGGAGATTCAGGCTGGAGGTGAGGAGGAAGTTCTTCCCCGTGAGAGTGGTGAAGCCCTGGAATGGGTTATCCAGGGAGGTGGTTGAGGCCCCATCCCTGGAGGTGTTTAAGCCCAGGCTGGATGAGGCTCTGGCCAGCCTGATCTAGTGCAGGGTGTCCCTGCCCATGTCAGGGGGTTGGAACTAGATGATCCTTGTGCTCCCTTCCAACCCTGACTGATACTATGATACTATGAACCCCCCTGCCATGGGCAGGGACACCTCACACTACAGCAGGTTGCTCACAGCCACATCCAGCCTGGCATTAACCTCCAGGAATGAGGCTTCCAACTTCTCCCTGAGCAACCTGTGCCAGTTTCTCACCAAAGAGTAATTCTTAGGTACAAATCCAGTGCTAGTCACATCAGCTCTGGTTTAGAAACTAAGAGACTGATAATCTCTTGGAACATGCATTTATATAAGCTTTTCCTAAAGACTTCCCATGCCTCCTTTGCCACCATGCTGAGGTACTAGTTAACACTGAGTAGTAGTTTGGAAGAGTGCTGAGAGGCCATCAGTGGCGTTCATTGCTGTCACACTCTTACCACACAATGACAGGCCTGTGATGGCTCTCATACCAGTGAGCCTTACTGAAACGTGTCGCATGCAGCTTGTTAGCTTGCATGCATTTCTGACTTCCACAAGCAACATGACTGGGCTATAGAGCTGGCTGTCTTGTGCTGCTGGCTGTTTGCAGCACAGGACAAACGCCCTGGAGGAGGAAACCCTCCTTTGGAAAGATCTTACTGATTTAGACACTAGATAAAGGAGGATGTGGTTTGGTTTGGTTTGGTTTGGTTTGCTTTGGTTTGGTTTGCTTTGCTTTGCTTTGCTTTGTTTATCTTGCCTTTTTTTTTGCCTTTGCTTTTGTTTTGTTTTGTTTTAATAAAATCAATAGACAGGAAATCGATGCTAACTGGTCCATGATTCTTGTCTTCTTGTCTACCCTAGTGATATTACCCATTTTATGCTGATACAACTTTCTCAGGTGTCTAGGGAAATTTTATTGGTTCTATGCTGTAGTCACATTTCAAGATTTGCCTCTGTTCAGGTTAATCTAATTCAGGAGAATTAGATTGTGCTTAGTGGTAACAAGAACATGGCAAAGGTGCCAAACCCTTCAGGACTTATCTTCAAATTTACATGAAAGCTTGCATTTGGCTCTGTAAGTCAGGAAAGAAGACAGAGGTCCTTCATAGCCCCAGAAACTATTTTAATTATCCCCTTGCAGGATAATTATTAACAGGGGAGGAGAAAACTGCCTAAGTGTAAATGCTAATGGGTTCCCCCGAGAGTGTGAGTCCAGAACATCAAGGAACAATGTGATGGGCTAACAGCCTCGCCAACGTGTTGCTGCTGGCTTGGAGGAAGCATGATGCAGTTGCAATGCTGATGACATTCCTCACTGACTGGAAGACTTGAATCACATATCTTTAGCAAAGCAAAGCTGTTCCTGCATGAGAATGGCCTCTGTGAAAGGGAAAAGAAATCGTGTAGCTAAAGCTTGGTCTTCTGTCATAGTTAAATCCTGTCAGAGTAAATAAGGAAGGGAGAGTAGAAAGTGGATCTGAAGGAGATGTTAGCTCTGTCTTTACCACTGGTTAGAGTGCTGATTTTTAGTAACAGCTCTTCAAGTTATTGGTGCAGTGTAAAGAGGCCTTGTGGCAAAACAGAGAAGGAAAACCAGTTCATACTTGCACCATGTCAAAGACATGATAAGGCTTGTAAAAAGAACAGAAGCACAGAAACCTGTGGAACTCATCATGCCTCTGTGCCTTGAAAAAGCCAGGTGCTGAGGTGTTAGCTCACGTCCAGCACATCATGTCCTAGGGTATGGTTCAAAATGACCCACCTACATCCTAGGGGTTCTGGATATCAAACAAAAAATAATGAGTGGACACTGGCTGTAAAAAAAGAAGAGATTTTCTCCAGAGCCTTGAAACCCATTTTGCTGTGTTTGGAGGGAATTTGGTACACAAGTGTCAGGGCAGAAGACACAGTCAGAGGAAGTGATTCTTCCATTTTCTCAGGTGCTTGCCCTTGAACGGGGAACACTCTGCAGAAAAGTCTCTGGGTGGAGTTAGCACTGGAATACAAGAACAGTGCTTCTTTGGTAGCCAGTTTGCTCTGAAAGTAGCTCAAAAGAGTGATTTCACATTTGTTGTTCCCCCCAGATTTTATGCATTGAGTTAATAAGTTTCTTATTTTCAACCTCTCCCAACCCATCACCAAATGAGAGCTGTCTGGAATTCATCCTGGCTTGAACCCAACCCTCAAGCCACACAGTAAGCATTGAGGTCAGTCCCACTCTTGCCTTCCCACCATAGGACCTCCTGTAGGGCCCCAATAATCAGAGACAAAGCAGCAGATTGCTCCCTGGGCACTGCACATTCAAAGGCACATGAGAACAGAATGACAAATGTGGTTATGGATGAGCACATGAAAGCTTAAAAGAATTACTCAAGACTAGTTTGCAGCCATGTTTATCACCACTTGTGTCACATCTTCTCTGCTTTTTATACAGGGAGAATGGCTTGGGTTTTCCCCATGACAAAGTCCTTGAAGATGTCTATAAAACACCATTATTTCTACATTAAGCCTAGAGATGAGGCTTCCATGCGCTTTCTAGAGGAGGACTAATAAAGCTGAATGCTCTTAGAGGCTTTATGAGCAAGGCAAAACCTATTGCACTGTTTTTCCAGGACCTGTTTACTCACTGGCCCTTTGGAGGCTGGTACAGAGAGTAACCAAATTAGCTCCCAAGCCAGCATATGCATCTAAGCTAACTTGTGCCCAGGGTCAGTTCTGCTCATATCACCATATTGACCTGGCTGTAATGCTTTCAGGGGCCAAGGCTTGTGTCTTGGTGGAGACAGGAACCACCACAATTGGTTAAAAGCTAGTGGAAGGCAGCAGATAAGAGGCTATGTAATGGGTAAAGGGGAGTGTGTTGGGACTGAGGACTCATGGTCAACATTAAACCATGCTCCTTCGTCAAAACACATGACTAATTTGGATAGTGCTGCCTCTCCAGTGCTGGAGTTCTCTGTAACAAAGACACAATGCTACATCTTTCTTCCCCTCTGCCTTCTGCAGCTGTCACCACCTTGTGCTAACAGTGCAACATTAAGAGTGTGTTGAGCTAAAAAGCCCTGCTCAGTTGATCGTACTTATCACAGCTGAAAGGCTTTCAAAGCTCAGCTTAGCCAAAATATGTGATACACACCACAAGGCCAATCATCTCCCTTATATCCATCTATAAAGAGTTGTTTTCTAAAACCAAGCTTTTCCATTATAATTTTCTTTCATTCTTGTTTCAGCTCAATAAAAATCAAGCACCATGACCTACTGCATAAACCCAAACCATATTAAACAGATTAGGGTTATAGCTAAATCCTAACACCCTGTTTATGGAATGTCTGCAATGCCTGGCTGTTTCTATAGCTCTGTGGGTTGGGCTGCATTTTTTTCTTGAACAGAGTTAATTTTTTTAACTTGACTGCAACTTTTGGATGTCTTTAACACCACACTGCTAAAGCAAAACAGCACTGGTAGCATCAGCAGACGGAACCAATCCATTTGCTTAAGAACAGTGATAAAACAATACAAATGTTGACCACAAACCCTACCTGAAGTAAAAGGAACCAACAAGCTTTTATTAACTACTTTATAAATATGTGTCTATTTACATTTTGTTCTCATGGCAGCCAGGCACTAGTGGTGTCCCCCAGGGATCAGCGCTGGGCCCCAGACTGTTCAACATCTTTATTGGTGATCTGGATGAGGGCATTGAGTCCATCATCAGTAAGTTTGCAGACGACACCAAGCTGGGGGCAGGAGTTGATCTGTTAGAGGGAGGAGAGCTCTGCAGAGGGACCTTGCCAGGATGGACAGAAGGGCAGAGTCCAAGGGCATAAGACTGAACACATCCAAGTGCCGGGTTCTGCACATTGGCCACAGCAACCCCAGGCAGTGCTACAGGCTGGGGTCAGAGTGGCTGGAGAGCGGCCAGGCAGAGAGGGACCTGGGGGTGCTGGTTGATTGTAGGCTGAACATGAGCCTGCAGTGTGCCCAGGGAGCCAAGAGGGCCAATGGCAACCTGGCCTGCATCAGTGTGGCCAGCAGGAGCAGGGAGGTCATTGTGCCCCTGTACACTGCACTGGTTAGGCCACACCTTGAGTACTGTGTCCAGTTCTGGGCTCTTCAATATAAGAAGGACATTGAGACACTGGAACGTGTCCAGAGAAGGGCAACAAAACTGGGGAGGGGTCTGGAGCACAGCCCTGTGAGGAGAGGCTGAGGGAGCTGGGGTTGCTTAGCCTGGAGAAGAGGAGGCTCAGAGGAAACCTTCCTGCTCTCTACAACTCCCTGAAGGGAGGTTGTAGCCAGGCAGAGGTTGGTCTCTTTTCCCAGGCACCCAGCCTCAGAACAAGAGGACACAGTCTCAAGCTGTGCCAGGGGAAGTTTAAGCTAGAGGTTAGGAAGAAGTTCTTCACAAAGAGAGATTGGCCATTGGAATGTGCTGCCCAGGGAGGTGGTGGAGTCACCATCACTGGAGGTGTTTAGGAAGATCCTGGATGAGGCCCTTGGTGCCATGGTTTAGTTGTTCAGATGGTGTTGGATGATTAGTTGGACTGGATGATCTCAAAGGTCTTTTCCAACCTGGTTAACTCTGTATTCTGTATTGTGTGTCAGAAGCCAGGAAGCAGCCCCTACTTTCCAGTTTCCATTGTGGCTCAACAAAATCACAGGCTTTCTCATGGGTTAGAATGCGCCACGCTGACAGGGCTGCCAGCGAGCAGATTCAGAAAAGAACATTGCTGAACATCACAGTTTCAGTTTTCAAAGGAGAAGGCAAAGGAATGCAAGGAAAAAAAAAGCCACAAAGGATGATATCAGCTGACAAAAGAATAAATGACAGGTCTGCAAACTGTGATTAATCATCCACGAAGGGGCATTCTGAGCAGCGTCTCCACACAATCTGCCTTATGCTTGGGGCTACCAGATATTTTTATCAGTAACCTAGAATTAGGTATTAAGTTACCACTGACAGAATTTGCAGCTGATGAAGATTGGTAGAAGTATAAATAACTGTGGGGGCAGTGTAAGCCAGGTCACTGGCAAAGCCTGACTTATTTGGGCAAAACATGTTTGAATACAGCCAGATGCAGAGTAGTCCATACAGGAACACAGAACAAATACCTTGTTCCTACCACACAGTTCTGAAATTTCATACAGAGGAAAAGGACAAGCTTCCTGCAGGCAAGGCATGTGAATGATGTTTGTGCAGGAGAGGTCAGGATAGGTAAGTAACTCAACCTGAACTTCATGTTGTGCTGAGCCACTGAGTGTTCCTGGTTATTCCAGGACGTGTGGTCCCTGAATGGAGGGATATAATTTCTGTGAATGGCAGCAGGAGGAGGGTCCCAGCAGAGGTGGCTGACCTTGGCCTGAGTGTTAGCTTTCAGCCTCCCATCATCAGGAATAATGCTGTGTTGTGTAAAGCCTGTTGTCCTCTAGAAAAGAGGTGGGAAATAAGAAGTAAGAACAGCCAACATGGATTTAGGAAGGGCAGGTCCTGCCTGACCAACCTGATCGCCTTCTATGATCAGGTGACTGCCTGGTGGATGTGGGGAGGCCTGTGGATGTAGTCTACCAGGACCTCAGCAAGGCCTTTGACACCATCCTCCACAGCAAACTCCTGGCCCAGCTGGCAGCCCCTGGCTTGGACAGCAGCACTCTGTCACTCTAACACTCTAACACTAGGTTAGGAACTGGCTGGAGAGCCAGGCCCAGAGAGTGATAGTGAATGGTGCCACATCCAGCTGGAGGCCAGTCACCAGTGGTGTGCCCCAGGGATCAGTGCTGGGCCCCATCCTCTTTATTGTCTTCATTGATGATCTAGATGAGGGGATTGAGACAATCATCAGCAAAGTTGCAGATGACACCAAGCTGGGAGCAGATGTTGGTCAGTTAGAGGGTGGAAGGGTTCTGCAGAGGGACCTCGATCGACTGGACGGATGGGCAGAGTCCAACAGGATGGCATTCAACAAGTCCAAGTGCTGGGTGCTGCACTTTGGCCACAGCAACCCCATGCAGAGCTACAGGCTGGGGTCGGAGTGGCTGGAGAGCGGCCAAACAGAGAGGGACCTGGGGGTACTGGTTGGCAGCCACCTAAACATGAGGCAGCCATGTGCCCAGGTGGCCAAGAAGGCCTACAGCATCCTGGCCTGCATCAAGAATAGTGTGGCCAGCAGGAGCAGAGAGGTCATTGTGCCCCTGTACTTTCCACTGGTTAGGCCACACCTTGAGTCCTGTGTCCAGTTCTGGGCCTCTCAGTTTAAGAAGGACATCGAGACACTTAAATGTGTCCTGAGAAGGGCAACAAGGCTGGGGAGAGGCCTTGAGCACAGCCCTGTGAGGAGAGGCTGAGGGAGCTGGGGTTGCTTAGCCTGGAGAAGAGGAGGCTCAGGGGAGACCTCATTGCTCTCTACAACTACCTGAAGGAAGATTGTAGCCAGGAAGGGGTTGGTCTCTTCTCTCTAGTAACCAGCACCAGAACAAGAGGACACAGTCTCAAGCTGTGCCAGGGGCAGTTTAGGCTGGAGGTGAGGAGAAAGTTCTTCACAGAGAGAGTGATTGCCCATTGGAATGTGCTGCCCAGGGAGGTGGTTGAGTCACCATCCCTGGAGGTGTTCAAGAGGGGATTGGATGTGGCACTTGGTGCCATGGTCTAGTCATGAGGTCTGTGGTGACAGGTTGGACTTGATCTTTGAGGTCTCTTCCAACCTTGGTGATATTGTGATACTGTGAACTAACAAGCTCAGGCCAAAGAAGGTATGCCTCCAAGAGCATCACATTTGAAAGTGTTTTAAGTAAAATCTTGACTAATATAATAAATCTTGACTAATAAGTCAGAGAGTAAGGATTGTGATGAAAACTATGACATGAAGAATTCCTAAATGGCTGAGTGTAAATGATATTGTTTGGAAGATACAGATGGCACAATTCACAAATAATTAATCATGACATCAGCAGTAGTTAGAAGCCTAGTCTACTTGGAACTGAATCTCACCTGAGAATGAGGAACTGAATCTCACCTGAGAATGAGAGACTTTTCAAACTCAGTCTGCTTACCTGGACAAGGAGAAGATGAAGCAATTTGACTGCTCGAGAAATATTTGCATGGAGAGAAGAACCCTTTTGGAAAAAGGCAGTTTAATCAGACAGAGGATGGGATGAGATGGACCAATGTGATTTAGAGTGAGATTAATGTTTTCCTGAGGAGGATTATGACCCAGAACAAAATTCTAAGGAAAGCAGCAGTTTCTTTGTTCCACCCTTCCTGCAAATCAAGGCTGAGTGTCTCTGTGGAAGAGAATTTTCACTGAACATCAATTACAGGGACCAGTGTTGGGGGCCAGCTGGGTGAAACCTGTGACATAGGTGATCTAAGCCTTAAAATCTCTGCCTCCTGGGGACGGCAAAGAGTGGAACTCTATATAGCAATGGAAACATAATCAGAATGTAAATACTGAAAGGGCAAAGCAATTGGGTCTAATCAGCTAAGATGAGGAGTGCCATATTATTTGCTTTTTACACCTAAATGTCAGCTGGATGTTTTGGGACCATGAGGATGGCGTAAAGCCTTTGTACACACAGTAGATGCACTTCAGCCTTACTGCATTGCTGGGTTCCTTTGGTGATCTCCTCTTCCATACCTTGAGCTCTGGGGATGGAAATTGCTCTACCCAAAAAGGAATTATACTAAGCAAGGACAAGGTGCTGTGCAGGTACCTTGCTCTACTGGCAACCAGTTTTACCCAGTTTGTGTCCTGCAGTGTTTCTGTCAAGAGGATGCAGTATTTCATTAGTGGAAGAAGCTATTTCACCATGCTTTCTCTCAGCTCATGGTTTATTGCAGATATTGAACTTTTATGACAGGGATGTTTTACTGCTGAATTTTTCACTGGGTTGTTTCTGGATTTTAGCAATGAATTCCATCCTGCTTACTTATTTATTTACTTAACTTAGGGAAAGCTGATGTGTTTCACAAGAATTATGTGTTGTAGGGAGGTGTTTTAGCTAATTCAAACAAGGAAATTACAAGAGCAGGAAAGCCCAGCATGTAAGCTGAACTTTGTAAGATGCATACAAAGTGTAACGTGTTCCTGGGGGTAGAGGTCTCTACTGAGCTAAAGGAGAGCTGCACTAGACGGTGTGCACAGGCAATAATATTCAGGACTGCTCCCATCCCTTGAAACTGCAGGATGTCGGCTAACTAGGCTGATAGCTGCAACTGCAAGACATCAATAAAAAACTTCCATTGGTAAAAAAAAACAACACCCCACTTTTGGTTTATAAGGGAGGCAGACTTTCTGGTTTTAGGAAATAGAGGCACACAGGAGGGTATGTTGCTATTCCTGAGGTTTGTAGTAGACCAGTGGTAGTTGCAACCAAACAATACAGAGTCTCTTGAGAAATGATGGAGTCCCACACAACCACAGAATGTCAGGAAACCTGATTTCAGCAGAAGTCCCAGAGTAGGAAAATCCACACCTCATCTGCAGCTAGCTGGGTGGACTACATACACTTGGAATGTACAGAGCAATCACTAAACACAAGATGCTTCATACTCACATTTCCTTAAAATATAGAATAGAATAGAATAGAATAGAATAGAATAGAATAGAATAGAATAGAATAGAATAGAATAGAATAGAATAGAATAGAATAGAAGAGACCAGGTTGGAAAAGACCTTTGAGATCATCATGTTCAACCTAGCACCCAACACCATCTAATCAAATAAACCATGGCACCAAGCACCCCATCAAGTCTCCTCCTAAACACCTCCAATGATGGTGACTCCACCACCTCCCCAGGCAGCACATTCCAATGGACAATCACTCTCTCTGTGAAGAATTTATTCCTCACCTCCAGTCTAAACCTCCTCTGGCACAGCTTGAGACTGTGTCCTCTTGTTCTGGTGCTGGTTGCCTGGGAGAAGAGACCAACCCCCACCTGGCTACAACCTCCTTCAGGTAGTTGTATATTCAGAAGGCTTTTTCAACCCCAGATCCTGATGTGGAGACTGAATTTCAGAAAGTGACCCATCAAAGTTACCTTCATTTTCTTGAATATTGATTAATATTATGCTCTATGAGTTAAGCTTCTTCTCAGAAAGTGAGTACTTTGTTATTAATTACATTTATGTCTCACTGTGACAACTTTCCTCCCTCCCTGACTATGCAAGGAAGGTAAAAGTGCAATGTGTTACTTTGTGTAAACTGATGCTGGTTGTCCTGTGCAAGTAAACTCTTATTCCAGTTACAATACAATACAGTACAATACAATACAATACAATACAATACAATACAATACAATACAATACACCAGGTTGGAAGAGACCTTCGAGATCATCGCGTC
This sequence comes from Picus viridis, assembly GCA_033816785.1. Lineage (NCBI taxonomy): Eukaryota > Metazoa > Chordata > Aves > Piciformes > Picidae > Picus > Picus viridis. The sequence continues at coordinate 95,033,425 of CM066606.1, read as the reverse complement.
CAACCCATCAACCAATCCAACCCACCTAAACAACTAAACCATGGCACCAAGCACCCCATTAAGTCTCCTCCTGAAATACTACATTATTTTCCTTACTTGGAATCTCTCTGAACTTTGTAAGCTATTAAAAAAAGGAGGAAAAGAAAAGAGAAGATAAATGGTGACAGAAATCCCCAAAGTCTAGTTATGGGTGGGGTTTTGTTTGTTTGTTGTTTTTAGTTGGTTGGTTTGGTTTAGTTTGTTTTGCTTTGGGGTTTTTTTTTTCAGTAATGATCTTTTTTTTAAAGTCTTTCCTTTGGAAAGTATGAGAAATATTCCTCAAGCAGAGCAATTTTGGGTGAGAGAAAAAACTGCTAATATTTCTCTGAGAGTAACTGACCTTAATCCTTGCAAGATGAAGGTCGAACAGTGTGCGGGGCAATGCTTCTTTCTCCACCCAGCACCAGAAGTTAATCTCTCAGGAACATCTCTGATTTCTCAGAGGTCAGACTTAGAGATCAAACCCTGCTACAGTTCCAGCCCTCCAGCTCTCCCTGGACACAGAGGATTGTGCAATCCAAGACTTGCATCCCTGCAGCGTGATTTCCCTGTCAATGTTTTCTCACAGACTCAAAAAGCCTTGACTGAATGGACAGGTATGACAGCCCTGCCTCCTCATATTCCTTGACTTCACACTGCATGTGCCCCACTTGTGGAAGTGACCATCTGCATTGGGTTGCCAAAGAAACAAAGAGATACCCCCATGATGGCACTTCTGACATTGGCCAATGCTAGATCCCTACCAGATGGCAAAAACATTGTCTTCACAGACCTTTAAGGCACGGATGAGGTACTGTACCAGCTGACACCAGCTGCTGGCTGCTTAAACCTTGCAATTTATATTTTCATTAATGTACATATATATGTGTCACATGACACACAGTTGTCTAATCTCTGTATTCTCCAAATGAGGAACTTCTATTAACACAGATCTATCATGCTAAAAAATTAATTATATCAGAGGTGAGTATATTTGCTTTGTACCTTTAACGTGCATTCACAGGGCACTCAGAGGACTACATGAGCTGTAGAAGAACAGTTTAATTTAGAAGTATCATTCCCATAACCATATTTTTGAGAGATCTTTCATTTATTCAGCTAAATCATGAAAAATAATCATCTATCTTAATTTCTGTCTTTAGAAGCAGTATGTAAAAGCCAAACCAAACACGTATCCCATCGATCTTTAATGGTTTTCTCTCTGCCATGTAACTGCAGAGCAGCTGCTTTGTCAAATGACCAAGAAATTAAGAGTTTGGCAAAGAAGCGGTTTTCATCAGCATATGACCTTAAGATAACATTCACATTTCAGGAGATGCTGTTCCAGCCAGAAGAGAACTACAGGGCAAACTCACATCACTGGGTACTCACATGGAGGTATCCAACAGAAAAGCTAATAAATGCATTAGATTAGTACAGTTTTATTTTCCATAAATCTGGGACATGTTCAGCAATGTCAAATTTGTTCCTGTGCATTTAAATGAATAAATAAAACCGATCTCGTTCTGAAGCTCAGAAGTGAGGTGGAATTCATTTAGCTCATTACCATTTAGATGATAGATGAACAGGGTAAACTCTTTTCTTCTGAGGCAGGGGACGGACAATGTGGAGACGAGAGCAGTGGTATTGCATCGATGTGGCCTCTCAGGCTTAGATGATTGGATTCAGATGTTTCCAAGGAAATTATTTGCTCCAACAGGGCTCTTTGGTTACTAACAGGTATAGCAATCATATTTAAAATGTTTTTACTTACAGCTAGGCTCCTATAGCTTCGGTCACAAAGGATTTACTGCAGGGTTTATCCTTGGGCTGCTCTGTTGAGTGTGGAGAATTCAGGCGGGTGTTTTCAGAGGGTTAGGCTGCCAAGACACACAAAATAAACCCCAACATGTTTTGAGGAGAAATATTTGTGCTTTTTGCCATTTGGGTCATAATTTGTTTCCCACTTTTGCAGTAGGTCATTATTTGCTTCTCCTAAATTGCAGAGAAAGTCAAAGGTGACAGGGGTAGGGGGTTTGTTTATTCATTTGTTGCATGAAAAAAAGAAGTACCTGAGTAGCCAAGAACAAGAACATAAGTTCTTTATACCTAGTCCAGGGTGACTGAGACAGGAACATTTCAGTAATTTGTAAATTAAGTCAATTCTCTATCCCCTTCTCTATTCCCTTACTATGAAGGAATAAAATTATAGCTTATTTGTATTTGTGTTATTTTAAAGAGAAAAAGAGGGAGAGAGCAGAGGGGAGAATAGGAGATTTTATGTGTGACACATGCTATAAAATCACAAGGGACTTGCTTGATTTCTAGTTTTCTTGCAGCCTTGAAGTCTGGTATAAACTCACTGAAAATTTCATGAGCACCCACACACATTTTATCACCAGTTTCCAGGGAATTAACAGTGACTCAGTGACTGAGATCAGAGCTATGGATAACTTGGTGTGTGCAGGGCTGTGACAGTATTTTGACCCTGGTATCAAACGCAAGTGGTGACATGGGGAGCAGGAGGAAGATGGTTATAGGAATAGGTCACACACAGCTCTTCATAATGATTTCTCTTCCTACCAACATGGCTCTTTAACAAATTTTCACAGCTGAGTGATTTCAAAATCCAGTCAATATTAGTGGCCTCCTGAACGGTGACAAATTCTGCATTAGTTCTGCCAGACCCGAGGACAAGCCCTTTCCTGCTCCTCAGATCTGAAGCCTGATGTTCTGCCTAGACCTAGCTTCTTCCGCAGACAACCTTCTTGGCGGGTGTTTCACATTCCCTCCCGCACTTCCGACCTGATAAGCGAACATGGTCTGAGCTCCTCAGGGAAAGCGCAGCCTCTCCTGCCCCCAGATTTTTCTTCCTGCAGCAACTATTAAAAATTGTGAATGGGCAATTTTCTTTTAGTTGTCCAGCAGCAGCTCGTGCATGACCATAACTTACAAGAAGGAAATACACTGGATCCGGTCCATCACAGCACCTTGTATTCCTGAACATCCACACAGCCCTGTCTCAAAACGGGCAGGACACAAATCCACAAACGATGCTCTGGGTCACACATACAACACAGTACCACCTTTGAGCTCAAAAGTAAAGCAACCATGTACACAAAGAGGGAGACTACATGCTGGAAAGGGAAGGTACATGGGTACCACTGCTGCTGGTGTGGCTCTTGCAAAGTGACTGGTAATGTGGAGGGCCTCAGGTTTGGGACTGCCAACATGCCAGGTCTGCAAGACAATCTGCGGGATATGGAGTACCTGCTGTTTTGAGTAGTTGGACTATGCAAAGGTGCTCAAGAAGAAGTACCTGAAAAATCAGTGCACTGGAAGTCAGTACCACTTTAGGTTTCTCTCTCTTTTTGTTTTGTTTTGTTTTGTTTTTGTGATGGTTTTGTGAGTGCCTTTTTCACTGTGTGTGAGAAATCTAAAACATCTGCTTTTTAGTGTCAAGAATACAAGAATTTTTAAGAAGGAACAGAGGGGTGGAAGGGTGGTGAAAAACTATGATCCTTCTTTGGGTTGGAAGAGACCTTTAGGTGATAATGTCCAACCATTAATGCAGTGCTGACAAGTCACCACTGAATCACATCCCCCAGCACCATATCTGAGATTATGTTCAGGGGTGGTGACTCTACCACTTCCCTGGACAACCTGTTCCAGTGCTTAGAGTAGAATAGAATAGAATAGAATAGAATAGAATAGAATAGAATAGAATAGAATGGAATGGAATGGAATGGAATGGAATGGAATGGAATGGAATGGAATGGAATGGAATGGAATGGAATGGAATGGAATTAACCAAGTTGGAAGAGACCTATGAGATCATCCAGTCCAACTAATCATCTGACACCATCTAATCGACTAAACCATGGCACCAAGTGCCTCATCCAGGCACTTCTTAAACACCTCCAGTGATGGTAACTCCACCACCTCCCTGGACTGCACATTCCAATGGCCAATCTCTCTTGCTGGGAAGAAGAACTGCCTAGCATCCAGCCTGAACTTCCCTGGCAGAGCTTGAGACTGTTCTGGTGCTGCTTGCCTGGGAGAAGAGACCAACCCCCACCTGGCTACAACCTCCCTTCAGGGAGTTGTAGAGAGCAGGAAGGTTTCCTCTGAGCCTCCTCTTCTCCAGGCTAAGCAACCCCAGCTCCCTCAGCCTCTCCTCACAGGGCTGTGCTCCAGACCCCTCCCCAGCTTTGTTGCCCTTCTCTGGACACCTTCCAGCATTTCAACATCTTTCCTAAACTGAGGGCCCCAGAACTGGACACAGGACTCCAGGTGTGGCTAAACAGTGCTTAGCACACACACACAAACATACACACAAACCTCTTTCTTGTTTTGGTGAAACAATTAATGACAGTGTGAGAGGTAAGGAGGAATTGGGATGAACAAAGGTGAGTGATTGTCATCCTGAATGCTAAAGGATGTTAGTACTGGCAGGTCTGCGCAAGTGACTTTGGGGAATTTCATGCAAAAGCAGCACTAAAGTAGTATCCCTGGGGGCACCTCAGTAACTCAGGTATAGAATAGAATTACCAAGGTTGGAAGAGACCTTGAAGATCATCGAGTCCAACCTGTAACCATAACCTCACAACTAGACCATGGCACCAAGTGCCACATCCAGTCCCCTCCTGAACGCCTCCAGGGACGGAGACTCAACCACCTCCCCGGGCAGCCCATTCCAATGACGAATCACTCTCTCGGTGAAGAACTTTCTCCTCACCTCCAGCCTAAACTTCCCCTGGTGCAGCTTGAGACTGTGTCCCCTTGTTCTGGTGCTGGTTGCTAGGGAGAAGAGGCCAACCCCTTCCTGGCTACAACCACCCTTCAGGTAGTTGTAGAGAGCAATGAGGTCTCCCCTGAGCCTCCTCTTCTCCAGGCTAAACAGCCCCAGCTCCCTCAGCCTCTCATCATAGGGCTTGTGCTCAAGGCCTCTCCCCAGCCTGGTTGCCCTTCTCTGGACATGTTCAAGTGTCTCGATGTCCTTCTTAAACTGAGGGGCCCAGAACTGGACACAGGACTCAAGGTGCGGCCTAACCAAAGCAGAGTACAGGGGCACAATGACCTCCCTGCTCCTGCTGGCCATACTATTCCTAATGCAGGCCAGGATGCGGTTGGCCCTCTTGGCTGCCTGGGCACACTGCAGGCTCATGTTCAGCTTCCCATCAACCAGCACCCCCAGGTCCCTCTCTGCCTGGCCGCTCTCCAGCCACTCTGACCCCAGCCTGTAGCGCTGCCTGGGGTTGTTATGGCCAATGTGCAGAACCCGGCACTTGGATGTGTTCAATCTCATGCCATTGGACTCTGCCCATCTGTCCAGCCTGTCGAGGTCTCTCTGCAAAGCCTCTCTGCCCTCCAGCAGATCAACTCCTGCCCCCAGCTTGGTATCATCTGCAAATTTACTGATGATGGACTCAATGCCCTCATCCAGATCATCAATAAAGATGTTGAAGAGCATGGGGCCCAGCACTGATCCTTGGGGCACACCACTAGTGACAGGCCGCCAGCTGGATGTGGCGCCATTCACCACCACTCTCTGGGCTCGGCCCTCCAGCCAGTTCCTAACCCAACGCAGTGTGCTCCTGTCCAAGCCATGGGCTGACAGCTTGGCCAGGAGTTTGCTGTGGGGGACTGTGTCAAAGACCTTGCTGAGGTCCAGGTAGACCACATCCACAGGCCTCCCCATGTCCACCAGGCGGGTCACCTGATCATAGAAGGAGATCAGGTTGGTCAGGCAGGACCTGCCCCTCCTAAATCCATGCTGGCTAGGCCTGAGCCCCTGGCCATCCTGTAAGTGCTGTGTGATCGCACTCGAGATGACCCGTTCCATAATCTTGCCTGGCACTGAGGTCAGGCTGACAGGCCTATAATTCCCTGGCTCTTCCAACTGGCCCTTCTTATGGATGGGCACCACGTTGGCCAGCTTCCAGTCTTCTGGGACCTCTCCAGTGAGCCAGGACTGCTGAAAAATGATGGAGAGTGGCCTGGACAGCTCATCCGCCAGCTCTCTCAGCACCCTAGGATGGATCCCATCCGGTCCCATGGACTTGTGGGGGTCCAAGCAGCTGAGAAGATCTCTAACTATCCCATCCTGGAACAGGGGAAAACTATGCTGCTCCCTGGCTCCTTCTGCCAGCTCTGCAGGCCAGCTGTCTGGAAGCCGTTCTGTTCTGCTAGTAAAAATTGAGGTAAAGAAGGTGTTAAGCACCTCTGCCTTTTCCTCATCCTTTGTTACAATATTCCCTCCATGCCCACCAAGGAGTGGAGCTTCTCCTTGCCCTTCCTCTTGCTATTAATATATTTATAGAAGGACTTTTTGTTGTCCTTCACAGCAGAGGCCAGTCTGAGCTCCAAATGTGCTTTTGCCTCCCTAATTTTCTTCCTACAAGACCTAGCAACATCCCTAAACATTCCATGGGTTGCCTCCCCTTTTTTCCAAAGATAATACACCCTCTTTTTTTCCCTTAGTTCCTTTAGAAGTTCATCACCCATCCAGGCTGGCCGTCTGCCCCGGGGCTCATCTTCCGGCACACCGGCACAGCCTGTTCCTGCGCCTTCAAGAGTTCTTTCTTGAAGTAGGTCCAGCTCTCCTGAACCCCTTTGTTTTTAAGGGCTGTTTCCCAAGGAACCTTCTGAGTTAGTTCCTTGAGTAGCCTGAAGTCTGCCCTCCGGAAGTCCAGAGTGGAGGTCTTCTTGCTGCCCCTCTTGGCTTGGCTGAATACTGAAAACTCAATTATCCTGTGGTCACTGGTGCCTAAACACCCTCCGACCACCACATCACCCACCAGCCCTTCCCTGTTGGTGAAGAGGAGGTCAAGCATAGCCTTACCCCTGGTAGGCTCGCGCAGCACCTGGGATAAGAAGCTGTCCTCCATGCACTCTAAGAACCTCCTAGACTGCCTCCTCTCTGCTATGTTGTGATCCCAGCAGATATCAGGCAGGTTGAAGTCTCCCACGAGAACAAGGTTAGGCGATCTTGAGACAGCCTTAAGCTGCCTATAGAATGCTTCATCAAGATCATCCTCCTGGTTGGGTGGTCTATAACAGACGCCAACCAGGATGTCTGCCCTGCTGGTCTTCCCTCTAATTCTTACCCACACGCACTCAACCCGATCATCCCTGATCTCTAGCTCAATGGCATCAAGAGCCTCCCTGATGTACAGGGCCACCCCTCCACCCCTTCTTCCCTGCCTGTCTCTCCTGAATAGCCTGTAGCCGTCAATTGCAGCGCTCCAGTCATGCGAGTCATCCCACCACGTCTCCGTGATGGCAACTACATCATATCTTTCGTGCTGCAACAAGGCTTCCAGCTCCTCATGTTTGTTGCCCATACTTCGTGCATTGGTGTACATGCACTTCAGCTGGGCTGCTGGTTTTGCCCCTGACTCCAGCTTACCACCCTCAGACTCCTGTCTGGGGGGACTGGTTTCAGCCCCTTCCCCCTTCGAAGCTAGTTTAAAGCCCTGTCAATGAGACCTGCCAATTCCCTTCCCAGAATCTTTTTTACCTTTGGGGGACAGGCCATTCTCATGTACTGTGACCTTTCCCCTCCTCTGGGACAGATGTACTCCATCTGTTACCAGCTGACCTGGTGCAGTAGAAAGTTTTTCAAGATCAAAAAAGCCAAAATTCTTCTGACTGCACCAACCTCTAAGCCACTTGTTGACTACCGCTGCTGACCTGTTCCTTCTCATATTCCCTCCTGCAACTAACGGTATAGACAAAAAAATTATTTGTGCACCTGAGTCCTCCACTAGATCCCCCAGGACCTTGAGGTCATTCTTGATAGCCCTGGGAGTTCTAGTTGCAACATCGTCATTCCCTAACTGCATAATTATTAATGGATAGTAGTCAGAGGGCTGCACCAGACTAGGCAGCCTTCTGGTAACATCAGCAACTTGAGCTCCTGGGAGACAACAAAGTTCCCTGTGAGCAGGGTCTGGCCGACATATGGGGCCCTCTGTTCCCCTCAGTAGGGAATCACCAATAACAATCACCCTCCTCTTTTTTTAAGGGAGCAAGTCTTGATGCCAGGGGAAGGCTGTTTAACCCCAGGCTGACTCACCCCAAGCTGACTCACCCCAGGCTTACCCACCCTGGGATGACTCACCCCAGGCTGCCTGACCCCAGGCTGACCCACCCCAGGCCGACCCATCCCAGGCTGACTCTCCCTAGGCCGACCCACCCTAGGCCGACCCACCCCAGGCTGACTCACCCCGGGCCGACCCACCCCAGGCTGACTCACCCCGGGCCGACCCACCCCAGGCTGACTCACCCCGGGCCGACCCACCCTAGGTAGTTTGGGTGTGCCAACAGAAAACAGTTTGGGAGAATGTTGTGTTTAACATCTGGCTTAGGAAAAAGACTATAGAAGGGGAGGTTGCAGGATAGTTAGATGGTGCTTGTCTGGATGGTCACAGGATCACAGAATGTCAGGGGTTGGAAGGGACCCGAAGAGATCATCCAGTCCAACCCCACTGCCAGAGCAGGACCAGACAATCTAGCTCAGGTCACACAGGAACACATTCAGATGGGCCTTGAAAATCTCCAGAGAAGGAGACTCCACAACCTCTCTGAGCAGCCTGTTCCAGTGCTCTGTGACCCTTACAGGAAAGAAGTTCCTCCTTGTGTTGAGGTGGAACCTCCTGTGCTGCAGCTTACATCCATTGCTCCTTGTCCAATCCCATGTAGCAAGTGAGCAGAGCCTGTCCCCTCCCTCCTGACCCCCAGCCCTCAGATATTTCTAGACATTTATTAAATCCCCTCTAAGTCTTCTCTTCTCTTCTGCAGACTAATAGCCCCAGGTCCCTGTGCTGCAGTCCCCTCATCATCCTTGTTGCCCTCCACTGGACCCCTCCAGCAGATCCCTCTCCCTCTTAAACTGGGGAACACCAAACTGAAGCTGTCTTGCTAAGGGAGCCGCCCAGAGAACGGCAAGGGGCGGGGGAGGGTGTGTGTGTGTGTGTTTGGGGAGAGGGGGGCTTTTTCTCCCAAATCATTTACAACAGAAAATGGTCTGAGGTGACTTTTTGTTGCCTCAGAAGTGGACTCTATGCCAGACTTGACTTTGCTGCTGAGTGTAACTTGACACTTTCCTGACATTAAGGGAGCCTTAAGAGGGGCACTTTCTTCATAGGGTTGTAAGGATTTCCCCTCCCCTCTTTCATGGGCTAGAACAATCTAAATTTAGTGACAGAAGAAGAATACAGTGAAAACTGCATTTCTTTAGGGAAAGACTTAAGTGGGTGAGCCTGGGATTTCCTCTAAGGAGGAAAGTTCTCTGAGATTTTATTTATGAACGTGTTTGTAAAGCTGCTTGGCTGTTTGTGAGACGATGTGCTGGAATTTCCTCTCTTTCTTCTGCTCACAACTGAGGAGTCTACAGCAGGCCTTCTTTAATAGGCACAAATTAAATGAGACTGAAAAAAAAAAAAAAAAGGATTAAAAATGCATCTGAGGATGGGAGGAGACAGAAAGAGGAGGAGGGGAGAGACTTTTGTTGCTACAATACCAAATAATGAACACATCTGCGTTCAGCTCAGTTTCATAAAGATGCACTAGCCTTTAATCAATTCCATGCAGGGCATCTTGCCTGAGCTGTGGTGTTTATGTCACCATTATATAGCTGGCTCATGGGTAGCCATTCACTGGCCAGGTAGCTAGCAAAGCTGATGGATTTGCTTGTGTGTGACAGTCTTTATTTTATTTTAAGCAACTGTGCTGCATTTGCAAGCCACAAATTACATTTCTCCACTTTTGACAGCTGCAGTCATTCTCACAGATGACGAGTTGCTCTGGTTTTGAGCCTCAGTCATGATAATATATTGTCTATGCCCACCTTTCAATTCCTGTTGATCCACCATCCATCCCCTGATTCCATGGCAGAGCAGCCTGGAGTTAGGCAGGCGTGCTACCCCTCATCAGCTGCAAGGGTGTGTTTCTTTTGTTGGCGTGGGAAAAGCTGTTGGTCTCAGTTTCTTTTAAAATATTTTGTGCTACAGAGAGGAAATGAAGCTGAGCTGCAGAGCCTGGGGGCTCCATTCACTGTGGAGCTTAACTTCTTCAGGTCAGCTGCCAACAGCTACCAACACTGTGTCTTCTGGCATCTGGTGTTGGAGAATGATTTGGTAAAGCCCTCTGGCATGTGTCTCCTGGTAAGCCCAGGAGCAGTCCTCCTGATTGCAGTGAGGCTGTTCAAATCATTTACACACCTCAGCTGTAAATGGAGGGGGCAAAGGGAAATGGAGTATAGAGGTGTTTTCCCTGTCTCATGTCCCACAGAAGTGAATGACTTGTGTTGGTGCTGACTGACAGGCCCTCAGGGCACAATACATAGTTTTAAAACATATATTCGTTATAAAACCCCATGTTCCCCTATTTCCTCCTTCCTTCCTTCCTTCCTTCCTTCCTTCCTTCCTTCCTTCCTTCCTTCCTTCCTTCCTTCCTTCCTTCCTTCCTTCCTTCCTTCCTTCCTTCCTTCCTTCCTTCCTTCCTTCCTTCCTTCCTTCCTTCCTTCCTTCCTTCCTTCCTTCCTTCCTTCCTTCCTTCCTTCCTTCCTTCCTTCCTTCCTTCCTTCCTTCCTTCCTTCCTTCCTTCCTTCCTTCTTCTTTCCTTCCTTTCTTTCCTTCTTTCTTTCTTTCTTTCTTCCTTTCTTTCCTTCTTTCTTTCTTTCTTTCTTTCTTTCTTTCTTTCTTTCTTTCTTTCTTTCTTTCTTTCTTTCTTTCTTTCTTTCTTTCTTTCTTTCTTTCTTTCTTTCTTTCTTTCTTTCTTTCTTTCTTTCTTTCTTTCTTTCCTTCTTTCTTTCTTTCTTTCTTTCTTTCTTTCTTTCTTTCTTTCTTTCTTTCTTTCTTTCTTTCTTTCTTTCTTTCTTTCTTTCTTTCTTTCTTTCTTTCTTTCTTTCTTTCTTTCCTTCTTTCCTTCCTTCTTTCCTTCCTTCTTTCCTTCCTTCTTTCTTTCTTTCTTTCTTTCTTTCTTTCTTTCTTTCTTTCTTTCTTTCTTTCTTTCTTTCTTTCTTTCTTTCTTTCTTTCTTTCTTTCTTTCTTTCTTTCCTTCTTTCTTTCTTTCCTTCTTTCCTTCCTTCTTTCCTTCCTTCTTTCCTTCCTTCTTTCCTTCCTTCTTTCCTTCCTTCTTTCCTTCCTTCTTTCTTTCCTTCTTTCTTTCTTTCTTTCTTTCCTTCCTTCTTTCCTTCCTTCTTTCTTTCCTTCTTTCTTTCCTTCTTTCTTTCTTTCTTTCTTTCTTTCTTTCTTTCTTTCTTTCTTTCTTTCTTTCTTTCTTTCTTTCTTTCTTTCTTTCTTTCTTTCTTTCTTTCTTTCTTTCTTTCTTTCTTTCTTTCTTTCCTTCTTTCTTTCTTTCCTTCTTTCCTTCCTTCTTTCCTTCCTTCTTTCCTTCCTTCTTTCCTTCCTTCTTTCCTTCCTTCTTTCCTTCCTTCTTTCTTTCCTTCTTTCCTTCCTTCTTTCCTTCCTTCTTTCCTTCCTTCTTTCCTTCCTTCTTTCCTTCCTTCTTTCCTTCCTTCTTTCTTTCTTTCTTTCTTTCTTTCTTTCTTTCTTTCTTTCTTTCTTTCTTTCTTTCTTTCTTTCTTTCTTTCTTTCTTTCTTTCTTTCTTTCTTTCTTTCTTTCTTTCTTTCTTTCTTTCTTTCTTTCTTTCTTTCTTTCTTTCTTTCTTTCTTTCCTTCTTTCTTTCTTTCCTTCTTTCCTTCCTTCTTTCCTTCCTTCTTTCTTTCCTTCCTTCCTTCCTTCTTTCCTTCCTTCTTTCCTTCCTTCTTTCCTTCCTTCTTTCCTTCCTTCTTTCCTTCCTTCTTTCTTTCCTTCTTTCTTTCTTTCTTTCTTTCTTTCTTTCTTTCTTTCTTTCTTTCTTTCTTTCTTTCTTTCTTTCTTTCTTTCTTTCTTTCTTTCTTTCTTTCTTTCTTTCTTTCTTTCTTTCTTTCTTTCTTTCTTTCTTTCTCTTTCTTTATTTTCTTCCCGTTTTTAAAAATTTATTTAAAAATTTATTTCTAAAGACTAAACAAATGGAGTTTTAAACTTAAAGTTTTGTTTCCATACATTCACCAGGGATGACACTTGGATAACACTTGGACTGGGGTGCTCTAAGAAGCAGGTGGAAAGTGCACTTGAATATGTCACTCCAATCTCCAAAAAGGGTAAGAGGGAGGGCCCAGGTAACTACAGACTGGTCAGCCTCACCTCCATCCCTGGAAAGGTGATGGAGCGACTTATCCTTGGCGCTGCCCTTAGGCATGTCAAGTACAAGAGGCTCATTCAGAGTAGTCAGCATGGCTTCACCAAAGGGAAGTCATGTTTGACCAATGTGACGAGCACATAACCAGGTGAATGTGGTTTGTCTTGATTTCAGTAATGCATTTGGCACTGTCTCCAACAGCATCCCTGCATCTAAGCTGAGGCAGTGTGGTCTGGATGACCAGGGAGTGAGGTGGATTGAGAACTGGTTGAAGGGAAGAAGCCAGAGAGCTGTGGTCAATGGGGCAGGGTCTGCTTGGAGGTCTGTATCTAGTGGAGTCCCTGAGGGGTCAGTACAGGACCAGTGCTGTTCAGTATATTCATCAATGACCTGGATGAGGGCACAGAGAGCACTGTCAGCACCTGATGGCCCCAAGCCGGGCGGAGCGGCTGGCACACCAGAGGGCTGTGCTGCCATTCAGCAAGACTTGGACAGGCTGAGAGCTGGGCAGGGAGAAATTTGATGAAGTTCATCAAGGGCAAGGGCAGAGTCCTGCACCTGGGAAAGAGCAACCCCATGGACCAGGATAGGCTGGGGACTGAGCTGCAGGAGAGCAGTGAAGGGGAAAAGGACCTGGGGGTCCTGGTGGATGGAAGGATGACCATGAGCCAGCAATGTGCTCTTGTGGCCAGGAAGGCCAATGCCATTGTGGGGTGGATTATAAAGGGTGTAACCAGCAGGTCAGGAGATGTTCTCCTACCCCTCTACTTTGCACTGGTGAGGCCACATCTGGAATAATTGTGTCTAGCTCTGGGCCCCTCAGTTCAAGAAGGACCTCAGGGAACTGCTTGAAAGAGTCCAGCAGAGCCACAAAAATGATTAAGGGAGTGAAACATCTTCCTTATGAGGAGAGCCTGAGGGAGCTGAGGGCTCTTTAACTTAGAAAACAGGAGACTGAGAGGTGACCTCATTAATGTTTATAAAGCTGTGCAGGGGCAGTGCCCAGAGGCTGGAGCCAGGCTCTGCTGGGGGATGCCCAATGCCAGCACAAGGGGCAGTGATGGAAGCTGAGGCAGAGGAAGTTCTATGGAAACATGAGGAAGAATTATTTCCCTGTGGGGGTAACAGAGCCCTGGAACAGGCTGCCCAGGGGTGTTGTGGAGTCTCCCTCTCTGGAGATATTCAATACCCATCTGGATGAATTCCTGTGTGACCTGTTATAGGTCATCCTGCTCTGACAGGGGGGTTGGACTGGATGATCTTTCAAGGTCCCTTCCAGCCCCTGAAATTCTGTGATTCTGTGATTATAGAGAACTCTAAGTTTTGTGTTCAGTAGACCAGCATCTCAGGCTGCACCAGGGCAGGTTTAGGCTGGAGGTTAGGAAGAAGTTCTATACAGCGAGAGTGATTGCCCATTGGAATGGGCTGCCCGTGGAGGTGGTGGAGTCACCTTCATTGGAGGTGTTCAGGAGGAGACTTGATGGGGTGCTTGGTGCCATGGTTTAGTTGTTTAGGTGGGTTGGATTGGTTGATGGGTTGGACACAATGATCTTGAAGGTCTCTTCCAACCTGGTGTATTGTATTGTATCTCATTTCCTTTTCTTGCAAACAATAAATCTGATTTCACCGCATAGAATCACAGAATCATAGAATCATAGAATCAATAAGGTGAGTAAAGACCTCAGAGATCAAGTCCAACCTGTCACCCAAGACCTCATGACTAACTCAACCATGGCACCAAGTGCCACATCCAATCCCCTCTTGAACACCTCCAGTGATGGTGACTCTACCACCTCCCTGGGCAGCATATACCAATGGCAAATTACTCTTTCTGGGAAGAACTTTCTCCTTACTTCGAGCCTAAAATTCCCCTGACACAGCTTGAGACTGGTGCTGGTTGCATGGGAGAAGTGGTTCAAAAGGAGGCTACCTCCAGAAACAAAAATTCAGCTTTCATCCTGGACACAAAATAACATGCTTAAACTGCTTTTCTGCCTTCTCTGAATGTTATCTGTGTGAACACACACTTAGTGTCTGAATCTGGTGCTGGAACTCAATAGTTGCAGTAGTTGCAGAGGGTTCAGCGATTCTTGGACATCATTTGAACAGCTATAAGTCACCCTTTGTCTCACACAAATATCCCATTTGCTTGGAGTGGCAAACTGCTTTGACAGCTCGGAGAGATTATAGGTAAAAATGTGGCAGGACAAGGACAAAGAGACCAGTGACCCCAGGGTCACCCAGTGATGCTCTGGAGAGCACTACTCACCTGCTCTTAACTCGTGTCAGCCCAGTATGAGTTTATCTTGTATCTTCGTAAGGACTAGGTTCATACAGGCAGAGTTATCACAGGGTGCATGATGTGCCAAAGATGCACACTGACTCTTAGTTTATGGTGGTGCCCTTATCTACAGTAACGTTGGGCTATGGCAAATGGAACCTGCTGCAATGCAATCCAGGCAAGGAATTGGCCCTTAAAGAAAAAAGGTCCCAAACCCTATTATGTGTGGCTCTGGAGACTCCTCTGATGTGCATATCTTATTTCATATGATTGATATGGATTTCATAGCCCGGACTGTGTGGGTTTTTTCCCCTGCTGGTCATTCAGGGAATTGCCACTGGCTTTCTCCTCCTGGTAACAGTTTGTGAAGAGTGGAGAAAGGGGAGAAGGGCCTTGTGAAAGAATCGAATCTGATCTGGAAATGACTGAGACCTGTTAAACACAGAGCTTGCAAAACCATTTTTAGACCTCAGCTTTATAAATATATTCCTTGCCACCAGCACCTGCTCTCCCAATAAAGTATCATCTGTGAGATGTCACTCACTGACACCATGTCATGTACAGAAGCAGGCCAAGCATTCTCCAAGCTGAGTGCATTTTCTAGAAGGTGGAATATAGCTACAGATTATATGACCTGGATAACATTTGACAGGGTTATGCCACCCTATATGTTTGCTCAGCACCTTACACACTGAGAAACTCCTCCAGTCTGGAGTGACAGGACATAACTGTAACCCAACTGTTATTTATGTTGGCAACTAAGAGATAGATCATGGGCAAAGAAAAAGAAAGAACCGTTGATAGTGAATGAATTTGGGCATTATGTCCTTTACAGCATCAAATACATTTATATTGATGAGACTGTAGCGACCCAATACAGAGCAGAAAGATTCTGCCCCAAAGCTTTATTTTTCATTAGGATCTTGATTTTTAGAGCTCATTTATATTTTATATACTTTGTTATTGTTCAAACTTATTATTTTCTGCATGCCAACTCCATTTCAGTAGGTGATGAAGAGGTTCGGTTCGGTTCGGTTCGGTTTGGAGAGGAGAGGTTCGGAGAGGAGAGGTTCGGTTTGGAGAGGAGAGGAGAGGTTCGGTTCAGGGAGGAGAGGAGAGGTTCGGTTCGGTTCGGAGAGGAGAGGTTCGGTTCAGTTCGGAGAGGTTCGGTTCGGAGAGGAGAGGTTCGGTTCAGAGAGGAGAGGAGAGGTTCGGTTCAGAGAGGAGAGGAGAGGTTCGGTTTGGAGAGGAGAGGTTCAGTTCAGAGAGGAGAGGTTTGGTTCGGAGAGGAGAGGTTCGGTTCGGTTCGGAGAGGTTCGGTTTGGAGAGGAGAGGAGAGGTTCGGAGAGGAGAGGAGAGGTTCAGAGAGGTTCGGTTTGGAGAGGAGAGTTTCGGTTTGGTTTGGTTCGGAGAGGTTTGGTTTGGAGAGGTTCGGTTCGGAGAGGAGAGGAGAGGAGAGGAGAGGAGAGGGAGAGGAGAGGAGAGGAGAGGAGAGGAGAGGAGAGGAGAGGAGAGGAGAGGAGAGGAGAGGAGAGGAGAGGAGAGGAGAGGAGAGGAGAGGAGAGAGAGGAGAGGAGAGGAGAGGAGAGGAGCCTTTACCTACCAAGGCACAGAACTACAGAGAAGGGACAATTCTTTAAACCCTGTTTGTCTCTTTAAACCACTCACCTGTTTCCATTCCCAAGTGGCCTTATCACTGAAACTCACAGTTTGGGACTGCGTATGGCAGTCTTCCTATTTCAGTCAGACTTTGACCATTGCTTCCCCTAGCTATACTGAGGTACACCAGAGCAGGCAGCCCAGGTGTGGAATGGGGATCCCAGGACTTGTCTGGATATTCCCATGCTGAGGTGATGGTATCCTCTGTTGTGGTCACTGTGGGCATTTGCTAGCAGCACTGAAGCACAGCTCTGCGTGTAGCTCTGAGTTGGGCAATCACCAAACCTCTTGGTTGTGAGAATCACTGCTTAGCCATGTCACTACCATTTTCCCCCAGCAGCCACTTGCAGGACATAAGGATGTTAGGGGCACTGATTTCCACTCCCAGCCTTCAAAAGATGCCATTTTTGCTCTCACTGTTTTTCATAGCAACTCAGCTCAGCTACTGAACTGTGGTCATGTAGTCTCCTTTCTCCTTTTTGCTGTCCCCTCTCTCCTTTCCAAGCACCTGCAGTGTCCTTCTGCATACATTTATTCTCTCTCTTTTGCTTGCTGCATATATGTTCGAATTGTTATTTCCCAGCAGATGTACCAGATGAGGGTATTGACTTCCCACCTTTCCCACCCACCTCTCAGAGCACTGACTTTGCTCTCACAGAAGCATCAATTCATTATAACAGAGATCAGCATTTAAGCTTCATTTATGTGTCTTAAAACACAAGATGTTCAAAATATTGGTGATGGTGAAGCAGCATGTGTAACCTCCAAATCTCCCCTGTTCAGATCAGATGTAGCCTTCCTGCTGTAACCCCTCCTCTTTCCCCCTCCTTCCCTCCCTTCTCTCTTTTTTGGATATGTGTTTCTCTCTGACTGTGATTCTGCAGTGGCAGAAAGGGGTCAATCTATGTGTAAAAGATGGACTCAGCCAAGCTTTTCTAGCTCTTTCCTGCTGATGGCAATTATCCGGAGGTTGGCAGCGGTCCCAGAAACCTGCAGTTCCTGCAGTCCTGCTGCTATGGGCCTGCTCCACAAAGCCAGCATCCTAAGAGGATCACTTGGTGTGATGCCCAGGAAATGACAAACAGAAAAGGTCACACGTACTCCAAAAAGATATACCGCTCGGCAAATTTAATTGACATTGTGCAGCTTTTCAGCGCGTCCCTGCAGACATTCCAGCATTTAACGGGCACGGCAAGGAACAGCAGAAATAACAGGGATTTGGAGAGAGGCAGGGAAAAAAATGTATTCTGTCCCCCACAAAATCATTTTCTTCATATGCTGGTAATATCCTTTCACATGGTCTGTTAGACCAGAATACGCTTTTGTTACCCCTGCTCTGGCATGTGAAATCTGCCATCCTATCCCCCAGCCTCTCTTCCCTCCCTCATGCACACACTGCTGCTTTTTAAATCACTGAGCTTTCATTACACTTTCCTTTTATTCTGCCTTGCATGTTTATCTGCTAAAATATTGTAGCAGGAACCAGCTCCCTGTCAAGCCCAGTGCTCCCTTGAGGTTCACCATCGAGTTCTGTGTTATCTAGCCAGAGGGAAAAATACTGTCAGCATCAATGGGTGCTTTCTTTAAAGGAAGGAAAGAAGAGATCTGTGGAAATTCAAGAGGGTATCTGATATCTAACACCATTAGCAAGAGTCTGTGAGAAAGCAGAACTGACCACAGTGAATGTGGGATGGAAGCAGGTGGTTCTGGTTCAGCAAAGCTTGCTCTCAGCAAGGACTCAGTTCTTAATATTTTGGTTTTATTTTCTTTAATTTCAGCCTCCTTTTGCTGGGAAAAAAAATAAAATAAATTGGATCTTGTACTTTTATTTTTAATGTCCTCCCAAGGAAATGGAAAGCACTGGTAAAGAAAAGAAAAAGGGATATACTACTGAACATGAAACAGATGTGACGCAGCAGATCTGAGTCCTGGGTTCATTTACATCCATGTGATTTGGGATGAAAGGATGAAAGGTTTCCCTATGTAGCTTCTCTATATAGGTTTAAGTCCATTGGGAGCCTTGAATCTTCATGTCACAAGCCTCAGTGAGTGTGTCAGCTGGGCTTCTGTAGGGAGAGATGGTTGATATTTCCAAAGCTTTCACAAGCTGCTATCTGTATGGGGGGCCAAAACTGTCCACTTGCATAGATGGTGCTGAGTTATTAGACTAAACACTTCAGGATTATATAAAGCAAATGGAAAGGCTCATAAGGGTTTTTCTCTGTTTTCTGTGTTTAAGAAGAATTAATTACCATATCTAGACTGTGAATGCATTCATGGATACCATCTGTGAAATATTATTTGCCTGAGTATGTGAGACTTTAGTCAAACAACCTTACAACTGCATTTTCAATATACAGTCAGTGGGACAAATCTTTTCTGTTTAGCTGGAGAACAGTATTATCATAGAATCATGGAATCAACCAGGTTGGAAGAGACCTCCAAGATCATCCAGGCAAGCCTATCACCCAGCCCTATCCAATCACCCAGACCATGGCACTCAGTGCCTCATCCAGGCTTTTCTTGAAGATCTCCAGGGATGGTGACTCCACCACCTCCCTGGGCAGCACATTCCAATGGCCAATCTCTCTTGCTGGGATGAACTTCTTCCTAACACACAGCCTGAAGGTCCCCTGGTGCAGCTTGAGACTGTGTCCTCTTGTTCTGGGGCTGGTTGCCTGGGAGAAGAGACCTCCCTTCTGGCAACAACCTCCCTTCAGGGAGTTGTAGAGAGCAAGAAGGTCTCCCCTGAGCCTCCTCTTCTCCAGGCTAAGCAAGCCCAGCTCCCTCAGCCTCTCCTCACAGGGCTGTGCTCCAGACCCCTCCCCAGCTTTGTTGCCCTTCTCTGGACACGTTTCATTACCTCAGTCTCTCTGAATTGAGGGGCCCAGTGCAGAGGTTTTACAGAGCATTAACAGCAAGCCTTAGAAACCAGGGAAGATGGTCAACTGAAATAAAATTTGCTTTGAAGTACTCTTCTGAATAAGAAAATAAACAGCTGGAAGTGACAGTTGGCAGAGTCAAGCTACCCTCTGAACAACACCTAGATTTGTCAGCCATAAAAGATGGGGAAACATGATTTGTCTTTCTTTTTTTCCTTTTTTTTTTTTTTTTTGCCACAGGCAAAACATCTTTCTGATAACTGTTGGGGACCAGAACCCAAGAGTCCCAGTCCACTTCTATGCTTAAAGAGCCCATCCTACTCAAAGGGGACTGGATACTGACAGATCAATTTCAAGGCAACTAAACTTTTCCTGTGAAAGGTCCTCTGAAATTACTGTAGCCCCATAACAGTTTTCAGCTCTGATAAAAGTTCTCTTGGTTCTGAATATTCTGGGTGTCCAGAAATGTGTGAGCAAATGTGCCTCAGTTTTTGTGGTGTTATAGCAGGATTTTGGCTTTCTCCTGGACAAGACAACTGTAGCCTAAGAACCTGCTATCAGAAATTGTTGACTTTACCACAGAAAGTATTTCCAGGAAAGGGTTTTCACTCTTTAAAAAAATAATCTGTTGATATTAAGTGACTCATGACAGTATAACATTAATGGCTGGTTTTATGGCACATTCTCTGGTTACGCTGGACTTCACAGAAAGAACACAATACAATTCAGAAGTTGATCTCCTCTGTACTGTGACTTCTGTTGACACAATTATGTTGGGCAGGAGGTGCAGGAGGTGAGATCTCTGGCTGACGAGCAGCAGCCAAGAAAACCTGGATTGTGAAAAAAAGTGCAGCGAACCCAAACCCGAGCTTGTACCATAGCACTGCCTTCACTTCAGGGTAAATGGGGCAGAAGAGGAAAGCTACACTTTTCTGCCTATATAGCCTAACTGTTGGTTTATGTCTTCTGGGTGGGAAGCTCTTTAAACATCTTGAGATTTTAAACACAAAATGTTTTCTGAATTAAAGCTTTATTTAGTTCTTCTGTCTCAAAAAGCAAAAGTTCCAGTCCTTTAGGTCACAGGAAACTTGCCAGCTGTGGAAATATTAAGTCTTTCACTCTATGTAAGTGAGCTGTTCTGACTCCATCTGCTAAAAGGGTGAATTTTCACATATGCTTGTTTTGACTGATACTCAGTCCTGAGTACTCTGTAAGGCAGTTACACATGTAGGCCTGGTAGAAAATACTCAACTCTTGCCAACTCAGGAAGAAGACTGGTCCATTAAAGGAAAGGGTCTTCATGATTTAAGTGGAGAGATAACAACAGAGAAGGGCAACAAAGCTGGGGAGGGGTCTGGAGCACAGCCCTATGAGGAGAGGCTGAGGGAGCTGGGGTTGCTTAGCCTGGAGAAGAGGAGACTCAGGGGAGACCTTCTTACTGTCTACAACTCCCTGAAGGGAGGTTGTAGCCAGGTGGGGGTTGGTCTCTTCTCCCAGGCAACCAGCCCCAGAACAAGAGGACACAGTCTCAAGCTGTGCCAGGAGAGGTTTAGGCTGGATGTTAGGAAGAAATTCTTCATAGAGAAAGAGACTAGCCATTGGAACATGCTGCCCAGGGAGGTGGTGGAGTCACCATCACTGGAGGTGTTTAGGAGGAGACTTTATGGAGTGCTTGATGCCATGGTTTAGTTGATCAGATGGTGTTGGATGATGGGTTGGACACAATAATCTTGAGGGTTTCTTCCAACCTGGTTAATTCTATTCTATTCTATTCTATTCTATTCTATTCTATTCTATTCTATTCTATTCTATTCTATTCTATTCTATTCTATTCTATGTTTGTAAATTACTTCCATGTTTTGTCAGCAAAACAATGTCATTTAGAAGAAGATGATGTAGCTTTTCTGTTCCTCATGAAATGCATGGTGAAATGGCTAAAGGAAAGCACATACATGATGATTTTGATTTTTCATTTACCTCTAATATTCTGCAAGTCAATGCTGGGCCAATGTTATAAATCTTGGCATTAAGCTTTTGTTTTCATCTCTCACACTAATAAGTGCTTGGAAGTCTTAGTAGATTAAAAACTTCAGGAAACTTCAGGAATCATAGGACAATCTCTCTTTGAAGCCACCTCCTTTCTTCTCATGGATCATTTAGAACCAGAATACCTGTGGCATATCAATGTGAAATGTTTTTAGTGGGAACTCAGAGACTGTGTAGTCTCAGGAGAAAGGAGAGAACACAATTTCATTAAAGCTTCTTATTTTAATTGCAAAATTGTGTGATTCTTTATTTCAGTCTTTTGTAAGAAAAAAATCCAAACCACCAT
Organism: Picus viridis; assembly: GCA_033816785.1. Lineage (NCBI taxonomy): Eukaryota > Metazoa > Chordata > Aves > Piciformes > Picidae > Picus > Picus viridis. Next base: position 95,012,063 of record CM066606.1, on the reverse strand, counting down.
AAACTGCAGTATGTCCAACTATGATGGTTGCTTCTTGCTACTACACAGCTCTTTAGAAGGGAATCATGGAATCTTGCAGCAATTTTATTAGAGGGATCTCAGGAAGTCACTTAGTCCAACCCCCTCAGTCAGGAAGAACTGTATAACAATATTTCTCATCAAAACTGTGGGGAAATCAGGGCACAAAGTCATGATCTGACTAGGTGCCAGCATCGTAGACCTAATGATGAGAGTAGCTCTTTAGAGTAACACTTTATATTGCATCCTTAGGAGAGAGAAAGCTCAACTTACCCACTCTTTCTAATGTGCATTTTGCTGCCCTAGATCTGCAAGAAATGCCCTGCTCAGATTTAAAACACAGTTGCAGGCTCAATAAAGACAAGAAGGGTCAGGATTTTGGGTTTTTATTTTGCTTGAAAGACTTGGGCATTGCAGCCTGCCCCTACCTTTCTAAAATAGTTCTGGGATTTCTGTCAGTTCTGATTTATGACAACACATGTCAGATTAATTACACCATCATTCTATCTGTTCATCACCAGCCTTGCACTCTGCAGTGCTCTTCAGCAAATGTTCATGGGACATAGTGACCTGAACTTGTTTCACCAGCGAACAACAGGATTAGATGCCTCCTTGCCATCATCTTTTCCTGAGTAGTGATCATGCTGAAACTGAGAGGTATGGTCAGAAAGCACAAAGATACATAAAGCAGAGGCGTTGGGGATGCCCTTGCTAAAGCCTGCTCCATAACCAACTTCACTGTTAACAATGCCTGCTAGGATTACCTGAAGTAAATCCGCTCTGTGGATTATTATTTTTATATACATTTAATACACACTTAATACCTCTGAGCGGCACTGTTCAGGTGCACCAGTTTTACTGAGTACTGGCTCTAAGGTCTTTGAATCATGCTACATTATCTGGTAGCATCTCATTCATGAAATTACTAACTTGGTTTTAAGCAGGAAAGTACCCCAAATCTTTTTGATCCCTTAATTATCAGTAATTCTTTCTATGAAATCTAATTTCACAGAAAGAGAGATTGGCCATTGGAATGTGCTGCCCAGGGAGGAGGTGGAGTCACCATCACTGGAGGTGTTTAGGAAGAGACTTGATGGCGTGCTTGGTGCCATGGGTTAGTTGATTAGATGGTGTTGGGTTATAGGTTGGACTTGATGATCTCAAAGGTCTCTTCCAACCTGGTCTATTCTATTCTATTCTATTCTTCTATTCTATTCTATTCTATTCTATTCTATTCTATTCTATTCTATTCTATTCTATTCTATTCATTCCATTCCATTCCATTCTAGCTAGTCTACTGTATAATGAGGTTTATTTGGTGCCAAAAACATATTTCTGCAGAAAAGTAGAAGAGAGAAAGATGTAACTGTAGAATGTCTCTATTGCTTCAATAGAGCTTGCTGGAATAATCAAACTCATCAAATCTGACCTCTTTCTTCTGATACATTGTTGCTGTTTAATCTTTGTTTTACTTAGTTTGTTTTGATTTCTTCTCAACTTCAAATTTCCTCATAGCCATGAATAGAAAGAAGGTTGCTTAGCCTGGAGAAGAGGAGACTGAGGGGTGACCTTATTGCTCTCTACAACTACCTGAAGGGAGGTTGTAGCCAGGCAGAGGTTGGCCTCTTCTCCCAGGCAGCCAGCACCAGAACAAGAGGACACAGTCTCAGGCTGCGCCAGGGCAGGTTTAGGCTGGATGTTAGGAAGAAGTTCTACACGGAGTGATTGGCCATTGGAATCGGCTGCCCATGGAGGTGGTGGAGTCACCTTCACTGGAGGTGTTCAGGAGAAGACTTGATGGGGTGCTTGGCTGTATGGTCTAGTTGTCGGGTGGGTTGGATTGGTTGATGGGTTGGACGCGATGATCTTGAAGGTCTCTTCCAACCTGGTGTATTGTATTGTATTGTATTGTATTGTATTGTATAACTCTCAGGCTGCCCTGGCAGCAGGTTGATCACTGAGCAGAGACTAAAGATTAAATGCAAAGGTTTACAATGGACAATGTTTGTGTTAAAGCAAAATCTCCATTTCCCACCCCCATCCCCTTTTCCCCCCGCCCTTGCTTTTCCTTTGAAACATTTAATATCCTTTAGAGGAAGTTTGATTTTGAAGCTAAAGGCCTGAAGCTGGGCTTTTAAGGTTTAATCCTAAATAGCATTTTGGAGCATGGACAAATTTCAGGTAGCTTAATCACAGGTAGTCATTATACAGATTCAGGAATATATAGAATAGTTCAGATTGGAAGGGGACCCAGTCTGGTTTAGCTTTCTGCTCAGAGCAAGTTATGCTTCAAAGTTAGATCTAGATACTCATGGTCTTGCCCAGCTAAGTTCTGAAAATCTCTGAGGAAGATCTGCCCAGTCAGCTTCCATATATAACCACCCACCAGGTGAAAAAGATTGCCTTATATCCAGTGGCTATTTCCTTTGCTGTGGCTGGCAATCCCCTCAGAGAAGATCAAAAATATAAATAAAAAATATAAATCCTCATTGTTAGCCAAAGACTGCAATTAGATCCCTGGCTAAGCATTTCTGTTTATATCTTCACATGTAAACTACAAGGTCCCCAGAAACAGTAGGAAGTTGAGCTCCTTCTTCATTTTGATATTTTGTTTTCCTTTCCCCTCCAAGAATTAAAATGCCTTAGGGGGATAGATTGAAATAACTGACTTAAATTGCCTCTTCAGAACCATCTGAATCCATTTTTTCGTTTCATAGTACCATAGTATCAGTCAGGGTTGGAAGGGACCACAAGGATCATCTAGTTCCAACCCCCCTGCCATGGGCAGGGACACCCCACACTAGATCACGCTGGCCAGAGCCTCGTCCAGCCTGCTCTTAAACACCTCCAGGGACTGGGCCTCAACCACCTCCCTGGACAACCCATTCCAGGGCTTCACCACTCTCATGGGGAAGAACTTCTTCCTCACATCCAGCCTGAATCTCCCCACCTCCAGCTTCATTCCATTCCCCCTAGGCCTATCACTACCTGAGAAGTCCCTCCCCAGCCTTCTTGTAGACTTCCTTCAGATACTGGAAGGCCACAATGAGGTCACCTCGGAGCCTTCTCTTCTCCAGACTGAACAGCCCCAACTCCTTCAGTCTGTCCTCATAGGAGAGGTGCTCCAGCCCTCTGATCATCCTCGTGGCCCTTCTCTGGACACGCTCCAGCACGTCCACATCCCTCCTGTAATAGGGGCTCCAGAACTGGACGCAGTACTCCAGGTGGGGTCTCACCAGAGCTGAGTAGCTTTTCCACATCACTTGTGACCAATTCACCACTTTCCTTTCTGAGGGGGCCCACAACTTCCCTGATCTTCTTCATGCCATTAATATACCTGTAGAAATTCTTAGTGTTCCCTTTAACCTCCCTGGCTAGATTCAATTCGAACTCTGCTTTGGCTTTCCTAACCAGGCCTCTTGCTGCTCGGGCAGCTTCCTTATCTCTCCCCTGTTCCAGCTGTCCTTCCCTCCACTGCCTGTAGAGTTTCTTTTTAAGTGATAGTGTGTCCACTTTTGTTTTAATGCAAAATGGAAAAGGTAGATCTGGGATCACTGTGTATGGGAATTGTTTCCACCCTTAGAGATAAGACACAGTCCAGATAAGTGACACAGGAAAAAAATTTCTTGTACAGAGAAAGAGTTGAAATGAAGCTTGCACAAAAAGTTGTGAACTGCACAGGCAAACGTGTAACTATAGGACCACACGATTTTGTGGATGGCTACAGACATCAAGTCCTTCTCATGAAACCTTTGAGCACCACAGGCTTTCAGCATCTAATTCTGGAGCACATACAAAGATGAAAGCCAAGGATAAACTGTTAGCTTTGTATATTTGTGCAAAAACAACTAGAAAAAGGAAAAAGTTGGACAAACGAAAGGGTAAGAAATCCAAGACTAAGGAATGCTGAAATTCTGGCACCAGATGTGAAGTCCTCACTGCAAGATATCATGGAGGCAAAGAAATTAGTAAGATCTGCACAAATAACAAGAATACTCTTAATGGTCATATTCAATGTTAAGAAAACCTTTGTGAAAGGGATGTAAAACGCCACGTTTTGAGGCTTATGCCTATCTGTAACTGTTACGCTTCAGGATGAAGCATTCACTGAGAACAGATTACCTAACATCTAACTTCTGCAGGCTCAGCACACATTCCTTGGAGACATCTGACTGGACTGCTGCTGGGGACTGGGTATGTTCTGGCTAGTGCATGTGTCTGATCCAGTCTGGCAACCCCTACTTCATTCTGGACATTGGGGTGTTTTTTTCCCTTTTAGAGAGGGAAAACTTCACCAGAGAAAACAAAGTGCATTTTTCTGCGTGTTCCCTTTGTCCCTGAACCCTGAGTAAAACAGAAAATAAAACTCCCATACTGGTGCATCTCTGGAGCTAGAATCCTTCCGGACAAGCAGCCATTGCCATTTTCCTGCTCTTTTTCATCTGTTCTGCTATCTAGACATGTATTCCAAAATCATGCATTTACCACTGTTGTTTGTGCACTCCCATGCAGCCTGTCCCCATTTGCTTTGCCTAAGTGCTTTGATTTCCTAGCTACAATGAGGAGATCAGCTCATAGGTTTCAAACCCCCATTTGCAGACATTTGCTAGGAGTTAAAGACATGAGCATCTATAGAATCAGAATTGTTTAATTTGGAAAAGACTTTTCAGATCATTGAATCCAACCATTAACCCAGCACTGTCGAGACCACCACTAAACCCTGTCCCTCAGCACCACATCTACAAGTCTCTTAAATGCCTCCATGGATGCTTACTTCACCACTTCCCTCAGCTGCCTGTTCCAGTCCTTGAAAACCCTTTCAGTGAAGAAATTGTTCTTAGTGCCAAATCTAAACCTCTGCTGGTGGAACTTGGACCTGTTTTCTCTGGACAAACTCTTTATCCTACCACTTGTTCACAGCATCACTGGGGGGATGGAGAAAAAGGGGATGTGAGTAGATTGAGATTAGATGTGAGGAAGAAGTTGTTCCCCATGAGGGTGGTGAGAGCCTGGCACAGGTTGTCCAGGGAGGTGGTGGAAGCCTCCTGCCTGGAGGTGTTTGCAGCCAGGCTGGATGTGGCTGTGAGCAACCTGCTGTAGTGTGAGATATCCCTGGCCATGGCAGGGGGTTGGAACTGGCTGAGCCTTGAGGTCTCTTCCAACCCTGACAATTCTGTGATTCTATGATTTTTCTCTCCCAACCTTTGGTATTACATTAATTTTAGTACTCCCAGTTGTGGATTTCAATCGCTGGAACAATTTAACTTGCCATGTAACGCTAAGTATGTTAGGGAGTAGAAAAGATTAACTAAGCATGCTATTTTTATATCTCAAAGATCACTGTCCTTTTAAATATCACATGAATTCTAAATCACAGAAATCACAGAATCACAGAAGCATTCAGGTTGGATAAGACCCTCAGAATCACCAAGTCGAACCCCAAACCCTACTCTACAAAGTTAACCTCTAAACCATAGCCCCAGGCACCACATCCAAAAGGCCTTTAAAAACATCCAGGCTTGGTGACTCCACCACTTCCCTGGGCAGCTCATTCCAATCCCTGACCACCCTTTCCATGAAAAGCTTCTCCCTAATGTCTAGTCTAAACCTACCCTATCACAGCTTGAGTCTGATCCCCATTATTCTATCTCTAATTACCTGTGAGAAGAGACCAGCAGCAGCCTCTCCACAACCTCCTTTCAGGTAGTTGTAGGGAGCAATGAGGTCTCCCCTCAGCCTCCTCTTTTCCAAACTAACCATCCCCAGCTCTTTCAGTTGCTCTTCATCAGATTTATTCACCAGGCCCTTCCCAGCTTCCTTGCCCTCCTCTGCCCTGGCTCCAGCACCTCCACATCTCTCCTGCACTGAGGTGCCCAAAACTGGACACAACACTCCAAGTGTGGCCTCCCCAGAGCTGAGTCCCAGCGGACAATCCCTCCCTGCTGCTGCTGGACACAGCATTGCTGATCCCAACCAGGATGCCTTTGGCTTTCTTGGCCACCTGGGCACACTGCTGGCTCATATTCAGCTGCTTGTGCATCACCACCCCCAGGTCCCTTTCTGCCAGCAGCTTTCCAGCTGCACTGCCCCAGGCCTGTAGCATTGCTTGGGGTGGTTGTGACCCAACTGCAGGCCCTGGCACTTGGCCTTGTTGAAGCTCATCCCATTGACCTTGGCCACGGATCCAATCTAGTCAAGTCCCTCTGTGGAGCCTCCCCACCCTCATGCAGATCAAGACTCCCACCTAACTTGGTGTCATCTGTGAACTTGCTGATGACACACTCTGTGTCTTCATCAAAGCAATCAATAAAAATCTTAAACAGAAATGGTCCCAACACTGAGCCCTGAGGAACACCACTTGTGACCAGTTGCCAGATAGATTTAATTCTGCTGGCCACCACTCTTTGGGGCTGTTCACCCAGCCAGTGCTCTATTCAGCAGAGCATTGCTCATCTTGTACACTAATGTACACTAATGCACGAAGCATGGGTAACAAACAAGAGGAGCTGGAAGCCTTGTTGCAGCAGGAAAGTTATGATGTAGTTGCCATCACAGAGACGTGGTGGGATGACTCACATGACTGGAGCGCTGCAATTGATGGCTACAGGCTCTTCAGGAGAGACACGCAAAGAAGAAGGGGTGGAGGGGTGGCCCTGTACATCAGGGAGGCACTAGATGCCATTGAGATGGAGATCAGGGGTGATCGGGTTGAGTGCTTGTGGGTGAGAATTAGAGGGAAGAGCAGCAGGGCAGACATCCTGGTTGGAGTCTGTTATAGACCACCCAACCAGGAGGAGGATGTTGATGAAGCTTTCTATAGGCAGCTTAAGGCTGTCTCAAGATCACCTGACCTCATTCTCATGGGTGACTTCAACCTGCCTGATATCTGCTGGGATCTCAACATAGCAGAGAGGAGGCAGCCTAGGAGGTTCTTAGAGTGCATGGAGGACAGCTTCTTATCCCAGGTGCTGTGTGAGCCTACCAGGGGTGAGGCTCTGCTTGACCTCCTCTTCACCAACAGGGAAGGGCTGGTGGGTGATGTGGTGGTCGGAGGGTGTTTAGGCACCAGTGACCACGAGATAATTCAGTTTTCAGTACTCAGTCAAGCTAAGAGGGGCAGCAAGAAGACCTCCACTCTGGACTTCAGGAGGGCAGACGTCAGGCTACTCAAGGAACTAACTCAGAAGGTTCCTTGGGATACAGACCTTAAAAATAAAGGGGTCCAGGAGAGCTGGACCTACTTCAAGGAAGAACTCCTGAAGGTGCAGGAACAGGCTGTGCCGGTGTGCCGGAAGATGAGCCGCCGGGGCAGACAGCCAGCCTGGATGGGCAATGAGCTTCTAATAAAACTAAGGGAAAAAAGAGGGTGTATCATCTTTGGAAGCAAGGGGAGGCAACCCATGGAATGTTTAGGGATGTTGCTAGGACATGTAGGAAGAAAATTAGGGAGGGAAAAGCCCATTTAGAACTTAGACTGGCCTCTGCTGTGAAGGACAACAAAAAGTCCTTCTATAAATACATCAATAGCAAGAAGAAGGGCAAGGACAACCTCCACTCCTTGGTTGACACGGAGGGGAACGTTGTACCAAAAGATGAGGGAAAGGCAGAGGGACTTAACACCTTCTATGCCTCAATTTTTACTAGCAGGGCAGAACGTCTTCCAGACAGCTGGCCTGCAGAGCTGGCAGAAGGAGCCAGAGAGCTGCATAGTTTCCCGCTGCTCCAGGAGGCAGTTAGAGATCTTCTGAGCCACTTGGACCCCCACAAGGCCATGGGACCGGATGGGATCCATCCTAGGGTGCTGAGGGAGCTGGCAGATGAGCTGTCCAAGCCACTTTCCATCAGTTTTCAGCAGTCCTGGCTCACTGGAGAGGTCCCAGAAGACTGGAAGCTGCCAACGTGGTGCCCATCCACAAGCAGGGCCAGTTGGATGAGCCAGGGAATGTTAGGCCTGTCAGCCTGACCTCAGTGCCAGGCAAGATTATGGAACAGGTCATCTTGAGTGTGATCACACAGCACTTACAGGATGGCCAGGGGCTCAGGCCTAGCCAGCATGGATTTAGGAAGGGCAGGTCCTGTCTGACCAACCTGATGTCCTTCTATGATCAGGTGACCCACCTGGTGGATGTGGGGCAGGCTGTGGATGTGGTCTACCTGGACCTCAGGAAGGCCTTTGACACTGTCCCCCACAGCAAACTCCTGGCTAAGCTATCAGCCCCTGGCTTGGACAGGATCACACTGCATTGGGTTAGGAACTGGCTGGAGGTTGAGCCCAGAGAGTGGTGGTGAATGGTGCCACATCCAGCTGGCAGCCTGTCACTAGTGGTGTGCCCCAAGGATCAGTGCTGGGCCCCATGCTCTTCAACATCTTTATTGATGATCTGGATGAGGGCATCGAGTCCATCATCAGTACATTTGCAGATGACACCAAGCTGGGGGCAACAGTTGATCTGCTGGAGGGCAGAGAGGCTTTGCAGAGAGACCTCGACAGGCTGGACAGATGGGCAGAGTCCAAGGGCAGGAGATTGAACACATCCAAGTGCTGGGGTCTGCCCATTGGCCACAGCAACCCCAGGCAGTGCTACGTGCTGGGGTCAGAGTGGCTGAAGAGTGGCCAGGCAGAGAGGGACCTGGGGGTGCTGGTTGATTGTAGGCTGAACATGAGCCTGTGTTATGAATATGCCCTCAGAATGAGCAGCAGAGGTATCACTACAAAAAAAAATTGAGTTTATATATATATATATATATAAACTCTGCAACGGGGTATGTACAGTCCCCCTTCACAGGTATCAATATTCGGTTAGTGGAACTATCTTTACGAAATGTCTAGGCATAGGCACTTAAACCAAAATAATTTGCAGAACTTAGAATCAAACTGATCCGGAAAGCGGCGGGGGAGGGGGTTGGTCGGTGACCGGCGGTCCTCCACCTGGAGCGATTTCCAGGCTACCCCAACTGAAACTCTATGAAGAAGGGTCTGGCTTACTCACAAGCTGAGAGCCTCGTGGAGTCTTCCCTTGGTAATATTTATAGTCCGCAGAACGCGGCACGGATGTGCCGTAATGAGGATACAGGAAATGGCGCCGACCGCGTGGCTGCGTCGCGTGGCTGCTGCCTCTTCCAGAATACGGAGGTTCCCCGCTCGGGGTGGGGGGAGGCACGGTGGCAGTTTGCCAACAGTGGTTCACACGGGGTACTGTCCACGGCACTGCACGCAGTTGGGTGCAGGTGGCAAAGCACTACGAAGCCTCTTGGAGTGCTGGCTTTAGTCCCGGGCAAGGTGCGCACACAGATGCAGGCTCAACACCAATGTGAGGGGAGGCTCGTTTACCAAACGACCCCTATTTACCATTTGCCCCAATGAATACTGGTCCAATGAGCATCTGTTGCTAACACAAAGATTAACCAATGAACTGGCCTCTACCAAATATGGTGTAAGCTTATGCTATACACAGGAAAACAAACATATAGCCTGACCCTTGTGTACCACAGGGGTGACACCACGCCCAGGCAGGCAGTTTACCTGGACTCAGTGGCGCCTTCAGAAAAGAGGGGGAACAAAGGAAGGCTAACACACAGAAAAGCATGTCCTAGAAATATTCAGGGGCACAATCCTGGCCATAAGCATCATCCACTACAGCCTGCAGTGTGCCCAGGCAGCCAAGAGGGCCAATGGCATCCTGGCTTGCATCAGGAACAGTGTGGCCAGCAGGAGCAGGGAGGTCATTCTCCCCTGTACACTGCACTGGTTAGGCCACACCTTGAGTCCTGTGTCCAGTTCTGGGCCCCTCAGTTTAGGAAGGATGTTGACTTGCTGGAGCGTGTCCAGAGAAGGGCAACAAAGCTGGTGAGGGGTTTGGAACACAAGCCCTATGAGGAGAGGCTGAGGGAGCTGGGGTTGCTTAGCCTGGAGAAGAGGAGACTGAGGAGTGACCTTATTGCTCTCTACAACTCCCTGAAGGGAGGTCATAGCCAGGCAGAGGTTGGTCTCTTCTCCCAGGCAGCCAGCACCAGAACAAGAGGACACAGTCTCAGGCTGCGCCAGGGCAGGTTCAGGCTGGATGTTAGGAAGAAGTTCTACATGGAGAGAGTGATTGGCCATTGGAATCGGCTACCCGTGGAGGTGGTGGAGTCACCTTCATTGGAGGTGTTCAGGAGGAGACTTGATGGGGTGCTTGGTGCCATGGTTTAGTTGTTTAGGTGGGTTGGATTGTTTGATGGGTTGGACACGATGATCTTGAAGGTCTCTTCCAACCTGGTGTATTGTATTGTGTCTAGGCAGACAATATGCACAGCCTTTCCCTCACCCAGCTGTCACAGATCAGGTTGCTCAGGCAGGACCTGCCCTTCATGAACCCATGCTGAGTGGGCCTGATCGCCTGGTTGTTCTCTGTATGGTGTGCAACAGCTCTTGAGATGAGCTGCTCCATGACCTTCCCTGCACGGGGGTCAGACTGACAGCTCTAGAGTTTCCTGGATCCTCCTTTCTTCCTTTCCTGGAGATGGGAGTTGCATTTGCAACCCTCCAGTCCATTGGGATCTCCTCAGCTAGTGAGGACTTCAGGTAAATGATGGAGAGTATCTTGGGGAGCACATCTGCCAACTCCCTCAACACCCTTGGGTGCAGCCCCTCCTGCCCCACAGACTTGTGTGCGTCCAAGCAGCACAGCAGGTCTGGGACCACTGCCTCATTTCTTGTGCTGACCTCATGCTGATTCCCCTCCCTGGCCCTGGTTCATGAGCCTGGGTGTCCAGGGAGCTGCTGCATCCCCTGTTAATGGCCGGGGCACAGTAGGCACTGAGCACCTCAGCCTTCTCCTCATCCTCAGCCTCTCTACTTCCCTCTGCATCCAACCAAGGATGGAGATTTTCCCCAGGCCTCCTTTGGGTGCTGATGGCTTTATAGAAACATTTCTTATGATCCTTAATGGCTGTAGCTAGGTTGAGCTCTGTCTGTGCTTTGGCTCTCCTGATTTTCCCCTTGCATAGCTTCATTACATCTTTACAGTCCTGATGAGAGACCTGTCCCCTCTTCCAGTGGCCACAGACTCTGCTTTTGCTCTTGAGCTCCAGCCAAAGGTCTCTGTTCAGCCAGGCTGGACACCTTCCCCACTGACTCCTTTGTCAGCATGCTGCTGCCCAACCTTTAAGACTTCCCTCCTGAAGTATGCCCAGCCTTCCTGGACTCCTGTATCCTTCAGGGTGGCTTCCCAGGGGACTTTGTCAGTCAATCTCCTGAACAGGCCACAGTTTGCCCTCTGGAAGTTCAAGGTAGCAGTTTTACTAACCCCTCTCCTTGTTTCCCCAGGGACAGAGAACTCAATCATCTCATGATCGCTGAGCCCTAGATGCTCTCCAACCTTTGCTTCCCCCACAAGTTCCTCCCTGTTGATATGAAGCAGGTCCAGGAGCACACCTTCTCCTGTTGGCTTCCTCACCACTTGTGTCAGGAAATTATCCTCCACACTCCAGACTGCTCTCTCCCTGCTGTATTGTATTTCCAGCAGACATCCGGGAAGCTGAAGTCTCTCCACAACGTAACAGAAGATGATTGATGTGTCTATTTTCCATACAGTGAAACACAACTTAATGGACTTCTGCCAACATATTATAGGATTTGGAGTCTAAGTATCGCTTAGATTACTGGCATCTATGTTTCCTGCTGCAAGTGATCACATAACATAGGGCAGCTGTGCTATAAATCATAGGAGTATCTCTGTCTGTCATTTCTATACCTAAGTTCCAGGAAAAGTAAAACACAATCCATCCATGAGCAGGTGAAATCCACAGCACTTGTGGACAGAGGTTTCAGGGCTAACAGTTTAATTGCAACCACACAAGTTGTTCAGAACTGAAAAAAATAGTTGGGCTTTGCTATTGAAGACATTGTGCAATGACGCCTCTGTCTGCATGCCCCTCTGGCTGACAGAGGCTAAATCCATGCCAGCCCTATACAACTGTGTTGCTCTTCCCCATAAACTCTACTAGGCAGATGGCACATCCAAAGTCAGAGATTTGTAGGTAACATGAGTCTTTAGACAGTCTCATTCCTTCAGACATGCTGGTGCTACAGCATGATAGTACTTCCACCAATGAGTGCATGTAGACAGAGTCAAAGGATTTCTTGAAAGAGAGGCAATTGATCTCTTCTGATTCGTATCAGGCTTGCTCAGGTCATGTCTGCAGCACTGCAGGTAGCTGCTGCCCATAGTCAGTGCTAAACATGGTGAAAAGCTATAAGAGATTTTCATAAAGAGCCAAGGCATCCCTTCTTGGTTCTACCACTCTACAAATGTTGACATGTACTCAGAAGCTCAACATGTACACATTTCAATCCAAGTTAAGGGCTTAAATCTGGCAGTACTGTTGGAGCAGCTTGATTGTTCACCCCATCCACAGCTGACAACTTGAAACTCTCTAGTATGTGGAGAAATAGAGATCAAACCTCCAAAGACAAGCTATCAGTACTGCTTTGTTTCACTCTAACCACCATGATATGTCTTCTGCTCAATTCTCTGCTCTGTGAATAGTGTTCCTGAGGGTAGACTACACCCCTGCTCACAATCCTGTAAGAGCACTACTTGGGGGTGCTTAACAAACATGCTTTAAAGATTCATAGAATTACCAACAAACCCTGTGGGAGGAGACGAATCACACCAAAGAACACAGAGGCTATATGAAAAGGATTAAAAGGATTTGGGTGTTGATTCTGACAAAAGGATTCGAGGAACTTATCTCTGACTCATCTTAAATTGCAGACAGTAATTGCAAGAGCAGTTTAGCTACACTGTGCACTACACCCTGCTGGGAACTGAGCACGCTGCACATTGCGATCTTGATATTTTCTGAGTCATTAGAAATGGTTGCCATGGATGAACCTTTTTTCAGGCCTCAAAAATAAAAATTCCTCTGGACAAAGTGCCTGTGAGCATTGCTGCAGTAATTTCATATTTGGATTCAGTAGCTGAAATTAATTACGAGTCTCTACACTGCCACATATTAAGAAGGAACTGTAAAATGCTGATAAGATGCCAAAATGAAGGCAAGCAGATTTAAAGGTCATTCTGCTGGTCTTTTTTATCTGGTGAGGATTTTACACTGAGCTAATTGCCCCAGTACCTGAACATTTAGCAGGCTGTGCAGAATCTGGTAGTGATCTTAGCAATAAACTGAGCATGCAATCATATCTGTAAGGTCTCCAAACATCTTCAACACAGAGGTGACACCAGGGCTCGTGGAGAGAGGGAGCTGGGGTTGTTTAGCCTGGAGAAGAGGAGGCTCAGGGAGACCTCATTGCTCTCTACAACTACCTGAAAGGTGGTTGTAGCCAGGAAGGGGTTGGCCTCTTCTCTCTAGCAACCAGCACCAGAACAAGAGGACACAGTCTTAAGCTGTGCCAGGGGAAGTTTAGGCTGGAGGTGAGGAGAAAGTTCTTCACCGAGAGAGTGATTCGCCATTGGAATGGGCTGCCCGGGAGGTGGTGGAGTCACCGTCCCTGGAGGTGTTCAAGAGGGGATTGATTGGGTGTGGCACTTGGTGCCATGGTCTAGTCGTGGGGTCTGTGGTGACAGGTTGGACTTGATGATCTTTGAGGTCTTTTCCAACCTTGGTGATACTGTGATACTGAGTCTGTGCTGGACTGTAAGGTTGAAAGATGCATGTGTAATTTTTAAAACAAATGAGCTGTTGAGGTTTCTCCCTTCTCCCTTGTCATCATCATTTAGATTGTGAGCTCAAGAGCAAGTCTGAGTATGTACTGAGCATACACAACAGAGTGCTGGGTCTCTGGGTAGTACTGTAATATCAGGAACAACTCATTCCATACTTCCTAAGATAATGAAGCCAAGGATCACAGACATATGCTTTGGACTTGAGAAAGAAGGGGTAAATTCTCGTGCCATTTTGTCTCTATTTGCTCACCTTCTTTCATTCTATAACGATGAATCCTTAGAACATGAGTTAGCTTCAGTCTAGAAAGAAATTAAAAAGTATGACACGACTGAAAAGGAAAATCAACTACCCAGTTGACTTTTTCCCATCTTGAATTTTACCTGCAGGTGCAGTAATAGCAGTGCAATACTCAGCAGCAGGCAATCTAATTTACAGGAATATATGCTCAGGAGTTTTGAAACATAATGTTTTCATGATTTTCTTCATCGAAAAGCACTGTGAATTTAGAAGATCATAGAATCAGTCAGGGTTGGAAGGGACCACAAGGATCATCTAGTTCCAACCCCTGCCATGGGCAGGGACACCCTACACTAGATCACGCTGGCCAGAGCCTCGTCCAGCCTGGTCTTAAACACCTCCAGGGACTGGGCCTCAACCACCTCCCTGGACAACCCATTCCAGGGCTTCACCACTCTCACGGTAAAGAACTTCTTCCTCACATCCAGCCTGAATCTCCCCATTTCCAGCTTCATTCCATTCCCCCTAGTCCTATCACTACCTGAGATCCTGAGAAGTCCCTCCCCAGCCTTCCTGTAGGCCCCCTTCAGATACTGGAAAGCCACAATGAGGTCACCTCGGAGCCTTCTCTTCTCCAGACTGAACAGCCCCAACTCCTTCAGTCTGTCCTCATAGGAGAGGTGCTCCAGCCCTCTGATCATCCTCGTGGCCCTTCTCTGGACACGCTCCAGCACGTCCACATCTCTCCTGTAATATGGGCTCCAGAACTGGACGCAGTACTCCAGGTGGGGTCTCACCAGAGCTGAGTAGAGGGGGAGAAGCACCTCCCTTGACCTGCTGGTCACACTTCTCCTGATGCAGCCCAGGATCTGATTGGCTTTCCGGGCTGCAAGCGCACATTGAGAGCTCATGTCGAGCTTCTCGTCCACCAGCACCCCCAAGTCTCTCTCCTCGGGGCTGCTCTCTAGCCAGTCACTGCCCAAGATAGCCACACACCTATGACATTTTTGTAATTAATATTATTATTATTCTAAAGAATGGGATCAGACATTCATGGAAAAAAGGAATCATCATTTTGGGTACTTGCATTATGCCCTGTACAGATACCTGTGCTTCAGCTAAGGTAAGGTGCTAAGGTGCTCTGTGGTCTGAGGAGGAAACATTTGTTTCTCTTTCTCATGTTTTGACATGAGATGCCATCCTTACTTGATACCAGTATATGAGTTTATATAATACCAGACCTTCAATTCAAAATGCCAGTCCTGTTGGCACCTCTTATTTATTCATGTGACTAGGTATGTAATTGTAAGTACATATGAATTGCACTGTAGGGGGCAAGGAGATATAACTTCAAATAAATTCATTCTCCTTTTGATGTGTGCCATGGCACAGCGTTTTTTCTTCCTTCTTTGGCTACACTCCTCCTTTTAGTACTCTTCATTATGCTTCACATTATAGCACATTTGAGCTGTTCCATGCTGTTTTATATGTGTCTCAGAATTTGATCCAAGCAGTAGGTTATTCCCATATTTTCATAGAATCATAGAATCAACAAGGTGGGAAAATTTTGAGAGACATATTTTCAAATGGATGCAAAATTGCTATCAAGCTAGTTCTCTTCATAACAATTACAAATTCCATAGCATAAAGTTCTAGGCAAAGAGTATTACAAAGCAAAAATAAATGCATAAAACACAGCCAAGAACCTATTCCACATGGGTGGCTTAGCTGTGTTTTTATTTTCAGTGATATAGGGTTGGGGCCAGAGTGTATCTAAGACAGACACGGCTTACGGTTTAAGTCTTATTCCCATGTTTTTCCAAGAGATCCTTTTCAAACATTTCTTTATGAAACAAGACACTCAGGGTTTCAGCAGTTTGCTCTTTGAGCACATGATTTATAACCCTGGCAGTTGGGCAGATTATTTCAAATGAAATGGAGAAGCTATTATAATTAATCGTTTTCAATTACTAATAGCAGTGATTGGTTGACGATCTTGATTATTTCTACAGTGACTTATATGTGAACTGAATTTTGCAGCAATTACTGTTATTGGTTGACAAGAGCTATCCTTCCTGTGTTATTCCTAGTTTTATTCACTGTTAATTTTTGCTGTTTTTGTAACCATTACCTGCTGCCTCCGAGAGGAAGAGTTTCTTAGGGAAGAGAAGATCTGACAAACTACTATCAGTTTTTGGGGTTTTTCTTAATTTTTTTTTTTTAACCTGTGGATTGGGTCAAAAATCCTCAGCATATTTATGTAGAAAGAAATCTTAGACTTTATGTATTCCACACGTTGTGTGGAAGTACTTCAGAGCTTTGGGTCATGAATGGTTTATTTCCATTAAAAGTAACGGTGTTATTCCTGGCTCTGTGAGCCTGCGTGACTTTGCTCACAAGCAGAGATCTGCCCATACATATAAATCAGCCCCTGCAGTTTCAGGAGAACGGAGGAAGAGGAGACATGGCCCGTCTCTAGCTCCTGAGCCATGCTGGTAATTTACTTTTGCACTCTCACCGCTGAGATTTCCATTGTTGTTTTACTTCTATTGAACTCAGGATTAAATTTAAGAAAGCAATTTTGAAACTTGGCCTTGGGTGTCTCAAAGGCAAGGTTGTAGGGAGAGCAGCTCATAAATAGACTGCAGACGAGGGTCTGCCGGGAAATGCACACCTGCCCGGGAAAAGCTTGGTTACCGCCCACTCAACAAGCCTCATTTGCAACACGTCTGGCAACGCCTCCTTGCCCTCTCCTAATCAGGGCTTAACTGGTGAGGAGGTGAAAACAGCTTCCACTCAGTGCATTCCTCATCCCTTTTACTTTTAATTTCAAGAAACTCCAAACAGAAACTCTCCCTGGTGCTATGGCTGTCAGAGTCCAGCCTTACACGAAGACCGGCTCTAACCTGCTATCCTCACCAACGGCTGCAAAAAAAGTGAGGTGTTTGGGATTTTTGCCCAGAAAATAAGACCCTCTGAGAGGTCACATGTGCACACACATGCACGTACCAGAGAGGTCTCAGGGGAAAAGGCAATGGAGGAAAACATTTTTTTTTTTTTTCTGCAAGGTTAGTAGATTATAAGTTGAACTTCAACTGAGGACAGATGCTTGTGCCTCTATTTGTGATTCGGTTGTAGGGGAATAGGTGATATGCTCAGAATAAGCATGCAGCAGGAATGAGTGCAACACACTGGGGAGCTGATTTTTATAATGCGGCAATAGCAAACAGCAGGCAGGACTCATTACCCACTGCAGCCTTCCTTTTCAGACACTCTGGGTGGATAACACCCTCTGCTGACATCAGCAAACACTATTAAGTGCTGGGCACCGTTGTAAATGAGAATCTGTTTGTAGGTGGGCCCATGGACTCTAATTCAAGACTGTAGGTCAAGATCACAGTATCACAGTATCATCAAGGCTGGAAGAGACCTCAAAGATCACCATGTCCAACCTGTCACCACAGACCTCATGACTAGACCATGGCACCAAGTGCCACACCCAATCCCCTCTTGAACACCTCCAGGGACAGTGACTCCACCACTTCCTGGGCAGCCCCTTCCATAGAAGGTGTGTAGAAAACTGAGTCACATTTTCGGTGAAAATCTTGGTAAATCCTGGTCCTCAGCTTTAATGGGGGTAAAATGGTGATGGGCTGATTACATCACCATCTTAAACCAGTCATGTGCCCTAGGTAGACGTTAGGAGACATGATTCACCTGTCCATGTTATCTAGTAGTGTAAAGACACCAGGGGGAACTCTGGCAGCTTATCTTTCCATGATGCCTTTTTGATGGAGATTCATATCCTTTTTGTTCGTAACACAACATATCTGTGCATAGATTTGATTTAAACAGGTACTTGCTTCCCTGAGTTCTTTTCCTGACAAAGCAGCAGAGAATGGTGGGAAGCAGCGTGCATGGTTGTGGGCAGGAGGAGTGGCCCGTCAGTAGGCAAGACCTGCACTGTACACTCTCTGGAGCCTCACACAGATCCCAACACTTCTGCTGTTAGTTCTGCTGTTCGTATTTCCCCAGGATATTCATCACCAGAGTGTCATGGCTGGCTGTTTATATACCTTGACTGAAAAAAATACTTACAGAGCAGGGTGTGGTAAATGGTAAATAGCCACAAATGAGTCCTGTTTGGGTCCAAAACCTCCCTGCATTGTGTTGGGGATGAAGAACTGTTTCCAGGATAACATACAAACCAGAATAAGGGATCTTATTGCAGTGCTAAGAAAACTTACAGTATCACAGTATCACAGTATCACCAAGGTTGGAAGAGACCTCGAAGATCATCGAGTCCAACCTGTCACCACAGACCCCATGACTAGACCATGGCACCAAGTGCCACATCCAGTCCCCTCTTGAACGCCTCCAGGGACGGCGACTCCACCACCTCCCTGGGCAGCACATTCCAATGGGCAATCACTCTCTCTGTGAAGAACTTTCTCCTCACCTCCAGCCTAAACTGCCCCTGGCACAGCCTGAGACTGCGTCCCCTTGTTCTGGTGCTGGTTGCTAGAGAGAAGAGACCAACCCCTTCCTGGCTACAACCACCTTTCAGGTAGTTGTAGAGAGCAATGAGGTCTCCCCTGAGCCTCCTCTTCTCCAGGCTAAACAACCCCAGCTCCCTCAGCCTCTCCTCACAGGGCTGTGCTCAAGGCCTCTCACCAGCTTTGTTGCCCTTCTCTGGACACCTTCAAGTGTCTCGATGTCCTTCCTAAACTGAGGGGCCCAGAACTGGACACAGGACTCAAGGTGTGGCCTAACCACTGCAGAGTACAGGGGCACAATGACCTCTCTGCTCCTGCTGGCCACACTATTCCTAATGCAGGCCAGGATGCCATTGGCCTTCTTGGCCACCTGGGCACATGGCTGGCTCATGTTCAGGCAGCTGTCGATCAGCACCCCCAGGTCCCTCTCTGTCCAGCCTCTCTCCAGCCACTCCGACCCCAGCCTGTAGCTCTGCATGGGGTTGTTGTGGCCAAAGTGCAGCACCTAGCACTTGGACTTGTTGAATGCCATCCTGTTGGACTCTGCCCATCCGTCCAGTCGATCGAGGTCCCTCTGCAGAACCCTTCTGCTCTCTAACTGACCAACATCTGCTCCCAGCTTGGTGTCATCTGCAACTTTGCTGATGACTGTCTCAATCCCCTCATCCAGATCATCAATGATGACAGAGAAGAGGATGGGCCCAGCACTGATCCCTGGGGGACGCCACTGGTGACTGGCCTCCAGCTGGAGGTGGCACCATTGACCACCACTCTCTGTGCTCGGCCCTCCAGCCAGTTCCTCACCCAGCACAGAGTGTTGCTGCCCAAGCCACGAGCTGACAGCTTAGCCAGGAGTTTGCTGTGGGGACGGTGTCAAAGGCCTTCCTGAAGTCCTGGTAGACTACATCCACAGGCCTCCCCACATCCACCAGTCAGTCACCTGATCATAGAAGCAGATCAGGTTGGAGAGGCAGGACCTGCCCTTCCTGAATCCATGTTGGCTGGATCTGAGCCCTTGGCCATCCTGCAGGTGCGCAGTGATTGCCGCCAGGATGATCTGCTCCATCATTTTCCCTGGCACTGGTGTCAGGCTGCCAGGCCTGGAGTTTCCAGGTTCCTCCATCCGACCCTTCTTATGGATGGGGACCACACTGGCCAGTTTCCAGTCATCTGGGACCTCACTGGTCAGCCAGGACTGGAGGAAAATGATGTAGAGTGGCTTGGCAGCTCCTCTGCCAGCTCTCTCAGCATCCTAGGATGGATCCCATCCAGTCCAACTCATGTATGTGACTTCCAGATCACAGAACCATTTTGCTCATGCAGGCTGGGAAAAGCATGACTCGGTACTTCTCCTGCACTCATCACTGGTGAGGCCACACATTGAATACTGTGTCCAGCTTCAGGTCTCTCATTATAAAAAACAAAATCTAGAGAAGGGTAACAAAGCTGGTGAAGCGTCTGGAACACAGGTCTTAAGAGCGGCTGAGGGAACTGGCGTGTTTTAATATGGAGACCAGGCTGAGAGAGAGGCTGTTTTGCTCTCTGCAGCTACCTAAAAGGATGTTGCAGTGAGGTGGTTGCTGGTCTTTTCTCCCTAGTATGAAGTGGAGGATGAAATGGCCTCAAATTACACTAGAGGTTTAGATTGGATATTAGAAGTAATTTTTTCACTGAAAGGGTTATCAAAGACTGGAATAGGCTCCCCAGGGAGGTAGTGAATCCCCATCCATAGAGGTGTTTAAAAGATGCAGAGAGTTAGATGATAGCCAACCAAAACAGTTCTATGATGCTGTGATTGCATATCCTTACAGATGACAGATATTTGTGGAAGCTGTCAATATTGGACTGGTACTTGACTATATATGTCTTTTGACCGTAAGGGAAATTAGCATCACAAAGATGGGCCACTGCAAAAAGCTAGGCTGTAAAAGGAAGCTCTAGAGTTTCCTGTTCAGCTTTAGACAACAATAGCTATTTGTTATTTGTAGTAGAAGAGTACCTGGACATCCCAGCTGGACCTGGGGCCTTGTTTTGTTGGCTGCTCTCCATTACCCACTCTCCCCCTTCTCAGAAAATACACCTTACACTAGTATCAAATCACTACTGAAAATTCATTGGTTTATGGCCAAAGACTAATCCTTCAGGAAACACATCCTGGACAACACTTTATCATACACATACCATTTGCCCTGATTTCAAGTTTCATCCTATCTGCAGATGGATTAACAAGTTTCAAGGTCCAGTGACGGTAACAGGGAAAAGGTTCCAAGAAGCCTCTTTGCTTCTAAAGGATGGAGGCAGAAATGCAAAAAACAAAAAAGAAAAAAGTGTCAGCTCAAAATATGTCCTTTAAGGATCCAGTTAAAATTTATAGATTACAAAAAAATGTATCATGTATCAAAATGAAGCCAAATCAGCAGTTTTGGCCTTGCTTTTCTAAGCAGAAAGACTTCACTGTCTGACTTCTACTTGGCTGGATTTCTAGGCCTGCGATTCACAGCTGCAACGAAACAGAGCAGGTCCAACAGTGCCATTTGTTTTCCACTTAAAAAGAAAGAGAGAGAGAGAGAGAGAGGACATATAAATGGATGATAGAAGAAGGGGGCCATTAGCAGACATTTAGTTTGACCATAGCTAGAAGTACAGATGGTTCGGAGGAACAGAGCCAACTTGGCGTTTGTATAAGCTGTCTTGTATTTCCCTCTTTTTCCCTGCACTGGCACTCAGATTGATTAAGAGGTCAAATAAAGGCTGCTTCAGTGTGAGAGTGTGCATGATATATGAAAAAAAAATTCTGTCTCTCAGTTAAGGCTTTCTAAACAGCATAAAAGACAAGTCAATGTATAAACTAATTCTCAGCCTGTTTAAGACTTTTCTTCCTGACAGCCGTATGGACCTCTTTCTTTTTCCCTTTCTAAAATAACCTAGTGACAAATATTTAAAGAAGTAAGTGAAGAAAACCAGGCAGAACACTGGAATGTGAAGACAAGGAGGTAGAATAGGAAAGGTATTTTTAATAAAGAATGTGAGAAAAAAAACTATTAACATATCTGAATTATTCACTAGATGGAATAAGTGTTCTTCAACAAATTTATTTTCTGAAGTATAAGGAAGAAAGGCAAAAAACAAAGCATGAAGGTCTTATCTGGCTGCTTCTCATGTGGCAGCCTACCTCCTGCACTGTATAGCCTTTTGACTCATGTTTTTAATGTGCCTTCTGTATGAAAAGAGAATTTTCTCTCCTCAAAAGACAATGGAAATATAATCATCTTCAATGATAACAGAAGCAATGATCTTTATATGAATTTAAGCACTTGGGATTTTGATCCACTGTGGTGTTTAGATGTCTGTCTTTCAGTTGCCTTAGGGATATTGGATATCTGAACATCTAACTGACATCTAAATCACAGGCTTCTAACAATGAAATCCTCTCAAGGCTTGTTTGGTGATGTGCCTGACTCTTTGAAACCTTCTGGGTGTAGATCTTCACTGAACTTCAGATGCCTTAAAGTGGTTCAGCATCTGAAAATTAGGCAAAACTAGGAGCTTTATTGAAGGCAGAATCCAACCCCTAGCTACATCTAAATATTTGAGTCTTAGCTGAATATCAGGTTACAATAACTGAAGCAGACTGACTGAAGCCCTGCCTGCACTTTTAATGCTTAATTATCCCAGGTGCCGCGAAAATGGATACATAGAAAACAGATGGAGAGGTATTCCTTAGCATCTGAAGATAAGCAGAGCAGTTAGACCAGATTCTGTAGATGTTGTTTGAGTACTTAATCACAGGAACACCAAGATGAAGAGAGCCACATGGGTCACTGAGTCCAGGTCTGCGATATTTTCTCATTATGATTTACAACCTGGATAGCATCAGGAGCATGCCAGGTGCTTCATAGAGTCAAGGAGTCTGACAAGCTGGTATTTATTTAGGAGACAAAGGAGGCCTGCCCATTTTATGAATCAAAGTTTGTTGTTATTTTGTTTTGAGGCCGGGAGATTGCTAATAATTTAATTTACACTGTGCTTTGTGGCATGATAGTTTTGCTCACCTCCATTACTACTGGCTGTGTGTCATATCTTCATACTTTAACAGCCATTGTTCTTTTAAAGCATTCTTTATGACTTTACTGAGTTATCCTTGAGTGTACTTTGCTTGGAGCTATTCAGCCACAGCTAGCCACAGATACTGCTGGTGGAAGTTATCAATAAGTAAGTATGTGTGTCATATGTGCTTAAATCCAGCCATGCACGTTCCCCAGATTTTCACAGGATCTTGGCATATGTCTGCATACAAGCATAAAAACTCCTAAGAAACGCCATCTGAGTTGGATTTTCCCCATTACCTCTAGAAACCAATTGCTACTTTTCCAGACCAAAAAGTGCAGAAGATGATAGATGCACCTTTTGTACCTGGGATTATTGATGCAGTTTTGAATGTGCATGAAAGGATTAATGAGAGCCTGAAGTTACAACTGGAAGTCAAAATTCTTATTTACTGAATATGAGTTTCCATTACAAAGTCACATTGTTCTGTCTGTTTTAAGGAAAAGTCTGCCATGGAGTTTGACATAGTGGTCTAAGTTTCTCTATAAATATGCCAGGGGCAGCAAGTGTAGAGGATTTTAGAAGCATTTGTTTGACTGCAGAATGTGAACATTTTGAACAGGTCATTTTTAGTACTTTTTTTTTTTTTTTTTTTTTTTTTTTTAAAGTGCTTCTATAAGGTGCTGCTAAAAGATTTTAAAAATGATCAGCTGATAGCTTAAGTTTTCTCCTGACAGAAGTGACATCTGATAAAGATGACTAACATACCAAGGAAAGGTTTTATCTACACGACACCATCCATTTATTTGTTTGAATTAAAGAAAAAATAAGATATCATTGACCATTAATAGTTCTGTAGCTCATAAGCTCATAATAAATCATTTATGAGTGTGTCCTTAATAAAAAAGTTGTTGTTAATGTGATTTACGTATAAGAAGTTGCCTCTGATATATCAAGTGCCCAAAGTGTTAATTGGGCATTTTTTTCTGGGAATGAAATGCCTTTGAAATCTGGCAGTAACAAATATAAAGCAGTGAAAACCACTGATACAAGAAGAGCAGCTGGACTTCTGAAAGGGGCACAGTACTGGAAAGAACAGGGCTGGTAAGATGTTTCTCACATTAGGATTGTTTTCAGGAATACTTACAGATACACAGTGTAAAAAGAATAGCAGGGAGAGTAATTTGACTCCCGTACTAAACATTTCTACAACTCAATGTCTCTGGAAAAATCAAACATAAAATGCAAAGCCATACGAGGAAATGAGGAAACCCTTTGATGTAATCCTCAAACATGTAGCTGAAGACACAATTTTAGACATGTAAGCAGAAATGAGTTTGCCAGGCAATGAATTACAGGAATGTGCCAAAGCATGACAGTAAATAGGCATGGCAGACATCTGCAGCACATAAATACACAAGTGAGCTGGACAAAAGCTATTGTGCCAAGACTTCCAGTGTGTGAGGACGCTTCATTACAAGAAATAGAATTCCAAAGATATACAGAAAGCTCAAGAGATTCGTGTTAACCCTCCCTCTAAGACTGGTAAAGATTTGTTGTGGTGGGACATGCTGCCTAATGGATTATTACTTAGCTTTTCAGCAATATAGGCATATTCAGCACATTAAGTGATGATGTACTACTAGCTTGTAAATGATAGATTGCTCATTACAGGACTTCAGAGAAGTTAATAATCATTATAATGGGCTGTGAGTCACAAGTGTATCTTGTATATCACTTTTTCACTTTTATAGACAAGTATAAACTTATCACATCAAACACTTGTACTACACAGTCAAGTGGGGGAATCAATTAAAATGGTTGAAAGGCTTTGCAGTGACAACTGAGCGAGAAGTTCACCCAGCACATTGCCCTGCCTTTGTCAGACATTCAGAGAGATGAGGGAGAAGAGCAACAGCCTCAAAACCAACATCTAAAAATCTTCTTTAGGTAAAGGCAATTAACTGTGAAGCAGCTATATAATAAAATATCTGTCTGTTGCACTAAATAGGAATAATATAAAAAGAATGGCGTGGTAAAACTGGCAGAAAAAACCCTGAACTCTTTTAGGGTGACTGACTCTAGTCATCCTGGGGATTACTTATATGGAGTCACAAAAGACCCATTTTCTGAGGACAATCCATCCATTGACACACCTTCATTCTCCTTTTCTCCCACTACAGATGAGAGAAAACCAGTCCCCATGTTCAATTATTCACAATTATTGTAGTTATTACTTAAGAATCATCAGTGGAAATGAAGGAAACAACACAGACTGAAACACCAAACCCAAAGTCTTTCAATGAACACCACAGAAGTTCTTCAAGGATGCAAATGATGTGGTGACTGATGTGTAGTTGTCCATGCTAATTGCGAAAGCAGCAAGAGTGAGCAGCTCTGCCACCTTCCCTGGTGATCAGCTCTAACTTCCAGACTCTTGCTCTTGGCATGTGTGTCTCCATAAGACTGGAAGGCTTCTCACAGCATGTATATACCTTTGCCATGTGTCATCACCTACGAAGCGACCAAAGAACCTTCATATGGTTAATGGGAGCAGACTGAATTCCTACATCTTCGCAGTGCACCATCTTAATGTACACTTAATGTGTACTGTGGCTTGAAGTTACCTGGGACTGCATGCTAGAAATACAAAAGGATGAGTTAACACAGGGAAGTTCTCTGGAGGCCACATGGGGACATATAACAAATAATGTATAGCAAAATTATTCAGAAGTGATTCAGGATATTGCCAAAATTCTCTTTTGGCAGTGTGGGATACCAGCTTAGATTTTTTTTTGAAATTCCATACTTGTTAAAGTAAGATGAAGTGTACTGTGATGAAGGCTTTTGAAGGCATGCACTTTTAAAGCAAGAAAATGCACTATGCCTTAGGCAGAGACCTTTCTGCATTAAAGAAACTATTTTAAAAATTTTTGTTTGTTGGTTTGGTTTGGTTTTTTTCCCCTGTGCTGTAATATTCTGATATAGGAGGAAATTATAAGCATTTAATATGTTTGGAAAAGCTTTCTTGGAATTAAATGTCAAAGTTCCTTCCTAGAACTCTTGAGACACAGGCCCAAATTCACCCTGTGTGATTTAAAGCATTTCTGTGATCCTCCTAGGCCTTCATGCTCTTGGTGTTGCTCCTAGGCTGGAGGGAGATCATCTTGAGTGCATCCATAAAACAATGCCTTGTAGCTAGCAGCACCTTTTGCCCTGTTTTGTGACAATGTGGAAGCACGTGACAGGCAGGCAGATTGAATGCATGCAGAGCAGAACCCACATGCTATTGTCTTTCATATGCTAAATGCTGTTTGTTATCAAGGACTCAAGGTTTTCCAACCAACACCAGAATGGAAACTGGATGTTTTATTAATATGGAAAAGATTGCAGTATTTTGTGGAATAATAATAATAATAAACATCACACAAGCAAATAAACAAAAACCTAAAAAAATCCCAGCAAAACAAAACAAAAAAACCTCAACAAACAAACCAAAAAACCCCCAGAAATTTAATTAATAGTCACTTTAAACTTAGGCTGTTCAGACAGCCTCAATGAAAGGGAAGGTAGAAATTATTTTAATTTTTTTTTTTTCCACAGAGAAATAATATCTTCTGTTATCACTGCTATAAATGATGCAGTTCTCATAAAACACATGGTGGTAGATTGTGGAACCAGAAGGAAAAGAAAATATCTTTGTAAAGGATCTATTTGGTAACAATAAATATCAAAATCGTAAGCTGGACCTTCTAGATTCCAATGTCATATACAGTATATGAAGTGTTCAACATTACAGTGAGCTACGGGAACGTGTCCAGAGAAGGGCAACAAAGCTGGGGAGGAGTTTGGAGCACAGCCCTGTGAAGAGAGGCTGAGGGAGCTGGGGTTGCTTAGCCTGCAGAAGAGGAGGCTCAGGGGAGACTTCATTGCTGTTTACAACTCCCTGAAGGGAGGTTGTAGCCAGGAAGGGGTTGGTCTCTTCTCCCAGGCAACCAGCACCAGAACAAGAAGACGCAGTCTCAAGCTGTGCCAGGGAGGTTTAGGTAGGATTTTAGGAAGAAGTTCATCCCAGCAAGAGAGATTGGCCATTGGAATGTGCTGCCCAGGGAGGTGGTGGAGACACCATCACTGGAGGTGTTTAGGAAGAGCCTGGATGAGGCACTTGGTGCCATGGTTTAGTTGATCAGATGGTGTTGGGCGATAGGCTGGATTTGATGATCTCAAAGGCCTTTTCCAACCTGGTCTATTCTATTCTATTCTATTCTATTCTATTCTATTCTATTCTATTCTATTCTATTCTATTCTATTCTATTCTATTCTATTCTAGTCTAGTCTAGTCTAGTCTAGTCCAGTCTAGTCTATTCCAGTCTAGTCTAGTCTAGTCTAGTCTACCTCAGCTTCCCAAGCCCCAAGATGATGCTTAGTGAATCTGACAAATTCAAGGTTTGCAGTCTTTAAACAATTTAAACACTGGTAAGGCTTATTCCTGAAACATAAAAGGGCAGCTGATATTGCTGAGCTGCTTGTTTATTGTCCTGCTGTGAAATTAGTTGTGTTCTAACAAATCCATTTTAAGTTGTAATTGTTTCGTAGCTCTGCTCCTCTACTGTCAGTGTAAGTCAGTGCTGTTCTTGTTTGAAAACTCTAATGTCTCATTTCCTTGCTACCAGTGCTCTGATTTTGTGCATAGATCATCAAATGTTGGGCAGCCATTGTTGCACCCTAAATCTTATTTGGTCTAGAGCAAAAAAAATGTTCCTACATAAACAGAGCTTAAACTGTCAGTGTATTGTAGTCTCTGGCAACAAGATCCTGAATCCCTTCATCTAGCATCTGAAGGGAGGAACTAAATGGAAAAGAGAATCCACTAAGCAATGCAAGCAATTATATCTATTTTTCTGAAGAGAATTAATCTGTTATAACAATACAGGAAGACTACCATCCCTGATTGTAAACACATGCTGAGGTTGTTATAAAAAACAGTGAAGCCATGCATTGCTGTTGTCCATCATTTATTACTTGCCTAATAAATACTTCAATTACTTGCAATAAATAATATATTCAGGCTCAGTGAAGTGATAATTCTTGAAATTAATTATTAAATTCATGCGAAAGGTTTTATTGCAAGGTCTACTAAAGGAAATTTCTACCTTTAATCTAAAGTGATTATTCATTATGTGCAGTAAAGTCTCAATTTGCATATCATTAGTGAAGTAACCTTTAGCCTTCCTCACGGCAATAAAGATGCATCTTAATGTTGCTATGCATTAATGTTCTTGGTTAGCCTCCCAAAACTAAAGTGATGATAAACAATATGTAATAACACCTCTGTTTATGGCTTTCTACCAGCTGTTTTCTGATATCTCAAATATACTGCAATGACAAAATGTCCAGTAAATGCATTACAGCAAGTTGTTAAAAGGTGTTGCCTGCAGATGGTTAGTTGATGGGAAACAGTAAAAGTGGAACCGATTAGTGCCCTAGAGGTCTGAGCAGTAAATTAATCTCAAAAAGATTTTCTAAAAGCTCTCTCTTTGAAGGTCTCCCATGTGCTGAGCTACCTTGTACTTGCTGCTTTCCCTGCCTGTTACACAGCAGAGCCCCTAGGAGTTAAATGCCTTCTTCAGCAGGGCTCAATTCCCCAGACAGTAGAGTGTTGAGTAACTCTTACTTCTAACACAAAATGTTTCCACTAATGCCCTCCTGTATCTTTCCTTACCTCCCCATCAATGTGGGGAGGAATTCCCCAGGGAAGGAAGTCTCACTGACTTTCAATAGTGCAGCTTCTCTTTCCATCTTTCTCCCCCCCTTACTGCCTCTCTGCCTTTCTCTCTCTTCTTCCCAGAAATCCTTAAATCAGAAATGATCCAGAGTAGTGAGCCCAGAGGACCTGGTTAGTCCTGTGAAGATTACCAGCTCACAACTGCAAAGATCTAACTCATGGACAGGCATTTCTCCTTCAACACACTACTGTCCTGGAGCTCAGATGTCACTCTGGTGCTGAGCAATAGTTACTACTGATTCATGATGCTGCCTGAACATATCAAGTTTAACTGGCACATCTGGCCAGAAGATGACTGCACTGGCTGTGTTCTCCCAGGATTGATCCATTAATCAGCCTGTCGTTCGAAGAGCCTTCTGAGGCCTGATTGCTGGCAGCTGACCTTGGATCTGTGTGTAGGCTGGGACTGATCTGTTTTGCAATGAAATTCTTGCCCATTCTGCCAAAAGAGTTTCCTTTTCAGAAATGCCATTTCATAATGTAGTGCCATGATCAGTGCTTAGATCTCAGCCAAACATGTAATCAGTGCAAGAAACACCATCTAAGCATGCTAAGGATGATGTGGAACATAGACAACAGTAGAGAACACAATCCATCCCTGGGATGGATTAGACCACACCTTACAACACCTGAAGTTTTCATTGAGTGGTCTGCCATTCTGGGTGATGGAAATCTAGGCTGCATGTAGGACCCAAAAAGCTGTATCTTGAGCCCTGGGAGAGCAAATGATCAAAAATTATCAAAAGATCAAATGATCTATGAATCTTGGAATGCTTTAGGTTGGAAGGACTTCAGAGATCATCTGCTCCAACCTCTCTGCCATGGACAGGGAAGCCTCTCAACTAGACTTGGTTGCTCGAGGCCTCATCCAACCTGGCCTTGAACACCCCCAGGACAGCCACAATGTCCCTGGGCAGCCTGTGCCCTCACCACCCTCATACTGAAGAACTTCTTCCTAAGATCCAGTCTAACCTACTCTCCCTCAGCTTCCAACCTTCCCCCCATGTCCTATTGCTAGACACCCTCAGGGAAAGTCCTCCAGCATTCCTGTAGCAGCAAACTACAGAGAAGTCAATAGCAAATACATCAGCATCCACCTTTCAAGCAATGCTTTGGCAGACATTTGCAGAAGTAAGGTGGATGCAGCTTTGTTTTCTATTAAACAATTCAGTGGGACAAATCCCTGCTTTCTCTGGAGGGAGGGGAAACAACTCTCCCTCCCCCTGCGCTAAAAAGTCCACTTAAAAGCCCAGTAGAAATGGATGCAAATGCTATACAATACAATACAATACAATACACCAGGTTGGAAGAGACCTTCAAGATCATCGCGTCCAACCCATCAAACAATCCAACCCACCCAACAACTAGACCATACAGCCAAGCACCCCATCAAGTCTTCTCCTGAACACCTCCAGTGAAGGTGACTCCACCACATCCACGGGTAGCCGATTCCAATGGCCAATCACTCTCTCCATGTAGAACTTCTTCCTAACATCCAGCCTAAACCTGCCCTGGCGCAGCCTGAGACTGTGTCCTCTTGTTCTGGTGCTGGCTGCCTGGGAGAAGACGCCAACCTCTGCCTGGCTACAACCTCCCTTCAGGGAGTTGTAGAGAGCAATAAGGTCACCCCTCAGTCTCCTCTTCTCCAGGCTAAGCAACCCCAGCTCCCTCAGCCTTCCCTCATAGGGCTTGTGTTCCAAACCCCTCACCAGCTTTGTTGCCCTTCTCTGGACACGTTCAAGCAAGTCAACATCCTTCCTAAACTGAGGGGCCCAGAACTGGACACAGGACTCAAGGTGTGGCCTAACCAGTGCAGTGTACAGGGTCAGAATGACCTCCCTGCTCCTGCTGGCCACACTGTTCCTGATGCAAGCCAGGATGCCATTGGCCCCCTTTGCTGCCTGGGCACACTGCAGGCTCATGTTCAGCCTACAATCAACAAGTACCCCCAGGTCCCTCTCTGCCTGGCCACTCTCCAGCCACTCTGACCCCAGCCTGTAGCACTGCCTGGGGTTGTTGTGGCCAATGTGCAGAACCCGGCACTTGGATGTGTTAAATCTCATGCCCTTGGACTCTGCCCATCTGTCCAGCCTGTCGAGGTCCCTCTGCAAAGCCTCTCTGCCCTCCAGCAAATCAACTCCTGCCCCCAGTTTGGTGTCATCTGCAAATTTACTGATGATGGACTCAATGCCCTCATCCAGATCATCAATAAAGATGTTGAAGAGCATGGGGCCCAGTACTGATCCCTGGGGCACACCACTAGTGACAGGCCGCCAGCTGGATGTGGTGCCATTCACCATTACTCTCTGGGCTCGGCCCTCCAGCCAGTTCCTAACCCAACGCAGTGTGCTCCTGTCCAAGCCACGGGCTGCCAGCTTGGCCAGGAGTTTGCTGTGGGGACGGTGTCAAAGGCCTTGCTGAGGTCCAGGTAGACCACATCCACAGGCCTCCCCACATCCACCAGGCGGGTCACCTGATCATAGAAGGAGATCAGGTTGGTCAGGCAGGACCTGCCCCTCCTAAATCCATGCTGGCTAGGCCTGAGCCCCTAGCCATCCTGTAAGTGCTGGTTGTTCGAAAAGCAGAGGGGAATGGATACAGGTTCCTCTCAAAGGACACAAATTAAAACCTCCTTGCCTCCCCCCACCTCCCTCACTGCCCTTGGAAAAGAGGTATGGGGCGCTGGAGATCGAGGGTGAGGTGATACTGATGCCGGAGGACACACCATCTGGGGTCTTCCCTGAGGCTAAACAGCCTAAGGCTAAACAGCCTAAGGTGAAACAGCCTAAGGTTAAACAGCCTAAGGTAAAGCAGCCTAAGGTAAAGCAGCCTAAGGCAATGCAGCCTAAGGTTAAACAGCCTTCCCCTGGCATCAGGACTTGCTCCCTAAAAAAGAAAAGGAGGGTAATTGTTATTGGTGATTCCCTCCTGAGGGGAACAGAAGGTCCCATATGTAGGCCGGACCCATCTCATAGGGAAGTTATTAGCCTAGCAGGAGTCCAAGTTGGAGATGTTACCAGAAGGCTGCCCAGTCTGGTACAGCCCTCTGATTATTATCCCTTATTGGTCATGCAGTTAGGGAATGATGATGTTGGTACCAGGCCTCCCAGGGCTATCAAAAATGACCTCAGGGCCCTGGGAGATCTGGTTGAGGGGTCAGGTGCACAAATAATTTTTACATCGATACCGTTAGTTGCAGGAGGGAACACAATAAGGAACAGGTCAGCCGCTGTAGTCAACAAGTGGCTTAGGGGCTGGTGCAGACGAATGAATTTTGGGTTTTTCGATCTTGGGGAACTTTCTACTGCACCAGGTCAGCTGGTAACAGATGGAGTACATCTGTCCCAGGGGAGGGGAAAGGTCACAGTACATGAGAATGGCCTGTCCCCCAAAGGTAAAAAGATTCTGGGAAGGGAATTAGCAAGTCTCATTGACAGGGCTTTAAACTAGCTTCGAAGGGGGAGGGTCGGAAACCAGTGCCCTCAGGCAGGAGTCTGGAGGTGATAAGCTAGACCTAGAGGTGAAACCAGCAGCCCAGCTGCAGTGCATGTACACTAATGCACGAAGTATGGGTAACAAACAAGAGGAGCTGGAAGCCTTGTTGCAGCAAGAAAGTTATGATGTAGTTGCCATCACAGAGACGTGGTGGGACGACTCGCATGACTGGAGCGCTGCAATTGACGGCTACAGGCTCTTCAGGAGAGACAGTCAAGGAAGAAGGGGTGGAGGGGTGGCCCTGTACATCAGGGAGGCACTGGATGCTGTTGAGATGGAGATCAGGGATGATCGGGTTGAGTGCTTGTGGGTGAGAATTAGAGGGAAGACCAACAGGGCAGACATCCTGGTTGGCGTCTGTTATAGACCACCCAACCAGGAGGAGAATGTTGATGAGGCATTCTATAGGCAGCTTAAGGCTGTCTCAAGATCGCCTGACCTCATTCTCATGGGTGACTTCAACCTGCCTGATATCTGCTGGGATCTCAACACAGCAGAGAGGAGGCAGTCTAGGAGGTTCTTAGAGTGCATGGAGGACAGCTTCTTATCCCAGGTGCTGCGTGAGCCTACCAGGGGTAAGGCTATGCTTGACCTCCTCTTCACCAACAGGGAAGGGCTGGTGGGTGATGTGGTGGTCGGAGGGTGTTTAGGCACCAGGGACCACGACATAATAGAGTTTTCAGTATGCAGCCAAGCCAAGAGGGGGAGCAAGAAGACCTCCACTCTGGACTTCCGGAGGGCAGACTTCAGGCTACTCAAGGAACTAATTCAGAAGGTTCCTTGGGAATCAGCCCTCAAAAACAAAGGGGTCCAGGAGAGCTGGGCCTACTTCAAGGAAGAACTATTGAAGGTGCAAGAACAGGCTGTGCCGGTGTGCCGGAAGATGAGCCGCCGGGGCAGACGGCCAGCCTGGATGGGCAATGAACTTTTAATAGAACTTAGGGAAAAAAAGAGGGTGTATCATCTTTGGAAGAAAGGGGAGGCAACCTACAGAATGTTTAGGGATGTTGCTAGGTTGTGTAGGAAGAAAATCAGGGAGGCAAAAGCCCATTTAGAACTTAGACTGGCCTCTGCTGTGAAGGACAACAAAAAGTCCTTCTATAAATACATCAATAGCAAGAAGAAGGGCAAGGACAACCTCCACTCCTTGGTTGACACGGAGGGGAACGTTGTAACAAAGGATGAGGAAAAGGCAGAGGTACTTAACACCTTCTTTGCCTCAGATTTCACTAGCAGGGCAGAACGTCTTCCAGACAGCTGGCCTGCAGAGCTGGCAGAAGGAGCCAGAGAGCTGCATAGTTTCCCGCTGCTCCAAGAGGAGTTAGAGATCTACTGAGCCGCTTGGACCCCCACAAGGCCATGGGACCGGATGGGATGCATCCTAGGGTGCTGAGATTGCTGACAGATGAGCTGTCCAAGCCACTTTCCATCATTTTTCAGCAGTCCTGGCTCACTGGAGAGGTCCCAGAAGACTGGAAGCTGGCTAACGTGGTGCCCATCCACAAGAAGGGCCAGTTGGGTGAGCCAGGGAATGATAGGCCTGTCAGCCTGACCTCAGTGCCAGGCAAGATTATGGAACGGGTCATCTCGAGTGTGATCACACAGCACTTCCAGGATGGCCAGGGGCTCAGGCCTAGCCAGCATGGATTTAGGAGGGGCAGGTCCTGCCTGACCAACCTGATCTCCTTCTATGATCAGGTGACCCGCCTGGTGGATGTGGGGAGGCCTGTGGATGTGGTCTACCTGGACCTCAGCAAGGCCTTTGACACCGCCCCCACAGCAAACTCCTGGCCAAGCTGGCAGCCCATGGCTTGGACAGGAGCACACTGCGTTGGGTTAGGAACTGGCTGGAGGGCCGAGCCCAGAGAGTAATGGTGAATGGCGCCACATCCAGCTGGCGGCCTGTCACTAGTGGTGTGCCCCAGGGATCAGTACTGGGCCCCATGCTCTTCAACATCTTTATTGATGATCTGGATGAGGGCATTGAGTCCATCATCAGTAAATTTGCAGATGACACCAAACTGGGGGCAGGAGTTGATTTGCTGGAGGGCAGAGAGGCTTTGCAGAGGGACCTCGACAGGCTGGACAGATGGGCAGAGTCCAATGGCATGAGATTGAACACATCCAAGTGCCGGGTTCTGCACATTGGCCACAACAACCCCAGGCAGTGCTACAGGCTGGGGTCAGAGTGGCTGGAGAGTGGCCAGGCAGAGAGGGACCTGGGGGTACTTGTTGATTGTAGGCTGAACATGAGCCTGCAGTGTGCCCAGGCAGCAAAGGGGGCCAATGGCATCCTGGCCTGCATGAGGAACAGTGTGGCCAGCAGGAGCAGGGAGGTCATTGTGCCCCTGTACACTGCACTGGTTAGGCCACACCTTGAGTACTGTGTCCAGTTCTGGGCCCCTCAGTTTAGGAAGGAGGTTGTCTTGCTGGAACGTGTCCAGAGAAGGGCAACAAAGCTGGTGAGGGGTTTGGAACACAAGCCCTATGAGGGAAGGCTGAGGGAGCTGGGGTTGCTTAGCCTGGAGAAGAGGAGACTGAGGGGTGACCTTATTGCTCTCTACAACTCCCTGAAGGGAGGTTGTAGCCAGGCAGAGGTTGGCCTCTTCTCCCAGGCAGCCAGCACCAGAACAAGAGGACACAGTCTCAGGCTGCACCAGGGCAGGTTTAGGCTGGATGTTAGGAAGAAGTTCTACACGGAGAGAGTGATTGGCCATTGGAATCGGCTGCCCATGGAGGTGGTGGAGTCACCTTCACTGGAGGTGTTCAGGAGAAGACTTGATGGGGTGCTTGGCTGTATGATCTAGTTGTTGGGTGGGTTGGATTGTTTGATGGGTTGGACGCGATGATCTTGAAGGTCTCTTCCAACCTGGTGTATTGTATTGTATTGTATTGTATCGCACTTGAGATGACCCGTTCCATAATCTTGCCTGGCACTGAGGTCAGGCTGACAGGCCTATAATTCCCTGGCTCATCCAACCAGCCCTTCTTGTGGATGTGCACCACTTTGGCAGCTTCCAGTCTTCTGGGACCTCTCCAGTGAGCCAGGACTGCTGAAAAATGATGGAAAGTGGCTTGGACAGCTCATCTGTCAGCAATCTCAGCACCCTAGGATGGATCCCATCCGGTCCCATGGCCTTGTGGGGGTCCAAGCGGCTCAGTAGATCTCTAACTTCCTCTTGGAGCAGTGGGAAACTATGCTATAGAATGGAATAGGATAGGATAGGATAGGATAGAATAGAATAGGATAGGATAGGATAGAATAGAATAGAATAGAATAGAATAGAATAGAATAGAATAGAATAGAATAGAATAGAATAGAATAGAATAGAATAGAATAGAATAGAATAGAATAGAATAGAATAGAATAGAATAGAATAGAATAGAATAGAATAGTGATTGCCCATTGGAATCGGCTGCCCGTGGAGGTGGTGGAGTCACCTTCATTGGAGGTGTTCAGGAGGAGACTTGATGGGGTGCTTGGTGCCATGATCTAGTTGTTTGATGGGTTGGATTGTTTGATGGGTTGGACGTGATGATCTTGAAGGTCTCTTCCAACATGGTGTATTGTATTGTATTGTAATACAGTAGAATTAACCAGTTTGAAAAAGACCATTGAGATTATCGAGTCCAACCTATCATCTAACACCATCTAATCAATTAACCATGCCACCAAGTGCCCCATCCAGTCTCTTCTTAAACACCTCCAGCGATGGTGACTCCACCATCTCCCTGGGCAGCACATTCCAATGGCCAGTCTCTCTTTCTTGGAAGAACATCTTCCTAACATCCAGCCTGAACCTCCCCTGGCACAGCTTGAGACTGTGTCCTCTTGTTCTGGTGCTGGGTGCCTGGGAGAAGAGACCAACCCCCACCTGGCTACAACCTCCTTTCAGGGAGTTGTATACAGCAGTAAGGTCTCTTCTGCAGCCTAAGCAACCCCACCTCCCTCAGCCTCTCCTCACATGGCTGTACTCCAGACCCCTCCCCAGCTTTGTTAATGACAGCTGCTGTCCTGTTCCTTTCAGTATTGCTTCCTGCAACTAAGGGTACTGATGAAAAAATTACCTGTGCCCCTGACCCCTCAACCAGTTCTCCCAGAGCCTTGACGTCCTTTTTGATTGCCCTGGGACTTCTGGTTGCAGCATCATCGTTCCCTAACTGCATAACTATCAAGGGATAGTAATCAGAGGGCTGCACCAGACTAAGCAGCCTTCTGGTAACATCCCTGACCTGGGCCCCAGGGAGGCAGCAGACGTCCCTGTGGGAAGGATCTGGCTGACATATGGGGCCCTCTGTTCCCCTTAGGAGGGAATCACCAATAACAATAACACTCCTCTTTTTTTTTTTTTAGGCAACAAGTCCTGATGTGGGGGGCAGGCTGTTTAGCTTTAGGCTGTTTTGCCTTAGGCAACACCTTGGAAGGTGTCTCTTCTTTCATCAGGACCACCTCACCCTCAACTTCCAGTGCCCCATACTTGTTCCACAAATGGTACATAAATCACATTCCCTCTCCTACAAGTTTATAGTTTCAAGCATATTAAGCTTTTTAATGGATGTTCTCAACATAGTGCTTTGGTTTAGCCCTCTGGTCTTAACCAGTTTATGAAGAAATAGTCTCCAGGAACACAGGGTTAAAATGAAATATTTAAGTGACTTCAAGCTACTTTTGCCAATGCACTAACTGAAAATAACATTTTTGTCTTCAGAGTGTATCCTGAATATTTTCTTTTTCTATCTGTCAATACAGGCCAAGTACAGATTCTTTTACCTGTCAGGTGTTTGCAAGCAAGAAAAATGAAGTCACTCAATCCATCCTAATTGGAAGCACAATATGTGGAAGCACGTGATTTTAAAGATGGTATTCTGTAATTAAAGGTTTCACACCACGAAGGCACATACTGTTGCCCACAGGTTAACTAAGATGTCAAGTGTGACTTTCCCCACCAAGTGTCAAGTCTCTATGTGTCTGTGCTTGGTAAAGAAAAACATCTCCAGAAGGCAACACACAAAGTACAAGAAGGAAAGTTTTCCCATCACAATGGCCCAGCTCTATAGAGACACCCCAATGCTTCACAGTGAAGAGTCTCAGACTACTAAATTAACCAGAGTTGTCAAATCCAAGGGAAAAAATACAGTTTGTAGCTTATTGTGCTTTGGGAGATAATGGGAAAACATGAGGATGATCATTAACTTCTCAAAGCCAAATACACAAAACCAGGTTGTCCTGCTTCACCATTTTACCTCGTGTCAGTTGTCATGAGTTAGCTAAGATGGATCTCTCCCTCCCTTTTCATGAAGCAAGACCTGCTTTGGTCTTTAGACAGATTTTCATCCCAGATTTGGAGGCTGCTGAAAGAAGCTGCCAGACTGTGTTATCTGCCTTTCCAGATCTGATTCCAAATGAAAGGCCTCTTCACTGATAACAAGTCACTCACTAATTTGTACAAAAATGCAATAAGTACCGAATTTCTAAAGACCCTGTTCTGAGATACGAATGAATTCATCACTCTGTGGATTCAAGGCTCCCTTCCCCCATCCCACTCATATACACATCTCTGACATGGAGACCTCTGGTTCACCTTTGAATCACTTATGTTCTCTTCACTGTAGCAATCAGCTCAGTCCTACATAAAGTGTAAAGTGCTGACATTTTCAAGCAGCTTAATGTTTCTTGCAGTCATCTAGCAGCCTTTCAAATGCAGAATCCTGGATGCCTTTGCTTTCCTTAATCAGCTAGCAGTGAAAAAGAACACGGAACAAAAAGACCTCATATATCCTCTTGCCCCTTGTCCCCCTACCCCACAGTCTGCTGTCCATTCAAAATAATCCCCCTACATCCCTCCCATTGTACAGATGCGGCGAGATCTCCGAACGCAAATACCGTAAACCTCACATAACTCCACTGATTCACACCAAGGGAAATAAATTTAATTCATTCGGCTTCTCATCATCTTACAGCTCCTTTAGGGCTAATCATCTGTGTTAACTTTCTCTGGAGTCTTTCTAATGTCTAAGTGCTGCTGACTATTTTGTAGCTGAAATACGTGTAGCAAGAGAACAAATCGCCCCAGAGCGGATTTCATTTCTACAACAGTGGTTTTACTATTAAAAAGAAAAGAATCAGGTTTGGAGTAGTGTTGGTTTAAGACTTGGACAGCATGCTATGTGGCTGAATACAACAGCTCCAGAAAGCAATTTGTAGTCAATTTTTTCTTGAAAAAAAAAAGTACAGCACTTATACATCCAGATGAGCTTTAATGCCTATTCAGGAGCCGCAGTGGTCTCTTTGGTTTTAAGGAGAATGATCCTTTTCTCAGCATCCCAGTTTCTTGAATTACCAAATTTAAATAGCTGGTCAGCTTGGTTTTGCAGACTTTAATAAATACAGTCTTCAGCAGCAGGACTTGAATGCTGATAAAAGTATGGTTCCCGTGCCTGACTACCAGCCTGACTGAAATGTGCCTTTTAGAGATGTTACACAACACAGACACACATTTGTTCAAGGCTGCAGGTTTAAATTCTTGATCTTCTACAGATTTACCACGTACCTGTAAGGGATTTCTATCTCTAAAATACTGCTGGCTATGTATTTTTTTCCCCTTTACTCTCTGCTTAAAGATTTCCATGGAGCTTGTGTTTGCATTAGGCAAACACAAAATCAGCAGAATTTATTTTCCTGCTTGTTGCCTCCACATCTCCTTTTTTTTTTTTAATTAACCTGTCTTATTCACCTTTTTGAGCTTAAAGGCCAGCATCACCATGGTGTGTTAAACTCCTAGGATTAATCCTCATCCTCTGGTCTTTCCAAACCTGCCCATTTCTTGGTGGCAAGTGCCACTTAGGCCTTTCTGAGTGATATGTCACCAACAGTGTCCAATCTGTGTGGCAAAACCAGAGTTTTCCCCCAATCCATTCAGCTTCTTCCCTTTTCACTTTTCCTCCTGGTTTCTAGGTCCAAAAAGAACACACATATAATAGAATTTATGTTAATAGAGTCCTGCATTGGATTCCTTTCTGGGTTGATATAGAATCTGGGGAGACGAAGCTTCTACTTTGGGCAAATGTGATGAGTAACACCTAATGTGAGTTTTCAAACAGACCAAGATGAAAAAAAAAGATACATTTGTTCACTAGAAGTGTGACAATTTGTGATGGGTTAGGCAGCCCCCCTCCCCATCACGGGCAGAATAAAACAACTCAAAACAAAACGGATTGCAAAAGTGATGGAAAGTTTAAAGGAAAAGCAGTGAATCTTTACAGAAAGCCAAAAGCAGAGTGACAAAAGAAATCCCAAAACAGTCCCAAGATAATCCCATCCCCACCTGGGGGTACATCCAAGACCCCCAGGGCTCCTTCTTCCCCCCTCCCCACTGCTAGGCTAGTCTCAGCTGGCCAGATCTGAGACTGCCCATCCCCCCGTGGCCTTGGGCCTAGCCAGGCCCATGGCCAGGAGACAACAACTCCCCCATTACCGGGCGACGGCGAGGAAGAAAGAGGAGGTGCTTAGACCTCGCACTAGATCTTATAGTGGTGCAGAGAATTATGGTAGAAATACCCAATTTCCTGTGTCCACCCACTGGGCTGGACCTCTGGACACAGGAAGCAGGGGGCACCCAGCCCAAACTGCAACACAATTCCTGTTTGCTTTCACACAAAGATCTTCTCAGGAAGAGAAACCCAAAATCAAAGACCAAAACCTAAGAACAACACTGAGGTACTCATGAGAAGTACATGAGAATGTATCTCTGCTTTACAAGGTGAAAAGGGCTTCCCAGTGCTGTGCAGAGATGGGATCTGAGTGTGACATCACTTTCTCATCCATCTCTACAGCTATCAATATAGAAGTCCTTTCTCACAGACCCCTTCCTTCTAGGAATGGAGCAGAAAAGGCTGGGAAGAGCCCCACCAAAGTTAGCTGTCTTCAGAGGAATATATGTGGAAAGGTGCATTTTGCCCCCCAGTTCCCCGTTAGTCAAGTGTTGCATCAATGTTTTTGCTTCCTGTGCACCTTTTTTGTTCCAATACTTATTTTGTGGGCCAGAAATTGATTCCAAATATTGAAGCAGCGGCTTCTTCTTGCTCGTTGCACAGATACT
The DNA here is from genome assembly GCA_033816785.1 of Picus viridis. Classification (NCBI taxonomy): domain Eukaryota; kingdom Metazoa; phylum Chordata; class Aves; order Piciformes; family Picidae; genus Picus; species Picus viridis. The sequence continues at coordinate 94,972,215 of CM066606.1, read as the reverse complement.
TTCAAGTGGTCTTGATGAGGCTTTTCCTTTCACGAGAGAAAAATTTATTTTGGGGCTGAAGAAATGTTGATAAATGAAAAGCTTCAGTTTTGAAGGTAGCATTTTCCTCAGCAAGTTACAAAATGCCCAACCAGCTCTTCCTATCATCGTGTTGGCACCGGCAGAAGGACCTAAGCCTGGGACTCTAAGTTCTCGCTGTTCTTTCCTTCTAGCAGAAGAGTTAGACTAGACTAGACTAGACTAGACTAGACTAGCTTAGACTAGACTAGACTAGACCAGGTTGGAAGAGTCAATAATACAATAATAAAATAATAATAAACCAGGTTGGAAGAGACCCTCAAGATCATTGCATCCAACCCATCAAACAACTAGATCATGGCACCAAGCACCCCATCAAGTCTCCTCCTGAACACCTCCAATGAAGGTGACTCCACCACCTCCACGGGCAGCCCATTCCAATGGGCAATCACTCTCTCTGTATAGAACTTCTTCCTAACATCCAGCCTAAACCTGCCCTGGTGCAGCCTGAGACTATGTCCTCTTGTTCTGGTGTTGGCTGCCTGGGAGAAGAGGCCAACTTCTGCCTGTCTACAACCTCCCTTCAAGTAGTTGTAGAGAGCAAGAAGGTCACCCCTCAGTCTCCTCCTCTTCTCCAGGCTAAGCAACCCCAGCTCCCTCAGCCTTTCCTCATAGGGCTTATGTTCCAAAGCCCTCACCAACTTCGTTGCCCTTCTCTGGACACCTTCTAGTAGGTCAACATCCTTCCTAAACTGAGGGGCCCAGAACTGGACACAGGACTCAAGGTGTGGCCTAACCAGTGCAGTGTCCAGGGGCAGAATGACCTCCCTACTCCTGCTGGCCACACTGTTCCTGATGCAGGCCAGGATGTCATTTGCCTTCTTGGCTGCCTGGGCACACTGCAGGCTCATGTTCAGCCTCCCATCAACCAGCACTGTCCGGTCCCTCTCTGCCTGGCTGCTCTCCAGCCACTCTGACCCCAGCCTGTAGCACTGCCTGGGGTTGCTGTGGCCAATGTGTAGAACCCGGCACTTGGATGTGTTCAGTCTCCTGCCCTTGGACTCTGCCCATCTGTCCAGCCTGTCGAGGTCCCTCTGCAAAGCCTCTCTGCCCTCCAGCAGATCAATTCCTGGCCCCAGTTTGGTGTCATCTGCAAATGTACTGATGATGAACTCAATGCCTTCCTCCAGATCATCAGTAAAGATGTTGAAGAGCATGGGGCCCAGCACTGATCCTTGGGGCACACCACTAGTGACAGGCCACCAGCTGGATGTGGCACCATTCACCATTACTCTCTGGGCTTGGCCCTCCAGCCAGTTCCTAACCCAGCTCACAGTGATGCTGTCCAAGCCAGGGTCTGCCAGCTTGGCCAGGAGTTTGCTGTGGGGGATGGTGTCAAAGGCCTTCCTGAGGTCCAGGTAGACCACATCCACAGGCCTCCCCACATCCACCAGGGAGGTCACCTGATCATAGAAGGAGATCAGGTTGGTCAGGTAGGACCTGCCCTTCCTAAATCCATGCTGGCTAGGCCTGATCCCTTGGCCATTCTGTAAGTGCTGTGTGATTGCACTCACGGTGACCTGTTCTATAATCTTGCCTGGCACTGAGGTCAAAACCACTGAGTTGCAAAACCAGACCAAGAGTTTAGATTTTCAGACAGCAAACTCCAAATCTGTGGCTACTGGCATCACACATGGCTTTCATAGTTCATCTAACAACCATTCTCCTTACATCCTCAGTTAAGTAAAGAAAGAGTGATGAAAAGCACGACTAACAAGATGGGTGGGTGCAGTAAAGATCAACTGTTCCGCTCAAACACATAAAGTCTGCCTGTATTATGAAGGTCACACGGTAAGAGAGGTAGAGCTGTTTTACTTTCTCCCCTCCCAGTGCATGTCTACAACATTATCCTTTTCCCTCTGCCATAGCCAGATGATGCAAGTGTTGCTGTAGGTGCCTTTCCAGCTTTTTATAGCTTCAGACATACAGATTACCTCCTCAACATCCTGAGGATGAAAAAACCCACAACAAATGAAAGATTTTAAAATTGCACTTTCCACTCATTAGATTCAGTCTGTTTCAGTAAAAGGGCTGAGTGGAAAAAGAAAACAACAGTGATTGCCCACTGCTATGGAGAATTATATTTTGCTATGCCTTCCAGGAAAACAGACCTCTAACAGACAAGTATAAGGTGCTTGTCTCACCAATAAATGACACTTTTGCTTGCTTTGATTTCTTCACTGCTTGTCTCCATCTTCAGCTAGATGTGTCATTCTGAGTAGCCATGCTTTCTCTGGCCTCTCTTTATCCATTTAGCGGAATTATTTGTACATCCACCAGAATGTCTGGTTTCCCCATGTATTTATTTATGTTTCCTATTAAAATTGTGCCTTATGTTTGATGGATCTGTTCTAGGGTGATGAAAAGGAAAGATCTGTGAGAAAAAAACCTGTGTAGGTTAAATAGGCTTGAAGGAATTTTTAAAGTATGAGGCAGGACCAGAGATAAGTCAGAAATAGTGTTTTGTGTGAGGAAACACTTCCAAGTGTGTGCCACCAGCTGCTCTCTCTGCTGTTCCTTTCTTTTGAACAGCAGCTATTTGAAGATGTTTAGCCAGAATTTGCTATCCAAGATGCAGAAGTGAGGAAGCCTAATTTCTGCATCATCATCAAAGCCAGAGCACTTACTCTCTTCTCTGTCTCCATTAATGAAGAGGAGCCTATGGTCACTGCACGCTTTGTTTTGGCACCACATTTGAAAAGCTAGGGCTGTCTGGAAGGCATCCCAGATCATGTTCTCTTTTCCATTTTCTTCTATTGGTACTTAAATAAAATACAATACAATATACAAAACAATACAATACACCAGGTTGGAAGACACCTTCAAGATCATCACGTCCAACCCATCAACCACTCCAACCCACCCACTAAACCCACCAAACCATACAGCCAAGCACCCCACAAAGTCTTCTCCTGAACACCTCCAGTGAAGGTGACTCCACCACCTCCACAGGCAGCCCATTCCAACGGGCAATCACTCTCTCTGTATAGAACTTCCTCCTAACATCCAGCCTAAACCTGCCCTGGCACAGCCTGAGACTGTGTCCTCTTGTTCTGGTGGTGGCTGCCTGGGAGAAGAGGCCAACCTCTGCCTGGCTACAACCTCCCTTCAGGGAGTTGTAGAGAACAAGAAGGTCACTCCTCAGTCTCCTCTTCTGCAGGCTAAGCAACCCCAGCTCCCTCAGCCTCTCCTCATAGGGCTTGTGTTCCAAACCCCTCACCAACTTTGTTGCCCTTCTCTGGACACGCTCCAGCAAGACAACCTCCTTCCTAAATTGAGGGGCCCAGAACTGGACACAGGACTCAAGGTGTGGCCTAACCAGTGCAGTGTCCAGGGGCAGAATGACCTCCCTGCTCCTGCTGGCCACACTCTTCCTGATGCAAGCCAGGATGCCATTGGCCCTCTTGGCTGCCTGGGCACACTGCAGGCTCATGTTCAGCCTCCCATCAACCAGCACCCCCAGGTCCCTCTCTGCCTGGCCGCTCTCCAGCCACTCTGACCCCAGGCTGTAGCACTGCCTGGGGTTGCTGTGGCCAATGTGCAGCACCCGGCACTTGGATGTGTTCAGTCTCCTGCCCTTGGACTCTGCCCATCTGTCCAGCCTGTCGAGGTCCCTCTGCAAAGCCTCTCTGCCCTCCAGCAGATCAATTCCTGGCCCCAGTTTGGTGTCATCTACAAATGTACTGATGATGGACTCAATGCCCTCATCCAGATCATCAATAAAGATGTTGAAGAGCATGGGGCCCAGCACTGATCCTTGGGGCACACCACTAGTGACAGGCCGCCAGCTGGATGTGGCACCATTCACCATCACTCTCTGGGCTCGGCCCTCCAGCCAGTTCCTAACCCAACACAGTGTAATCCTGTCTGAGCCATGGGCTGACAGCTTGGCCAGGAGTTTGCTGTGGGGGACTGTGTCAAAGGCCTTCCTGAGGTCCAGGTAGACCACATCCACAGGCCTCCCCACATCCACCAGGCAGTCACCTGATCATAGAAGCAGATCAGGTTGGTCAGGCAGGACCTGCCCTTCCTAAATCCATGCTGGCTGGGCCTGATCCCTTGGCCATTCTGTAAGTGCTGTGCGATCGCACTCAAGATGACCTGCTCCATAATCTTGCCTGGCACTGAGGTCAGGCTGACAGGCCTATCATTCCCTGGCTCATCCAACCGGCCCTTCTTGTGGATGGGCACCACGTTGGCAGCTTCCAGTCTTCTGGGACCTCTCCAGTGAGCCAGGACTGCTGAAAAATGATGGATATATAAACACAGCTCCTGCAATTGTACAAGCAGGATCACGAGTGGTTTAAATGTGTTGAAAATGAGATGTTACAGGGGCAGATTTAAAGTCCTGTCAAGCATCATTACAATTAAGAACTTAAATAGGTAAAATATATCTAATTATACCACCTTGCTTTCAGCCTTCAAGCCTCCAAGGATCTACTTGGAGATGTGTGGGTGGGGGTGAAACAAAGAAAAAAACCACCACCAACAACAAAAAAATAGCCCATATGAGACATTCTTCCCTTAACTAGTCCTTTATTCTTTCTAAGTAATTATCTGTCCACCAAAGTGGGGAGTGGTTCCTGCACGTTTATCCCACAGCCCAGAAATCTCATGTTCAATTTTACAATGACCTACATCCTTTTAGTGATCAGGATATTAATAGTTCCCTTCCAAGACCACAGGTCTCAGCTGATATCACTCATGTCAATTGGCAAGGGAGGAGACTGAGAACTGCTCAATATCCTGGGGAAATTTAGAATAGAATAGAATAGAATAGAATAGAATAGAATAGAATAGAATAGAATAGAATAGAATAGAATAGAATAGAATAGAATAGGAAGCAGCCAGACACCCTCAGGTGGAACTGTGGACTGGTAATTTAAAATGAATGACCCCAGTGGTGCATCTCACACTGTCATCTTGCCATATTAAAGTGGATATAAAAATCTGCAGACATGTTCACTTGACTGTGATCTTCCCACTCCTTTTCTGCCTTTGCTCCTCAGATTGGAGCAGACTTCAGGCTACTCAAGGAACTAATTCAGAAGGTTCCTTGGGAATCAGCCCTTAAAAACAAAGGGGTCCAGGAGAGCTGGAGCTGCTTCAAGGAAGAACTATTGAAGGCGCAGGAACAGGCTGTGCCGGTGTGCCGGAAGATGAGCCGCCGGGGCAGACGGCCAGCCTGGATGGGCAATGAACTTTTAATAGAACTAAGGGAAAAAAAGAGGGTGTATTATCTTTGGAAGCAAGGGGAGGCAACCTACAGAATGTTTAGGGATGTTGCTCGGTTGTGTAGGAAGAAAATTAGGGAGGCAAAAGCCCATTTAGAACTTAGACTGGCCTCTGCTGTGAAGGACAACACCTTCCACCACAGGAACTGTCTTCCCTCAAGGATGTCTGCTACTCTTAATGAATGGAATAGAATAGAATAGAATAGAATAGAATAGAATAGAATAGAATAGAATAGAATAGAATAGAATAGAGTAGAATAGAATAGAACAGAATTAACCAGGTTGGAAAAGGCCTTTGAGATCACTGAGTCCAACCTATCACCCAACACCATCTAATCAACTAAACCATGGCACCCACAGCCTCATCCAGGCTCCTCTTAAACACCTCCAGGGATGGTGACTCCACCACCTCCCTGGGCAGCACATCCCAATGGATAATCTCTCTTTCTGGGAAGAACTTTTACCTAACATCCAGCCTGAACCTCCCCTGGCACAGCTTGAGACTGTGTCTTCTTGTTCTGCTGCTTCTTACCTGGGAGAAGAGACCAACCCTGACCTGGCTACAACCTCAAGGAGGCAGGACATGAAACATGAGGACAAGATTCCTACTTAGGCTGCTCAAGTATTTTCCAGAAGAGTTCTCTACTGGATTTGGGACCAAGAAAGACACCTTGAAAAAGTTTTGTTTTCATTAGACATTTTCACTCATATCAGGTTCGACTGAAGGTAGGCTCCAAGGAATTACTAAAATGGCCCCACAAGACATCAAGATCTCTGAGATCCATGCATAAGGAGTATGCATGGTGGTACAACAAAAAAGTTCTCCACAGGTAACAAGACCCTGCTCTACTGTATAATGGACTGTAAGAAAGCAGAAAGCATTCTACCATCTCCAGATATGACTCTTAAATCCTGCTGTTGGAATGAATCAATATCCACTGAATTACAATTAGCAGTATTGTCAACCATGTCCTCTTTTAATTTCTAACATTCCTGGCAGGATTTCATTTCATCAACTTAAAGCTAAAGCTACTGGAAAGACAGAGCAATGGCTCAGTTTCTCATAAAGTCCTCTTTGTCTTGTACCACAGATGGAATTCACATTGCTGCAAAATATGAGATTATTATGAATAGCAAATCAAATGGTAGAAAATACCAGTTATAATAATCGCATTATCATATTTTTATATGGAAATTGTTTCCCAGACAAATGTAGACTGTTTGGAGAAGCTGAAAACAACTCTAAATACATCTTTCTGTGTTTCACACAACAAAACAATTCTAAAGTTTCAACCCCATTATTTTAGGAGACCTATTTATTTCAAGTATATAGCAATTTTCTTCCCTTCCCCCAGCCCACAGATTTCAGTAGCTATTCACCTCTCACAGTTCTTTAGAAACCAATTGCAACCTTTAAAGCAGTCATCTATTTCCAATGGAAATCTTCACATCCTGCTCTTTAAGTCGTTTTCTTCAAAGTCTTAATAAATTGCCTCAGGTTGTAGAGTAGGTAATGACACTAAATAGCGGAGGGCTTTCATGAACTGTTCTGAACCTCAATTCTCTTCTCACCCTTTCTTTTGTCCACTGTTCCTTTCATTTTTGTAGGATTTCACCAATTGCTCATTCAAGAGGAACAAATGTCTTTATTCTCCCTCAACAGGATTTGGGAAATTTGTCAGACAAATAGGTGTGAGGAGGGACATGTAAACAGGGTCAGCTGAAGTAGAATTGGATCTTGAAAGAGCAGTAAATACTCTCACAAAGTACTTTTGTTGGCAAGAATAATCTCTTCGGGGAGAGAAAGAAGAAATCATAAGGTAACTCTGTTACTGAATTTACCTCCTGCTGTGGCTTTACAATCAGTGTAGGCAGTGAATTGGAAGTCTTTGAAAGCTAGATAAAGTACCACAACACTGCAATCTGCTTTGTAGAAACATTCCTTATAGAGGTGTTGGAGATGAAAGCTAACCTCAAAGGATGGGAGATCAGAATTTGCAAACTCTCAGGTCTGCCCAAGAACCTGACCAAACTGCTGCCTGAGAAACGTGATGGGATGGTGTCGCTTGAGGCATTACTGACTTCCCCGGTGGAGAGCTCTCGCCATAATGAAAGACGGATTTGGTTTCAAGTTTCTGCAACTCTAGTGCCCATGAGATGGCATAAGGTGGACACTTAGGAATGCAGAATCAAATGAGGGAAACTTTCATTGTGATGATTGTATCCTGGATGCAGGGGCTCCATAAAGCAAGCAACCCCAGCTCCCTTAGCCTCTCCTCATAGGGCTTGTGTTCCAAAGCCCTCACCAACTTCATTGCCCTTCTCTGGACATGTTCAGCAAGTCAACATCCTTCCTAAACTGAGAGGCCAAGAACTGGACACAGGACTCAAGGTGTGGCCTAACCAGTGCAGTGTCCAGGGGCAGAATGACCTCCCTGCTCCTGCTGGCCACACTCTTCCTGATGCAGACCAGGATGCCATTGGCCCCCTTGGCTGCCTGGGCACACTGCAGGCTCATGTTCAGCCTACCATCGACCAGTCCCCCCAGGTCCCTCTCTGCCTGGCTGCTCTCCAGCCACTCTGGTCCCAGCCTGTAGCACTGCATGGGGTTGTTGTGGTCAATGGCACTTGGATGTGTTCAATCTCATTATCTCATAGCAGAGGAAAGCCATGGAGCTGCTCCATGTTATGACATTTCTTCTGTGTGTATTGGGAATAGAAAGTGTGTCTCTTTCATTTCCAGATGCTACTCATCACTATCAGAAAAATACCATCTAGCCTAATTGTTATTCTCATCGAGCAGGCCACAGGGACAAAATTGCCGCTGGTGGTTTGCCATGCTATTCATGCACAACAGTACACTTTCCTCATTTCTTTCTGAGATACACTTGACCAGAAGGGATAGATGGGAATTCTCTTACCAGCTTCAATTATTAAGGTTGTCTACTATTATTTTTTAAAAACACAATCCTCTTTATGGAGAATATGTGATTGTAGGAATTACTGGTTGTGAAGTTGCAATTACAACTACAGATAGAGCTAGACAGGCAGAGAATAACTGCTTTGTGCTCTCATGCCAATACAAACCAGCCTTTCCTATGAAGATTTTACAGCTGAATCATCTAGACTGCAGTTTTGCCTTCAGTTTTTCCTAGCTGGGTCTCCTGTTTAAGCCATTGATACATTACAATCCTCTTTGATATTGCCTCTGCTTGAAAAGAGAAGAAACACTTCATCAGATCTAGTGAATGTATTGGACAGCTAAAGAACTTAACTCCAGTCTTCCTCCTACGAGTGATTCCATGTTTGAACAGCTCTTTTGTGTGTTGTTGTTAGAACCAAAAGATAAAGATAGGGCAAAGAAAAATGGGAAGCTGAAGTAGATGACTCATCTCTTCTACCAGAAACTAGAACAGCATAACAAACTAAAGATGCCTGTTGTACAGCTGACCCCAGGAGACTTCATCTTCGGCCTTAAGAATGATGTACATTGATTTTTATCTTTACAACTACTGCACAAAAAATAGCAGGAGGAACCCAGAAATCAGCATCTTTATGAAATCAGATAATTAGCTGAAGAATGTGCAAACCCTTTCCATGAGGGAAATACCTGACAGTGATTTGCTGGTTCTGTTGCAGGCACAAAAGAGTCTTAAGTGTTGGGGGGCCAAAAGTGTTATTAAAAAACCATTCTTAACAAATTAAACTTGTCTGTGCTAATATTAGCTGATATTTGTTCTTCCTCTGGATTTTGTTATTAATGAAGGTCTTTTAAAGTATTGTGTAATGGTTTGAGCCTTAAGTGGGAGTTAAGAGCTCACATGGGGGCAAGGCTGAGAATCTCTCCCCTGCTCCCCCCCCACATCCCTCCCAACAGAGAGTTAATAAAAAGGAAAGGAGCAAATCCACCAAGCAATAATTTGGAGTTGGCCTGGAAGTTGAGAGGTTTTCTTTATATTATATCTATCTATCTATCTATCTATCTATCTATCTATCTATCTATCTATCTATCTATCTATCTATCTCAATAACAGGTAAGGTAAAACCAGTCTCTCTCTGAAGAGGCAAGGAGACAGCAGGGAGAAGGATCAGGCCCCACCACTTGGCAGAGGAGCAGGAAGGCAGCTGCAGTAGCTCTCATCCAGGAGAGGCAGGAGCCAAAAGGAGAGCTAATTGTTGCATTGTCCTGCTTTTTATACCCTAACTGGTCAGGGAGGAGGGAGTGGAACAGACTCAGTTTCCCCGGGGCGGGGTGGAAACGCCCTGCAGGAAGGGCAAAGCACCCGCAAGCTCTCCACCCTATTTTGTTTCTTTTCAGAATGGGCTTATCCCACCACATGTTGCAAAGCAAGGAAGGTAAACGACTGATGTCATTTACCTGGACTTGAGCAAAGCCTTCGACACTGTCCCGCACCACCTCCTGGTCTCCAAGCTGGTGACACATGGGTTTGATGGATGGACCACTAGATGGATAAGGAACTGGCTTGATGGCCGCACCCAAAGAGTGGCTGTCAACGGGTCCATGTCCCAGTGGAGGCCAGGGACAAGCAGAGTCCCTCAGGGATCAGTCCTGGGACCTGTCTTGTTCAACATCTTTGTGGGTGCCATGGACAGTGGCATCGAGTGCACCCTCAGCAAGTTTGCTGATGACACCAAGCTGTGTGGTGCAGTGGACACGCTGGAGAGAAGGGATGCCATCCAGAGGGATCTGGACAGGCTGGAGAGGTGGGCACAAGCCAACCTCATGAGCTTCAACCAGACCAAGGGCAGGGTCCTGCATCTGGGTCGAGGCAATCCCAGGCACAAATACAGGCTGGGCAGGGACTGGCTGGAGAGCAGCCCTGAGGAGAGAGACTTGGGGGTGCTGGTGGAGGAGAAGCTCAACAGGAGCTCTCAGAGTGCCCTTGCAGCCCGGAAAGCCAATCAGATCCTGGGCTGCATCAGGAGAAGTGTGACCAGCAGGTCAAGGGAGGTGCTTCTCCCCCTCTACTCAGCTCTGGTGAGACCCCACCAGGAGTACTGCGTCCACTTCTGGAGCCCCTATTACAGGAGGGATGTGGACGTGCTGGAGCGTGTCCAGAGCAGGGCCACGAGGATGATCAGAGGGCTGGAGCACCTCTCCTGTGAGGACTGAAGGAGTTGGGGCTGTTCAGTCTGGAGAAGAGAAGGCTCCCAGGTGACCTCATTGTGGCCTTCCAGTATCTGAAGGGGGCTACAGGAAGGCTGGGGAGGGACCTCTCAGGCTCTCAGGTAGTGATAGGACTAGGGGGAATGGAATGAAGCTGGAAATGGGGAGATTCAGGCTGGAGGTGAGGAAGAAGTTCTTCCCCATGAGAGTGGTGAAGCCCTGGAATGGGTTATCCAGGGAGGTGGTTGAGGCCCAGTCCCTGGAGGTGTTTAAGAGCAGGCTGGACGAGGCTCTGGCCAGCGTGATCTAGTGTGGGGTGTCCCTGCCCATGGCAGGGGGGTTGGAACTAGATGATCCTTGTGGTCCCTTCCAACCCTGACTGATTCTATGATTCTATGATTCTAGAGGTATGATGCATGCAGGTCCCAAAAGAGAGTGGGTTGTGCTTGTGTATCTAATTCCCCTAAGGACTGTGAAAATCATAAACAAGGAATTCAGCAAGGACTGAGCTGCAGAAGTGTTATGGGTTTAAGAACCATGGAGTGCAGTCCTCCAGGTACTAGATAGCCCAGGAGGTGGACCAGAGAGTGTAATCTATGTTATTTCACTCCCATAATCCTGCAACCCCATTGTAAATGGCCATTTAGAATAATACAATAGAATCAACCAGGTTGGAAGAGACCTCCAAGATCACCGAGTCCAACCCATCACACAACACCATCTGATCAACTAAACCATGGCACCAAGCACCCCATCCAGTCTCTTCCTAAACACCTCCAGTGATGGTGACTCCACCACCTCCCTGGGCAGCACATTCCAATGGCCAATCTCTGTTTCTATGAAGAGCTTCTTCCTAATATCCATTCCTGTCTGTTCTGGCCTCTTCTCCCTTTGGGCATTGCAGCAGCTCTTAGCTCCTAGTAGGGCTTTGAGCTGCTGTGGTGGGTTGAGGGACCAATTCTCCCACCACGGGCAAAAGAAAGACTCAGACAAAACGGATTGCAAAAATGGTGGAAAGTTTAAATGAAAAAAAAAAAAAAAAACACAAAGAAAGTTTTACAGAAAAATCCACAAGCACCGTGACAAAAGAGAAAGATCCCAAAACATACCTAAAAGCATCCCACCCCACCTAGGGGTACACCCAACCCACTCCCCAGGGCTCTTACCCCCTCTCCCAACCCAGCCTTGGGCCTGGCCAGGCCCGAGGGAGGCGGCTCAGCCCATTACCTAGGCAGCATCGGGGAAGAAAAGAGAGAGAGGACCCCTCGCTGATGTTTTATAGGGGAGCAGGGCGTTTTAGGAATGAAATACCTGGCTTCCTGTGACCACCCACAGGGCTAAGCCCCCTTTGGGACATCCTAGGTGTGGCCCGTGCAGTGGCATCAGGGGCCGACACCCAGCCTAAACCACCGCAGCTGCTGAGCAAATTTCTTGTTGTGCAGTGTGGCCTGGAGGGGGAGGGAAGCTTTGAGGCATTTTGGCCTGCTGCATTTAGTGGGGGGAGTAGTTGTTAGCCTGTTTGGGGGCACTGAATCCTGGTGTTTTGGCCTGCTGTGGGGAGGAGGTTTTGGACGTGGTAGGCCTAATGAAATTTTGTAAAGCCCATGTTGAAGAGAACTGGCCCGAGGCTGAATACGACTTTCATGTATTTTGGTGGTTTTGTACTGTGTTGTATAGCTGTGAATCTACATTTAAATTTCCAATTCTTTCCAATCCAGTGTGGAGCATTTTTCTTCTACTCCTTTGGGGAGGGGTAAAAGAGTTTCTGTCCACTCAAACCCAAGACAAGAAGATAAATGAAACTCTAAAAAATGCATGCATTTGTGTATCTGGTCCACTTATTCAGCCAGTGGTTTGTGCTTAGTGGTGAGGATGAAAGCATTCTTCAAAATGAAATCACAAAGTTAGAATATAATGTTCACAAATTGTATCCCAAAAAACCCAGGCTTTTAGGACATGTGAATTACAGAGGTCTATGTGGTAAATCTGTGAAATTAAATAATCTAATCTGATTTTTTGCATAAAGGTAAGTGAAAATGACTGCCTTATTATGCCTATATTAAGACAAAACTTTGCACTTTACCAAAGTGTGGCAGGAGAGTGGCCAGGCAGAGAGGGACCTGGGAGTACTGGTCGATGGTAGGCTGAACATGAGCCTGCAGTGTGCCCAGGCAGCCAAGAGGGCCAATGGCATCCTGGCCTGCATCAGGAAGAGTGTGGCCAGCAGGAGCAGGGAGGTCATTCTGCCCCTGGACACTGCACTACTTAGGCCACACCTTGAGTCCTGTGTCCAGTTCTGGGCCCCTCAGTTTAGGAAGGATGTTGACCTACTAGAAGGTGTCCAGAGAAGGGCAACAAAGCTGGTGAGGGGTTTGGAACACAAGCCCTATGAGGAAAGGCTGAGGGAGCTGGGGTTGCTTAGCCTGGAGAAGAGGAGACTGAGGGGTGACCTTCTTGCTCTCTACAACTCCCTGAAGGGAGGTTGTAGCCAGGCAGAGGTTGGTCTCTTCTCCCAGGCAGCCAGTACCAGAACAAGAGGACACAGTCTAAGGCTGCACCAGGGCAGGTTTAGGCTGGATGTTAGGAAGAAGTTCTATACAGAGAGAGTGATTGCCCATTGGAATGGGCTGCCCGTGGAGGTGGTGGAGTCACCTTCATTGGAGGTGCTCAGGAGGAGACTTGATGGGGTGCTTGGTGCCATGGTTTAGATGTTGGGTGGGTTGGATTGGTTGATGGGTTGGACACGATGATCTTGAAGGTCTCTTCCAACCTGGTGTATTGTATTATTATTATTATTATTATCCAGAAAAAACTACATCTGACTGAATGTTGCCACCTGCCACGTGTATGTCTACATCTCATCTGGCCACACCTGTTATCCAATGAGAGTTATGGTAAAAAAATAGGCATTTATGGGGAAAAGTGCATCTCATCCTACACTGAACATTTAAAACAGGTTAAAGAAACGGTGTCTGTTTCCTAACAGTGCCCATTTCATGCTGACGGCAATCACTCTAAGTCCAACAAGTTCTGATTTGGGTGTGGTGGTTATGAGAACCTATAGCACAGTGAATAATCCTTTTCAAAGAGCAGGCAAAGGCTGTCTGATCCATACTTTATTTCAACCAATCCTACCTGATAGGGAAATAAAGCAAGAACACTGCAGGTATTTCCTTACTTTACTGTCACTATTTTGTAAACTGACCTGCCAAGTTCTTAAGTAATTTGGGCATTTAAGTCAATGTGGTTAAAAAAAGCCCTGTGTTACCGTTACATGTGAGGACTAGGCTAGAGGGGGAAGCTTTGTGAATGTTCCTGCACCTACAGTGCAAGGTACTATTTCTTCTGAAACAGAAAGACTATTCCTATTTACATGCATGGGTTACGGTTTACCCATGATGTAACTATTGTATAAAAATTACTGGAGTAATTTTGATGGATCAGTAATCTCTCACACATACTAATCTTCCCCTCTGAAACTATAAATTAGAAGCATAGTGAAATTCCTGTATTTTCTTTAAAATGTAGGTGCATGGGGGAGGAGTTTAAATGCATAAGAAAACCTTTCAGCTGATCTGTCGAAGCACCAGGTGTTCAGTCTGCAAATTTTCCCCTAAAAATACATCTAAAAAGTGGGTGTGAAGTATTAGAATGTGGCTCTGGCTTTAGAAGCTCTTTCTAAAATGGAAGAAGAGAAGTAAGCTTTATTTCCCACAAATGATTCGATCGTTACAGTTCACGTTTCTTTTACGGCGCAATAACACGTTATGGCACACACGGACAGAGCCTGTCATTTGACACGTGGGTTCTGTGAGGTTACAATGGCAATAAAACAACAGCCCACAGCTTTCCTGAAAAGGGAGCGCAGCTCCTTGCAAAGTTTCCTCTCAATGAGCGCCATGGCCATGAAGAATGGTGCTCAGATTATGTCATAACGATGGTTAATTTCAAATCTAGAAGTTGATTAACTTTGACTCGGAGCATAAAAGGCCATGACCAATTATTATTCAGAAAAATCCTGCTGTTTAGCCAAAGACTGTACAGAGCAATCCTGTACTTGATGTGCCTGTGACAAACGTTCACATGACAAGGTTATTTGGTGCACAGCAGCTGGAAGGGTTGTCATAGCAACCTGCGCATGATGCCCATAAATCTGATGTGTAGTTATCCTTGCTGTGTATGCAAAAAAGAAACCCCAACCCAAAACCCAGAAAGCCAACTCAAGTAGTTTAATTTACAGACTGCCTGTCTCAAAGGAAAGAGAAAAAAAAAAAAGAAGAAAAAGATAAAGAAAGAAAAAAAGAAATAATGACTTCTGAGGTTATAGACTGCTTTAGATTATACTCCTTCACAAGGAAGCTACTCTCAGACCTTAGACAATCTCTTCAAAGCCAAAAGGACTTCTAAGATAATCATTATAGTGAAAGGTGCAGGCCATCATTAATACAGAGACAGGAAAAAAGAAGAGATCTCCTGAAAATATCTGCTCAAGTATATGGGTTGTTACCTGTTATTCACACAAGTAGCTGGCTGTAAGTAACAAAAGCCCAAACAATCTCCTTTTTTAGTTTTACTTTTGTTTTCTAGAAATGGTGACATAAAGCCTCGAATTTCCTGTCAAGTAAGCCACAAAATTCCCTCCTTTCCTTAAAAAGTCACCAAGATAAGAAAAATCTGTCTTATCCTATCACCTTGCACTTCTGTCTCATTCAAATACAGCATAAAAATGAAGAGAAAGGTAAAAAGGAGAGTCATTTCTGGTGGGTAAAAAGGGCTGATCTGGAGATACTAAAAACTGCAGATGAAGAATTAGGATAGCAGGGTGGTTTTTCAAATGAAGTCAGCAAACCCCTGTGTTTGGTCAAGTTGCTTAAATCATGTGCCTCAGTTTCCCTACATCTGCCTTTAAATTATCACCCTGTTTAGAAAAAAAATAATGTCTCAAAGGATAGATATTTTAAAATAAAAGAACTTTGTGAGGAGCTCTGGACCATCCCCACCAGCACTGGAAGACTCCTAGCAGAAGTCTTCCCCTCCTGGTGCTGCTCTAACCCACATAAGGCTGCAGCCACATGACATAGATGGGCACCAAGTAGCAATAGAATGGAATAGAATGGAATGGAGTAGAATAGAATAGAATAGAATAGAATAGAATAGAATAGAATAGAATAGAATAGAATAGAATAGAATAGAATAGAATAGAATAGAATAGAATAGAATAGAATAGAATAGAATAGAATTAACCAGGTTGGGAAAGACCTGTGAGATCATCAAGTCCAACCTATCACCCAACACCATCTAATCAATTAACCATGGCACCAAGTGCCTCATCCAGGCTCTTCCTAAACACCTGCAGTCATGGTGACTCCACCACCTCCCTGGGCATCTCATTCCAGTGGCTAATCTCTCTTTCTATGAAGAACTTCTTCCTAACATCCATCCTAAACCTCCCCTGGCACAGCTTGAGACTGTGTCCTCTTGTTCTGGTGCTGGTTGCCTGGGAGAAGAGATCAACCCCCTCCTGGCTACAACCTCCCTTCAGGGAGTTGTAGAGAGCAAGAAGGTCTCCCCTGAGCCTCCTCTTCTCCAGGCTAAGCAACCCCAGCTCCCTCAGCCTCTCCTCACAGGGCTGTGCTCCAGAACCCTCCCCAGCCTCACTGGCCTTCTCTAGACATGTTCAAGAGTCTCAATGTCCTTCTTAAACTGAGGGGCCCAGAACTGGACACAGGACTCAAGGTGTGGCCTAACCAGTGCTGAGCACAGGGCAGAGTGACTTCCCTGCTCCTGCTGGCCACACTGTTCCTGATGCAGGCCAGGGAACAGCAACAACTTTGTTTTATATCTGCACTGCTTCAAACCACAGACATGAGTAAGAGAGTGTGATGTGTGCCAAACAGCTTCAAAGAATTTGGGACTCTCCTCTGGAGAACTTAGATATTTATTATGACTTCTGAAGCACAAACACTGATGACTCCAGGGTCCTATCCATAACCAAACCAAGATGTTCCAAGGTGCAGAACAGAAGGGAATACTGTTCACCTTCCTGCTTTAGTGGCCAGGAGCTTCAAGGAGCTGCTTCATTAAAGACAGGTGATATTCCTAAATATGCAAAAGATTTCCTCTAAGTTTTCTTGTGTGTAAGACATAACATATAATTTATCTCCCAGGGACAACCACAGGCATTTTAACCTAGAACTGGTGCTTTGTGTGATCTTGTCATATAAACACATACCTAAATGTATAGACAAACTCAAGACTATGTTGTGGATTATAAAATCAGGAAATAAAGGCACAACCTTAGTGGATAGAAATGGAATGTCCTGACAGACATTTTTCAAAAGTGATTAATCTCATCTTCAAGAAGGTGCTCAACAATCTGATGATCACTGTCTGGTAAAGCATATTTCTGTCTGTGTCACACAGGGATACTGGCACTGCTTCAAATTTAGATATTGAAATATGTAAAGAGGAGTTAATGATAGCTATCTACAGGTACCTATGTATCAGCTGGGTATCTCGTATCCTCCCCTGCTCTGGGAGACTTAGACAAGGCAGTTAACAGGCATTATGGCAAAACTAACCTCATCCTTGAGTTGTCTTAAGTTTTAGTTAAATTAATTGCTTCCTAATTTCCATTTGCTACTTTGACTAGATTTTTGTTTTTTAATAGAAGTCTAGATGACTACTTCATGTGTAATCCCTTTCAGTGTGGATCCCTCTCAAGAAAATTCTTTCTTTTCTCACCTAGCATTGAAATACCAGTCACATAGAACCATAGAACCACAGAATCAACACGGTTGGAAAAGACCTCAGAAATCATCAAGTCCAACCTGTCACCCAACACCTCATGACTAACTAAACCATGGCACCAAGTGCCACATCCAATCCCCTCTTGAACACCTCCAGGGATGGTGACTTCACCACCTCCCTGGGCAGCACATCCCAATGGTCAACAACTCTGGGAAGAACTTTCTCCTCATCTCCAGCTTAAACCCCCCTCTGGCACAGCTTGAGACTGTGTCCTCTTGTTCTGGTGTTGGTTGCCCAGGAGAAGAGACCAACCTCCTGCTGTCCACAATCTCCCTTCAGGGAGTTGGAGAGAGCAAGAAGGTCTCCCCTGAGCCTCCTCTTCTCCAGGCTCAGCAACCCCAGCTCCCTCAGCCTCTCCTCACAGGGCTGTGCTCCAGAACCCTCCCCAGCCTCACTGGCCTTCTCTAGACATGTTCAAGAGTCTCAATGTCCTTCTTAAACTGAGGGGCCCAGAACTGGACACAGGACTCAAAGTGTGGCCTAACCAGTGCTGAGTACAGGGCAGAATGACTTCCCTGCTCCTGCTGGCCACACTGTTCCTGATGCAGGCCAGGATGCCATTGGCCTTCTTGGACACCTGGGCACACTTCAGGCTCATGTTCAGACAGCTGTCAACCAGTAACCCCAGGTCCCTCTGTTTGGCAGCTCCAGCCACTCTGACCCCAGCCTGTGCCTCCTTCCCCTCCACACAACTACTTTCTGAAAATCTTTCAAAGACCTCTTTTTCCACCACCACCCTTTAACAGGCTGTTCTGTGCAAACTGTCAGGAAGCCTCTTACTGTTGTCATTACCACAACTTTTAGAGAAACAACCAAAAAGTCCCAGCATGTGTGGTCTCATGCTGTAATAAAGTGCATCCTGTCCACCACATAAATGGCAAAACACATCCTGCTAGTGGTCTCCTCTGGCACTCAGTGCTGGGAAAGTGTGGGTGATGGGGGAAAAGAAAATATTGGGGTATAATTCATGTGACTGATTATAGATCTATTTCGTGATGAAGTGAATCGTACCCTGAAAGATGTCTATAGGGAATCCAGCCTAACTAATATTGAAGCAAACACCTCTGTGACAGACCAGGTCAAGAAACAGCAGCTGTGCAATAGCATGCCATGGCAACCTCATGGAAGACGAACATGGTTTTGCCTGCTCGTATAGCCTAATGACACGGCAATAAAGTGAGGAATTGCTTGCTTCCAGATAGGTCTTATGCAGAACACAATGTACATGGAGTGCAGTGGTCAAACTCCTCTGTTTTTTTCTCAGTACATGAAAAGCCAGTGTGCTCCCTGCACAGAATGGACAGCACTTGGGCTGCTGCATCTTCTGAAGGGTTTCTAGGGAACCAAGCAGTGGCTGTTTTGCTATTCTGTCTTTTTCTGCCTCTCAAGGGAAAAGAATGTTTTGTGTGTGGCGGGGGAACCCTTGAAGCAAGGGGAAGCAAGATGAAAGCTCTGTGGCCTCTCACAATCTTTATTTCTGAATAGAAAAAGGGAGAAACAGCCCAGTTGTGTGACCAGAGGGAATCTGTTTTGAAAAAAAGGTTTTGCTATAAAACTGCCATGAAGTTGAAAGTAAGTTATTCAAGACACTGATCCTACTTCATGTCATGAGTGCTGGGAGTGGAACTACTCTGGTCAGTCTTCACTTTCCAGACTCACTGCAGAAATTTTATGTCTTAAATCCTGGTGACTGAGAATGCTGGTGCTTGCCAAAGTTCTTCTCTCTAATGGGCCTGCCTAAATGAAAGGTGAGCTCAAAGAGAAGCCCACATGAAACATCTTTCTTCCACTTTCTGGCCAAAGACTGTTGACTATATTTGAACATATTTCATCATCAAAGGGTAGCTCAGAGAAAGCTACAGATGAAGGAAAGAAGCATGTAAAATTTAACATAAGGCATGTTAAAAAAATACCAGATGAACAAGAGAAACATCTTAAAACAATAAAATACAGGATGTCTGGACAAACAGCACATGCCACTGGAGTGCTCCAAGTTTGTATTTGATGATTTGAGAATATCAATGATTTGCAGGTTTCAGTCCTTCCCTTCCTTCCCTTCCCTTCCCTTCCCTTCCCTTCCTTCCCTTCCTTCCCTTCCCTTCCCTTCCTTCCTTCCTTCCTTCCCTTCCTTCCTTCCTTCCCTTCCCTTCCTTCCCTTCCTTTCCTTCCTTCCCTTCCTTCCTTCCCTTCCCTTCCCAAACCTTCCCTTCCTTCCCTTCCCTTCCTTCCCTTCCTTCCTTCCCTTCCCCTTCCTTCCTTCCCTTCCCTTCCTTCCTTCCCTTCCCTTCCCTTCCCTTCCTTCCCTTCCTTCCTCTTCTTCCTTCCCTTCCCTTCCTTCCTTCCTTCCTTCCCTTCCCTTCCTTCCTTCCCTTCCTTCCCTTCCCTTCCCTTCCTTCCTTTCCTTCCTTCCTTCCTCTTCCTTTTCCTTCCTTCCTTCCTTCCTTCCATTCCATTCCATTCCATTCCTCTTCCTTCCTTCCATTCCATTCCTTCCTTCCTTCCTTCCTTCCTTCCTTTCCTTCCTTCCCTCCATTCCTTCCCTTCCTTCCTTCCCTTCCTTTCCCTTCCCAACCTTCCTTCCT
Organism: Picus viridis; assembly: GCA_033816785.1. Taxonomy (NCBI): domain Eukaryota; kingdom Metazoa; phylum Chordata; class Aves; order Piciformes; family Picidae; genus Picus; species Picus viridis. The sequence continues at coordinate 94,952,383 of CM066606.1, read as the reverse complement.
TCCTTCCCAAACTCCCAACCTTTCCCTTTCCTTCCCTTCCCAACCCTTCCTTCCATTCCTTCCTTCCCTTCCTTCATTCCTCCTCTTCCTTTCCTTCCAACCTTTCCCCTTATTCCTTTCCTTCCCTCCCTTCCTTCCTTCCTTCCTTCCCTTCTTCCTTCCTTTCCCTTCCTTCCTTCCTTCCTTCCTTCCTTCCCTTCCTTCCTTCCTTCCCTTCCTTCCCTTCCCTTCCCTTCCTTCCCTTCCCTTCCTTCCTTCCAACCTTCCCAAACCTTCCCAAACATTCCAAACCTTCCCTTCCCATTCCTTCATTCCTTCCTTTCCTTTCATTCCTTTCCTTTCCTTCCTTCCATTCCTTCCTTCCATTCCATTCCATTCCCTTCCTTCCTTCCCTTTCCTTCCTTCCTTCCTTCCATTCCATTCCATTCCATTCATTCCTTCCATTCCATTCCATTCCTTTCCAACCTTCCTTTCCTTTCCAACCCTTCCTTCCTTCCAAACCATTCCCTTCCTTCCTTCTTCCTTCCCTTCCTTCCTTCCCAACCCATTCCCTTTTCCATTCCATTCCATTCCATTCATTCATTCATTCCTTCCTTCCTTCCATTCCTTCCTTCCTTCCTTCCTTCCTTCCTTTCCTTCCATTCCTTTCCTTCCTTTCCTTCCTTCTTCCATTCCATTCCTTCCCCAACCTTTCCTTCATTCCAACCTTCCTTCCATTCAACCATTCATTCATTCCTTCCTTCCATTCCTTCCTTCCCAAACCTTTCCTTCCATTCCTTCCATTCCTTTCCCTTCCTTCATTCCAACCTTCCATTCCATTCCTTCCTTCTTTCCTTCCTTTCCTCTTCCTTCATTCCATTCCTTCCTTTCCTTCTTTCCTTCCTTCCTTCCCAACCTTTCCTTCCTTCCCAACATTCCTTCCTTCCCAAACCTTTCCCTTCCTTCCTTCCCAACCTTCCTTCCTTCCCTTCCTTCCTTCCAACCTTCCTTCCCTCTTCCCCAACCTTCCTTCCTTCCTTCCTTCCTTCCATTCCATTCATTCCTTCCTTCCCTTCCTTCCTTCCTTTCCATTCCCTCCATCTTCCTTCATTCCATTCCTTCCTTCCATTCCTTCCTTCATTCCTTTTCAGCCCATTCCGCTCCTTTTCCTTCCATTCCTTTCCTTTCCTTTCCTTTCCTTTCCTTTCCTTTCCTTTCCTTTCCTTTTTCCTTTCCTTTCCTTTCCTTCCTTTCCTTTCCTTTCCTTTCCTTTCCTTCCTTTCCAACCTTCCTTTCCAAACCTTTCCTTTCCCAAACTTTCCTTTCCTTTCCTTTCCTTTCCTTTCCTTTCCTTTCCTTTCCTTTCCTTTCCTTTCCTTTCCTTTCCTTTCCTTTCCTTTCCTTTCCTTTCCTTTCCTTTCCATTCCTTTCCTTTCCTTTCCTTTCCTTTCCTTTCTTCCTTCCTTTCCTTTCCTTTCCTTTCCTTTCCCTTCCTTTCCTTCCTTCCTTTCCTTTCCTTTCCATTCCTTCCTTTCCTTTCCTTTCCTTCCATTCCTTCCTTTCCTTTCCTTCCTTTCCTTTCCTTTCCATTCCATCCATTCCTTTCCTTTCCCTTCCTTTCCATTCCTTTCCCTTCCTTTCCTTTCCTTTCCTTTCCTTCCCTTCATTCCTTTCCTTTTCCATTCCATTCCATTCCCTTTCCATTCTTTCCTTTCCTTTCCTTTCCTTTCCTTTCCTTTCCTTTCCATTCCTTTCCTTTCCTTTCCTTTCATTCTTTCCTTTCCTTTCCTTTCCTTTCCTTTCCTTTCCTTTCCTTTCCTTTCCTTTCCATTTCCTTTCCTTTCCTTTCCTTTCCTTTCCTTTCCTTTCCTTTCCTTTCCTTTCCTTTCCTTTCCATTCCTTTCCTTTCCTTTCATTTCATTTTCCTTTCCTTTTGCTTTCCTTTCCTTTCCTTTCCCTTTCCTTTCCTTTCCTTTCCTTTCCTTTCCTTTCCATTCATTCCTTTCATTCCTTTCCTTTCCTTTCCTTTCCTTTCCTTTCCTTTCCTTTCCCTTTCCCTTTCCATTCCATTCATTCCATTCATTCATTCCATTCCATTCCATTCCATTCCATTCCATTCCATTCCATTCCATTCCATTCCATTCCATTCCATTCCATTCCATTCCATTCATTCCATTCCATTCCATTCATTCCATTCATTCATTCCATTCATTCCATTCATTCCATTACATTCCATTCCATTCCATTCATTCATTACATTACATTCATACATTCGACCATTACATTGGACCTGCGATGCCATTCGGATGATGATGATACGTTGGATACATTCTGGATGATGCATTCATTGTTTGATACATGCATTACATTATTCGTGCATGCATTACGTTACATTACATTACATTGTTGTTCACATTACGTTAAATGCACATTCATTGGACAATTGATGGACGATGCATTCTGGATGATGCATTAGTTCATTGGATGCATTCTGAATGGACCATGCATTCACGTTACGGACCATTCATTTGGATGATGCATTACAGATGATGAATGATGGACCCAGTTGTTCATTACGATGGACATTACAGATGATGCATTCATTGTTCCATTGACCATTATTCGATGCATTGATGCGATGATGCATTGACTACATTAAATTACATTCATTGGTGACTACATTATTCGTTACATTGATAACGTTGTTCATTGTTGCGATGCGATACCATTCACGTTGATGCATTGCATTCATTACGATACATTCACATTACATTATTGATACCATTGAATGGACCGTTAATTGGATGATGCGTTCTGAATGAATGATGCATTGTTATAGATGATGCGTTCTGGATGATACGGATGATGCCATTAAGATGATGGATGATGCGTTGAATGGTACCGATGCATTACGTTATTCATTGCATTACATTGTTGCGACCTGCGTTACATTCCATTGTTGATGCATTATTCGTTACGATGATGCATTGTTGGTGACCTGCGTTGATACCGTTACGTTGCGTTACATTCGTTCCACGTTCCCATTGTTCATTGTTGGTGCCGATGCATTACATTGCGTTGATGCATTGGACCATTGCATTACGTTGTTGATGCATTGATGCGTTACGATGCCGATGCCGTTAATTACGTTACATTGATGCGATGTGCGACCAATGCGATACGTTACGTTATTCACGTTACGTTCGTTGCGATACATTGCGTTATTACGTACGACTACATTGCATTCAGATGTTTACCCAGATGACTGCGTTACGCGTTAGATGATGAATGACCATGCCATTACACAGACATTGCATTACATTACAGACGTTTGTTACGAATATTCCATTACATTACCGTTACAGACATTTAGTGCATTACCAGACATTGCATTACATTACAGATGGTGTTACAGACGTTTGAATATTAGACATTGCAGACCGATACCATTACAGAATGTTCCCGAATGTTGATACATTACGTGCATTACGATGCGATACATTATTATTGTTATTGCGATGATGCATTACATTGTTGTTATTATTACATTAATGCATTACATTACATTGCAGCTACATTACATTATTCATTACATTCTAGCTGATGCATTACATTTTACATTGTTATTCAATGTTCTGAACCTGTTCACATTACATTCCATTATTCATTACAGCCATTGACCATTGCATTACGTGGACGTTGCAGCTACAATACATTACATTACGAATATTCGAGCTCTGAATGATACGAATGATGGTACGAATACAGACCATGCATTACAAGACATTACATTACATGCATTAATGATACAGACTGCGATACAGACCTACCAGATGCATTACAAGATGACTTAGACCATTGCATTGAATGACTGCAGCCATTGAATATTGCATTGAATTGTTACATGCATTACCGGACATTCGAACCGACTGAATGCGGGCTACAGACATTTGAGCGTTGGTGCCAGCCGGGGTATTATTGAACCAGCCATTACAGGCTGAAACGGCGGCGGCGGCAGCGGGGCCCGGCTAACGGGCGGCGGAGCGTAGCGTAAGCGACTCCCTCAATTGTCTGCAGCTCAACAATAATTTTCCAGATGTCATGGTTGAAGGTCCCCAGCACATGCAGAGACTGTATATTGAAGCCTCCTGTAGCTGCAGTAAGAAGGTCATTGTGGCTCCTGATCAGCTGCTCCAGGTAGTATATCAAATCCACAAGGTTCTGCTTTGTTGCCTCTGTCTCCAGTTCTACCCATAAGCTTTTGACCTGCTCATGGCTATTCTCCAGGGACAGCTCTTCATACTCTAATTCAGCCACATAAAGGGCAGCACCTCTGCCCTCTTCCTTGTCTGTACCTTCTGAATAGCCTGTAACCATGATACTGACACCAGTGGGGCTGGATTCATCCCACCATCATGATGGCAATCATTATAGAAGCCAGCACAGTAGCTTGAGTGCCTCATTGCTGCCCATGCTGAGTGTAGTCCCTTAGAAGCATATCATCTGAATATTACTTTTTTAGTGGAGTAACCTTGATCTCCTGAGATGTTTCAGCGGGCTTCTCTGTTTGCTTCACATTTCAAGAGCTCCAGCCCACATCACTGGATCTGACTGTGTTGCAGGGCTTCCAGCACGCCTAGGCAACAGGGCCTATTCTATCACCTCCCCACTGTAGAACAACCCAATTATTGTCACCCTCCCCACTAAAGCCCTATCAAAGGAGTCCCCCACAAGCTCCTGGGCGTGATCCCCTTTCCCCCTGGGCTGTATCCATTTTGATTTAGTTTATGGATTTTCTCTGGTGCACAACAGCTTTTTCTGTTGTTGTTGTTCACCATTTCATGTATAGAACAATGCTGACTTCCTATTGCAAAGGGAGTTTATTAAGATACAAACATTATGTACTCTCAAGCTGGATGCACTCAGTGGTGGTGAATAATGAGCTTTCATTTGATCCATGTCAAGCATTCTTTGTCCTCACTTATTCAAAATTCATGCTTTGTGGTATTTTGCAATGAATCGTGACTCCAACTCAGTAATAATTCTTTGCACTTGGCTCACATGCATGAATTAATTTATCCAGCCTTCACATACTTAGAGTTTGTGTATATCACTGGAAGGCAGAGGTTGGCTGTATTTGTACAGTTATTGATAAACTATAATTTCAGTTTTTCAAAATCTTTGTTGATTGGATTATGTTTTGGCAGAATCTCAGGGTAAATTCATTGGTTCTCGCTCTTACTCTGAAACTCCTCCCACAAATCATTGTGTGCAGATGTAATGCCTGTTTTCCCGTGTTGTGCTACTCATTTCGGGTGCTTGTTTACTTGAGTCCCTTTTCTTATTGAAATATTTATAATGCTGTTCTGTGGTCTCCTGTAAATCAGTCCTGCCAGTGCTAGTCTTCTATGAGCGACAATTACTGTATGTCTACTGACATCCGTGGCTCTCCATGAGCCTCCTTCTCTCGCTTGATCTCCGTGCAATGCCCCCAGTGAGATTATGGGATGAAAAAGTCAAGCTAAAAATAGCTCACAATAAAAGCCTGTTGCCAAAAAAACGCCTATGAAACTACCACACAATACAATACACCAGGTTGAAAGAGACCTTCAAGATCATAGCATCAACCCATCAACCAATCTAACCACTAAACAACTAGCAACCACTGCAACCAAGCACCCATCAAGTCTCCTCCTGAACACCTCCAATGAAGGTGACCACCACCTCCAGCATGGCCGATTCCAATGGGCAACCACTCTCTCTGTATTTATATTTTTTATGGGTTGTTTTGCTACAACCTGCTCATTTTAGTGCTTTGCTTTGATCTTTTCATAGGCCACTTTGCAATTGAATACAGACATTTTGATTTTCTAACTGAAGTGCTTAAAACTAAGATCAAATGGGTGAACCATTCCTCTGTAATAAATGAAGTTATATTTCCTTTTTTTCCCTAATTTAAAGAGCTATCATTATTTTGTGGTCTTCTCTGGTAATGGTGCGCTCAGCATTAAAAAAGCATCTAACATATCTGTTCCTTGTTAGCTATATATACATTTTTATATAGAGCAATAACTTAATTTTTCTTGACTCAGTATTATGTCAAAGCTTATTCATGCCTTGCCCAGTGTTATGAGAAATCAGCAAAATTCATGCATATTTTTGAATTAATTACTTTTGGATGCAGGTTAGTTAATCTTGTTTAGCTTTGTTTGAAATGGTTTATTTAACTTATTTCTGGTGGGTTGTATTTTCATGTTGTCTTTCACATAAAAACACATGAGAATGCTTTCTTGCTGTTCAGTTAGATCTGTAAAGTTTAACAACGATCAAAAGCAAAACTGACTAACGACAGCACTTTGATCAGCTTATCTTTGTTTACTTTCATCTTTTGATTTAAGTGGGTGTTTTATAAACTCAATGGTATGACTGCCAAGTGGGAAACTTCTAAGGGAATCCAAGTGATACAGATTACAAATTACCTATTATCTCTGCAGAATTTTGCTCTTTCTGTGTATCCCTATGTGGCTGTCCAAGCTTCTAATGCAATACTCAGTTACTGTCTAATGATCAGTGTTGGATAATCCTTAAGTCCAGCCAAAATATGGTTTTATGTGAGACTTACAAAGTTAATTACAGATAAACTGATGCCATTAAGAATTGCAATTTTAAGTTGGGCTCAAATTTGATTATTTCATTTATACAACAACCCCATTCATGCAGAAAAACAATTAATATTTTTAAAGCATTATACTTCTATGCAGCTGTGAGTTCAGATACGGTGCTCTTGTTGCTGCCACCATAGTTTATCTCTATAGTGTCCTCAGTGTCCAACCATGCAGGTGGACACAGGGAACAACATATTTGTACCTCCATGAATCCTGCACCCTATAAATTCCATCTGCAAAATCCATTCTCTCCTTTCTCCTCTCTGCCTCTCTTGATGGGAAAGATGCTCCTGGTCAAGCTGTCAACAGTGGGGAGATCTGCGCCTCTTAGGCCTGTCTGGGGACTCATGCCACGAGGAGAAGTGGGGAGTGGGGGAGCAGGGGTGTGTGTGTGTGTCAGTTCAGGTATCTAGCCAGCCTGATGACATTAACCTGGCAGCGGGGAGGAGGAAAGAGCCCCTAGGGCTGGGTATACCCCTTGGGTGGGGGAGAAGCGAAGTAACGGGCTATCGTGGTGTGGGGAATCTGTTTGCTCTCGAATACCGTTGCCACTATGCTTTGTGGTTTTTGTAAACATCACTATTTTGCTTCTTCCATTTATAACTTACATTCAACTCTCCAATCTGTTTCGAGTGATGTTCAGTCCTCTCTTTGCCCTTTCAGGGCAATAGAGGATTCTGTCCAGCTTTGAACCAGAACACCAATCTATGAAAGATCTGACAAAAACTTTAAGCTCTTTTTAGAAATTTTCTTATTGCAAACAGCAGACATATCAATACGTAAATATTTTCATCCATATTTAGTATTTGCTTGTGTGTTTCTGTGTATTTTAAAGTACTATGGGAACAAAATACCAGTTGTAAAAGCTCTCTCAGAAAAGACCCTCTCAATATGTGTTTAAAATTTTCCTAAATGGGAACACAAACAAACACGCAAGATGCAACTGAGAGCAAATAAAATGATGTGTTGGTGGGCATCTTGCATCTGCAAGTCCTGTCTTCTAAGAGTCAAATGTAGCAAAGGCAATACACAAGATTGATCTACTCTTCAAACCACAAGGACAGAATTCTAGAGATCCAGTAGATCCAGTACTACTAAGACAAAGCTGGAGCGACAGTTAGAGGTCAAAGGATAATGGCAGACAATGCTTGTAAAGTGGATAGAAATGGATGGACAAAATGGATATCACATAATATCATAATGTCAATGCAACACAATACAATACAACATGCAAATAAACCAGTTGGAAGAGACCTTCAAGATCATCGCTGGTCCCAACTCACCAACCACTCCAACCTACCCAAATCAGCTAGACCATGGCACCCGGGCACTCCCATCGTGTCTTCCTTCCTGAACATTCCCAATGATGGTAGACTCCCACCACTCCCAGCATTCAGCCCATCCCAACGGGGAATCACTCTCCTGTATAGAACTTCCTCCTAACTCCTCCAGTCCGTAACCTCCCTGGTGCAGCTTGAGACTGTGTCCTCTTGTTTCTGGCCTGATGGAGGTCGAAAGCGTCTTTGATAATCTCAGCTACTTTTCTCGTCTGTTACTAGCTCACCATTTCGTTGCTCTTTCAGGGGATGTTGAGAGGGGGTTACACTTTTTTAACCTTCCTTTTCTGGATTATGTACCTGTAGAAGCCTTCTTGTTTTTTTCTTACATCCTTGCCAGCTCAGTCTCCAGCTGCACCTTGGCCTTCCTGACCTCATCCCCACAAAAACAAAAGCTACACCCCTACACTTTTCCTTGCGGGATGCTCTGTCCCTTCTTCCATTTCCCGTGTAGTCTCAACTTGTCCCTTTGGGTTCCCACCAAACAGGCCACAAACTCAGTGCATGCTGGTCTCTTGTCTTCCTTGACCCATAAAGCTACACATGGGGATTTGAGATCTCTTATGCTCTATAGAAAGCATCATTAAAGATCTGCCAGCTCTCTTCCACTGCCTTGTCCCTGCAGGCTGCTTTCCCATGGGGTCAGCATTTACTAACCTCTTGAAGAGTTGACAGTTTGTTTCCTCCTAAAATTCATCTTAAGAAGCCAAACAATCTAGCACTCAGGAGCCTCTGGATTGCCTAAGCAGATAAATGTAAGTCTACTGTCAGACGGATGTTAGGGTGTTAAAATCCCCAGAAGCCTGAGAGCCATCTAGGATACCTCCTCAAGCTGGAGTAAGACTGTTTCATTAATTTCTGGTGTCTTTTGTAATGGGAAATATATAGCTTCAAATTAAATCAGATATTCTCCAAAAGTCATTAATATTTAAAATAATATAGGGGAGTTAGTTGCAAAATTAGTTTTATTGTATTTCATGCAGTATAGATATTGTTGTTTCATCCACAGAGTGCTATTGGCACTTTGAAACTTAATTGATTGAGGGACTTTTGTTTCTCAGACAGATGCTGAAAATTGTTAGATTGGAAAAGGATTGAAATCAGCATTTATATCTTAATATAAGTATCTTGAAAACAAACAAAAAAACCAGAGGATTTTTGTTGGGTTAGGTTACACCTGTTTTATTTTTTTCCTTTCCCTGTATTCAGGGGCAAGCTAGAGGGCAAAAAGACAGGTAAAGAAGTAAATGGAAAGAAGAATGTTCTGACTTTTCTTACATTTTTTTTAATTGCTTTCATAATATAAAGCCTTTTTTCTTTTTCATATAATTTTTTTATACATCAGTAAAAACCCAGTAACTTTAATGTTCACTGACAAGAAATCTGGAGGAGAATGATGTCTGTTCAAATTGGCATACCCAAACAGGCAGGCAGCTGTTTGAAATCAGTCTCTGTTATGGGCAATTTACTCAAGTTCTAACTCCTGTTTCTGAGTTGTTTTTTTCCTGTACTTATTACAAATCTGTATTTAATCTCAAATATTATTTTTTCTTTGTTTTGTATTTTCTCTCTTCCTTTTTTTGAAATGAAATAAATTCTTGGATCTAGCTACCAGAAATACTAATATTTAGTCTAGATGTACTAGTTGTCGAAACTTCTGCTTTGTAGTGCTACACAATGAAATAAACAAAAATAAAGCAAAAACTGTGGCGTCACTTCAAGCTCTTTTTCCTGTTCATCAAACCTGTAGTTTCTACACATGTTTTTCCATTGCAATAACACTTTGAAAATTTATAATCTGAACAATTAGGTGCCCTTCTTCCCCAATGTTTTGGCTTTCATTGTACTTTCTGAAGAAGCTCCTTCCTTGACTTCATCACACTGACAAAGGCTATGAAATCAAAATCAATTTAGAGCAATCATCAGCTACCTATGCTATCACATCACATTAATTTTGCTATATTTACCCATCTACATATATGCAATTACTGGATTCTTTTTATTTTATTCAGATGCATTAGTCATAGTGACATTCAATTTGGTTACTTTATTAATCATGACAAACAAACTTGTGAATGGGGCCACAGAGAATTTCTAGAAGTCATTGATAATAAACAGTTCTATGTTGCATTGTTTAGTATTTCCAATTATTTTTCTTGTGATGATTCTTCATAATTATGAAGCTCGGATGTGAGGCCCATTCTATTCTACTCCCATTCTAATTCTATTCTATTCTATTCTATTCTATTTGTCTATTCTATTCTATTCTATTCTATTCTATTTCTATTCTATTCTAACCTTTAAAAGCGGCAACGGAATCTGTTCTGCATAAGATCTCTAGGAAAATTTATAATTCAGAGGTCATTTTTTGACAGCTTCTCTCCTTGAAAAAAATATGATTGAAGTTCTTTTATCTTCACCTTCAGTAAATTGGTACCATTATGCCTGCTCTCCAGGTAATAAGAACAAACATAGTTGCGAAGTGGAAAAACAAACCTTTCAGGTAATGGCAACCAATGCAGGAAAGAAAGTGGTTTATGCCATGAAAGTCAGGTGTTGGACTGCTTGGTTCTTCATTGTGACACCTGATGTTTTTCTCTTTTACTCTCATAGTTTTACTTCAAAAGAAAGGTACTTCTGCTTACATGAACAAATGAATAATATAGGCACTGCTTGTAAGTCAATAGTAGGGTTAGTTCAAGAGGCAGACCACAGCTAAATAGATAAACTGAAATAAGGGCTTAAGTGATTAGTTTATTTGTTTGGAATTCTCATGTGATGTTCACATTGTTTCAGTTTGTAGACTTATTTTTATATAAAGGCACTTCTGCTCAAGGAATCAAAGACTAGATAAATAATGAAACTTATAGATCATTTGTGATAGGAAGAAAAATCGCTGAGTTCCAGAGTCTCAGGGATCATGCTTCGGTTTCCAAGCTGCGGCTGGAAAACAATAGGCACATCTCTTAACTCTCTTCTTTATCAGCCAAAATGGAGAGATTAAAATCAACTACGAACAGTGTTGAGGAAGGCCAATTGAGTATTTTTGCTTCTCCCAATCCCTATAGCAAGGCATTTCATCTTTACTAGAGCTGCATAAACCTCCATCTTTCTGGAAAATTTAAAATAGTTTGGTTGTTGCTGGTTTTAAGCTGCTTAATTCCCATTTCTCTGTATTTTCATTTTTTTGCTTTTTCTGGAATGTCTGTAAACTTGGGCTGGAGTTTGAAAAAGCCATTGTCTCCCAGCTAATCAAACCATTTTATGCCGTCACTGAACTACTCTCTTGGACTCACCTGTGCCGTTCCTCTGTTTTTTGACTTTATGTGGTTCAAAGCAGCTTCTAAAGTGTCTCTTTTCTTGGATGCATCCACTCAGACCAGTGCAACAAATTCTAATCTCTACATGAAATTTCAGCATCTGAGCAGAGACCCAGGACGTGTGATCCTTGGCCAGTTAAACTGACCATTGCTAATAGGTGGCAGGAATCAGCTTTTATTACCAGAAAGCTGATTCCATAAGAACTGAGTTCAACAGGCCAAGTGCCAGGCTGGGTCACAACATACAATGATACAGGCTTGGGGAAGAGGGTCAGAAAAGCTGCCTGTTGGAAAAGGAACTTGGGAGTTGATTGGATGAGTTGGCTACACATTAGTCAGCAGTGTGACAAGCTGGCCAAAAAGGCCAACAACTGATAATGTGTGACATCAGAAGTCGTACAGCTGAGATAGCAGCAAGTGACTGTCCTCCTGTAGTTCATTGGTGAAGCCAACACCTCAAATACTGTATTCAGTCAGCCCTCATTACACATTCTAGTTATGTTTGGAGGTGTCTAAAAGCAGCAAAGGTGATGAACGCCTGGATATAAAAGTCTCTGAGTATTATTAGAGGAAGGAAAGAAAGAAAGGTGAGGGAGATTTTGTTTTCTCTAACTACCCAGTGAGTTGCAGTGAGGTCGGGTCAGTCTGTTCTCCCAAATATCACAAACCATTTGAGAGAAGTGGTCTCAATTTGTACTCAGAGGCTAGAGATTTGGATATTAGGGAAAAATCTTTACTGAAAGAGGGCTAAGCATTGGAACAAGCTGCCCATGAAAGTAGTGGAATCACTCTGTCCCAGAACTATTCAAAAACATGTAGATGTAGTGTTTAAGCTTGGGGACATGGATTAGTAATGGACTTGGCAGAGTTAGGTCAATGGTTAAACTTTGATGATCTTAAGGTCTTTTCCAATATTTAAGATCTATGAAAGAAATTAGATAACAACAGTATCATGTTTAGTTTTCTATGAAAATTTTATATTGTTTATTAAACTTCTGCCTTAAAAAATCTGACAATAGTCAGCAAATTTTTCCTCCTATTTAAGCTCATCACAATGATGTAGTAATGAAAGTTCTCTGAGCAAAGTCATGTCAATTAAAACAACAATGTTTATGGTGCTAGTGTATTGTTCTCTCTACTGTTAATGTATTATTACAGAAGATCATATGTAGTTTAATAAATCTTGACTGTCAAATGTAATTTGATTTTAGCCATTGTGAGCTCTGGACATATAAATGGCAAACTGTGAAATAGCATTTGAACATTCTGTTTATAATGAGAGTTTCCTAGCTGCATTATTGAATGTCTGTTGTAATGTATATAGATTATTTCAGTAATAGTATTAACTGTTCTGTGTTGCCTGCAAATCTGTGGATTTCCATAGAGAGAGACTCATCATCATGAGCATCTGTGATTGACAAACTTTTACACTGGTAGTCCTACTCTCTATAGAGCTGGGATTGATGACTAACTTTTCAATGTTGATAAACACTGAATTTTTTTTTTTCAGGAAAAAAACCCCAAAACATATCTTCCATTAATCATAGTCTGATTCCTGTGACTGTGCCTTCCCTACAATAGAAGACATGCAAAAACTTAGCAAATCCGAGAAACCTAAGCTGGCCATACTCAGGTTAATAAGTATCTCAGTCCCAGACTCTGATCAGATACAGAGATCTACTGAGCCGCTTGGACCCCCACAAGGCCATGGGACCGGATGGGATCCATCCTAGGGTGCTGAGATTGCTGACAGATGAGCTGTCCAAGCCACTTTCCATCATTTTTCAGCAGTCCTGGCTCACTGGAGAGGTCCCAGAAGACTGGAAGCTGGCTAACGTGGTGCCCATCCACAAGAAGGGCCGGTTGGATGAGCTGGGGAATTACAGGCCTGTCAGCCTGACCTCAGTGCCAGGCAAGATTATGGAACGGGTCATCTCGAGTGCGATCACACAGCACTTACAGGATGACCAGGGGCTCAGGCCTAGCCAGCATGGATTTAGGAGGGGCAGGTCCTGCCTGACCAACCTGATCTCCTTCTATGATCAGGTGACCCGCCTGGTGGATGTGGGGAGGCCTGTGGATGTGGTCTACCTGGACCTCAGCAAGGCCTTTGACACCGTTCCCCACAGCAAACTCCTGGCCAAGCTGGCAGCCCGTGGCTTGGACAGGAGCACACTGCGCTGGGTTAGGAACTGGCTGGAGGGCCGAGCCCAGAGAGTAATGGTGAATGGCACCACATCCAGCTGGCGGCCTGTCACTAGTGGTGTGCCCCAGGGATCAGGCAGTACTGGGCCCCATGCTCTTCAACATCTTTATTGATGATCTGGATGAGGGCATTGAGTCCATCATCAGTAAATTTGCAGATGACACCAAGCTGGGGGCAGCAGTTGATTTGCTGGAGGGCAGAGAGGCTTTGCAGAGGGACCTCGCCAGGCTGGACAGATGGGCAGAGTCCAATGGCATGAGATTTAACACATCCAAGTGCCGGATTCTGCACATTGGCCACAACAACCCCAGGCAGTGCTACAGGCTGGGGTCAGAGTGGCTGGAGAGTGGCCAGGCAGAGAGGGACCTGGGAGTACTGGTTGATGGTAGGCTGAACATGAGCCTGCAGTGTGCCCAGGCAGCCAAGAAGGCTAATGGCATCCTGGCTTGCATCAGGAAGAGTGTGGCCAGCAGGAGCAGGGAGGTCATTGTGCCCTGTACACTGCACTGGTTAGGCCGCACCTTGAGTACTGTGTCCAGTTCTGGGCCCCTCAGTTTAGGAAGGATGTTGACTTGCTGGAACGTGTCCAGAGAAGGGCAACAAAGCTGGTGAGGGGTTTGGAACACAAGCCCTATGAGGAAAGGCTGAGGGAGCTGGGGTTGCTTAGCCTGGAGAAGAGGAGACTGAGGGGTGACCTTATTGCTCTCTACAACTACCTGAAGGGAGGTTGTAGCCAGGCAGAGGTTGGCCTCTTTTCCCAGGCAGCCAGCACCAGAACAAGAGGACACAGTCTCAGGCTGCGCCAGGGCAGGTTTAGGCTGGATGTTAGGAAGAAGTTCTACACGGAGAGAGTGATTGCCCATTGGAATCGGCTACCCGTGGAGGTGGTGGAGTCACCTTCACAGGAGGTGTTCAGGAGAAGACTTGATGGGGTGCTTGGCTGTATGGTCTAGTTGTTGGGTGGGTTGGATTGTTTGATGGGTTGGACGCGATGATCTTGAAGGTCTCTTCCAACCTGGTGTATTGTATTGTATTGTATTGTATTGTATTGTATTGGACATGTTCCAGCAAGTCAACATCCTTCCTAAACTGAGGGGCCCAGAACTGGACACAGGACTCAAGGTGTGGCTTAACCAGTGCAGTGTCCAGGGGCACAATGACCTCCCTGCTCCTGCTGGCCACACTCTTCCTGATGCAAGCCAGATGCCATTGGCCTTCTTGGCTGCCTGGGCACACTGCAGGCTCATGTTCAGCCTCCCATCAACCAGTACCCCTAGGTCCCTCTCTGCCTGGCGACCCTCCAGCCACTCTGACCCCAGCTTGTAGCACTGCATGGGGTGGTTGTGGCTAACGTGCAGAACCTGGCACTTGGATATGTTAAATCTCATGCCATTGGATTCTGCCCATCTGTCCAGCCTGTCTCTCTGCAAAGCCTCTCTATCCTCCAGCAGATCAACTGCTGCCCCCAGCTTGGTGTCATCTGCAAATTTACTGATGATGGACTCAATGCCCTCCTCCAGATCATCAATAAATATGTTGAAGAGCATGGGCCCAGTACTGATCCCTGGGGCACACCACTAGTGACTGGCCGCCAGCTGGATGTGGCACCATTCACCACCACTCTCTGGGCTCGGCCCTCCAGCCAGTTCCTAACCCAACACAGTGTGATCCTGTCCAAGCCATGGGCTTATAGCTTGGCCAGGAGTTTGCTGTGGGGGACGGTGCCAAAGGCCTTGCTGAGGTCTAGGTAGACTACATCCACAAGCCTCCCCACATTCACCAGGCAGTCACCTGATCATAGAAGGAGATATGGTTGGTCAGGAAGGACCTGCCTTTCCTAAATCCATGCTGGTTAGGCCTGATGCCTTGGCCATCCTGGAAGTGCTGTGTGATCGCATTCAAGATGACCTGTTCCATAACCTTGCCTGGCACTGAGGTCAGGCTGACAGGCCTATAATTCCCTGGCTCATCCAACCGGCCCTTCTTGTGGATGGGCACCACCTTGGCCAGATTCCAGTCTTCTAGGACCTCTCCAGTGAGCCAGGACTGTTGAAAAAAGATGGAGAGTGGCTTGGATAGCTCATCTGCCAGCAATCTCAGAACCCTAGGATGGATCCCATCCAGTCCCACGGACTTGTGGGGGTCCAAGCAGCTCAGAAGATCTCTAAGTGCCTCCTCGAGCAGCGGGAAACTATGCAGCTCTCTGGCTCTTTCTGCCAACTCTGCAGGCCAGCTGTCTGGAAGATGTCCTGCCCCACTAGTAAAAATTGAGGCAAAGAAGGTGCTAAGTACCTCAGCCTTTTCCTCATCCTTTGTTACAACATCCCCTCTGTGTCAACCAGGGAGTGGAGGTTGTCCTTGTCCTTCTTCTTGCTATTGATGTATTTATAGAAGGACTTTTTTTTGTCCTTCACAGCAGAAGCCAGTCTGAGCTCCAAATGTGCTTTTGTCTCCCTAATTTTCTTCCTGCATGTCCTAGCAACATCCCTAAACATTCCGTAGGTTGCCTCCCCTTTCTTCCAAAGATGATACACTCCCTTTTTTCCCCTTAGTTCTATTAAAAGTTCATTACCCATCCAGGCTGGCCGTCTGCCCCAGCAGCTCATCTTCCGGGACACTAGCACAGCCTGTTCCTGCACCTTCAAGAGTTCTGTCTTGAAGCAGGTCCAGCTCTCCTGGACCCCTTTAATTTTAAGGGCTTTATCCCAAGGAACCTTCTGAGTTAGTTCCTTGATTAACCTGAAGTCTGCCCTCCTGAAGGCCAGAGTGGAGGTCTTCTTGCTCCCCCTCTTGGCTTGACTGAATACCGAAAACTCAATTATCTCGTGGTCACTGGTGCCTAAACACCTTTCAACCACCACATCACCCACCAGCCCTTCCCTGTTGGTGAAGAGGAGTTCAAGCAGAGCCTCACCCCTGGTAGGCTCGCGCAGCACCTGGGATAAGAAGCTGTCCTCCATGCACTCTAAGAACCTCCTAGACTGCCTCCTCTCTGCTGTGTTGAGATCCCAGCAGATATCAGGCAGGTTGAAGTCACCCATGAGAACAAGGTCAGGCAATCTTGAGACAGCCTTAAGCTGCCTATAAAAAGCTTCATCTACGTCTTCCTCCTGGTTGGGAGGTCTATAGCAGACTCCAACCAGGATGTCTGCCCTGCCGATCTTCCCTCTAATTCTCACCCACAAGCACCCAAACCATTCATCCCTGATCTCCATCTCAACGGCCATCTAGTGCCTCCCTGATGTACAGGGCCACCCCTGCACCCCTTCTTCCTTGCCTGTCTCTCCTGAAGAGCCTGTAGCCATCAATTGCAGTGCTCCAGTCATGTGAGTCGTCCCACCATGTCTCTGTGATGGCACCTACATCATAATTTTCCTGCTGCAACAAGGCTTCCAGCTCCTCTTGTTTGTTACCCATGCTTCGTGCATGAGTGCACATGCACTGCAGCTGGACTGCTGGTTTCACCTCTAGCTCTAGCTTATCACCCCCAGACTCCTGCCTGAGGGCACTGGTTTCAGCCCCTTCCCCCTTCGGAGCTAGTTTCAAGCCCTATCAATGAGACCTGACAATTCCCTTCCCAGAATCTTTTTCCCTTTGAGGGACAGGCCATTCTCGTACACTGTGATCTTTCCCCTCCTCTGGGACAGATGTACTCCATCTATTGTCAGCTGACCTGGTGCAGTAGAAAGTTCCCCAAGATCAAAAAACTCAAAATTCTTTTGACTGCACCAGCCTCCAAGCCACTTGTTGACTACAGCTGCTGACCTGTTCCTTATCGTATTCCCTCCTGCAACTAACGCTATCAATGTTAAAATTATTTGTGCACTTGACCCCTCAACCAGATCTCCCAAGGCCCTGAGGTCATTTTTGATAGCCCTGGGAATTATGGTAGCAACATCATCATTCCCTAACTGCATAACCAATAAGGGATAATAGTCAGAGGGCTGTATCAGACTGGGCAGCCTTCTGGTAACATCTTCAACTTGATCTCCTGCTTGGCTAATAACTTCCCTATGAGATGGGTCCGGCCTACATATGGGACCCTCTGTTCCCCTCAGGAGGCAATCACCAATAACAATTACCCTCCTCTTTTTTTTGAGGGAGCATGTCCTGATGCCAGGGGAAGGCTGTTTAACCTTAGGCTGCTTTGCCTTAGGCTGTTTAACCTTAGGCTGTTTAGCCACAGGGATAACCCCAGTTGGTGCACCCTCTGGCATCAGTATCACCTCACCCTCGATCTCCAGTGCCCCATACCTGTTTTCCAAGGGCAGCAAGGAAGGTGGGGGGAGGCAAGGAGGTTTTAATTTGTGTCTTTTGAGAGGAACCTGCATCCATTCCCCTCTGCTTTTCGAACAACCAGTCTCTGCTGGGGGAGCCTGTGGAGCCTGCTTACTCGGATTCATCTCTTTCCTCCTCGGGCTTATCTCTTTTCTGCATTCCCATACATCTCTAAGACTAGCAACCTCATCCTTTAGTCTGGCCACCAGGTTGAGCAGATAGCCAATCTGCTCACACCTAATGCAAGAGATGCTTCCACTACCCTGCATCTCAAGAGCCAGGCTCCAGCACTCACCACAGCCAGATACCTGGACAGCTACCTGCTTGTGTTCTATCTCAGTCTGGGTCGACACTGATCTTTTTAAGGAGATTTTGCTGTGTCTTACAACCATGCTGCCCCGGCCACAGCACCCACTGGACAAAAAATTTAGAAAAAGTGCGGCGGTGCGCGAGAGCACAAGAGAGCACCCGAGCAGGAGGCTGCCGCCGAGCGGAGCCCCGCGAGTCGCTGTCCCTTGTCTAAATTCCGCCGCCGAAGGCGCTGGGCTCACGAGGTGAAATTTGTCATTGTATTAATACTAAATATTCATTTAAACTAAAATCCCCATTGGATTTGTACTTCATTATTGATACAATCCTTATCAATGCTAGGACACTGCAGGAGTTAGCTTTTCTTGACTTATTTATGTACTCTAAATATAGCAGTCATGAATCAAATTGGAAGTACATTTATAAATATTTTATGGGGGATGAATAATGGATTCTTAGATACCTTAATAAGTGACTAATCAATCATTATGGAATCCACAGGTCAGAGGTTACTTCTAAATATGGCAAATAAACCAGATGAATAATAGGCTGTCCAGAAACTATCGTCCTAGAAGGTGCTTATAACTATATAGATAATCATTTATATCCATAATATGCACATAACTAGACTTGATGAATAATATAAGAAGAAACAAAATGTAAGCCAGAGACATCTATTGTGTAAGCTACTGCAAACAATTAATCCTATTTTTCAAGCAGTTCTGAAGCTGGGAAAAAACAAAGAGAACTTGAATATTGCCAATGAACATAGGGATAGTGTCCCCTCAAAATCATGTTTTTGTTTTTCAGCTGATTTGTGGAAGGCACTGTTCATCTACAAATCTTTCTATAAGCAGTTCTTAGTATACAATTAGTATGACAGGTGGCAGTTTATTTTTGCATGGTTACTACTCAGGATTCCTTCAGAGATCTATCTATATCTGTAAATAAGGAAGTCAGATTTCCTCATCAACATTTTCTTATGCTATATGAAATACTGTTTTGCATATATAGTTTGCAGATGCACAGACATGGTAATTATGGTCAACATGAAAGACTGTGGAGAATCAAAAACTTCTAACAAAGGATGCTGTAGGGTTGCAGCCAAGCCAAATACTTTGATGGTACCTAAATATCTAACCATCATCTGACATGATGATCATATAGAATACTATGATTATCAGTATTTTCTGTCCAACAGAAAAAAGAACAATATTATAGCCTCCAGTGAGCTTCCAAATCGTGTCCCTGAATGGCAGGTCATGTATATTGCATAATGTGGATTAACTCTTCTTAAAGGGCTTGTAAGGAAAGATAGATATAGGAAGCAGAGTACACTGTTTTTAACAAAAGACAAACTTAACAATTATAGTTCATTGATAGCTTTTTCTTTCTAAAATAATAACATTTTTATTTAAATAAAATACTTTTGTATTTTTAACAAGATGACATAATTAATTCATTGTCTAGTCTTCTTTTAGTTTGTTAACCCCCAAGTTCTTTCTGAGAGCCTTTAAAGTTAAGAAGTCTTTTAAGACTGCTTCAGCAAATTAAATAATCCAAAGGAAAAACTTGAAAGTCAACTGATAGTGTCAGCTAAACAGTTTAAGCTCTCCAGCTTCAGTCTCCATAGGCAGCAATTACGTTTTGAAGGAAAATGTTTTACAATTGTAATTACACATAATAGGAGGAATATATTTTTCCCTTTATCCTACTCCCATGGTGAGTCAATTTAATTTTTAAATACAAGAGACATAATTGATTTTAGCCCTAGATTAGTACTGAAAATGATCTATATGTGCTTTCACTAATGGAACAAGAGAATTGGCATTCCTCAGGGACCACAACCCAACCCCATTCATGGCAGCAATTATTAGACTCTGACAGGTTAGCTACTGGGAACAGGGGGCATAGAATACCCTGCTGATTAACAGTCTAGTGAAATAATTAATGTTATGCTCTTCTCATTTAATTATGGATTATTCACAAATATATTATTATTATAGACCGCAAAGGGAAGTGGCTGTGCAGAGTTTTGACTTCATCTGTGGTGCTCAGAAGGCATTTTGCAAAGGTTTAAGGATCAAATTATTTTGCTTAGAAAAGACTTTCTGATTTGTTTCTGACATTTAAAAAATGGGCAACTTTTCCAATTTCACTATGGCCTGATTCAACATGTACGGAAATAGGAAGTTATACACTGATTTCAATGGTATTATACCAGGATTAAATGTATAAGGCTGTACTATGATTGTAAAGCTACTTGTTCTTTATATATATATTATAGTAATGGGTGAACAATCAGCAACAATGCACCTTGTCCAGTTTCATCCTGTGTTCCGTAATAGTTTATAGCAATCAAGATATGTCCTTTCGCAGGCTGATATAAGAAATAAGAATAAGGAAAAGCCCGTAGATTCCAAGTGCTTTTTTTTTTTTTAAGACATGATAACTCCAATCAATTTGGATTGCAAATAATTTACTTTTATTAAAATGAAAATGAAATTAATGGGGAAACACTCATAACATCTGGGAAATGCCAGCCTCTGTAGTTACTGACCAGCCAGATCATTTATGGGTAATTCGACCCACCTTTAAATTCAAGTGACTTACACACACATGGGCATATGGACTTAATTACCTTGCTTTAATAATGAAAATATGATTATTTCTCCTAAATATTTGTTTGTTTGCTGAAAAACAGTATCTCACATATCTCACCTGAGTTGCTGTTTTGCTAGTTTCCAGTTGAACAATTCCTGGGCTTCAGGTTTATTTTATGCTCTTCGCACAGTTTGCACTCAGATTAGATATGCCAGGGCTAGTGAGGAAAAACCAGCCCACTTTCAAGCACAGGAGTTCAGATTCACACTTACTGTTAAAACTTGATATTTGCAGTGACATGCAATTATGCAGATCATTGATCCTTTCTGCCATTCAAGAAATAAGACATTAAACTCTGAAGAAGATGCACTGAAACATTTCTAAGTAAGTTGTATGCTCAGAATGTTCTTGTAATTCTTGTGACATGTCCTTGATACTGTACAGATTTTGGTGTAGACAAATTCAAGTAGAGTCCTGCTGACTCCAAGCTAGACAGGACATTAACATTTTGTTACACATGAAACTTGTATCCTGTATCTCAAATCCTTTTTCTGTGTATTCTCTTTGTTGTTTTTTTTTTTTGGGGGTGGTGGTGGTAGTGGTTGTTTAGGTCTTTTTTTTTGTTTGTTTGTTTGGGGCTTTTTTGTTTAGTTTTATTTTGGCTTGATTTGGTTTTTTGTGCTTGTTGTTACTGCTTCACTTTTTAACAGAGTTCTAGAATCACAAAATCATAGAATGGTTTGGATTGTAAACAACCACCAAAGATCATCTAGTCCAACCTCCTCTGCAGTGAGTGAGGACATTCACCATTAGATCAGGTTGCCCAGAGCCCTGTTGAGCCTGGCTGTGAATGTCTCCAAGGATGGGGCTTCAACTACCTCCCTGGGCAACATGTTCCAATGTTCCACTGCCCTCATGGTAAAGAACTTCCTCCTAACGTCCAAACTAAATCTACTCTTCTATAATTTAAAACCGTTGTCCCTCATCCTATCACTGCAGATCTTTGTAAACAGTCTTTTCCCAGCCTCCTTGTAGGCCCCCATCAGGTACTGCTAGGGCATTATTAGGTCTTCCCAAAGTCTTCTCTTCTCCACGCTGAATCACCCAAACTCACTGACACTGTCCTCACAGAAGAGGTGTTCTAGCCCCTCTGGTCATTTTCATGGCCTTCCTTTGGACCTGCTCCATCAGGTCCATTTACTTCTTGTCTTGAGGGCACCAGAGCTGGAAGCAGTACTCCAGGTGAGGCCTTACCAGAGCAAAGTGGCACAATCACTTCTCTCAGTCTGGTGGCCATGCTTCTTTTGATGCAGCATAGGATGTGATGGGCCTTCTGGACTGAAAGCACACACTGTTGGCTCATGTCCAGATGTTGGCACTCTTACAGGCACTTGCTGAACAATGCAAGCAATGCTGGAAATATTTGTTCCCTCAGCAGAATAATGAGGCCTGTTATTTGGGAAGGAATCTGCTGTTCACTACAGCAACTCAAGAGTGAGTAATCAGACCTAAGCCTGGACACATGTCCCAAACAGACAAAAAGCCTCAAAAATGCTCCAAACCAGACAATGAAGCAGAAGCTAGTAGATCTGTTTTTTCAGGCTTGCCTGAACATGTTTTACAGACAGAATGAGCCAGGTGGGTGTGCTTTTGGCCACGTTTGGAAGTAAGGTTTTCTATCAGTTGCAATATCAGGGTTTTATCCCTAGATCTGTGTTGCTACTGGCCATTATTGTCTCAAGAAATACCAGCCCAAAGAGCCAGACCCTTGTCTTGCAATTGTCCGTGCTCTGGAAGGAGCCACAAGCTTCACTTGGAAGCCAAACTGTGTTTCAGTTCACCCAGACAAGACAGCAAAGACCCCTTGCTATTCTCAGCGTTGTAAAGCCCAGGAGCAGACATGCGTCTTGCCGGGCCGAGAGGCAAAACCCCAGAGGAGCTGAGTCCATGGGACAGTTTTGTTCGACTGGAGCAAGGAGCGAGAACTGCTGTGAAAGGATTGCAGCTGAGGTACCTCCTTTCTACAAAGCTTTCAGCTACACATCCTGCCTCAGCAATAAGCTGCAGACACCAACAGAAAGTGAAACTCTGCTCCTGCAACTTCCACATGGTTGACACCATTTTGGTTTTGTCTAGGTCTTAACGTGTGCCACGAGGTACCAGGATCAGTGAGTAATTACAATATCTGATTTTTCTTAGCATCTATTGAAGGTCTGTTGCCCTAGGGAATTCTGGAGTTCCCCCCAAGTCATGGGCCATCGCTGGCTTCGTTGCTGATGTCCCCTTTCTTTACAGTTTAAGTGCTGGTTTTTGTTTCTGGATTTTTGTACATACTGTTAAAACAATACAATACAATACAATATACCAGGTTGGAAGAGACCTTCAAGATCATCGCGTCCAACCCATCAAACAATCATCTCGAGTGCGATCACACAGCACTTACAGGATGACCAGGGGCTCAGGCCTAGCCAGCATGGATTTAGGAGGGGCAGGTCCTGCCTGACCAACCTGATCTCCTTCTATGATCAGGTGACCCGCCTGGTGGATGTGGGGAGGCCTGTGGATGTGGTCTACCTGGACCTCAGCAAGGCCTTTGACACCGTTCCCCACAGCAAACTCCTGGCCAAGCTGGCAGCCCATGGCTTGGACAGGAGCACACTGCGTTGGGTTAGGAACTGGCTGGAGGGCCGAGCCCAGAGAGTAATGGTGAATGGCACCACATCCAGCTGGCGGCCTGTCACTAGTGGTGTGCCCCAGGGATCAGTACTGGGCCCCATGCTCTTCAACATCTTTATTGATGATCTGGATGAGGGCATTGAGTCCATCATCAGTAAATTTGCAGATGACACCAAGCTGGGGGCAGCAGTTGATTTGCTGGAGGGCAGAGAGGCTTTGCAGAGGGACCTCGACAGGCTGGACAGATGGGCAGAGTCCAATGGCATGAGATTGAACACATCCAAGTGCCGGATTCTGCACATTGGCCACAACAACCCCAGGCAGTGCTACAGGCTGGGGTCAGAGTGGCTGGAGAGTGGCCAGGCAGAGAGGGACCTGGGGGTACTGGTTGATTGTAGGCTGAACATGAGCCTGCAGTGTGCCCAGGCAGCCAAGAAGGCTAATGGCATCCTGGCTTGCATCAGGAAGAGTGTGGCCAGCAGGAGCAGGGAGGTCATTGTGCCCCTGTACACTGCACTGGTTAGGCCGCACCTTGAGTACTGTGTCCAGTTCTGGGCCCCTCAGTTTAGGAAGGATGTTGACTTGCTGGAACGTGTCCAGAGAAGGGCAACAAAGCTGGTGAGGGGTTTGGAACACAAGCCCTATGAGGAAAGGCTGAGGGAGCTGGGGTTGCTTAGCCTGGAGAAGAGGAGACTGAGGGGTGACCTTATTGCTCTCTACAACTCCCTGAAGGGAGGTTGTAGCCAGGCAGAGGTTGGCCTCTTCTCCCAGGCATCCAGCACCAGAACAAGAGGACACAGTCTCAGGCTGCGCCAGGGCAGGTTTAGGCTGGATGTTAGGAAGAAGTTCTACACGGAGAGAGTGATTGCCCATTGGAATCGGCTACCCGTGGAGGTGGTGGAGTCACCTTCACAGGAGGTGTTGAGGAGAAGACTTGATGGGGTGCTTGGCTGTATGGTCTAGTTGTTGGGTTGGTTGGATTGTTTGATGGGTTGGACGCGATGATCTTGAAGGTCTCTTCCAACCTGGTGTATTGTATTGTATTGTATTGTATTGTATTGTATTGTATTGTATTGAATTGAATCCAACCCACCCAACAACTAGACCATACAGCCAAGCACCCCATCAAGTGTTCATGTTCAAGTTCTCATGGGTGACTTCAACCTGCCTGATATCTGTTGGGATCTCAACACAGCAGAGAGGAGGCAGTCTAGGAGGTTCTTAGAGTGCATGGAGGACAGCTTCTTATCCCAGGTGCTGCGTGAGCAAGAAGACTTGATGGGGTGCTTGGCTGTATGGTCTACTTGTTGGGTGGGTTGGATTGTTTGATGGGTTGGACGCGATGATCTTGAAGGTCTCTTCCAACCTGGTGTATTGTATTGTATTGTATTGTATTGTAAGTCTTCTCCTCAACACCTCCAGTGAAGGTGACTCCACCACCTCCACGGGTAGCCGATTCCAATGGGCAATCACTCTCTCCGTGTAGAACTTCTTCCTAACATCCAGCCTAAACCTGCCCTGGCAGAGCCTGAGAATGTGTCCTCTTGTTCTGGTGGTGGCTGCCTGGGAGAAGAGGCCAACCTCTGCCTGGCTACAACCTCCCTTCAGGTAGTTGTAGAGAGCAACAAGGTCAGCCCTCAGTCGCTTCTCCAGGCTAAGCAACCCCAGCTCCCTCAGCCTTTCCTCATATGGCTTCTGTTCCAAACCCCACACCAGCTTTGTTGCCCTTCTCTGGACATGTTCCAGCAAGTCAACATCCTTCCTAAACTGAGGGGCCCAGAACTGGACACAGGACTCAAGGTGTGGCTTAACCAGTGCAGTGTCCAGGGGGAGAATGACCTCCCTGCTCCTGCTGGCCACACTCTTCCTGATGCAGGCCAGGATGCCATTGGCCTTCTTGGCTGCCTGGGCACACTGCAGGCTCATGGTCAGCCTACAATCAACCAGTACCCCTAGGTCCCTCTCTGCCTGGCCACTCTCCAGCCACTCTGACCCCAGCCTATAGCACTGCCTGGGGTTGTTGTGGCCAATGTGCAGAACCCAGCACTTGGATGTGTTCAATCTCATGCCATTGGACTCCACCCATCTGTCCAGCCTGTCGAGGTCCCTCTGCAAAGCCTCTCTGCCCTCCAGCAGATCAACTCCTGCCCTCCAGCTTGGTGTCATCTGCAAATTTACTGATGATGGACTCAATGTCCTCCTCCAGATCATCAATAAAGATGTTAAAGAGCATGGGGCCCAGTACTGATCCCTGGGGCACACCACTAGTGACAGGCCACCAGCTGGATGTGGCACCATTCACCACCACTCTCTGGGCTCGGCCCTCCAGCCAGTTCCTAACCCAACGCAGTGTGCTCCTGTCCAAGCCATGGGTGCCAGCTTGGCCAGGAGTTTGCTGTGGGGGACTGTGTCAAAGGCCTTGCTGAGGTCCAGGTAGACCACATCCACAGGCCTCCCCACATTCACCAGGCGGGTCACCTGATCATAGAAGGAGATCAGGTTGGTCAGGCAGGACCTGCCCTTCCTAAATCCATGCTGGCTAGGCCTGATCCCTTGGCCATCCTGTAAGTGCTGTGTGATCGCACTCGAGATGCTGCATCAGGAGAAGTGTGACCAGCAGGTCAAGGGTGGTGCTTCTCCCCCTCTACTCAGCTCTGGTGAGACCCCACTTGGAGTACTGCGGCCAGTTCTGGAGCCCCTATTACAGGAGGGACGTGGACGTGCTGGAACGTGTCCAGAGAAGGGCCACGAGGATGATCAGAGGGCTGGAGCACCTCTCCTATGAGGACAGACTGAAGGAGTTGGGGCTGTTCAGTCTGGCGAAGAGAAGGCTCCCAGGTGACCTCATTGTGGCCTTCCAGTATCTGAAGGGGGCCTACAGGAAGGCTGGGGAGGGACTTCTCAGGATCTCAGGTAGTGATAGGACTAGGGGGAATGGAATGAAGCTGGAAATGGGGAGATTCAGGCTAGATGTGAGGAAGAAGTTCTTCCCCATGAGAGTGGTGAAGGCCTGGAATGGGTTATCCAGGGAGGTGGTTGAGGCCCCGTCCCTGGAGGTGTTTAAGCCCAGGCTGGACGAGGGTCTGGCCAGCGTGATCTAGTGTAGGGTGTCCCTGCCCATGGCAGGGTGGTTGGAACTAGATGATCCTTGTGGTCCCTTCCAACCCTGACTGATTCTATGATTCTATGATTCTATGATTCTAAGATGACCTGCTCCATATTCTTGCCTGGCACTGAGGTCAGGCTGACAGGCCTATAATTCCCTGGCTCATCCAACTGGCCCTTCTTATGGATGGGCACCACCTTGGCCAGCTTCCAGTCTTCTGGGACCTTTCCAGTGAGCCAGGACTGCTGAAAAATGATGGAAAGTGTTACTTGTTCTTGCTGGTGAGGTATATGTTCCACGACTGAACATCTTGAACCTGTAAATAGGTTTTATTTAATATTTTTCATGGGATTTTTTATGATTAATAAATTATTAATTTTTCCTAATCGCTTTGCTTATTGAATATTAAAATAACCTTTTTATTGACTATATAAACATGACATATAAGAACCAGTGTCAAAGATGTCCCTGCTCACCTCAAGGTAGTTGGACTAGAAGACCTTTAATGGCCCTTCGCACCCAATCCATTATATGATTTTATGAACAATACAGCAAGTATCATGCTTCAGAAGCTTTCTACATTATTAACAAGAACATAGATGTAAAGTGTAATGTGTTGGTGAAAAGATAAATAAAACTGCATTACACCAAAGATGGTGTCTAGCAACCATCAAGTCCTCAAGTGAAAAGCCTGTAAACACAGGCAGATATGTTGTAAGCATGCCTCGTGGTGTTTGACAATCCAAAAAGGGTTTAGACAGCATTTGCATCCAGCAATGTTTTGTATATCTTTGATGACTTTACACCTTTACACGTGTAATTTTTGGTGTTATTTCTAATTAAGATCACTCTCCATCATAGAGTTAATAAAAGAAAGATGAAAAATATAATCCAGCCTGGTTGGGAATACAAAAAATCTTTTTCCTAGCAAAACAAACAAACAAACAAACCAACAACAAACACAAATACCCCAACTAACAAAAAACCACCAAGCTACTGTACTGACAAGTGGGCAGCAGAGGTTTGGGAATAAAAATAGCAACATAAAGCTAATATCAAGGTAATGAAATAAATAGCTGCAATGAAATACTCTCTTTGGTGTCTGTCTAGCAGTCCTTATTGCTTCAGGTTTACTGAAAGACTAGTGAAGCTTCAGCAGTTTTGGACTCTACAAGGACATGCCTATCCTCCAGAGATCACATGAATAACAAACAAAAGACAAAAATGTCTTATCCAGAAGATCCAACAGAGAAGGACTTGTGGGAGATGTGGTGGTTGGAGGCTGTCTGGGCTCCAGTGACCATGAGATAATTGAGTGTTCAATATGCAGTCAAGCCAAGAGGGGCAGCAACATAACCACCACTCTAGACTTCCAGAGTGCAGACTTCAGGTTATTCAAGGAACGAACTCAGAAGGTATCTTGGGAAACAGCCCTTAGAAACAACAAGGTCCAAAAGAGCTGCAGCTGCTTCCAGAAAGAACTCTTGAAAGCTCAGAACAGGCTGTGCCAATGCGCCAGAGATGAGCCCAGGGGCAAACACCTGGATGGGCAATGAGCTCCTGGGTTAATTAAGGAGACAAAAGAGAAGGTATCATCTTTGGAAGGAAGGAGAGGTGACCCATGGAATGTTTAAGGTTGTTGCTAGGTAATGCAGGAAGAAAAAAAGGGAGGCAAAAGCACATTTGGAGCTTAGACTGGCCTCTGTTGTGAAGGAAAACAAAAAATCCTTCTATAAATATACCACTGGCAAAAGGAGGGCAAGGACAACCTCCACTCCATGGTGGACATGGAGGGGAACATAATAACTAAAGATGAGGAAATAGCAGAGGTACTTAACACATTCTTTGCCTCCATTTTTAATACCAGGATAAGTTGTCTGCAGGACAAGTGGCCTCCTGAGCTGGCAGATGGAGGCAGGGAGCAGGATAGTTCCCCTGTGAACCAGGAGGAAGGAGTTAGAGACATCCTCAGTTGTTTGGATCCCCACAAGTTCATGGGACCGGGTGGGATCCATCCTAGGGTGCTGAGCGAGCTGGCAGATGAGCTGCCAAGGCACTCGCCATCATTTTTCAGCAGTCCTGGCTCACTGGAGAGGTCCCAGATGACTGGAAGCTGACCAACGTGGTGCCCATCCACAGGAAGGGCCAGTTGGATGAGCCAGGGAATTTCAGGTCTTTCAGGCTGACCTCGGTGCAAGGCAAGGTTATACAATAAGACAATACAATGCAATACAACACAATAAACCTGGTTGGAAGAGACCTTCAAGATCATCACGTCCAACCTACCAACCAATCCAACCCACCCAAATAACTAGAATATGGCACTAAGCACCCTAACAAGTCTCCTCCTGAACACGTCCAAAGATGCTGACTCCACAACCTCCCTGGGCAGTCCATTCCAATGGGCAATCACTCTCTCTGTATAGAACTTCCTCCTAACATCCAGACTAAACCTCCCCAGGAGAAGCTGGAGACTGTGTCCTCTTGTTCTGGTGCTGGCTGCCTGGGAGAAGAGGCCAACCTCTGCCTGGCTACAACCTCCCTTCAGGTAGTTGTAGACAGCAAGAAGGTCACCCCTCAGTTGCTTCTCCAGGCTAAGCAACCCCAGCTCCCTCAGGCTCTCCTCATAGGGCTTGTGTTCCAAACTCCTCATCAACTTTGTTGCCCTTCTCTGGACACGTTCCAGCAAGTCAACATCCTTCCTAAAGTGAGGGGCCCAGAACTAGACACAGGAATCAAGGGGTGGCCTAATCAGTGCAGTGTACAGAGGCAGAATGACTTCCCTGCTCCTGCTGGCCACACTCTTCCTGATGCAGGCCAGGATGCCATTGGCCTTCCTGGCTGCCTGGGCACACTGCAGGCTCATGGTCAGCCTACAATCAACCAGTACCCCCAGATCCCACTCTGCCTGGCCACTCTCCAGCCACTCTGACCCCAGCTTGTAGCACTGCATGGGGTTGTTGTGGCCAATGTGCAGAACCCAGCACTTGGATGTGTTCAATCTCATGCCATTGGACTCTGCCCATCTGTCCAGCCTGTCGAGATCCCTCTGCAAAGACTCTCTGTCCTCCAGCAGATTGGTGTCGTCTGCAAATTTACTGATGATGGACTCAATGCCCTCCTCCAGATCATCAATAAAGATGTTAAAGTGCATGGGGCCCAGCACTGATCCTTGGGGCACACCACTAGTGACAGGCCGCCAGCTGGATGTGGCACCATTCACCGCCACTCTCTGGGCTCGGCCTCCAGCCACTTCCTAACCCAACGCAGTGTGATCCTGTCCAAGCCATGGGCTAGACAGCTTGGCCAGGAGTTTGCTGTGGGGGACGGTGCCAAAGGCCTTGCTGAGGTCTAGGTAGACTACATCCACAGGCCTCCCAACATCCACCAGGCGGGTCACCTGATCATAGAAGGAGATATGGTTAGTCAGGAAGAACCTGCCTTTCCTAAATCCATGCTGGCTAGGCCTGATCCCTTGGCCATCCTGTAAGTGCTGTGTGGTCGCACTCAAGATGACCTGCTCCATAATCTTGCCTGGCACTGAGGTCAGGCTGACAGGCCTATCATTCCCTGGCTCATCCAACCGGCCCTTCTTGTGGATGGGCACCACCTTGGCCAGCTTCCAGTCTTCTGGGACCTCTCCAGTGAGCCAGGACTGTTGAAAAAGATGGAGAGTGGCTTGGACAGCTCATCTGCCAGCAATCTCAGCACCCTACAATGGATCCCATCCAGTCCCACGGACTTGTCGGGGTCCAAGCAGTGCTTCCCCTCCAACTTCCCCCTCCTGGAACAGCAGGAAACTACGCAGCTCCCAGGCTCTTTCTGCCAGCTCTGCAGGCCAGCTGACTGGAAGATGTTCTGTCCTGCTAGTAAAAATTGAGGCAAAGAAGGTGATAAGTACCTCTGCCTTTTCCTCATCCTTTGTTACAATGTTCCCCTCTGTGTCAACCAAGGAGTGGAGCTTGTCCTTGCCCTTCTTCTTGCTATTAATGTACTTTCAGAAGGACTTTTTTTGTCCTTCACAGCAGAGGCCAGTCTGAGCTCTAAATGGGCTTTTGCCTCCCTAATTTTCTTCCTACATGTCCTAGCAACATCCCTAAACATTCCATGGGTTGCCTCCACTTTCTTCCAAAGATCACAGTATCACAGTATCACAGTATCGCCAAGGTTGGAAGTGACCTCGAAGATCATCGACTCCGACCTGTAACCACAGACCCCACGACTAGACCATGGCACCAAGTGCCACATCCAGTCCCCTCTTGAACACCTCCAGGGATGGCCTCTTTTTTCCCTTACTTCTATTAAAAGTTCATTACCCATCCAGGCTGGCCGTCTGCCCCAGCGGCTCATCTTCCGGGACACTAGCACAGCCTGTTCCTGCACCTTCAAGAGTTCTTCCTTGAAGCAGGTCCAGCTCTCCTGGACCCCTTTAATTTTAAGGGCTTTATCCCAAGGAACCTTCTGAGTTAGTTCCTTGAGTAACCTGAAGTCTGCCCTCCCGAAGGCCAGAGTGGAGGTCTTCTTGACTGAATACCGAAAACTCAATTATCTCATGGTCACTGGCACCTAAACACCTTTCAACCACCACATCACCCACCAGCCCTTCCCTGTTGGTGAAGAGGAGTTCAAGCAGAGCCTCACCCCTGGTAGGCTCACGCAGCACCTGGGATAAGAAGCTGTCCTCCATGCACTCTAAGAACCTCCTAGACTGCCTCCTCTCTGCTGTGTTGAGATCCCAGCAGATATCAGGCAGGTTGAAGTCACCCATGAGAACAAGGTCAGGCAATCTTGAGACAGCCTTAAGCTGCCTATAAAAAGCTTCATCTACATCTTCCTCCTGGTTGGGAGGTCTATAGCAGACTCCAACCAGGATGTCTGCCCTGCCAATCTTCCCTCTAATTCTCACCCACAAGCACCCAAACCGTTCATCCCTGATCTCCATCTCAATGGTATCTAGTGCCTCCCTGATGTACAGGGCCACCCCTCCACCCCTTCTTCCTTGCCTGTCTCTCCTGGAACAGGTTATGGTACAGGTCATCTTAGAATAGAGTAGAATAGAATAGCATAGAATAGCATAGAATAGCATAGAATAGCATAGAATAGCATAGAATAGAATAGAATAGAATAGAATAGAATAGAATAGAATAGAATAGAATAGAATAGAATAGAATAGAATAGAATAGAACAGAACCAGTTTGGAATAGACCTTCAAGATCATCGAGTCCAACCTATCAACCAACCCAACACCACCTAAACAACTAAACCATGGCACTAAGCACCCCATCAAGTCTCCTCCTGAACACTTCCAATGATGATGACTCCACCACCTCCCCGGACAGCCCATTCCAATGGGCAATCACTCTTTCTGTGATGAACTTCTTCCTAACATCCAGCCAAAACCACACCTGGAGCAGCCTAAGACTGTGTCCTCTTGTTCTGGTACTGGCTGCCTGGGAGAAGAGACCAACCTTTGCCTGTCTTCTACCTCCCTTCAGGTAGTTGTAGAGAGCAAGAAGGTCACCCCTGAGACTCCTCCAGGCTAAGCAACGTCAGCTCCCTCAGCCTCTCCTCATAGGGCTTGTGTTCCAAACCCCTCACCACCTTTGTTGCCCTTCTCTGGACACGTTCCAGCAAGACAACATCCTTCCTAAACTGAGTGAGGTAAATCTTGAGTGCAATTACACAGCACTTACAGGATGGCCAAGGGATCAGGCCCCGCCAGAATGGATTTAGGAAAGGCAGGTCCTGCCTCACCAACCTGATCTCCTTCTATGCCCAGGTGACTGCCTGGTGGATGTGGGGGAGGCTGTGGATGCAGTTTGCCTGGACTTCAGCAAGGCCTTTGAAACTGTCCCCCACAGGAAGCTCCTGGCCAAGCTGTCAGCCCCTGGTTTGGAGAGCAACACCCTGTGATGGGTTAGGAACTGGCTGGAGGCTGAGCCCAGAGAGTGATGGTGAATGGTACCGCATCCAGCTGACAGCCAAGGTCAAGTGGCATCCCCCAGGGATCAGTGTTGGGCCCCATCCTGTTCAATATTTGTATTGATGATCTGGATGAGGGGATTGAGTCCATCAGCAGTAAATTTGCTGCTGGGGGCAGAAGTTTATCTGTTAGAAGGTAGGAGAGCTCTGCAGAGGGACCTTGCCAGGATGGAGAGATGGGCAGAGACCAAGGGCATGAAATTGAACACATCCAAGTGCCAGGTTCTACACATTAGCCACAACAACCCCATGCAGTGCTACAGGCTGGGGTCAGAGTGGCTGAAGAGCAGCCAGGCAGAGAGGGAGCTGGGGGTACCGGTTGGTAGCAGGCTGAACATGAGCCAACAATGTGCCCAGGTGGCCAGGAGGGCCAATGCCATCCTGGCCTGCATCAGGAAGAGTGTGGCCAGCAGGAGCAGGGAAGTCATTGTGCTCATGTACTCAGCAATGGTTAGGCCACACCTTGAGTCCTGTGTCCAGTTCTGGGCTCCTCAGTTTAGGAAGGATGTTGAGATGCTGGAAGCAGTCCAGAGAAGGGCAAGAAAGCTGGGGAGGGGTCTGGAGCACAAGCCCTATGAGGAAACGTTGAGGTAGCTGGGGTTGCTTAGCCTGGAGAAGTGGAGGGTCAGGGAGACCTTCTTGCTGTCTACAACAACCTGAAGGGAGGTTGTAGCCAGGCAGAGGTTGGTCTCTTCTCCCAGGCTACCAGCACCAGAACAGGAGTACACAGTCTCAAGCTATGCCAGGGGAAGTTTAGGCTTGCGGTGAGGAGGAAGTTCTTCCCAGAAAGAGTAATTTGCCATTGGAATGTGCTGCCCAGGGAGGTGGTGGAGTCACCATCCCTGGAGGTGTTTAGGAAGAGACTGGATGAGGCACTTGATGCCATGGTTTAGTTGGTTAGATGGTGTTGGGTGATAGGTTCGATGTGATGATCTTGAAGGTCTTTTCCAACCTGGTTAATTCTATTCGATTCGATTCTATTCTATTCTATTCTATTCTATTCTATTCTATTCTATTCTATTCTATTCTATTCTATTCTATTCTACTCTAACAGATCAACTCCTGCCCCCAGCGTGGTGTTATCAATCCCGTCGTCTAAACTTTCAATTGAGTCAACACAATCCTTGGTAAGACCACCTCCACAAGCGTCAAGTGTCACCCACAGAGAAATGATGCTGCAGTTTAGTTACTTTAAACTCAAGTGGTCCCTTTCATCCCTGCCAGAGTCAAAATATTCATGTAGCCTGTGTTCTGAGTAACTTAGTCTGACAGATTTTTAGCTTGCAAAACTTCAGAATTTCCAAGACAGTCTCTT
Organism: Picus viridis; assembly: GCA_033816785.1. Taxonomy (NCBI): domain Eukaryota; kingdom Metazoa; phylum Chordata; class Aves; order Piciformes; family Picidae; genus Picus; species Picus viridis. The sequence goes on along the minus strand of CM066606.1, from coordinate 94,918,606 downwards.
CCACTGCTTTGTTATCTTAATTGAAAAAAAAAAAAAAAAACAAACTATTCTTAACTCCCACTTTAACATTTTCTTTATGAATTTATCTTTTCCCTTACCTGTTGAAAACTTTAAGAACAGGTTGTTTTCTCTTCCTTGCAGCACCCTGCTACAGATGCACAGACTTTTATTAGCATCCCTCCCAGGGTATCTTCTCTAGACTAAACAAACTGAATTCACTTGATCTTTCAGCTTAGGTCATTTTGCAGGACCTCTTTCGATCTCTCTTCTTTATTTATCTTTTTGAATTCACTATACCTAGACCAAAGACCATACTTTTCTTGAAATTCTGTTTTCAAAACTGTTTCAAATATTGAAGTGATGTCATAAGAGTTTGGAGGCAACAGAAAACACCCTATCACTACGCACTAGTAATGTGGGTTTTGATCATTACAAACTATGCTTATAACATACAGAATGACCCAGGGAAAACAAGTTATATCTTGCCCAAAGAGCAAGGCAAATCAGTTCTTTTAAAGGTATAAACTAGTTTAACTCTACTAACTTGAAACAAAAATCAAGTCCATCTACTAAACAAATCTATTTTCTTTTTTTTTTTTTTTTTTTTTAATTGAACAACCACAACAATGTGCCTAATTGCACTGTGGCAGTAAGGAGACAGCTATTTAAATAGCCATCCTGCAAATGCTCAAAAGCAAGGTCAGTGAGACTTACTTCTTGTCATTGCTTCTGGTTTTCTCTAAAGGTGTTGTAGAGTAGGAGAAAATATCTTCACACAGTTGCTTGTCACTTTCATGTTCTGTAACAAATCTGCCTGCTTAATACCAGCCATTTGGTTTTCTCTGTTATTTGTCCTAGCATTTTGGGAGGCAAGAACTCCAGGAGATAAGACATGTGGTTAAATTACTATAACTATTACCTCACATAAGCTGAGCCAATACCAATATCCATGATCTTGTGCTGCAAGAGATAAGTAATTTGTTTTACCATGCAAGGGAATGGGTTAAACCCAGCTTAAGAATGTTAAACTTACTGGTGTAAAGCCTGCATGTGAGAAGATACTGCTGCTTGGGTGACAAGTTTAAATTATGGAGTGCAGACTTCTTAAAGTGAAACAACTTTATCAAAACTCTGAGATAAAATTATTTCTTGAAGTTATTCTTCCTCAGTGTTTTTGATGCTTCACAGGAAATAGCAAATCATAATTGCAGACCAATTTGCCCAGGATGTGTTTTGCCTTCTGGGCTGCAAGTGCAAGTGTCCAGATTCTCGTACATCAACACCCTCAAGCACTTTTCCACAGGGCAACCTTCTGTCACCTCATCCCCCAGTCTGTATAGATAGCAAGGATTATTCTGACCCAGGTACAGAACCCTGCACTAGCTCTTATTGAACCTCGAGAGGTTCACCTGGGCTCACCTCTCCAGCTTGTCCAGGTCCCTCTGGCAGATCGACAGCATCAGTCTGCTTGGTGTCATCTGCCAACTTGCTGATGGTGAACTTGATCTCACTGCCTATGTCATAGTATCATAGAATCATAGTATCAGTCAGGGTTGGAAGGGACCACAAGGATCATCTAGTTCCAACCCCCTGCCATGGGCAGGGACACCCCACACTAGATCAGGCTGGCCAGAGCCTCATCCAGTCTGGTCTTAAACACTTCCAGGGATGGGGCCTCAACCACCTCCCTGGATAACCCATTCCAGGGCTTCACCACTCTCATGGGGAAGAACTTCTTCCTCAGATCTAGCCTGAATCTCCCTACCTCCAGCTTCATTCCATTCCCCGTAGTCCTATCACTACCTGATCACTGCCTATTAAACAGTATAGGTCCCAGTAAAGAACCATTGTTGTGAAGAGGTTATTAAATTTATTAATATGAAATACGAACTATGAAAATATTATTTTTATTATCAAATTATTAATAACTGATGAATCAACAACTTATATACATGTTCTAGTGCACATTCGTGAAATACATTCCATAAGGGGCTTAGTATTATGATTAGAATTTAAACTATCTACAGACTATTTCTATGTTTTATATAATGAAGGGTGCAGTTCCACGGCTTGGCCACTAGATGGCGACTCGGCAGAACGCGGGCGGCTTCTGGCTATATACAGCAATATTACAATCTTTCTGTGCATCAGCGATTACTCTGCTACACGTGGATACTTTGAACTGAGTGCTAGTGGATGGAAAGCATGTGGAAGATACTCTACAGCTGTTGTTTGTAGCAAGGTGGGGGTCTGGTCGACTACTGCCACTGGACTGGTTCCTAGTCGAGTTGGACGGTGGTGTTGGGTACTGTCTCCTCTCTCTGCAGCAGTGGAGAGGGAATGCTGGAACCTGGGCTTAGCTCGGAAGCAGCTTCCCTTCAGGACTCAGTCGGTTCCCTCCAGACAATAGGGATAGGTCCTAGTCGGGTTCGGCCCGTGGGGTCAGCCCTGGGAGTCAGCTCACACAGCAGGGCGGGGCGACGGTTGCTGGTTATTGGCCTTAAAGGAACAACAGGACTCTCGGAAAGGTCCCGGGTTCAGTGCAGTATAGGCATGAAAAATGCTTTAATCTTCCTTGAGGTTACAGGGCTCAGAGCAGCCCACGTGGCAGCTCTCCTCCCGCTACAGCGGGGCTAGGCATATGCAGACTTAGTCTCTATCAAGTCCCTTATGCCCGACAGATGGGCAGATCTTACCCTCGGGGGCTGGTCCAGTCCTCCGGTAGCACGGTGGGCTATCCTGGTACGACTGGCTATGGCGATGCTGGTTTCTCGGGCTCAGCAAAGGTCCTTCCTCAGGGGTGATCCTCTCGATCAGAATGCTTCTCACGATGCAGAGGCTTTCAGTATGTGTGCATGTACGACAGAAGCTAACAACAAGATACTCAATGGCAGAGGCTGTGGCTCGAGAGCTGCTCTCTCGAGCAAGTACAGAGACAAAGTGAAAGAGGAGGCAAGTTGTTTACCAACAGGGGTAATACTTATAGATTCCTCGAGGCTGGGTTTGACCAATGGGCATTGTCATAGACAACTGGCTTCAGCCTATAGAAAGCGTGAAGCTGGAATTATGCCCATACTTGGTAACTGTCTTCCTCCTGAAGGAGGGGAAACCTGTCCACAACTAGATTTGCAGGGGGAGGGGTTAATAGTCTCCTGCTGGCCTGTGACAAGCAGAGGGGCAGCTCACCTGAGGCAGAGGGATGGAGAGCTGGTAAGGGCTCTCAACTTGCTGCCCTGAGGCAAGCCACGAATGATGCACCAGGACACCCTGTGGAAACCAAGGGGAGTTGGCACAAGAGGACGACAGGGCCAGCCCAGCTGAAGTGCTTCTATGCAAATGCACGCAGCTTGGGCAACAAACAAGATGAGTTAAGGGCCACCGTGCTGCTGGGATGCCATGACATAGTGGGCATCACCGACACTTGGTGGGATGATTCCCATGACTGGAATGTAGGGATAAAAGGGTATAAGCTCTTTAGAAAGGATAGGCAGGGAAGGAGAGGAGGAGGTGTTGCCCTCTATGTCAATAACCAGCTGGAATCAGCAGAACTCCACGTGGGGAGGGATGATGAGTTGGTTGAGAGTTTATGGGTTAGAATTAAAGGCAAGACAGGGGAAGGAGATATTACTGTGGGGGTCTCCTACAGGCCACCTGACCAGCAGAACCAAGCAGATGAGGCTCTGTACAGGCAAATAGAAGCGGCTCCCAGGTGACAGGCCCAGGTCCTCATGGGGGATTTCAACCACCCTGACATCTGCTGGAGGGACAACACAGCAAGGCACCAGAAATCCAGGAAGTTCCTGGACTGCATAGAAGACAACTTCCTCCTCCAAATGGTAGAGGAACCAACAAGAAAAGGTGCTATGCTGGACCTTGTTCTCACCAACAGGGAAGGGCTGGTAACCAATGTGAAGCTCAGAGACGGCCTTCGCTGCAGTGACCATGAAGCAGTTGAATTTAATATCCTCAGGGCAATCAGGAGAACCTATTCTAAGCTTACGACCCTAGACATTAGGCGTGCAGACTTCGATTGCTGCAGGGATCTGCTAGCCAAAGTGTCGTGGGATGAAGCCGTGGAGGGAAGAGGGACCCAGGACAGCTGGTCAGTATTCAAGGACCACCTCCTCTGTGTCCAGGAGCTATGTATACCTACAAGGAGAAAAGCAGGAAAGAGTGCTAGGAGGCCTGCCTGGATGAACAAGGAGCTGCTGGACACACTATCACTTAAAAAGAAACTCTACAGGAAGTGGAGGGAAGGACAGATAGAACAGGGGGTATATAAGGAAGCTGCCTGAGCAGCAAGAGGCCTGGTTAGGAAAGCCAAAGCAGAGTTTGAATTGAATCTAGGCAGGGAGGTGAAAGGGAGCACTAAGAATTTCTGTAGGTATATGAATGGCAAGAAGAAGACTAGGGAAGGTGTGGGCCCCCTCAGAAAGGAAAGTGGTGAAATGGTCACAAGTGATGTGGAAAAGGCTGAGGTACTCAATAACTTCTTTACCTCAGTCTTCACTGCAAGGGCCTCCAGCTACATGGTGGTGTCATGGAAGAGGATGCCAGGGACGGGGAGGAACAACTGCCCATGGTAAGTGAAGATCAGGTTTGTGATCACCTGAAGAACCTGAAAGTCCATGGGACTCAACTGGATGGACCCAACGGGATACACCCATGGGTGCTGAGAGAACTGGCAGAGGAGGTTGCTAAACCCCTCTCTATTCTATTCCAAAAGTCATGGCAGACTGGGGAAGTCCCCCCAGACTGGAAAAAGGGAAACATTACTCCCATTTTCAAAAAGGGCAAGAAGGAGGAACTGGGGAACTACAGGCCAGTCAGTCTCACCTCTGTGCCCAGAAAGATCATGGAGCAGATCCTCCTGGAGGCACTACTGACTCAGAAGAACAGTGAAGCGGTGATTTGGAACAGTCAGCATGGCTTTGCCAAGGGCAAATCCTGCCTGACAAACCTGGTGGCCTTCTATGAACAGGTGACAACATTACTAGATGAGGGGCGAGCAACTGATGTCGTTTACCTGGACTTGAGCAAAGCCTTCGACACTGTCCCGCACCACCTCCTGATCTCCAAGCTGGTGACACATGGGTTTGATGGATGGACCACTAGATGGATAAAGAACTGGCTTGATGGCCACACCCAAAGAGTGGCTGTCAACGGGTCCATGTCCCAGTGGAAGCCAGGGACAAGCAGAGTCCCTCAGGGATCAGTCCTGGGACCTGTCTTGTTCAGCATCTTTGTGGGTGACATGGACAGTGGCATCGAGTGCACCCTCAGCAAGTTTGCTGATGACACCAAGCTCTATGGTGCAGTGGACACGCTGGAGGGAAGGGATGCCATCCAGAGGGACCTGGACAGGCTATGGAGGTGGGCACAAGCCAACCTCATGAGCTTCAACAAGACCAAGTGCAGGCTCCTGCAGCTGGTTCAAGGCAATCCCAGGCACAAATCCAGGCTGGGCAGGGACTGCTGGAGAGCAGCCCTGAGGAGAGAGACTGGGGGGTGCTGGTGGACGAGAAGCTCAACATGAGTTCTTAATGTGCATTTGCAGCCCAGAAAGCCAATCAGATCCTGGGCTGCATCAGGAGAAGTGTGGCCAGCAGGTCAAGGGAGGTGCTTCTCCCCCTCTACTCAGCTCTGGTGAGACCCCACCTGGAGTACTGCCTCCAGTTCCGGAGCCCCTATTACAAGAGGGATCTGGAGGTGCTGGAACGTGTCCAGAGAAGGGCCACGAGGATGATCAGAGGGCTGGAGCACCTCTCCTATGAGGACAGACTGAAGGAATTGGGGCTGTTCAGTCTGGAGAAGAGAAGGCTCCGAGGTGACCTCATTGTGACCTTCCTGTATCTGAAGGGGGCCTACAGGAAGGCTGGGGAGGGACTTCTCAGGATCTCAGGTAGTGATAGGACTAGGGGGAATGGCATGAAGCTGGAGGTGGGGAGATTCAGGCTGGATATGAGGAAGAAGTTCTTCCCCATGAGAGTGGTGAAGCCCTGGAATGGGTTATCCAGGGAGGTGGTTGAGGCCCAGTCCCTGGAGGTGTTTAAGACCAGGCTGGATGAGGCTCTGGGCAGCCTGATCTAGTGTAGGGTGTCCCTGCCTATGGCAGGGGGTTGGAACTAGATGATCCTTGTGGTCCCTTCCAACCCTGACTGATTCTATGATTCTATGATTCTATGATCATCAGTGCCACAGAGTCAACTTGGAGGCCTGTGGCCATTGGAGTTCCCCAGGGATCAGTACTGGGTCAAGTTTTGTTCAATATCTTTATCAACAACCTGGATGAGGGGATTGAGAGTATCTTCAGCAAGTTCACCGATGATACAAAACGGGGTGGGGGGGGAGGGGGTGGGTGGCTGACACCTGTCACGCTGTGCAGCCATTCAATGAGATCTGGACAGGCTGAGAGCTGGGTTCAGGCAAGCCTCACGAAGTTCAACGAGGACAAGTGCAGGGTCCTACAACTGGCAAGGAATAACAGCAGGCACCAGTACAGGTTAGGGGCTGCCCTGCTGGAAAGCAGCTCCATGGAGAAAGACCTTGCAGTGCTGGTAGACAGCAAGTTCTCCATGAAACAGCAATGTGCCCTTGTGGCCAAGAGAGCCAATGGTATTCTGGGATGCATCAAGAAAAGTGTGTCCAGCAGGTCCAGGAAAGTTCTTCTACCTCTCTACTCTGCCCTGGTGAGACCACACCTGGAATACTGCATCCAGGTTTGGGCTCCCCAGCTCAAGAGAGACAGGGACCTGTTGGAGAGAATCCAACAAAGAGGCATGAACACCTCCCCTATGAAGAGAGACTGAGGTCCCTGGGACTGTTTAGTCTTGAGAAGAGAAGACATAGAGGAGATTTGATCAATGTCTATAAATATCTGAGGGGTGAGTGTCAAGTGGAGGGGGCCAAGCTCTCTTTGCCAGTGTGCAATAATAAGACAAGAAACAATGTGTTCAAGCTTGGACATAGAAGATTTCACCTCAACATGAGGAGAAAGTTCTTTACAGTGAGGATGAGGGAGCACTGGAACAGGCTGCCCAGGAAGGTAGTGGAGTCTCCTTCTTTGGAGACTTTCAAAACCCACATGGATGCATTGCTGTGCATGACTCAATGATCTTTTGAGCTTCCTTCCAACCTCCAATGTACTGTGATACTTGTGAAATCCTGCCTGACTATTGGGAGCGGCGAGGGAAGACAGCAGCAATAAATATGATTGATAAGCATGCTTCAACTTTATTGACTGTATACACAGCTTATATAGCATCTCAGCTAAATATACATAAGTGTCATTATTCTATTGGTCTCTGACTGAAGGCAACATTAAAATATCCAGCCTACTTGCAATTAGGTCTGTGTACAATATCAAAAGCTCCGTGTACAATCTCAGAAAACTCCCTTCTCACTAGCTCTTCCTTTCCCATCCTGTTATCTTACAAACACACAGCTGCAAGAACAGCTACAAGGCCACAGTGACCTCACTGCCTCAGCATGTGTCTCGATCCGGAGAGGGAAAGAGATTCAGGTTTTTAATGAATATTCCCATGTTGTGAAATTAGAGGCACAAACGAGGCCAAAATATCAACAGCTAGACTATTTATTACATAAATAAAGTGGAGGGATCAGAAGGAGAGAGAGAGAGAATAGGGAGAGAGAGAAGAGAGGGAGAAGAGGGAAAGAATTATATTACCCCTCACCCCCAAGACAGTTTGAGTCTGTGGGGGACAGGTGCTGCAGGAGATGTTGGGTCTGTAGAGAAACGGTGCTGCAGGAGATGTTGGGTTTGTAGAGGAAGGGTGCTGAGGCTTTGGCTGTAGAAGGGATGAGGTCCTCTGGGCAGCTTCTTCAGCTCCATGAGTTGCAGCAGGCGGAACTTAGACCACTGAGAGAGGGTTTTCAGAGTCCAAGATCCATTGTGTTTGCCCTGTGATGTTTCCAGCGTGTGCTGTCGTCTTCTTTCTTCTGCATCTTGCTTCTCCAATTTTCTCCTCTGAAAGCCAGTAGTTGCTCCAGTCTTTTATACAGTTTTTTAGCCCTTAGGCAAGTGTCCAGGTGTTGTTCCCCAGGATATCGTTCTGGGAAATCATCTTTAGGTCCAGGTATCATTCCCCAGGAAATCTTTCTGTGTACTCAGGTGAGTTTGGGCAGCCACTGGATGGAGGGGGAAGGCCTCCTGTTCCATCTACCTACCCACACACTCTTTACACATCAGGAACCATTGTCCTTTCCTGGGGTATCTGATGGCTGGAAATGATCTTGTCCTGAAGGTGTGAGTGCTGGGCCCTTGGGCCATTGTTGTAGGCCAGCTGCAGTCCCGTGAGCAGTGTTATCTTTGCACCTTCCAAGAGTCCTTCCAGTGGCTCAGCCCAACGCACATCAGCTATTGTCTGGACAAGCAGCAAGTGATTTTATCTTTGTTGAGTCACACCAGGAGAGACAAGCTTTAGTCTCTCACAGCATGCCAGCTAACTATGGGCAGTAAACAACAAGATGGAGTACGGCCTACACATTCTGCTCAAGTAGCTGTTCCACAGAGTCATGTCCCTTAGATTTAAGCCATTCTCCAACACCTGACCAACGTAGCAGGCTTCCATTACAAAGTGGCTTTGTCAGTGGATAAGGGATAACCTATGGATATGATCTAGCTGGACTTCAAGGACTTTGACATGGTACCGACAACATCCTACTCGCAAAGTTGGAGAGGTATGGATTTGATGGGTGGACTGTTCAATGAAAAAGGAATTAGCTGGATGATTGCATCCAGAGGGTGCTGCTCAATGGCTTGAAGTCCAGATGGAGAGTAGTGACAAGTGGTATCCTTCATGGGTGCAGTGCACCACTCTCATGGTGAAGAACTTCTTCCTCACATCTAGCCTGAATCTCCCTATTTCCAGCTTCATTCCATTCCCCCTAGTCCTATCACTACCTGATGACCCTCTGAACTCTGTTGTCAAGCCAGTTTGCAATCCACTTCACAGACCAGCCATCTAGGCCACATTTCCTGGTCTTTCCTATGAGGATGTCATGGGAGACAGTATCAAAAGCTTTACTAAAGTCAAGGTTTATGACATCCACTGCTATTCTCTCATTTCTCCATTGATCATAATTTCATAGAAGGCTGTCAGATTAGTCAGGTAGGATCTCTCCTTGGTAAATCCATGTTGGTTACTTCTGATAAGCCTCTTGTCTTCCAATAACATATGATTAATGACTGACAAGATGGAATTTGTGTGATGAATTATTAGTTTTTAAAAATCACAGAAAGAAAGGAAAAATCACCATTCCTACATTGCCCTGCTTTAGCCTAACAAAGTGAGAGACCAGAAAGGAGTTGCATTTGTAGAATATTCTTTTTCCAAGAGGTTTTTATGGTGAATTCTAGTTTAACATAATGTTATCTTGTTCATGGACCAGTATGACCACTGTATGTGACTTAGAAGAAAGCCAACCTGCATTTACTGAAAAAAAAAAAAAAGAAATCCCTTTTCAACTGGCAGTTACTATGGCAGTTCTGACAACAAGCCAGTGGAGCAGAGATTAGTGATAATCCTCAAGCAGACCATTGCAGTTGCAGTTACATTTAAGTGGTAGGAATCAAACTTTCTGCTATAAGCCTATGATCTTTTGAAGATATAGCTGCACTGTTAAGGGTAGACTTTGCCTCAGGAACTCTGAGATAGCTTCCAGGCAAGGTCTGCTGAGATTTATCTGTGCAAATTACAGCAGAGATAGAGAAGTTATACAAAGAGATTTGGAGACTTTAAAAATATCATAGAATCATAGAATCAATAAGGTTGGAAGAGACCTCAAAGATCACCAAGTCCAACCTGTCATCCAAGACCTCATGACTACTAAACCATTGCACCAAGTGCCATGTCCAATCACCTCTTGAACACCTCCAGGCATGGTGACTCCACCACCTTCCTGGGCAGCACACTCCAATGGCTAACAACTCTCTCTGTGAAGAACTTTCTCCTCACCTCAAGCCTAAACTTCCCCTGGCACAACTTGAGACTGTGTCCTCTTAGGGAAGGGATGCCATCCAGAGGGACCTGGACAGGCTGGAGAGGTGGGCACAAGCCAACCTCATGAGCTTCAACAAGACCAAGGGCAGGGTCCTGCATCTGGGTCGAGGCAATCCCAGGCACAAATCCAGGCTGGGCAGTGACTGGCTGGAGAGCAGCCCTGAGGAGAGAGACTTGGGGGTGCTGGTGGACCAGAAGCTCGACATGAGCTCTCAATGTGCGCTTGCAGCCCGGAAAGCCAATCAGATCCTGGGCTGCATCAGGAGAAGTGTGACCAGCAGGTCAAGGGAGGTGCTTCTCCCCCTCTACTCAGCTCTGCTGAGACCCCACCTGGAGTACTGCGTCCAGTTCTGGAGCCCATATTACAGGAGAGATGTGGACGTGCTGGAGCGTGTCCAGAGAAGGGCCACGAGGATGATCAGAGGGCTGGAGCACCTCTCCTATGAGGACAGACTGCAGGAGTTGGGGCTGTTCAGTCTGGAGAAGAGAAGGCTCCCAGGTGACCTCATTGTGGCCTTCCAGTATCTGAAGGGGGCCTACAGGAAGGCTGGGGAGGGACTTCTCAGGATCTCAGGTAGTGATAGGACTAGGGGGAATGGAATGAAGCTGGAAATGGGGAGATTCAGGCTGGATGTGAGGAAGAAGTTCTTTACCATGAGAGTGGTGAAGCCCTGGAATGGGTTGTCCAGGGAGGTGGTTGAGGCCCAGTCCCTGGAGGTGTTTAAGACCAGGCTGGACGAGGCTCTGGCCAGCGTGATCTAGTGTAGGGTGTCCCTGCCCATGGCAGGGGGTTGGAACTAGATGATCCTTGTGGTCCCTTCCAACCCTGACTGATTCTATGATTCTATGATTCTATGATTCTATTCTGGTAGTGGTTGCCTGGGAGAAGAGACCAACCCCCTCCTGGCTGCAGCCTCCTTTCAGGCAGTTGTAGACAGCAATAAGGTCTCCCCAGAGCCCCCTCTTCTCCAGGCAGGAAACAGTGAAATGAGATTCAGTCTGGATCACTTGAAAAAAACCAAACATCATCATTTAATGCCTCTAGAGAGGTAATCTGAAACAAACATTCAGTAAATGGAAGATGTGATATTTAGGAGGCAATAACAGTGAAGGAAACCTGTGGAGTGACAATGAGCCATGTCTCTGTTACTAAAATGTAAGCAAAGGGAGCAACAGAAACTGTACATGAGCTTTCAGGGAATCCTGCAAGGAAACAACACATCACGGTCCAGGGAGGATGTACATCTTTTGTGTCAGCCACACAGGAAATATCAAGATCCAAAGATGCTGTTATAATAAAAAGAATGAAGAGAAATTGTTGTTTTCAACAAGAGTGGTTGAAAAGCAGAAAGTGACGGGGAGAGAACAGCCTGATGAGACAATCAAGAAGCACAAAGAGGACTAACAATTTCTTGCACAACGTGGAAAGTTATTGATACTGTGAAAGGATAATTATTAAAGATAATCCATGGGGGCTAGGCAAGAGAAACAGAGGAAACTAAGCAGGAAAAAAAAAAAAAAAAAAGGCTGAATTAAGTAATCAGAAGTTCTTAATAGAGAAGTCTATTAGAAAAATATTCTCCTAAGAGACATGGCTGTAAGCTTTTTAGTGCAGGCACCATGACTGCCTATATCTTTTCACTGCACCTACCACAACTGGGATCCCAATCCTTATTTGATGCTGTGGGTTCTACTGCAATAGAAATAACAAACAGCAATAATGACATGCTGTGGTACATCCATAGGGGACTGAGGTGAAGGCACCATATGCTCAGAATTATGCTCCAGATACAGGAAAACTTGTCCCAACATGTTTGGGCACATCCCCTCACATTCCCCACTGCCCTTGGAAAACAAGTCTAGGGCACTGGAGGTCAAGGGTAAGGTGATTCTGATAGTATCATAGTATCATAGTATCATAGTATCATAGTATCAGTCAGGGTTGGAAGGGACCACAAGGATCATCTAGTTCCAACCCCCTGCCATGGGCAGGGACACCCCACACTAGATCAGGCTGGCCAGAGCCACGTCCAGCCTGGTCTTAAACACTTCCAGGAATAGGGCCTCAACCACCTCCCTGGACAACTCATTCCAGGGCTTCACCACTCTCATGGTGAAGAACTCCCTCCTCATGTCCAGCCTGAATCTCCCCACCTCCAGCTTCATTCCATTTTTTAATGCTGGGGATGCCACAGGACACACCATGGGGGTTTTTCATGAGGCAAAACAGCCTAAGGCAAAGCAGCCTAAGGTTAAACAGCCTTCCCCCGGCATCAGGACTTGCTCCCTTAAAAAAAAGAGGAGGGTAATTGTTATTGGTGATTCCCTCCTGAGAGGAACAGAAGACCCCATATGTCGACCAGACCCTTCTCACAGGGAAGTGTGTTGCCTGCCAGAAGTTCAAGTGAGAGATGTTACCAGAAGGCTGCCTAGTCTGCTGCAGCCCTCTGATGACTATCCCATACTAGTTATGAAGGTAGGAAATGATGATGTTGCTACCAGAACTCCCAGGGCTACCAAAAATGACTTCAAGGCCCTGGAAGATCTGGTTGAGGGCTCAGGTACATAAATAATTTTCTCCTCAATACCCTTAGTTGCAGGAGGGAATACCAGAAGACACAGGTTGGCAGCTATGGTCAACAAGTGGGTTAGAGGCTGGTACAGTCAAAAGAATTTTGGGTTCTTCGATCATGGAGAACTTCCTACTGCACCAGGTCAGGTGACAACAGATGGAGTACATCTGTCCCAGAGGAGGGGAAAGATCACAGTGTACAAGAATGGCCTGTCCCTCAAAGGGAAAAAGATTCTGGGAAGGGAATTGTCAGGTCTCATTGATAGGGCTTGAAACTAGATTTGAAGGGGCTGAAACCAGTATCCCCAGACAGGAGTCTGAGGGTGGTAAGCTGAAGCCAGGGGTGAAACCAGCAGCCCAGCTGCAGTGCATGTACCCTAATGCATGAAGTATGGGTAACAAACAAGAGGAGCTGGAAGCCTTGTTGCAGCAGGAAAGTTATGATGTAGTTGCCATCACAGAGATGTGGTGGGGTGACTTACATGGCTGAAGCGCTGCAATTGATGGCTGCAGGCTCTTCAGGAGAGACAGGCAAGGAAGAAGGGGTGGAGGGGAGGCCGTGTACATCAGGGAGGCACTAGATGCCATTGACCTGGAGATCAGGGATGGTCAGGTTGAGTGCTTGGGGGTGAAAATTAGAGGAAAGACCAGCAGGGCAGACATCCTGGTTGGAGTCTGTCATAGACCACCCAACCAGGAGGAAGATGTTGATGAGTCATTCTGTAGGCAGCTTAAGGCTATCTCAAGATCGCCTGACGTCGTTCTCATGGGTGACTTCAACCTGCCTGATATCTGCTGGGATGTGTTGTACCTGGACTTCAGCAAGGCCTTTGACACCATCCCCCACAGCAAACTGCTGGCTAAGCTGTCAGCTTGTGGCTTGGGCAGCAACACGCTGCGCTGGGTTAGGAACTGGCTGGAGGCTGAGCCCAGAGAGTGGTGGTGAATGGTGCCACCTCCAGCTGGAGGCCAGTCACCAGTGGTGTCCCACAGGGATCAGTGCTGGGCCCCATCCTCTTTAATATCTTCACTGATGATGTGGATGAGGGGATTAGGACAGTCATCAGCAAATTTACAGATGACACCAAGTTGGGAGCGGATTTGATCTGTTAGAAGACAGAAGAGCTCTGCAGAGGGACCTCGACTGACTAGACAGATGGGCAGAGCCCAACGGGATGGCATTCATCAAATTCTCCTCCTCGGGCTGCGGTGGCGGCCGGGTTCGCCACGCTTCCTGAACACACAGCGGCACTCGGGCGGCCCTGTCTTCACGTGCTTGCGGCTCGTGAGGCCAGCGCCTTCGGCGGCGGAATTTAAACAGCGGACAGTGGTTCGCGCGCGGCTCCGCTCGGCAGCAGCCCCTTCTCTGGTACTCTCTCGCGCTCTCGCGCGCTGCCGCACTTTTTCTAAATTTTTGTCCAGTGGGTGGTGTGTCCAGGGGCAGCCACGGCCGTGGCCAGGGGCAGCATGGTTATAACGCGCAGCAAAATCTCCTTTAAAAAATCAGTGTCGACCCAGACTGAGGTAGAACACAAGCAGGTAGCTGTCCAGGTGTCTGGCTGTAGTGAGTGCTGGGGCCTGGCTCTTGAGATGCAGAGTAGTAGGGGCAACTCTTGCATTAGGTGTGAGCAGATTGGCTATCTGCTCGACCTTGTGGCCAGACTAAAGGATGAGGTTGCTAGTCTTAGAGATGTATGGGATTGTAGAAAAGTGATGAGCCACAGGAGGAAAGAGATGAACCCGAGTAAGCAGGCTCCACAGGCTCCCCCAGCAGAGACTGGTTGTTCAAAAAGCAGAGGGGAATGGATACAAGTTCCTCTCAAAGGACACAAATTAAAACCTCCTTGCCTCCCCCCACCTCCCTCACTGCCTTTGGAAAACAGGTATGGGGCGCTGGAGATCGAGGGTGAGGTGATACTGATGCCGGAGGACACACCATCTGGGGTCTTCCCTGAGGCTAAACAGCCTAAGGTTAAACAGCCTAAGGTTAAACAGCCTAAGGTTAAACAGCCTAAGGCAGCGCAGCCTAAGGCAACGCAGCCTAAGGCAACGCAGCCTGAGGCAACGCAGCCTAAGGCAACGCAGCCTAAGGTTAAACAGCCTTCCCCTGGCATCAGGACTTGCTCCCTAAAAAAGAAAAGGAGGGTAATTGTTATTGGTGATTCCCTCCTGAGGGGAACAGAAGGTCCCATATGTAGGCCGGACCCATCTCATAGGGAAGTTATTAGCCTAGCAGGAGTCCAAGTTGGAGATGTTACCAGAAGGCTGCCCAGTCTGGTACAGCCCTCTGATTATTATCCCTTATTGGTCATGCAGTTAGGGAATGATGATGTTGGTACCAGGCCTCCCAGGGCTATCAAAAATGACCTCAGGGCCCTGGGAGATCTGGTTGAGGGGTCAGGTGCACAAATAATTTTTACATCGATACCGTTAGTTGCAGGAGGGAACACAATAAGGAACAGGTCAGCCGCTGTAGTCAACAAGTGGCTTAGGGGCTGGTGCAGACGAATGAATTTTGGGTTTTTCGATCTTGGGGAACTTTCTACTGCACCAGGTCAGCTGGTAACAGATGGAGTACATCTGTCCCAGAGGAGGGGAAAGGTCATAATACATGAGAATGGCCTGTCCCCCAAAGGTAAAAAGATTCTGGGAAGGGAATTAGCAAGTCTCATTGACAGGGCTTTAAACTAGCTTCGAAGGGGGAGGGTCGGAAACCAGTGCCCTCAGGCAGGAGTCTGGAGGTGATAAGCTAGACCTAGAGGTGAAACCAGCAGCCCAGCTGCAGTGCATGTACACTAATGCACGAAGCACGGGTAACAAACAAGAGGAGCTGGAAGCCTTGTTGCAGCAGGAAAGTTATGATGTAGTTGCCATCACAGAGACGTGGTGGGATGACTCGCATGACTGGAGCGCTGCAATTGACGGCTACAGGCTCTTCAGGAGAGACAGGCAAGGAAGAAGGGGTGGAGGGGTGGCCCTGTACGTCAGGGAGGCACTGGATGCTGTTGAGATGGAGATCAGGGATGATAGGGTTGAGTGCTTGTGGGTGAGAATTAGAGGGAAGACCAACAGGGCAGACATCCTGGTTGGCGTCTGTTACAGACCACCCAACCAGGAGGAGGATGTTGATGAGGCATTCTATAGGCAGCTTAAGGCTGTCTCAAGATCACCTGACCTCATTCTCATGGGTGACTTCAACCTGCCTGATATCTGTTGGGATCTCAACACAGCAGAGAGGAGGCAGTCTAGGAGGTTCTTAGAGTGCATGGAGGACAGCTTCTTATCCCAGGTGCTGCGTGAGCCTACCAGGGGTAAGGCTATGCTTGACCTCCTCTTCACCAATAGGGAAGGGCTGGTGGGTGATGTGGTGGTCGGAGGGTGTTTAGGCACCAGTGACCACGACATAATAGAGTTTTCAGTATGCAGCCAAGCCAAGAGGGGGAGCAAGAAGACCTCCACTCTGGACTTCCGGAGGGCAGACTTCAGGCTACTCAAGGAACTAATTCAGAAGGTTCCTTGGGAATCAGCCCTTAAAAACAAAGGGGTCCAGGAGAGCTGGACCTACTTCAAAGAAGAACTATTGAAGGTGCAAGAACAGGCTGTGCCGGTGTGCCGGAAGATGAGCCGCCGGGGCAGACGGCCAGCCTGGATGGGCAATGAACTTTTAATAGAACTTAGGGAAAAAAAGAGGGTGTATCATCTTTGGAAGAAAGGGGAGGCAACCTACAGAATGTTTAGGGATGTTGCTAGGTTGTGCAGGAAGAAAATTAGGGAGGCAAAAGCCCATTTAGAACTTAGACTGGCCTCTGCTGTGAAGGACAACAAGAAGTCCTTCTATAAATACATCAATAGCAAGAAGAAGGGCAAGGACAACCTCCACTCCTTGGTTGACACGGAGGGGAACGTTGTAACAAAGAATGAGGAAAAGGCAGAGGTACTTAACACCTTCTTTGCCTCAGTCTTCACTAGCAGGGCAGAACGTCTTCCAGACAGCTGGCCTGCAGAGCTGGCAGAAGGAGCCAGAGAGCTGCATAGTTTCCCACTGCTCCAAGAGGAAGTTAGAGATCTACTGAGCCGCTTGGACCCCCACAAGGCCATGGGACCGGATGGGATCCATCCTAGGGTGCTGAGATTGCTGACAGATGAGCTGTCCAAGCCACTTTCCATCATTTTTCAGCAGTCCTGGCTCACTGGAGAGGTCCCAGAAGACTGGAAGCTGGCTAACGTGGTGCCCATCCACAAGAAGGGCCGGTTGGATGAGCCAGGGAATTATAGGCCTGTCAGCCTGATCTCAGTGCCAGGCAAGATTATGGAACGGGTCATCTCGAGTGCGATCACACAGCACTTACAGGATGGCCAGGGGCTCAGGCCTAGTCAGCATGGATTTAGGAGGGGCAGGTCCTGCCTGACCAACCTGATCTCCTTCTATGATCAGGTGACCCGCCTGGTGGATGTGGGGAGGCCTGTGGATGTGGTCTACCTGGACCTCAGCAAGGCCTTTGACACCGTTCCCCACAGCAAACTCCTGGCCAAGCTGGCAGCCCGTGGCTTGGACAGGAGCACACTGCGTTGGGTTAGGAACTGGCTGGAGGGCCGAGCCCAGAGAGTAATGGTGAATGGCACCACATCCAGCTGGCGGCCTGTCACTAGTGGTGTGCCCCAGGGATCAGTACTGGGCCTCATGCTCTTCAACATCTTTATTGATGATCTGGATGAGGGCATTGAGTCCATCATCAGTAAATTTGCAGATGACACCAAGCTGGGGGCAGCAGTTGATTTGCTGGAGGGCAGAGAGGCTTTGCAGAGGGACCTCGACAGGCTGGACAGATGGGCAGAGTCCAATGGCATGAGATTTAACACATCCAAGTGCCGGATTCTGCACATTGGCCACAACAACCCCAGGCAGTGCTACAGGCTGGGGTCAGAGTGGCTGGAGAGTGGCCAGGCAGAGAGGGACCTGGGGGTGCTGGTTGATTGTAGGCTGAACATGAGCCTGCAGTGTGCACAGGCAGCCAGGAAGGCCAGTGGCATCCTGGCTTGCATCAGGAACAGTGTGGCCAGCAGGAGCAGGGAGGTCATTCTGCCCCTGGACACTGCACTGGTTAGGCCACACCTTGAGTACTGTGTCCAGTTCTGGGCCCCTCAGTTTAGGAAGGATGTTGACTTGCTGGAACGTGTCCAGAGAAGGGCAACAAAGCTGGTGAGGGGTTTGGAACACAAGCCCTATGAGGAAAGGCTGAGGGAGCTGGGGTTGCTTAGCCTGCAGAAGAGGAGACTCAGGGGTGACCTTATTGCTCTCTACAACTACCTGAAGGGAGGTTGTAGCCAGGCAGAGGTTGGCCTCTTCTCCCAGGCATCCAGCACCAGAACAAGAGGACACAGTCTCAGGCTGCGCCAGGGCAGGTTTAGGCTGGATGTTAGGAAGAAGTTCTACACGGAGAGAGTGATTGCCCATTGGAATCAGCTACCCGTGGAGGTGGTGGAGTCACCTTCACTGGAGGTGTTGAGGAGAAGACTTGATGGGGTGCTTGGCTGTATGGTCTAGTTGTTGGGTGGGTTGGATTGTTTGATGGGTTGGACGCGATGATCTTGAAGGTCTCTTCCAACCTGGTGTATTGTATTATTATTATTATTATAAATCCAAGTGCCGGGTGCTGCACTTTGGCCACAACAACCCTATCCAGCGCTACAGGCTGGGGTCAGGGTGGCTGGAGAGCTGGCAAACAGAGAGGGACCTGGGAGTGCTTATTGACAGCCACCTAAAAATGAACCAGCAGTGTGCCCAAGTGGCCATGAAGGTCAATGGCATCCTGACCTGTATCAGGAATCGTGTGGCCAGAAGGAGCAGGCAAGTCATTGTGCCCCTGTACTCTGCATTGGTTAGGCCACACCTTGAGTCTTGTTTCCAGTGCTGGGCCCCTCAGTTTAGGAAAGATGTTGAGATGCTGGAAGGTGTCCAGAGAAGGGCAAAAAAGCTGGGAAGGGGTCTGGAGCACAAGCCCTATGAGGAGAGGCTGAAGGAGCTGGGATTGTTTAGCCTGGAGAACAGGAGTCTCAGGGGTGACCTCATTGCTCTCTACAACTATCTGAAGGGTGGTTGCAGCCAGGCAGGGGTGGGTCTCTTCTTTCTAGCAACCAGCACCAGAACTAGAGGACACAGTCTCAAGATGTGCCAGGGGAGGTTTAGGCTGGAGGTTAGGAAGAAGTTCTACACAGAAAGCGTGACTGGCCATTGGAATGTGCTGCTTGGGGAGGTGGTGAAGTCAGCATCATTGGAGGTGTCCAGGAGGAGACTTGATGGGGTGCTTGGTTGCATGGTTTAGTTGATTAGGTGGTGTTGGACGATAGGTAGGACGCGATGATCTTGAAGGTCTCTTCCAACCTGGTCTTTTCTATTCTATTCTATTCTATTCTATTCTATTCTATTCTATTCTATTCTATTCTATTCTATTCTATTCTATTCTATTCTATTCTATTCTATTCTAGTTCGTGATCACGTGAAGAACCTGAAAGTGTTCAAGTCCATGGGACTCGACGGGATACAGCCACGGGTGCTGAGAGAACTGGCAGATGAGGTTGCCAAGCCCCTCTCTATTCTATTCCAGAAGTCCTGGCAGCCTGGGGCAGTCCCCACAGACTGGAAAACGGGAAACATTATTCCCATTTTCAAAAAGGGCAAGAAGGAGGAACCGGGGAACTACAGGCCAGTCAGTCTCACCTCTGTGCCCGGAAAGATCATGGAGCAGATCCTCCTGGAGGCACTAATGACTCAGAAGAACACTGAAGAGGTGATTGGGAACAGTGAGCATGGCTTAGCCAAGGGCAAATCCTGCCTGCCAAACCTGGTGGCCTTCTATGAGCAGGTGACAGCATTAATAGATGAGGGACGAGCAACTGATGTCGTTTACCTGGACTTGAGCAAAGCCTTCGACACTGTCCCACACCACCTCCTGGTCTCCAAGCTGGCGACACATGGGTTTGATGGATGGACCACTAGATGGATAAAGAACTGGTGTGACGGCGGCACCCAAAGATTGGCTGTCAATGGGTCCATGTCTCAGTGGAGGCCAGGGACAAATGGAGTCCCATAGGGATCAGTCCTGGGACCTGTCTTGTTCAACATCTTTGTGGGTGCCACGGACAGTGGCATCGAGTGCACCCTCAGCAAGTTTGCTGATGACACCAAGCTGTGTGGTGCAGCAGACACGCTGGAGGGAAGGGATGCCATCCAGAGGGACCTTGACAAGGCTGGAGAGGTGGGCACAAGCCAACGTCATGAGCTTCAACAAGACCAAGTGCAGGCTCCTGCAGCTGGGTCGAGGCAATCCCAGGCACAAATCCAGGCTGGGCAGGGACTGGCTGGAGAGCAGCCCTGAGGAGAGAGACTTGGGGGTGCTGGTGGATGAGAAGCTCAACAGGAGCTCTCAATGTGGACTTGCAGCCTGGAAAGCCAATCAGATCCTGGGCTGCATCA
This sequence comes from Picus viridis, assembly GCA_033816785.1. Taxonomy (NCBI): domain Eukaryota; kingdom Metazoa; phylum Chordata; class Aves; order Piciformes; family Picidae; genus Picus; species Picus viridis. Next base: position 94,898,538 of record CM066606.1, on the reverse strand, counting down.
GGAGAAGTGTGGCCAGCAGGTCAAGGGAGGTGCTTCTTCCCCTCTACTCAGCTCTGCTGAGACCCCACCTGGAGTACTGCCTCCAGTTCTGGAGCCCCTATTACAGGAGGGATGTGGGCATGCTGGAGCGTGTCCAGAGAAGGGCCATGAGGATGATCAGAGGGCTGGAGCACCTCTCCTATGAGGACAGACTGAAGGAGTTGGGGCTATTCCGTCTGGAGAAGAGAAGGCTCCAAGGTGACCTCATTATGGCCTTCCAGTATCTGAAGGGGGCCTACAGGAAGGCTGGGGAGGGACTTCTCAGGCTCTCAGGTAGTGATAGGACTAGGGGGAATGGAATGAAGCTGAAGATGGGGAGATTCAGGCTAGATGTGAGGAAGAAGTTCTTCCCCATGAGAGTGGTGAAGCCCTGGAATGGGTTATCCAGGGAGGTGGTTGAGGCCCCCATCCCTGGAGGTGTTTAAGCCCAGGCTGGACGAGGGTCTGGCCAGCCTGATCTAGTGTAGGGTGTCCCTGCCCATGGCAGGGGGTTGGAACTAGATGATCCTTGTGGTCCCTTCCAACCCTGACTGATTCTATGATTCTATGATTCTAACTACCTGAAGGGAGGTTGTAGCCAGGCAGAGGTTGGTCTCTTCTCCCAGGCAGCAAGCACCAGAACAAGAGGTCACAATCTCTGGCTGCACAAGGGGAGGTTTAGACTGGATGTTAAGAGGAAGTTTTACACAGAGAGAGTGATTGCCTGTTGGAATGGTCTGCCCAGGGAGGGGTTGGAGACAGCAAGAAGGTCACCACTCAGTCTCCTCCAGGCTAAGCAACCCCAGATCCCTCAGCCTGTCCTCGTAGGGCTTGTGTTCCAATCCCCTCACCAACTTCGTTGACCTTCTCTGGACACGCTCCAGCAAGACAGCATCCTTCCTAAACTGAAGGGCCCAGAACTGGGCACAGGACTCGAGGTGCGGCCTAACCAGTGCAGTGTCCAGGGGCAGAATGACCTCCCTGCTCCTGCTGGCCACACTCTTCCTGATGCAAGCCAGGATGCCATTGGCCCTCTTGGCTGCCTGGGCACACTGCAGGCTCATGTTCAGCCTACCATCAACCAGTACCCCCACGTCCCTCTCTGCCTGGCCACTCTCCAGCCACTCTGACCCCAGCTTGTAGCACTGCCTGGGGTTGTTGTGGCTAATCTGCAGAACCCGGCACTTGGATATGTTAAATCTCATGCCATTGGACTCTGCCCATCTGTCCAGCCTGTCGAGGTCCCTCTGAAAAGCCTCTCTGCCCTCCAGCAAATCAACTGCTGCCCCCAGCTTGGTGTCATCCGCAAATTTCCTGATGATGGACTCAGTGCCCTCATCCAGATCATCAATAAAGATGTTGAAGAGCATGGGGCCCAGCACTGATCCTCAGGGCACACCTCTAGTGACAGGCCACCAGCTGGATGTGGCACCGTTCACCATCACTCTCTGGGCTTGGCCCTCCAGCCACTTCCTAACCCAACACAGTGTGATCCTGTCGAAGCCATGGGCTGCCAGCTTGGCCAGGAGTTTGCTGTGGGGAACGGTGTCAAAGGCCTTGCTGAGGTCCAGGTAGACCACATCCACAGGCCTCCCCACATCCACCAGGCAGGTCACCTGATCATAGAAGGAGATCAGGTTGGTCAGGCAGGACCTGCCTTTCCTAAATCCATGTTGGCTGGACCTGAGCCCTTGGCCATGCTGCAGGTGCGCAGTTATTGCCACCAGGATAATCTTCTCCATCATTTTCCCCATGTTGGCTGGAGCAATCATTTGCTGTTTCAGTCATTTGCTCTCACTAGCTGAGCAAAATAGACATTGCAAAGGTACAATTCATCCACATTTGAGATGTCATTTAGGATCAGGTGAATCATGCTTTTTTGTTTCCATTTACTATAAAGGGAGGTAAGGGTGACTAATTGAAACATAGATGTCTGTAATGCTAACATTTAAAGGTAAGTGACATGAATCTCACTCTCAGAGCCTGCTCAGGTCTGACAGAAATGGTGATAGCTCACTGGCTCCAGTAAAACTTTGGCTCTTCTTCATCATTACATGAAAGCATATTACTTCAAAAGCTATTTCAGGTGCAGATAGCCACGCCCATATGATGCTCAGAGTCCAAGCTAATTAGCATGGAGGATACAAGCAGGCCCAGTGATCATCTCTGCATCTTTCTTTTTAGTAAGTAGTTCTGGTGAGTTTTTTTTATAGAAGTGAAGCACAGCAGTTCAGGTTTTACAGGATCTTTGTTCTCAAGCATAGCATAGACCTTGTTGTACCTGCACTGGCTCCATGCAGGTTTCTTCTGGATGTCCTCTTTCAATATTTCTAAAGTAGTGGTGATGCTCTACACATTTCCACAGCAAAATGTCTGTCAGTCACATTTGCTTATTGAATCTGTGGAGAGCTGATGAAACTGTGCTTGTCACAAACAGCTTAGGTTTGGAGACATTAATGGTTTTAATGCCTGTTTTCTGTGTCCATATTATGTGAAACTGCTACTTAAAGTACTTGCCTCATTAAGCTGAATGGTTTTCTTTTAGGACAACGTGCCTGCTTATGAAGAAATGTCAAGGGTAATTCAGTTACAACAGTATATTCCTGTCTGCAGGGAACCCAAGAAAATTTAGATTAGGCCCTTTGGGTCTGGAGTAAAATTACTGAGATTATGTCATGAATGATTAATAGTCATATCCTGTCATATCCATAGACTGGCTAGCAGAACTAGAGACTTGCAAAACATGCTGGAAGTGATCGAATTTGTTTTCCCATTTCTGTGGTTAATGACCTAATGATTTTCCCATCTTACCTGTACATCATTTAGCTCTGAAAGTGGGTAGGATGAACCCTTAGTGATGCCAGAATGTTACTGAATTGTTTAACAGCAAAACTGACCTCCATTTCCAGAGAACTTCATCTGGTTCCTCAAATTCTCTGTGTCATGATGTCCCATTTCAATCAAGCTTTTGAGGGAACCATGAATTCCACAGCTAAAACTTATAAGAAAAAAAAATAGAAGAAAAATTTAACTATTATGAAATACAGACACCTATCCTCAGCAACAGTAAAGAACACTTCTCAGCACTCACTCTGTACAGGTTTTTTTTCTTCGTACTTCCCAACAAAGTTACTGTTCCCACAAATAATTCACCCAACACTGAATTTTATATAGGTTTTGGCTTGACAGTACTAAAATCTTGTATGGTTTAGTTGTTTAGGTGGGTTGGATTGGTTGATGGGTTGGACGCGATGATCTTGAAGGTCTCTTTCAACCTGGTGTATTGTATTGTATTGTATCTCTCCTGTGTACTTGGTTCTGAAAAATATGGATCATTAACTGTACCATTGCTGCAGTTTGGGCTGGGTGCCCTCTGCTACATGAGGTGTTTCCTGTGTCCAGAGGTCCAGCCCAGTGGGTGGACACAGGAAACTAAGTATTTCTACCATAATTCTCTGCACCACTATAAGATCCAGTGCGAGGTCTAGCCCCTCCTCTTTCTTCCTCGCCGTCACCCGCTAACTGGGGAGATGTTGTCTCCCTGCCATGGGCCTGGCTAGGCCCAAGGCCACGGGGGGATGGGCAGTCTCAGATCTGGCCAGCTGAGACTAGCCTAGCAATGGGGGGGGAGAAGGAACCCTGGGGATCTTGGATGTACGCCCAGGTGAAGATGGGGTCTTCCTGGGTCTGTTTTGGGATTTCTTTTGTCACTGTGCTTCTGGCTCTCTGTAAACATTCACTGCTTTTCCTTTAAACTTTCCATCACTTTTGCAATCCGTTTCTCTGAGTTGTTATTTTTGCCCGTGGTGGGGAAGGGGGCTGCTTCAACCCATCACAACCATAAACATATATCCTGGTTTTAATTCAGTCAGCAGCTCAGCTCTAGAAATCCACTCACAACTTTCCAACCTCTACTGCAACTTTTTCTCCTCCCTCCACCCCTTCAGCTCCGGGTGGGTGTATTGGATTTGCCTGAGGTGGAGTCAGTTCTCTCCAGAGTATCTTTCTGTGCTTTGCTTTGCAGTGATGTAGCTGGGTGTTGATAAGACATTAGTGTTTTGACTACTGCTGAGCCAAGCACCAAGACTGTGCTTTTCCAGCATTTTCTCCCCCACAAGCAGGCTGAATGATGGATAAAATCTTGGGACAGGACACTGCTGGGACAGCTGACCCAAACTGACCAAAGGAGTATTCCATACCATATGACTTCAGCTCAGGTATAAAAGCAACATGAAAGAAGGAAGTATGGGGCTATTTGTTGATGGTGTCAGTCATTCAGAGCAACTGCTATGTGTGTTGGAGTTCTGCTTCCTGGGAAGGAAATGAACATCATCTGCTGATGGGATGTAGAGGATATCCTTTTTACTCTTGCTTCTGCTCATGGCCTTCACTTTTGATTTTCATCTTATTAAATTACTTCTATCTTGACTCAGGAGCCTTTTGTCACATTCTCTTCTCTCCCCTGTTCACCGAAGAAGAGGAGTGATAGAGTGGCTTTGGTGGGCATCTGGCCTTAGCCAGGACCAAACCACCACAGTGGGCAACAAGCAAAAGAACCCAGGAGACAGATTTGTGATAAGGAAGATTTACCACTGCAGGTATATCAGATAACAAAAAGGAAAATACTGGCATATGTGACAGCAGGGGAACAGACAAAATGTGAACCACACACACCTTTCCTCACTTCCAGGTGAGGAACAGCCCACAAAATGGGCTGTTCCTCACCTGGAAGTGGGGAAAATCAGCAAAAACCAGGAACAGGAAACTGTACAAGTTATAGAAAGCCAAATAGCCCAACGACCTTTTCTTGTTTTGTAGCAAGCATGACATCACCATGATGTTGCATGATGTTTGCCCTCCCAGCTTTACAATACAATAGAATACGATACAATACAACACAATACAATACACCAGGTTGGAAGAGACTTTCAAGATCATCGCGTCCAACCCATCAACCAATCCAACCCACCTAAACAACTAAACCATACAACCAAGCACCCCATCAAGTCTCCTCCTGAACACCTCCAATGAAGGTGACTCCATCACCTCCACGGGTAGCTGATTCCCATGGGCAATCACTCTCTCTGTATAGAACTTCTTCCTAACATCCAGCCTAAACCTCCCCTGAGGCAGCTTGAGACTGGGTCCTCTTGTTCTGGTGCTGGCTGCCTGGGAGAAGAGACCAACCTCTGCCTGGCTACAACCTCCCTTCAGGTAGTTGTAGAGAGCAAGAATGTCACCCCTCAGTCTCCTCTTCTTCAGGCTAAGCAACCCCAGCTCCCTCAGCCTTTCCTCATAGGGCTTGTGTTCCAAACCCCTCACCAACTTTGTTGCCCTTCTCTGGACACGTTCCAACAAGTCAACATCCTTCCTAAACTGAAGAGACCAGAACTGGACACAGGGCTCAAGGTGTGGTCTAACCAGTGCAGTGTCCAGGGGCAGAATGACCTCCCTGCTCCTGCTGGCCACACTGTTTCTGATGCAGGCCAGGATGCCATTGGCCTTCTTGGCTGCCTGTGCACACTGCAGGCTCATGTTCAGCCTACAATCAACCAGTACCCCTAGGTCCCTCTCTACCTGGCTGCTCTCCAGCCACTCTGACCCCAGCTTGTTGCACTGCATGGGGTTGCTGTGGCCAATGTGCAGAACAGAAAATGTACTTTTACTGCACTACTGCAGGGGGTGGGGCAGGGGAGAGTAGCCCTCCCAATTCCTTCTAGTGGGGCTAGCCATCTAAAACAAATACATTAAATAATACAGAATTGCTAAAAGCTAACACAAACCATGTCTCACTTTTTCTGAGAGTTTTGTATGAATTTGTTTCTGAAAATCCCTGTGGTGGAGTAGGAAGGTACCCCCCACACACAAAAGAATTCCACAGCTAACTCAGCCGGAGAAGCAGATGAAAGCTGTATTTTACAAGCAGATATGGAATGCAATGAATATGTACAAAAATATACAATATTTACAATATATACAGAAGTACACAGCAAAGTATGTAATACAGGAAACCTTTCCCCAATCCCCCTGCGGCCAGGGGGGTTCGGCCTTTCCCTCCCTTCTCCCTCCCTACCTCCCCTTTTTCCCAAAAGGGTTAGAGAGAGAGAGAGAAAGGAAGGTAATTAAAAGGGTGAAAACTTGTTAAAGCTCAAAGCGGATGCAAAAGTTAGTTTTCTCTTATCTGGTTAGCAAGAATCGTAGAGAGAAACGAGCCAGCTCACAGCACAGGGGAAGAAGAAGACGACTACTGACTACCCTCCCCGACTGAAAGACTAAACAAAAAAACCTACAGCTGGGTTCCACCAATGAAATTGAATTAGCATATCATTGTTTTCATTCTAATATCAAAACATTCGGCTAGAGTGTTCAGAAAGTGTCTCTTTCTTAAAGGCACAGCCTAAACCGGTCACAATCCCAAACCTACAATCTTTCCAATCTGGAAAACACATCATCCACTGACAGACTGACTATGGCCAAGGAAAGAATTAAAGCATATGCTTAACTTCATCCACCCATCACAGAAACAAAGCTAAACAATCCTGTGATAATAACTCAGTAGCTACCAAGTTTTAATGTATTTATTCTCACCATCACAAAGCTGAAAATGCTATTTATTATCCTTGTTTTACAGGAGGGAGCTTGAACACATTTAGACTAGGTTTTGAATTCATACAGTGTTCAGTTCTTTTGTGGATCTGGTGCTACAGATTTGCCGGGTACAAGGAAGCACAATACAGAGTGAACCAAATTGCTCTCTGCTGAGCCTCCTTGTAAGCAGAGTTTATTAGTGTGGGTCTAGCACCATCCTGATGGTGTGAAGTTGCTTCTAGCCCTGAGGTTATCCATCACACAGTATTGTTATGTTCTTTCATGGGCTTGGAGAGTGCTGTGCTCTGTTAAGCAGTGTAAATTTAAATATATTTGCACTGGTCACCCATCAGTTCCCTCATATACAGCAAGACTGAATCCAGTTTTAGCAAGACTGATACTGTTATCCTAATGGATGGACCAATTGTTTCTAAGGAGCTGGATAAATAGTTCTTTAGGCTTTTCAGGCTTACTTATGTATTTGCGTAGAGACAAGCATATTTTTAGATGCTTACAGAGGGAGTGGTTGCCCATTGGAATCGGCTGCCCGTGGAGATGGTGGAGTCACCTTCATTGGAGGTGTTCAGGAAGAGGCTTGATGGGGTGCTTGGTTGCATGGTTTAGTTGTTTAGGTGGGTTGGATTGGTTGATGGGTTGGACGCAATGATCTTGAAGGTCTCTTTCAACCTGGTTTATTCTATTGTATTGTATTAGGTAATAGGTTGGACTTGATGATCTCTGAGGTCTTTTCTAACGTGGTCAATTCTATGATTCTATGATTCCTAGAATGGGGCCTGAGACTTTACTACATACAGGGATTCCTGAGAAACAGAAAAAAATACTTGCTGAATTTCTGGACCAATGACATTCTGAATGTCACTTTGAAAAACAATAACAAACACACAAATAAACAACCTCCCCCAAAACAAATACAAAACCCAAAACAAAATCCAACAAACTACAGGGGAAAAAGCATCCATTTTTAATTCTTTCTTTTAAAATTGTGAATAACTCTAGACAGGAATTCCAGAAAACCATTTCAGCTGAGAATAAAACATTAGACAGGAGTCAGACTTCACATTGCAGTCCTTCTTAATCAACAGTGGACTCGAGCATCAATGAACTAACTTTTCCATTAGGTAACAGCCAAAAGATTGCCGCAGTCTTATATCGTCTCTGTGTTCCAATGTCCTCATTTTCTCCAACTGCTAATTTAAAATGCTTTTCACTGTTGCAAGGAGCATAGTTAACTGCTAAAGAATGATTTTATTGCCCTAAAACAGTAATGCATTTGCATTCATTACTATGAGTCTTAAAACCTACTACAGTTATAAAAAAAAGGGTAACAACATGAAGGGTTTGAAGGGCAGTAGATAATGGGCAGTAGATAATAGCCTGAAAAAGGCTCTGAAATGCCTGAAGATTCAGACATAAAATAGGAATGATAAACAAGTTCATTATTTGCTAGTGATGGTTATGCTAGAGGGAACTTTTTTTTTTTCTTTTTAAAGTTTTATGGAGAATGTATTTCAGTCCTAAGATGGACATAAGTTAAATATGTGTCATCTGGTTGTTCAGTTAAGAAATAGCAAGAAATAATGAGCTGTATAGTGGTAAAGCTCTTAAGCCAATGTGAAAGGACTGTTCCAGCGGGAATCTTACTCGGGAGCACACCGCGACAGGCACCCTTGGGAACACTAGCTGCTTTCCTTTTTTAACCTACGGGGACGGCAGGGCACCCCGGGCTCTCGGCACTCGGCTAGATTCGGCACGACCGTTTCTCCATGTGCTTGCTGCTTGGGATCGCTCGGGCTCCCCACGTCACTGCCGGCAGCTCGTTTAAAAGCCAGTGGTGGCTCACGGCAGCCTCTATTCCAGCAGGAGCCTGCTCTCACTCGGCATGTGCCACTGCACTTTTTCTAAATTTTGTCCAGCAGGTCCTGCAGGCAGGGCAGCCATGGTGGTAACGCACTGCAATCACTCCTTCAAAACATCAGTCTCGACTCAGACTGAGGGGGAATACAAGCAGGTAGGCAAGTGTCACAAGCAAGAGGTGGGTGTCCAGGTTTATGGCTGCAGAGAGTGCTGGAGCCTGGCACTTGAGATGCAGGGTAGTGGGGACAACTCCTGCATCAGATGTGAGCAGATTGACTATCTGCTTAACCTGGTGGCCAGATTGAAGGATGAGGTGACTAGAATTAGAGATGTCAGGGATTGTAGAAGGGAAACCAACTTGAGTAACCAGGCTCTGCAGGCTCCCCCAGCAGAGGCTGGTTATCCAAAAAGCAGAGGGGAATGGATGAAGGTTCATCTCAAAAGACACAAATTAAAACAACCTAGCCTCCCTTCACCTCTCCCACTGCCCTTGGAGAACAAGTATGGGGCACTGGAGGTCGAGGGGAGGTGATTCTGATGCTGGAGGACACACCATCTGGGGTTTTCCCTGAGGCAAAACAGCCCAGAGTAGGTCAGCCTGGGGTGAGTCAGTTTGGGATAAGTCAGCCTGGGGTTAAACAGCCTTCCCCTGGCATCAAGACTTGGTCCCTTAAAAAAAAGAGGAGAGGTGATTGTTATTGGTGATTCCCTACTGAGGAGAACAGAGGGCCCCATATGTCGGCCAGACCCTGCTCACAGGGAACTTTGTTGCCTCCCAGGAGCTCAAGTTGCTGATGTTACCAGAAGGCTGCCTAGTCTGGTGTAGCCCTGTGACTACTATCCCTTAATAATTATGCAGTTAGGGAATGACGATGTTGCAACTAGAACTCCCAGGGCTATCAAGAATGACCTCAAGGCCCTGGGGGATCTAGTGGAGCACTCAGGTGCACAAATAATTTGTGTGTCTGTACCCTTAGTTGCAGGAGGGAACACAAGAAGGAACAGGTCAGCAGCTGTAGTCAACAAGTGGCTTAGAGGTTGGTGCAGTCAGAAGAATTTTGGGTTTTTCGATCTTGAAAAACTTTCTACTGCACCAGGTCAGCTGGTAACAGATGGAGTACATCTGTCCCAGAGGAGGGGAAAGGTCACAGTACACGAGAATGGCCTGTCCCCCAAAGGTAAAAACATTCTGGGAAGGGAATTAGCAGGTCTCATTGATAGGGCTTTAAACTAGCTTCGAAGGGGGAAGGGGCTGAAACCAGTCCCCCCAGACAGGAGTATGAGGGTAGTAAGCTGGAGTCAGGGGTGAAACCAGCAGCCCAGCTGCAATGCATGTACACTAATGCATGAAGTATGGGTGACAAACATGAGGAGCTGGAAGCCTTGTTGCAGCAGGAAAGTTGTGATGTAGTTGCCATCACAGAGACATGGTGGGATGACTCGCATGACTGGAGCGCTGCAATTGATGGCTACAGGCTATTCAGGAGAGACAGGCAAGGAAGATGGGTGGAGGGGAGGCCCTGTACATCAGGGAGGCTCTTGATGCCATTGAGCTAGAAATCAGGGACGATCGGATTGAGTGCGTGTGGGTGAGAATTAGAGGGAAGACCAGCAGGGCAGACATCCTGGTTGGAGTCTGTTATGGACCACCCAAAAAGGAGGATGATGTTGATGAAGCATTCTATAGGCTGCTTAAGGCTGACTCAAGATCACCTGACCTCGTTCTCATGGGTGACTTCAACCTGCCTGATATCTGCTGGGATCACAACACAGCAGAGAGGAGGCAATCGAAGAGGTTCTTAGAGTGCATGGAGGACAGCTCCTAATCCCAGGTGCTGCGCGAGCCTACCAGGGGTGAGGCTCTGCTTGACCTCCTCTTCACCAACAGGGAAGGGCTGGTGGGTGATGTGGTGGTCAGAGGGTGTCTAGGCACCAGTGACCACGAGATAATTGAGTTTTTGGTATTCAGCCAAGCCAAGAGGGGCAGCAAGAAGACCTCCACTCTGGATTTCCGGAGGGCAGACTTCAGGCTATTCAAGGAACTAACTCAGAAGGTTCCTTAGGAAACAGCACTTAGAAACTAATGGGTCCAGGAGAGCTGGACCTACTTCAGGAAAGAACTCTTGAAGGTGCAGGAACAGGCTGTGCCAGTGTGCTGGAAGATGAGCTGCCGGGGCAGACGGCCAGCCTGGAAGGGTAATGAACTTCTAAAGGAACTAAGGGAAAAAAAGAGGGTGTATTATCTTTGGAAAAAAGGGGAGGCAACCCATGGAATGTTTAGGGATGTTGCTAGGTCTTGTAGGAAGAAAACTAGGGAGGCAAAAGCACATTTGGAACTCAGACTGGCCTCTGCTGTGAAGGACAACAAAAAGTCCTTCTATAAATATATTAACAGCAAGAGGAAGGGCAAGGACAAGCTCCACTCCTTGGTGGGCATGGAGGGGAACATTGTAACAAAGGATGAGGATAAGGCAGAGGTACTTAACACCTTCTTTACCTCATTTTTTACTACCAGAACAGAACGTCTTCCAGACAGCTGGCATGCAGAGTTGGCAGAAGGAGCCAGGAAGTAGCATAGCACCCCACTGTTCCAGGATTGGACAGTTAGAGATCTTCTGAGCTGCTTGGACCCCAACAAGGCCATGGGACCGGATGGGATCCATCCTAGGGTGTTGAGGGAACTGGCAGAAGAGCTGTCCAAGCTGATCTCCATCATTTTTCAACAGTCCTGGCTCACTGGAGAAGTCCCAGAAGACTGGAAGCTGGCCAACGTGGTGCCCATCCACAAGAAGGGCCGGTTGGATGAGCCAGGGAATGATAGGCCTGTCAGCCTGACCTCAGTGCCAGGCAAGATTATGGAGCAGGTCATCTTGAGTGAGATCACACAACACTTCCAGGATGGCCAAGGGATCAGGCCTATCCAGCATGGATTTAGGAAAGGCAGGTCCTGCCTGACCACTGCAAACTGCTGGCCAAGCTATTAGCCCATGGCTTGGACAGGAGCACACTGCGTTGGGTTAGGAAGTTGCTGGAGGGCCAAGCCCAGGGAGTGGTGGTGAATGGTGCCACATCCAGCTGGTGGCCAGTCACTAGTGGTGTGCCCCGAGGATCAGTGCTGGGCCCAATGCCCTTCAACATCTTTATTGATGATCTGGAGGAGGGCATTGAGTCCATCAACAGTAAATTTGTGGACGACACAAAGCTGGGGGCAGGAGTTGATCTGCTGGAGGGCAGAGAGGCTTTGCAGAGGGACCTCGCCAGGCTGGACAGATGGGCAGAGTCCAAGGGCATGAGACTGAACGCATCCAAGTGCCGTGTTCTGAACATTGGCCTCAACAGCCCCATGAAGTGCTACAGGCTGGGGTCAGAGGGGCTGGAAAGCAGCCAGGCAGAGAGGGACCTGGGGGTACTTGTTGATGGTAGGCTGAACATGAGCCTGCAGTGTGCCCAGGCAGCCAAGAGGGCCAATGGCATCCTGGCCTGCATCAGGAAGAGTGTGGCCAGCAGGAGCAGGGAGGTTATTCTGCCCCAGTACACTGCACAGATTAGGCCGCACCTCGAGTACTGTGTCTAGTTCTGGGCCCCTGAGTCTAGGATGGATGTTGACTTGCTGGAATGTGTCCAGAGAAGGGCAACAAGGTTGGTGAGGGGTTTGGAACACAAGCCCTATGAGGAGAGGCTGAGGGAGCTGGGGTTACTTAGCCTGGAAAAGAGGAAACTGAGGGGTGACCTTCTTGCTCTCTACAACTACCTGAAGGGAGGTTGTAGCCAGGCAGAGGTTGGTCTTTTGTCCCAGGCAGCCAGTACCAGAACAAGAGGACACAGTCTCAGACTGCACCAGGGCAGGTTTAGGCTGGAGGTTAGGAAGAAGTTCTATACAGAGAGTGATTGCCCATTGGAATGGGCTGCCTGGGGAGATGGTGGAGTCGCCGTCACTGGAGGTGCTCAGGAGAAGACTTGATGGGGTGCTTGGTTGCATGGTTTAGTTGATTAGGTGGTGTTGGATGATACGTTGGACGTGATGATCTTGAAGGTCTCTTCCAACCTGGTTCCATTCTATTCTATTCTATTCTATTCTATTCTATTCTATTCTATTCTATTCTATTCTATTCTATTCTATTCTATTCTATTCTATTCTATTCTATTCTATGGCTTGAAGTTCATATTGTGACATGAGAGGCTTCCTGTTCCACTTGATGCTTTTTGGGTTCTGTGTTTTTGGGTGCTGGCTCTCTTCCACAGGGACAGCAGGCAGATAGGCGAGGGATGGGGAGAGTAGCTCCCTTGCTTGGATTTTTAGCTTGCTAGCTTTCTGCTGTGCTCTTTGTGCAAATTGGCTGAGGTAATGGTGCATTATGTTAGATACAATACAATACAATGCAATAAAATACAATACAATACAATACAATACACCAGGTTGGAAGAGACCTTCAAGATCATCACGTCCAACCCATCAAGCAATCCAACCTACCCAACAACTAAACCATGCAGCCAAGCACCCCATCAAGTCTCCTCCTGAACACCTCCAATGAAGGTGACTCCACAACCTCCACGGGCAGCCAATTCCAATGGGCAATCACTCTCTCTGTACAGAATCATAGAATCATAGAATCATAGAATAAGTCAGGGTTGGAAGGGACCACAAGGATCATCTAGTTCCAACCCCCTGCCATGGGCAGGGACACCCTACACTAGATCAGGCTGGCCAGACCCTCGTCCAGCCCGGTCTTAAACACCTCCAGGGGTGGGGCCTCAACCACCTCCCTGGATAACCCATTCCAGGGCTTCACCACTCTCATGGGGAAGAACTTCTTCCTCACATCTAGCCTGAATCTCCCCATTTTCAGCTTCATTCCGTTCCCCCTAGTCCTATCACTACCTGAGATCCTGAGAAGTCCCTCCCCAGCCTTCCTGTAGGCCCCCTTCAGATACTGGAAGGCCACAATGAGGTCACCTGGGAGCCTTCTCTTCTCCAGACTGAACAGCCCCAACTCCTTCAGTCTGTCCTCATAGGAGAGGTGCTCCAGCCCTCTGATCATCCTCGTGGCCCTTCTCTGGACACGCTCCAGCACGTCCACATCCCTCCTGTACTAGGGGCTCCAGAACTGGACGCAATTCTCCAGGTGGGGTCTCAGCAGAGCTGAGTAGAGGGGGAGAAGCACCTCCCTTGACCTGCTGGTCACACTTCTCCTGATGCAGCCCAGGATCTGATTGGCTTTCCGGGCTGCAAGTCCACATTGAGAGCTCCTGTTGAGCTTCTCGTCCACCAGCATCCCCAAGTCTCTCTCCTCAGGGCTGCTCTCCAGCAGTCCCTGCCCAGCCTGGATTTGTGCCTGGGATTGCCTTGAACCAGCTGCAGGAGCCTGCACTTGGTCTTGTTGAAGCTCATGAGGTTGGCTTGTGCCCGCCTCCATAGCCTGTCCAGGTCCCTCTGGATGGCATCCCTTCCCTCCAGCGTGTCCACTGCACCATAGAGCTTGGTGTCATCAGCAAACTTGCTGAGGGTGCACTCGATGCCACTGTCCATGGCACCCACAAAGATGTTGAACAAGACAGGTCCCAGGACTGATCCCTGAGGGTCTCCGCTTGTCACTGGCCTCCATTGGGACATGGACCCATTGACAGCTACTCTTTGGGTGCGGCCATCAAGCCAATTCTTTATCCAGTTAGTGGTCCATCCATCAAACCCATGTGTCACCAGCTTGGAGACCAGGAGGTGGTGTGGGACAGCGTCAAAGGCTTTGCTCAAGTCCAGGTAAACGACATCAGTTGCTCGCCCCTCATCTATTAATGCTGTCGCCTGCTCATAGAAGGCCACCAGGTTTGTCAGGCAGGATTTGCCCTTGGCAAAGCCATGCTGACTATTCCCAATCACCTCTTCAGTGTCCTTCTGAGTCATTAGTGCCTCCAGGAGGATCTGCTCCATGATCTTTCCGGGCACAGAGGTGAGACTGACTAGCCTGTAGTTCCCCGGTTCCTCCTTCTTGCCCTTTTTGAAAATGGGATCAATGTTTCCCCTTTTCCAGTCTGTGGGGACTTCCCCAGTCTGCCATGACTTCTGGAATATAATAGAGAGGGGCTTGGCAACCTCATCTGCCAGTTCTCTCAGCACCCGTGGCTGTATCCCGTCAGGTCCCATGGACTTGATCACTTTCAGGTTCTTCAGGTGATCACGAACCTGAGCTTCACTTATGATGGGCAGTTCTTCCTCCCCGTCCCTGGCATCGTCTGCCATGACACCACGAGTGTGGCTTGGAGGCCCTTGCAGTGAAGACTGAGGTAAAGAAGTGATTGAGTACCTCAGCCTTTTCCACATCACTTGTGACCAATTCACCACTTTCCTTTCTGAGGGGGCCCACACCTTCCCTAGTCTTCTTCTTGCCATTAACATACCTGTAGAAATTCTTAGTGCTCCCTTTAACCTCCCTGCCTAGATTCAGTTCGATCTCTGCTTTGGCTTTCCTAACCAGGCCTCTTGCTGCTCGGGCAGCTTCCTTATATACCCCCTGTTCTATCTGTCCTTCCCTCCACTTCCTGTAGAGTTTCTTTTTAAGTGATAGTGTGTCCAGCAGCTCCTTGTTCATCCAGGCAGGCCTCCTAGCATTCCTTCCTGCTTTTCTCCTTGTAGATATACATAGCTCCTGGACACAGAGGAGGTGGTCCTTGAATACTGACCAGCTGTCCTGGGTCCCTCTCCTCTCCAGGGCTTCATCCCATGACACTTTGGCTAGCAGATCCCTGCAGCGATCGAAGTCTGCACGCCTAAAGTCTAGGATCCTAAGCTTAGAATATGTCCTCCTGATTGCCCTGAGGAGATTAACAATATAAAATACAATACAATACCATACAATACACCAGGTTGGAAGAGACCTTCAAGATCATCGCGTCCAACCCATCAAACAATCCAACCCACCCAACAACTAGACCATACAGCCAAGCACCCCATCAAGTCTTCTCCTGAACACCTCCAGTGAAGGTGACTCCACCACCTCCACGGGTAGCCGATTCCAATGGGCAATCACTCTCTCCGTGTAGAACTTCTTCCTAACATCCAGCCTAAACCTGCCCTGGCGCAGCCTGAGACTGTGTCCTCTTGTTCTGGTGGTGGCTGCCTGGGAGAAGAGGCCAACCTCTGCCTGGCTACAACCTCCCTTCAGGTAGTTGTAGAGAGCAATAAGGTCACCCCTCAGTCTCCTCTTCTCCAGGCTAAGCAACCCCAGCTCCCTCAGCCTTTCCTCATAGGGCTTGTGTTCCAAACCCCTCACCAGCTTTGTTGCCCTTCTCTGGACACGTTCCAGCAAGTCAACATCCTTCCTAAACTGAGGGGCCTTGTTAAATTCAACTGCTTCATGGTCACTGCAGCCAAGGCCATCTCTGAGCCTCACATTTGTTACCAGCCCTTCCCTGTTGGTGAGAACAAGGTCCAGCATAGCACCTTTTCTTGTTGGTTCCTCTACCATTTGGAGGAGGAAGTTGTCTTCTATGCAGTCCAGGAACATCCTAGATTGCTGATGCCTTGCTGTGTTTTCCCTCCAACAGATGTCAGGGTGGTTGAAATCCCCCATGAGGACCAGGGCTTGTGACCTGGAAGCCGCTTCTATTTGCCTGTGCAGAGCCTCATCTGCTTGGTTCTGCTGGTCAGGTGGCCTGTAGGAGACCCCCACAGTAATATCTCCTTCCCCTGTCTTGCCTTTAATTCTAACCCATAAACTCTCAACCAACTCATCATGCCTCCCCAGGTGGAGTTCTGCTGATTCCAGCTCGTTGTTGACATAGAGGGCAACACCTCCTCCTCTCCTTCCCTGCCTATCCTTCCTAAAAAGCTTATACCTGTCTATCCCTACGTTCCAGTCATGGGAATCATGCCACCAAGTGTCAGTGATGCCCACTATGTCATGGCGTCCCAACAGCACAGTGGCCCTTAACTCATCTTCTTTGTTGCCCAAGCTGCGTGTATTTGCATAGAAGCACTTCAGCTGGGCTGGCCCTGTCGTCCTCCTGTGCCAACTCCCCTTGGTTTCCACAGAGTGTCCTGGTGTGTCATTTGTGTCTTGCCTCAGGGCAGCAAGCTGAGAGCCCCTACTGGCTCTCCATCCCTCCACCTCAGGTGAGCTGCCCCTCTGCTTGTCACAGGCCAGCAGGAGACCACCAACCCCTCCCCCCTTCAAATCTAGTTTAAAGCCCTGTCTATGAGCCCTGCCAATTCCTGCCCCAGGATCCTTTTCCCCCTCTGGGACAAGTGTGTCCCATAAGTTGTTTTTAGCTCTGCTGCCTTGAAAACCAAACCATGAGTGTAGAACCCAAATCCCTGTCAATGGCACCAGTCCCTGAGCCATGAATTGAGCTGTTGGCTCTTCCACAATGTTCCCTCATCCATCACTGACGTTAGAGGGATAGCAGAGAACACTACTTGAGATCCTGACCCCTTTAGCAGGTGCCCTAACGTTCTGAAATCTCTTTTAATTGACCGTGAGCCTCGCATTGATGCATCGTCACTACCCACCTGAAAGACCAGCAGTGGGTAGTAGTCTGAAGGGCTCACAAGTTTGGGAATTTTGCCTACTATGTCCTTTACTTGGGCACCAGGGAGGCAGCAGATCTCCCTATGAAATGGGTCTGGTCTGCATATTGGGCCCTCTGCCCCCTTCAGTAGGGAGTCTCCTACAACGATGACCCTACGAGGTTTCCTTTCTGGACTAGTTTTGATAGCTGGCCTGAGGGAACCTGTCTTTGGTGCAGCTTCTGTCTTCCTTGAGTCCTCATCCTCACCTATGACCTGCTCCTCCTGCAGAGCCTCATACCTATTCTGAACCTGCACTGTAGGAAGTGTGCTGCTCAAAGTAGCACGCTTGCTCGTCTGCCCTTCTTCTGTCGGGCAGAGACCTGTTCCCATTGGCCCTGCTCATGTGGGTTACTGCAGGGAGGCTGAGAGGCTAGCTGATGGGTAGGTATCAATCTCCCTGATCCACTGAGAGTTACCCCCTGTTCTGGTTTGGTAGAAGTTAGATTGTGGGGATAGTCAGTGTTCCTTTCATTATCTCTTATAGCTCTAAGCCTTTCTACCTCTTCTTTTAGTTCGGCCACCATGCTCATCAGATCGCTGATCTGCTCACAACTCACACAGGAGTTGTTCCTTCCATCCTCCATATTGATTGCCAGGTCCCAGCACTCACTGCAGCCACCAACCTGAACACCTGCATGCTTGTGAGTGGCCTCTGTTTGGGTGCCAACTGTTCTTCTACTAGCCTTACTAGCTGTTCTTCTACTAGCCTTACTTCTAGTAGTAACCATATTGCAGTAGCCACCCTCTGAATCACCCTCTGAATCACTCTCGCCACCCGGTGTTGTTTTTTTTTTTTTTTTTTTTTTTTTTTCCCCTGGGCAGTAAGGAGGCCTCAGAGCCGAGCTCCTCCCTGCTGCCTGCTCTCAGCCACGCGCTGGGGTATGTTTGGCTTGGTTCCGAGCTCCTCCCTGCTGCCTGCTCTCAGCCACGCGCTGGGGTATGTTTGGTTTGGAGCCGAGCTCCTCCCTGCTGCCTGCTCTCAGCCACGCGCTGGGGTATGTGTGGTGGTTTGAGCCTTAACTGGAAGTTAGGAGCTCAGATGGGGCAAGGCTGAGAATCTCCTCCCCCACTTCCCCTCCCCCTCTCCTTCCTCCCAACAGAGAGGGGAGAAAAGGAAGGAGCAAATTTACCAAACAATAATTTGGACTCGGCTTGGAAGTAGAGAGGTAAAGAGTTGTCTTTAAGCAATATATATATATATATATATATATATATATATATATATATAACAATAACAGAAGAAATGTTCACAAGGGGCAAGGAACAATAATGGATGGGAGGGGGACAAAAAAAACAAGAGAGTAATACAAAACCAGCCTTCCTGGAGAAGCGTGGAGGCAGCAGAGAGAGGAATCAGGGCTGACCACGTGGCAGAGGAGCAGGAGGGCAGCTGCAGTAGCTCTCATACAGCAGAGGCAGGAGCCAAGAAGCTGTCCCAACAGCTACAATGTCCTGCTTTTATACCCTAGCTAGGCAGGGAGGGGGAGTGGAACAGACTCAGCCTCCCAGGGGAGAAATGCTCTGCAGGGAGTGAAAAGTACCTGCAAGCCCTCCACCCTGCTTTGTTCTTTTGTTTTTCAAAAAAAGGGTGTTAACCCACCACAGTATGTTTGGTTTGCCGCGGTTTCTACGGCAACCCCTCCCCCTGCTATGTCACTGCCCTCAGGCACGTAGGCAATCTGAGCCTGCCGCCCCTCTTCCCCTCTCCAGGAGGTCCCGAGCCACTAGCCCCTTACCTCCCGAAAAGCAAGGAAAGCAGGAAAGCAAAGGGAAAAGCAATCTCTCCGAGCCGAGCTCCTCGCTGCTGCCTGCTCTCAGCCACGCACTGGGGTATGTTCCACTCCAGGTCCAATAAGGAGTGGAGGTTCTTCTTGCCCTCTTTTTAGCATTAATGTATTTATAAAAATGATTTTATTATCTTTCACAGCAGTGTTCAGCTTTACAATACAATACAATACAATACACCAGGTTGGAAGAGACCTTCAAGATCATCGCGTCCAACCCATCAAACAATCCAACCCACCCAACAACTAGACCATACAGCCAAGCACCCCATCAAGTCTTCTCCTGAACACCTCCTGTGAAGGTGACTCCACCACCTCCACGGGTAGCCGATTCCAATGGGCAATCACTCTCTCCGTGTAGAACTTCTTCCTAACATCCAGCCTAAACCTGCCCTGGCGCAGCCTGAGACTGTGTCCTCTTGTTCTGGTGCTGGATGCCTGGGAGAAGAGGCCAACCTCTGCCTGGCTACAACCTCCCTTCAGGTAGTTGTAGAGAGCAATAAGGTCACCCCTCAGTCTCCTCTTCTCCAGGCTAAGCAACCCCAGCTCCCTCAGCCTTTCCTCATAGGGCTTGTGTTCCAAACCCCTCACCAGCTTTGTTGCCCTTCTCTGGACACGTTCCAGCAAGTCAACATCCTTCCTAAACTGAGGGGCCCAGAACTGGACACAGTACTCAAGGTGCGGCCTAACCAGTGCAGTGTACAGGGTCAGAATGACCTCCCTGCTCCTGCTGGCCACACTGTTCCTGATGCAAGCCAGGATGCCATTAGCCTTCTTGGCTGCCTGGGCACACTGCAGGCTCATGTTCAGCCTACAATCAACCAGTACCCCCAGGTCCCTCTCTGCCTGGCCACTCTCCAGCCACTCTGACCCCAGCCTGTAGCACTGCCTGGGGTTGTTGTGGCCAATGTGCAGAATCCGGCACTTGGATGTGTTAAATCTCATGCCATTGGACTCTGCCCATCTGTCCAGCCTGTCGAGGTCCCTCTGCAATGCCTCTCTGCCCTCCAGCAAATCAACTGCTGCCCCCAGCTTGGTGTCATCTGCAAATTTACTGATGATGGACTCAATGCCCTCATCCAGATCATCAATAAAGATGTTGAAGAGCATGGGGCCCAGTACTGATCCCTGGGGCACACCACTAGTGACAGGCCGCCAGCTGGATGTGGTGCCATTCACCATTACTCTCTGGGCTCGGCCCTCCAGCCAGTTCCTAACCCAACGCAGTGTGCTCCTGTCCAAGCCACGGGCTGCCAGCTTGGCCAGGAGTTTGCTGTGGGGAACGGTGTCAAAGGCCTTGCTGAGGTCCAGGTAGACCACATCCACAGGCCTCCCCACATCCACCAGGCGGGTCACCTGATCATAGAAGGAGATCAGGTTGGTCAGGCAGGACCTGCCCCTCCTAAATCCATGCTGGCTAGGCCTGAGCCCCTGGCCATCCTGTAAGTGCTGTGTGATCGCACTCGAGATGACCCGTTCCATAATCTTGCCTGGCACTGAGGTCAGGCTGACAGGCCTATAATTCCCCGGCTCATCCAACCGGCCCTTCTTGTGGATGGGCACCACGTTAGCCAGCTTCCAGTCTTCTGGGACCTCTCCAGTGAGCCAGGACTGCTGAAAAATGATGGAAAGTGGCTTGGACAGCTCATCTGTCAGCAATCTCAGCACCCTAGGATGGATCCCATCCGGTCCCATGGCCTTGTGGGGGTCCAAGCGGCTCAGTAGATCTCTAACTTCCTCTTGGAGCAGTGGTAAACTATGCAGCTCTCTGGCTCCTTCTGCCAGCTCTGCAGGCCAGCTGTCTGGAAGACGTTCTGCCCTGCTAGTGAAGACTGAGGCAAAGAAGGTGTTAAGTACCTCTGCCTTTTCCTCATTCTTTGTTACAACGTTCCCCTCCGTGTCAACCAAGGAGTGGAGGTTGTCCTTGCCCTTCTTCTTCTTTAGTTCTAACTGGGCTTTTGCCTCTCTCATGTTTCTCCTACATGATCTAACAACATCCTTAAACATATCTGGAGTTGCCTCCCCCCTTTCCAAAGGTGATACAGCCTCTTTTTTGCCCATAATTCCTTCAGGAGCTGCTTGCTCATCCAGGCCCAGAGCCTTCCCCTCGGCTCATCTTTCGGCATACGGGCACTGCCAGTTCCTGTGCCTTTAAGAGCTCCTGTTTGAAGTAGATCCAACCATCCTGGACCCTTTGGTTCTTCAGGGCTGCTGCCAGTGTACTTTCCAAATAAGTTACTTGAAGAAGTTGAAGTTTGCCCTCTGGAACTCCAAGGTGAGGGTTCTGTTGGTGCTTCTCCCAATCTCCCTGCATATTGAAAACTTCACTATCTCGTGGTCGCTGCACCCTAGACAGCCTCCTATCATCACCTCTCCCATCAGGGGGCAGTACAGTTCCCCTGTAATCAAGGAGGAATTACTTAGAGATCTGTTTACCCATATGGATCCCCGCGAGCCCATGGGACCAGATGGGATCCATCCTAGGGTGCTGAGAGAGCTGGCAGATGAGCTGTCCAAGCCACTCTGCATCATTTTTCAGCAGTCCTGGCTCACTGGATAGGTCCCAGAAGACTGGAAGCTGGCCAACGTGGTGCCCATCCCCAAGAAGGGCCAGTTGGACGAGCCAGGGAATGATAGGCCTGTCAGCCTGACCTCAGTGCCAGGCAAGATAATGGAACAGGTCATCTTGAGTACAATCACACAGCACTTCCAGGATGGCCAAGGGATCAGGCCCAGCCAGCATGGATTTAGGAAAGGCAGGTCTCCTGCCTGACCAACCTGATCTCCTTCTACGCCCAGGTGACTGCCTGGTGGATGTGGGGCAGGCTGTGGATGTAGTCTACCTGGACTTCAGCAAGGCCTTTGACACCATCCCCCACAGCAAACTCCTGGCCAAGCTATCAGCCCCCAGCTTGGACAGCAGCACTCTGTGCTGGGTTTGGAACTGGCTGGGGCCATGCCCAGAGAGTGGTGGTGAATGGTGCCGCATCCAGCTGGCAGCCAGGCACCAGTGGTGTCCCCCAGGGATCAGTGGTGGACCCCATGCTCTTTAATATCTTGATTGACGATCTGGATGAGGGCATTGAGTCCATCATCAGTAAATTTGCAGATGACACGAACCTGGGGGCAGGAGTTGATCTTCTGGAGGGTAGGAGAGCTCTGCAGAGGGACCTTACAAGGATGGACAGATTGGCAGGGTCCAAGGGCATGAGATTGTGCCAGGTTCTACACATTGGCTATAATAACCCCATGCAGCACTACAGGCTGGGGTCAGAGTGGCTGGAGAGGGCCAGGCAGAGAGCGACCTGGGGGTGCTGGTTGATGGGAGGCAGAACATGAGGCACTAGTGTGCCCAGACAGCCAAGAGTGCCAATGGCATCCTGGCCTGCATTAGGAATAGTGTGGCCAGCAGGAGCAGGGAGGTCATTGTGCCCCTGTACTCTGATTTGGTTAGGCCGCACATTGAGTCCTGTGTCCACTTCTGGGCCCCTCAGTTTAAGAAGGACATCGAGACACTTGAACGTGTCCAGAGAAGGGCAACAAGGCTGGTGAGAGGCCTTGAGCATAAGCCCTATGAGGAAAGGCTGAGGGAGCTGGCGCTGTTTAGCCTGGAGAAGAAGAGGCTCAGGGGCGACCTCATTGCTCTCTACAACTACCAGAAGGGTGGTTGTAGCCAGGAAGGGGTTGGCCTCTTCTCCCTGGCAGCCAGCACCAGAACAAGTGGACACAGTCTCAAGCTGCACCAGGGGAAGTTTAGGCTGGAGGTGAGGAGAAAGTTTTTCACCGAGAGAGTGATTCGTCATTGGAATGGGCTGCCCGGGGAGGTGGTTGAGTCGCCGTCCCTGGAGGCGTTCAAGAGGGGACTGGATGTAGCACTTGGTGCCATGGTCTAGTTGTGAGGTTTGTGGTTACAGGTTGGACTCGATGATCTTCGAGGTCTCTTCCAACCTTGGTAATACTGTAATACTATAATACTGTAATACTGATAGGAACAGTGTGGCCAGCAATAGCATGGAAGTCATTCTGCCCTGTACTCAACACTGGTCAGGCCACACCTTGAGTCCTGTGTCCAGTTCTGGGCCCCTCAGTTTAGGAATGATGTTGAGATGCTGGAAGGTGTCCAGAGAAGGACAACAAAGCTGGGGAGGGGTCTGGAACACAGGCCTTTGAGGAGCAGCTGAGGCAGCTGGGGTTGCTTAGCCTGGAGAAGAGGAGGCTCAGGGGAGACCTTCTTGCTCTCTACAACTCCCTGAAGGGAGGATGTAGCCAGGTAGGGGTTAGTCTCTTCTCCCAAACTACCATCACTAGAACAAGAGGACAGAGTCTCAAACTGTGCCAGGGGAGGTTTAGGCTTGAGGCGAGGAGAAAATTTTTCACAGAAAGCATAACTGGCCCTTGGAATGTTCTGCCCAAGGAGAGCTTGAAACTAACTTCGAAGGGGGAAGGGGATGGAACCAGTCCCCCCAGACAGGAGTCTGAGGGTGGTAAGCTGAAGCCAGGGGTGAAACCAGCAGCCCAGCTGCAGTGCATGTACACTAATGCATGAAGTATGGGCGACAAACATGAGGAGCTGGAAGCCTTGTTGCAGCAGGAAAGTTATGATGTAGTTGCCATCACAGAGACATGGTGGGATGACTCGCATGACTGTAGCGCTGCAATTGATGGCTACAGGCTCTTCAGGAGAGACACGCAAAGAAGATGGGGTGGAGGGATAGCCCTGTACATCAGGGAGGCACTAGATGCTGTTGAACAAGAGATCAGGGACGATCAGGTTGAGTGCTTGTGGATGAGAATTAGAGGAAGACCAGCAGGACAGAAATCCTGGTTGGAGTCTGATATAGACCACCCAAAAAGGAGGAAGATGTAGATGAAGCATTCTATAGGCAGCTTAAGGCTGTCTCAAGATCGCCTGGCCTTGTTCTCATGGGTGACTTCAACCTGCCTAGTATCTGCTGGGATCACAACATAGTGGAGAGGAGGCAATCCAAGAAGTTCTTAGAGTGCATGGAGGACAGCTTCTTATCCCAGGTGCTGCGTGAGCCTACCAGGGGTGAGGCTCTGCTTGACCTCCTCTTCACCAACAGGGAAGGGCTGGTGGGTGATGTAGTGGTCGGAGGGTGTTTAGGCACCAGTGACCACGAGATAATTGAATTTTCAGTACTCAGTCAAGCTAAGAGGCGTAGCAAGAAGACCTCCACTCTGGACTTCTGGAGGGCAGACTTCAGGTTATTCAAGGAATAACTCAGAAGGTTCCTTAGGAAACAGCACTTAAAAATAAAGGGGTCCAGGAGAGCTGGACCTGCTTCAAGGCAGAACTCTTGAAGGTGCAGGAACAGGCTGTGCCAGTGTGCCGGAAGATGAGCCGCCGGGGCAGATGGCCAGCCTGGATGGGCAATGAACTTCTAAAGAAACTAAGGGAAAAAAAGAGGGTGTATCATCTTTGGAAAAAAGGGGAGGCAACCCATGGAATGTTTAGGGATGTTGTTAGAAAATTAGGGAGGCAAAAGCACATTTAGAGCTCAGACGAGCCTCTGCTGTGAAGGACAACAAAAAGTCCTTCTATAAATATATTAGTAGCAAGAAGAACGGCAAGGTCAAGCTCCACTCCTTGGTTGACATACAATAATACAATAATAAACCATGTCAGAAGAGACCTTCAAGATCGCCGCGTCCAACCCATCAAACAACTAGATCATGTCACCAAGCACCCCATCAAGTCTCCTCCTGAACACCTCCAATGACGGTGACTCCACCACCTCCCCAGGCAGCCCATTCCAATGGGGAATCACTCTCTCTGTATAGAACTTCCTCCTAATATCCAGTCTAAACCTGACCTGGCGCAGCCTGAGACTGTATCCTCTTGTTCTGGTGCTGGCTGCCTGGGAGAAGAGACCAACCTCTGCCTGGCTACAGCCTCCCTTCAGGTAGTTGCAGAGAGCAATAAGGTCTCCCCTCAGTCTCCTCCTCTCCAGGCTAAGCAACCCCAGCTCCCTCAGCCTCTCTTTATAGAACTTGTGTTCCAAACTCCTCACCAACCTGACTTGGCACGTAGAAAGCAGGGCCGCTGCGAGCATCACAGCATGTGCAGGAAGCGCCGCGTCCCCAGCCAATCCCGTAGCATGAAGAGGAGAAACCGTGGAAGCCCCACATGCACTTGCTAGTCCCGGTGCTGTTCCGAGGTTCCACCACACAGCTTGGTGTCATCAGCAAACTTGCTGAGGGTGCACTCAATGCCACTGTCCATGGCACCCACAAAGATGCTGAACAAGACAGGTCCCAGGACTGATCCCGGAGGGACTCCACTTGTCACTGGCCTCCCCTGGGGCATGGACCCTTTGACAGTCACTCTTTGGGTGTGGCCATCAAGCCAGTTCTTTATCCATCTAGTGGTCTCTTCTCCCAGGCAGCCAGTACCAGAACAAGAGGACACAGTCTCAGGCTGCACCAGTGCAGGTTTAGGCTGGATGTTAGGAAGAAGTTCTATACAGAAAGAGTGATGCCCATTGGAATGGTCCACCCAGGGAGGTGGTGGAGTCACCATCATTGGAGGTGTCCAGGAGGAGACTTGCTGGGGTGCTTGGTGCCATGATCTAGTTGTTTGGGTGGTTGGATTGGTTGATAGGTTGGACGCGATGATCTTGAAGGTCTCTTCCAACCTTATTTATTGTATTGTATTTTATTGTGGTGTAGTCACCATCCCTGGAGGTGTTAAAAAAGTGATTGGATGTTGCACTTGGAGCCATGGGTTTAATTGTCACGAGGTGTTAGGTATTAGATAATAGGTTGGACTTTATCTCTGAGGTCTTTTCCAACCTGGTTGATTCTATGATTCTATGATTCATGTCCAGCTTTTCATCCATCTGTACTGCTAAATCCTTCTCTACATGGCTGATCACAATCTCTTCATCCTAAACCTGGAATGATAATAAAGGTTTCCCCAACACATGCGAAGGATCTTGCACTTGGACTTGTTGAACTCAGCTTGCTGTCCACTGCACACCTTCTGGGGATTCATTCGATAGCAGTTGTCATTAAACAGCACTGGTCCCTGTATGCACCACTGAAATACATCAATTGGCACCAATCTCCATCTGGATATTGAGCCATTGACCTTCTGGATACAACCATCCAACCAATTCACTATCCACTGAGGCAGCTGGGGTTGCTTAGTCTGGAGAAGAGGAGGCTCAGAGGAGACCTTATTGTTATCTACAACTCCCTGAAGGGAGGTTGTAGCCAGGTGGGGGTTGGTCTCTTCTCCCAGGCAATCAGCACCAGAACAAGAGAACATTGTCTTAAGCTGTGCCAGGGGAGGTTTAGGCTAGATATTAGGAAGAAGTTCTTCACAGCAAGAGTGATTTGTCATTGGAATGTGCTGCCCAACAAAGTGGTGAAGTCACCACCACTGGAGGTGGTTAGGAAGAGCCTGGATGAGGCACTTGGTGCCCTGGGTTAGTTAATTGGATGGTGTTGGAATTGATGATCTCAAAAGTGGTTAATTCTATTCTATTGTAATATAGAGTCATGGAAAGCATTTAGTACCTCAGGCTTTTCCTCATCTTTGGTTACTACATTCCCCTCCAAGTATAATACAGAGTGGAGGTTATTCTTGCCCCTTTGGCTTAAAGCACATATGGCAAACCATATCCTGGAGTGTGCTGAAAGAAGTGTGGCCAGCAACTTTACAGAGGGGATTCTGCCCCATTACTCCACTTTTTTGAGAGTAGTTACCTGGAGTGCTATGTTCATCTCTGGAGTTCTTGGTGGAAGAAAGACATGAATCTGCTGAAGCAGTGGAGGTCATAAAAATGATCAGAGGTCTAGAACACTTCTGCTATGAAGAAAGGCTCAGAAAGTTGGGCTTCTTCAGACTGGAGCAAAGAAGGCTCCAGGGAGACCATATTGAGGCCTTTCAGTAGTTAAAGGGGGCCTATAAGAATGAGGATATTCTTTTTAGAAAGGTCTGTTGCAACAGGACAAGGGGTGATGGTTTAAAACTAAAAAAGGGAAGATATTTACTAGAAATACAGAAAAAGTACTTTTCTCTGAGGGTGGTGGAAGACTGGAGCAAGTTGGCCAGGGAAATGGTGGAGGACCCATCCCTGGAGACATTCAAGGTCAACCTTTATGGGTTTCTGAACTTCATCTAGTTCAGGATGACCCTGCTTACTCCAGGTTGACCTTTAAAGATCCCTTCCTTCCTAAATCATTTTGTGGTTCTGTGATTCTGTAGTTCATCTTATTCTGACATGGATTTGTAAATCAGATCAGGTGAATTTCTCTTGATTATGTGTAGAAGAGGTCTAGCACCAGCTAAGCACTTATTAATTCTTTCTAAAGATTTCTGTACTGATAGCTCTTCTGTTTTAGGATGAAGATACTTTAAGGACAACTGCAATAATAGTAAGAAGGATGACGGTAATGAAGGCAAAGACGCAATGCTACCTAAAAAGCATAAGCAGACTGGATTCCACTCTGTTAGGTATCACAGAAATGCTTGGGAGCTAACCAAAAATCTTAAAATAAATTAGATATGCAAAAATCACACACTCGTGTGAGTTTATACTTCATATTGAAGGATGGGAGTAGAAGTGGAGTGCATGCTTGCCATTACTTGAAAAAACACCTAGTTCCATTTAGGTATCTAATGATGGAATAATATATCATTCAAGATGGATCAGTCCAAAGACCTATACCAATCTTTACAGAGCAACCTTCAAGAAGAGTTGCTCTGTAAGCTTGTCTTTTCAACTTTTTCCAAAGAAGATCTGAAAGGCTGGAGTTTGCTGAGTGTCTACAGTTTCAAAACCTTGGAATATATAAGGAGTGGATGATAGATTTCAGAGCTTTACCCATCTGAGAAGCAATATTATGCTTTCCTAAAATTATTTGTTTGGGAAATAGCTTAAATAATTTAAAATCTGTACTAGTTTAGCACAGTCTTTTCCCTACAACATGGAAGGGAAAGTAACACACACAAAAAAGCCCAAACCAAACCAAACAAAAACAAACAAGAGAAAAACAACACCAAAAGTCTGAGTTGAGATAAAGAGTTGAAATAAGGTAAGATAAGAGTTTAATATAAATAAGGCTGGATGTTAGGAAGAAGTTTGTTTGGCAAACCAAACAAACCCCAGCGCGTGGCTGAGAGCAGGCAGCAGCGAGGAGCTCGGCTCAGAGAGCTTGCTTTTGCCTTTGCTTTCCTTGCTTTTCAGGAGGTAAGGGGCTAGTGGCTCGGGACCTCCTGGAGAGGGGGAGGAGGGGCGGCAGGCTCGGGTTGCCTACGAGCTCGGCCCGCCTCTTTACTGACTGGGGGGTGAGGTGGGGGGAAGCTGGGTGGCGAGGGTGATTCAGAGGGTGGCTACTGCAACATGGTTACTACTAGAAGTAAGGCTAGTAGAAGAACAGTTGGCACCCAGAGGCCACTCGCAAGCATGCAGGTGTTCAGGTTGGTGGCTGCAGTGAGTGCTGGGACCTGGCACTCGATATGGAGGATGGAAGGAACAACTCCTGTGTGAGTTGTGAGCAGATCAGTGATCTGATGAGCATGGTGGCCGAACTAAAAGAAGAGGTAGAAAGGCTTAGAGCTATAAGAGACAGTGAAAGGAACACTGACTATCCCCACAATCTAACTTCTACCAAACCAGAACAGGGGGTAACTCTCAGTGGATCAGGGAGATTGATACCTACCCATCAGCTAGCCTCTCAGCCTCCCTGCAGTAACCCACATGAGCAGGGCCAATGGGAACAGGTCTCTGCCCGACAGAAGAAGGGCAGACAGAGCAAGTGTGCTACTTTGAGCAGCACGCTTCCTACAGTGCAGGTTCAGAATAGGTATGAGGCTCTACAGGAGGAGCAGGTCATAGGTGAGGATGAGGACTCAAGGAAGACAGAAGCTGCACCAAAGACAGGTTCCCTCAGGCCAGCTATCAAAACTAGTCCAGAAAGGAAACCTCGTAGGGTCATCGTTGTAGGAGACTCCCTACTGAAGGGGGCAGAGGGCCCAATATGCAGACCAGACCCATTTCATAGGGAGATCTGCTGCCTCCCTGGTGCCCAAGTAAAGGACATAGTAGGCAAAATTCCCAAACTTGTGAGCCCTTCAGACTACTACCCACTGCTGGTCTTTCAGGTGGGTAGTGACGATGCATCAATGCGAGGCTCACGGTCAATTAAAAGAGATTTCAGAACGTTAGGGCACCTGCTAAAGGGGTCAGGATCTCAAGTAGTGTTCTCTGCTATCCCTCTAACGTCAGTGATGGATGAGGGAACATTGTGGAAGAGCCAACAGCTCAATTCATGGCTCAGGGACTGGTGCCATTGACAGGGATTTGGGTTCTACACTCATGGTTTGGTTTTCAAGGCAGCAGAGCTAAAAACAACTTATGGGACACACTTGTCCCAGAGGGGGAAAAGGATCCTGGGGCAGGAATTGGCAGGGCTCATAGACAGGGCTTTAAACTAGATTTAAAGAGGGGAGGGGTTGGTGGTCTCCTGCTGGCCTGTGACAAGCAGAGCGGCAGCTCACCTGAGGTGGAGGGATGGAGAGCTAGTAGGGGCTCTCAGCTTGCTGCCCTGAGGCAAGACACAAATGACACACCAGGACACCCTGTGGAAACCAAGGGGAGTTGGCACAGGAGAACGACAGGGCCAGCCTGGCTGAAGTGCTTCTATGCAAATACACGCAGCTTGGGCAACAAACAAGATGAGTTAAGGGCCACTGTGCTGTTGGGACGCCATGACATAGTGGGCATCACCGAAACTTGGTGGGATGACTCCCACGACTGGAATGTAGGGATAGACGGGTATAAGCTTTTTAGGAAGGATAGGCAGGGAAGGAGAGGAGGAGGTGTTTCCCTCTATGTCAACAACCAGCTGGAATCAGCAGAACTCCACCTGGGGAGGGATGATGAGTTGGTTGAGAGTTTATGGGTTAGAATTAAAGGCAAGACAGGGGAAGGAGATATTACTGTGGGGGTCTCCTACAGGCCACCTGACCAGCAGAACCAAGCAGATGAGGCTCTGCACAGGCAAATAGAAGCGGCTTCCAGGTCACAAGCCCTGGTCCTCATGGGGGATTTCAACCACCCTGACATCTGTTGGAGGGAAAACACAGCAAGGCATCAGCAATCTAGGATGTTCCTGGACTGCATAGAAGACAACTTCCTCCTCCAAATGGTAGAGGAACCAACAAGAAAAGGTGCTACGCTGCACCTTGTTCTCACCAACAGGGAAGGGCTGGTAACAAATGTGAGGCTCAGAGACAGCCTTGGCTGCAGTGACCATGAAGCAGTTGAATTTAATCTCCTCAGGGCAATCAGGAGGACATATTCTAAGCTTACGACCCTAGACTTTAGGCGTGCAGACTTCGATCGCTGCAGGGATCTGCTAGCCAAAGTGTCGTGGGATGAAGCCCTGGAGGGAAGAGGGACCCAGGACAGCTGGTCAGTATTCAAGGACCACCTCCTCTGTGTCCAGGAGCTATGTATACCTACAAGGAGAAAAGCAGAAAGGAATGCTAGAAGGCCTGCCTGGATGAACAAGGAGCTGCTGGACACACTATCACTTAAAAAGAAACTCTACAGGAAGTGGAGGGAAGGACAGATAGAACAGGGGGTACCTAAGGAAGCTGCCTGAGCAGCAAGAGTCCTGGTTAGGAAAGCCAAAGCAGAGTTTGAACTGAATCTAGCCAGGGGGTTAAAGGGAACACTAAGAATTTCTATAGGTATGTTAATGGCAAGAAGAAGACTAGGGAAGGTGTGGGTCCCCTCAGAAAGGAAAGTGGTGAATTAGTCACAAGTGATGTGGAAAAGGCTGAGGTACTCAATCACTTCTTTACCTCAGTCTTCACTGCAAGGGCCTCCAGCCACACTCCTGGAGTCATGGCAGACGATGCCAGGGACGGGGAGGAAGAACTGCCCATCATAAGTGAAGCACAGGTTCGTGATCACCTGAAGAACCTGAAAGTGTTCAAGTCCATGGGACCCAACGGGATACAGCCACGGGTGCTGAGAGAACTGGCAGATGAGGTTGCCAAGCCCCTCTCTATTATATTCCAGAAGTCATGGCAGACGGGGGAAGTCCCCACAGACTGGAAAAGGGCAAACATTATTCCCATTTTCAAAAAGGGCAAGAAGGAGGAACTGGGGAACTACAGGCCAGTCAGTCTCACCTCTGTGCCCGGAAAGATCATGGAGCAGATCCTCCTGGAGGCACTAATGACTCAGAAGAACACTGAAGAGGTGATTGGGAGTAGTCAGCATGGCTTTGCCAAGGGCAAATCCTGCCTGACAAACCTGGTGGCCTTCTATAATCAGGTGACAGCATTAATAGATGAGGGGCAAGCAACTGATGTCGTTTACCTGGACTTGAGCAAAGCCTTCGACTCTGTCCCGCACCACCTCCTGGTCTCCAAGCTGGCAACACATGGGTTTGATGGATGGACCACTAGATGGATAAAGAACTGGCTTCATGGCCGCACCCAAAGAGCGGCTGTCAACGGGTCCATGTCCCAATGGAGGCCAGTGACAAGCGGAGTCCCTCAGGGATCAGTCCTGGGACCTGTCTTGTTCAACATCTTTGTGGGTGACATGGACAGTGGCATTGAGTGCACCCTCGGCAAGTTTGCTGATGACACCAAGCTGTGTGGTGCAGTGGACACCCTGGAGGGAAGGGATGCCATCCAGAGGGACCTGGACAGGCTGGAGAGGTGGGCACAAGCCAACCTCATGAGCTTCAACAAGACCAAGTGCAGGGTCCTGCATCTGGGTCGAGGCAATCCCAGGCACAAATCCAGGCTGGGCAGGGACTGGCTGGAGAGCAGCCCTGAGGAGAGAGACTTGGGGGTGCTGGTGGATGAGAAGCTCAACAGGAGCTCTCAATGTGCACTTGCAGCCCGGAAAGCCAATCAGATCCTGGGCTGCATCAGGAGAAGTGTGACCAGCAGGTCTAGGGAGGTGCTTCTCCCCTCTACTCAGCTCTGGTGAGACACCACCTGAAGTACTGCGTCCAGTTGTGGAGCCCCTATTACAGGAGGGATGTGGACGTGCTGGAGCGTGTCCAGAGAAGGGCCACAAGGATGATCAGAGGGCTGGAGCACCTCTCCTATGAGGACAGACTGAAGGAGTTGGGGCTATTCCGTCTGGAGGAGAGAAGGCTCCGAGGTGACCTCATTGTGGCCTTCCAGTATCTGAAGGGGGCCTACAGGAAGGCTGGGGAGGGACTTCTCAGGCTCTCAGGTAGTGATAGGACTAGGGGGAATGGAATGAAGCTGGAGGTGGGGAGATTCAGGCTGGATGTGAGGAGGAAGTTCTTCCCCATGACAGTGGTGAAGCCCTGGAATGGGTTGTCCAGGGAGGTGGTTGAGGCCCCATCCCTGGAGGTGTTTAAGCCCAGGCTGGACGAGGCTCTGGCCAGCCTGATCTAGTGTGGGGTGACCCTGCCTATGGCAGGGGGTTGGAACTAGATGATCCTTGTGGTCCCTTCCAACCCTGACTGATTCTATGATTCTCTGACTTCAGCAAGGCCTTTGACACCATCCCCCACTGACCAATCTATCAGCTTGTGGCTTGGACAGCAACACTCTGTGCTGGGTTAGGAAGTGGCTGGAGGCTGAGCCCAGAGAGTGGTGGTGAACGGTGCCACCTCCAGCTGGCAGCCAGGCACTAGTGGTGTCCCCTAGGGATTAGTGTTGGGCCCCATCCTGTTCAATATCTTTATTGATGATCTGCATGAGGGCATTGAGTCCATCATCAGTAAATTTGCAGGTGACATGAAGCTGGGGGCAGGAGTTGATCAGTTAGAGAGTAGAAGAGATCTTCAGAGGGACCTTGACCAGCTGGACAGATGGGTAATGTCCAACATGATGGCATTCAACAAGTCCAAGTGCTGGGTGCTGCACATTGGTCACAACAACCCAATGCAGTGCTACAGGTTGTGGTCATAGTGGTTGGAGAGCAGGCAAACAGAAAGGGACCTGGGTGTGCTGATTGACAGCCACCTAAACATGAGCCAGCAGTGTGCCCAGGTGGCCAAGAATGCCAGTGGCATCCTGGCCATGATTTTTCAAGTCTCATGCAGAGGGATTTGGCACTACATGAGGTGATTTCCTCTGGACTCTGGGATGCATCTCATCTGGTTCCATAAACTTACGTTTAGGTTCCTCAGATTGTCATGAATCTGATAATCTCTTACAGCAATCTTTTTTCTCCCCCAGGCTCCTGCCTTGTGGTTCATTGACTCAGGAAGTGTAAGGGGAGAGTTTGACAGTGAAGACTGAGACAAAAATGCTGCTGAGAGCCTCAGCCATTTCCTTGTCTGTTTTTACCAGATTGCTGGTCTTACTCATTGGCAATGTACATTTTCTTTGACCTCCCTTTTGTCTCCAATGTACCTCTGAAAGCTCATTTTATTATTCCTTGAATCCCTTGTCAAGTTCAGCTTCAGCCATGCTTTGGCCTTCCTGACCCTAGCAATCTTGAGGACACAGGTTTCCATTGTGGATGTTTCTGCTACAGTTTCCAAAGCAAACTCATGCACATTTTTCTAAAACACTCAGTAGAATGCACCCAGGAAGTTCTTTGCAATGTTATCAGGATGCGGAAACCTGCTATATCGTGATTCTGATTTCATAAACTTCACCACTTACATCATTAGGTCATCAGAGACCAGCTCTCTGAATTTGCCGTTCTGTGATCAGGAATGAGAAAAGGAAGTTATGAAGAACCATCCTCTTCATTTAATGTAACTACCGGTACAGTGAAGTTTTACTGAATTGTGTTGAAAGAAAAAGGTAGATAAGAGGAAAAACAGAAGAATGAAAAGGGAAAAAAGAAAGAAGGAAAATTAAAAGGAAAGGGAAAAGGAAAGAGAGAAAGAGAAAGCAAAAGAGAAAGAGAGAAAAATAAATTATGTTGAGTTTCCCAGGTGATTTTTCACTCAGCTGAACTAAAGCTTATGTACCCACCAATCTCCACAATATATTTGAAGGCCTGATGGGTGCTTTTAGCTTTATAAAAATGTCAAGACTATTTTCAAAACTCATTGACAAGACCACAGTAAGGTCATAAGATAAAGATAGATTAGAAACAAAGCAACCCTAATTTTCCATAAAGATAAAGCAGTTTGTGTAATGATTGTTTTACTATAAAACCACAGTCGCTACTGCAGCTCTGTTTTTTCCAAACCTATGACTGATTTCTTTCTTCTTTCTTTTTTTTTTTTTAACTGAAAATTAGTTTTGTCATTACATAAAATGAAAGAATGAACATCTGTAAATCGTGTGCACAAGACTACAGTTGTGACAGAAGCAGAGATGACCTCAGGTAAGTCTGTGGCTGAACTGTTTGTGTTAGTCTCACTGTAACAATTGTCAGGTTCAAATCATTACATAACTTCTTTAAAAAGACAAAATATAAGATTCAAACATCAGTCAGGTTCTCAAGACAGGGTATCAGAGGCTAAAACATGTGGGAAGTGATCATGTTATATAATATGGTTGTACTGAGGTTAGCACTGACTGTGCCAGTTCATTAATTCAAGGCAAGTGTCTATTTCCATAAGGGCCAAGCAGACAGACAGTGCTAAGGATGCAAATATTCCACCACCACATGCAGTAGTTAATGTGTTAGTGTTTTAACAAATTGAGCTACTTCAGTGGCCTATTTATCAGTTCAAGCTATTTAGAAATGTTGCTACCATATGTTGTCCATTGAAATTAATGCTATACACTGCATTTATAAATGGTAATTTATGACTCATAAAACTCTCTGCTATTAGAGTCATTCTGCCACTGTGAATAGAATTGATAGCACTTTCTGCACTTCATATTTTGTTTTTGTCACTCCCTTCATTTCAGGGATATTGTTGATATTAAGGCTTTAGTGCCTCATAGAGGATGTTATTTAAAAGACTGCATGTATCAGAGAAAGGTTATTTTTGTATGATATACACCCATTAAATTGCTTTCAGCTTCTGAGTAAATTTGTAGGGCTAAATATTCAAAGAAGGCCTCTAGAGTACGCAAAATGATCAAACATTTCAGATATTAAAAAAGTATTTTGAGAAACAAATAAGTAAACAAAAGACTTTCCTGTTTCTGTCCTCCTCTATGTCCTGGTAAAACCTTTTGCCAGTCTGCATGTACCTCAGTGTCACACTCAAACTTACATCCTCTTAAATCCCTGTCATGACAAAATACAAATGCTCAGGCAGATTTGCCTAAACAATTTCACTGCTTCTTAGTTTTGGAATTACTTTTTGATCAAAATTCCTGATTGGATCTTTTAAATATACTTTACCAAAATGTTAGTTATGCACTTCCCTGTAAAATCTACTTTGTAATGAGAAATATCCCCATCGCGAGTCTTCTCAAAGCCTCTGAATTGATCAGAAAGGGTCATTTTACCAAGTAGGCTGACCACTAGTTCCAAAGTGACTTTTAGAAATAAAGTTTCCGAGAGTCTTTGGAGTGGCACTCAAAAATGGAAATAATGGTGTGGAGATTTTTAACCCAAAAGTTTGGTGAATAATTTTCCACCAAGTAAAATACCTTATAGATCAGTTCTCCTTGTGTATCTTGAGAAAAAAACCCTTAGGGGAGACCTTAATTACCACATTCTGGTATTTAAAAGGTGACTGCAAAGACAACTTTGACTCCGTTATCTGAACTTGCTCCACCTACTCAGTGTCTTTCTTTGTAGTGAGAGGCCCATAACGTAATAGAGTGTTCAAGGTGCAGCTTCACTAGTGCCCAGTACAAGGGCACAAAAAACTTCCATACTACTTCCTACTACTTTAGGCTCGAGGTGAGGAGAAAGTTCTTCACTGAGAGAGTCATTAGCCATTGTACTGGTGTCTCAGTCAGGAGAGGGAAAGAGACTCAGTTCTTTTTGAATATTCCCGTGTTGTGAAATGAGAGGCACAAACAAGGCCAAAATATCAACAGTTAGACTATTCATTGCATAAATAAAGTGGATGGACCAGAAGGGGAGAGAGAGAAAAATAGAGAGGGAGAGAGAGAAGAGGAAAAGAATTATATTACCACACCCCTCACCCTCCCCAAGACAGTTTGAGTCTGGGGAGGAAAGGTGCTGCAGGAGATGTTGGGCCCGTAGAGGAAGGGTGCTGAGGCTTTGGCTGTGGAAGAAATGTGGTCCTATGAGCAGCCTTATCAGCTCCATGAGTTGCAGCAGGCAAAACTTAGGACATGGAGAGAGGGTTTGGTCTGCTTCTTCCAGGCTCCATGGCCTCTTTTCTTCAGAGCAGCATTGTCCCAGGTTTTTCCTTCCCTCGTGCTTTCCTTCTCAGCAGTATTGTCCTTCTCCTGTGTTTTCCTTCATCTATGTTTTCCTTCATCTGTGTTTTCCTTCTGTATTTTTGGTTCTCTGTTTTTCTTCTGCTGAGCCAGTAGTTGCTCAAGTCTTTTATACAGCTTTTAGTCCTTAGCTGTGTGCCCAAGTATTGTCCCTCAGGAAATCAGGGGCCAGGTGGTGAATCCATTGTCTCACCATCCTCCCTTTCCAGGGTACTTGATGGGTGGAGATTATCTTGTCTTATGCATATTCCCAAAGGTGGCCTCGGTAGTTGATTTTATATTTGTTGAGTCACATCAGGAGAGACAAGGTTTTAGTCTCTCACAAATTGGTTGCCCAGGGAGGTGGTGTAGTCACCATCCCTGGAAGTGTTCAAGAGGGGATTGGACATGGCACTTGGTGCCATGGTTTAGTCATGAGGTCTGTGGTGACAGGATGGAGTTGATGATTTTTGAGGTTTCTTCCAACCTTGATGATTCTGTGATACTGTGATACCTGACACAGGACAGGATGCTGTGTTCAGACAGCTGTCAACCAGCACCACCAGGTAATTTTCAGCCAGGCAGCTTTTCATCCACTTTACCCCAAGCCTGCAGCAATGCATGGGGTTCTAGTGTCACAAGTGCAGGACCTGGAACTTGGCCTTGTTAAACTGACCTTGGCCCATCTAAGAAGGTGACATGGCTGGCAGCCCATCTGAAGTGGCTCTACACCAATGTACACAGCATGGGCAACAAATAGTAGAAAGTGGAAGCTATCCTGCTACAGCAAAGCAACAATTACAGCAGCAATTACAGAAACTTTGTGGGATGAAACCTGTGACTGAGTGTGGCTATGAGTGGATACAAGCTGTTCAGAAGGGACAGGAAAGGAATAAGGAGTCAAAGTACTGTCCTTTATGTAAATAAGTGGATAGAATGCAAAGAGTTGTCACTGAAAAATAGCCATGAGCAGGTTGAAAGCTTATGGGAAGGTATTGGGGACAGGGTCAACAAGGGGAGCCTCATGGTAGGAGTCTACTACAGGCCACCTGATCAAATGGAGCCTATTGATGAAGCCTTCTTACTCCAGCTCGATGAGACATCACAATCAGAGGCTCTGTAGGCAATCCAGAAGGCTTCTGGAATGACTAGATAGCAACTTCTTAAGACAAGCAAAGAACAGGCATACCTGGGGGGATGCATTATTGGACCTTTTGGTCACAAATGTAACAAGGCATCAGGGATGACAAAGTTGAGGGCAATCTCGGCTGCAGCAATCATGCAGTAGTGCAGTTCACTGTCCTGTGGGGTATGAAGCCCATAAGAAGCATAGTTAGGAATCTGAATTCTAAGAGAGCAAAATTCCAGCTCTTCAAAAAGTTAGTAAATAGGATCCTGTGGGAAACAACTCTCGGAAACAAAGGAGAGGAACAGAGCTGGCAGATCTTTAAGGATGCTTTCCATAGAGAGAAAGAGATCTGAATCCCTACATGTACTCTCCATCATTTTCCACCAGTCCTGGCTCACGGGAGAGGTCCCAGACAACTGGAAACTGTCCAATGTGATCCCCATCCAGAAGAAGGGTCAGATGGAGGAAC
This sequence comes from Picus viridis, assembly GCA_033816785.1. Taxonomy (NCBI): domain Eukaryota; kingdom Metazoa; phylum Chordata; class Aves; order Piciformes; family Picidae; genus Picus; species Picus viridis. The sequence goes on along the minus strand of CM066606.1, from coordinate 94,860,819 downwards.
CTGCAATCTCCAGGTCTGTCAGCCTGACCTCAGTGCCAGGCAAAATGATGGAGCAGATTATCTTGGTGGCAATAACTTCGCACCTGAAGGATGGCCAAGGGCTCAGGTCCAGCCAACATGGATTCAGGACCTCTCCAACCTGATCTCCTTCTGTGATCAGGTGACCTGCTTGGTGGATGTGGGGCAGGCTCTGGATGTAGTCTACCTGGACTTCAGCAAGTCTGTACCACATAGCACTGTACCCAATAGCAAACTCCTGACCAAGCTGTCAGCCCATGGCTTGGACAGCAGCACTCTGAGCTGGGTTAGGAACTGGCTGGAGGGCCAAGCCCAGAGAATGGTGGTGAATGGTGGTAAATGGTGCCACATCCAGCTGGCAGCCAGGCACTAGTGGCGTCCCCCAGGGATCAGTGTTGGGCCCCATCTTTAATATCTTCATTGATGATCTGGATGAGGGCACTGAGTCAATCATCAGCAAATTTGCAGATGACACCATGTTGGGAGCAGATGTTGGTCAGTTAGAGAGTAGAAGGGCTCTGCAGGGGGACCTCGAGTGACTGGACAGGTGGACAGAGACCAACAAGATGACATTTAACAAATCCAAGTGCCAGGTGCTGCACTTTGGCCACAAAAACTCCATGCAGAGCTACAGGCTGGGGTTGGAGTGGCTGGAGGGCTGCCAAACAGAGAGGGACCTGGGGGTGCTGATTGACAACCACCTAAACATGAGCCAGCAGTGTGCCCAAGTGGCCAAGAAGGCCAGTGGCATCCTGGCCTACATCAGGAACAGTTTGGCCATTGGAATGGGCTGCCCAGGGAGGTGGTGTAGTCACCATCACTGCAGGTGTTTAGGAAGAGACTGGATGGGGTGCTTGGTGCCACGCTTTAGTTGATTAGAGAGTGTTCAAGGTGTTGATCTCAAAGGTCTCTTCCAACCTGGTTAATTCTATTCAATGCTATGCTATGCTATGCTATGCTATGCTATGCTATGCTATGCTATGCTATGCTATGCTATGCTATGCTATCCTGTACTATCCTATACTATCCTATCCTTTCCTAAGTTAGTTCCTTGAGTAATCTGAAGTGCACCCTCTGGAAGTCTAGAGTGGAGGTTTTGTTGCTGCCCCTCTTAGATTGACTGCATATTGAACGCTCAATTATCTCATGATCACTAGAGTCCAGACAGCCTGCAACCACCACATCTCTCACCAGCCCTTTTCTGCTTGTAAAAAGAAGGTCAAGCAAAGCTTTTCCCCTGGTAGGCTCACACAGCAACTGGGATAAGGAGCTATCCTCTGTGCACTCTAAGAGCCTTCTAGACTGCCTTCTCTCTGCTGTATTAAGTTCCCAGCGGATGTCAGGCAGGTTAAATGATTCCAAACAGCTTCTTATATAAATCTTTGTTTCTTATTTGGCTGGTTACTAGGCAGGCTGAGTTATGAAGTATAACTACAGACTTTATCTTTTGTAGCCTTTTTTAACTATGGCCTGTGTTACTACATGCAAATAATTTGGTCCACTGTGTTTTATTCAGCTGTGGAATATAGACAATTTTTCATTCTAATCTCAGAGAGATAGTGAAGGAAAAATTTGCACATAAGTTTGACATGTCCACATGCATAGTTGTGATGGTCAAGGAAAGAATAGACACAAAATCACTGAAATTAAAGTGATCAGAACTTTATGTCACATATTAATCCCAGTGAGAACCTAGTTCTCAGAAGAAGGATTTGGGTAATATTGACTCAGTATTACTTGAGGCAGGATCTTGAAACTTCTTTACACATCTGAAATAATCTTTTCAAGCAACTTTTCTTATTAAAAAGAAATTCTGAAAAGATCATAGTATCACAGTATCACCAAGGTTGGAAGAGACTTCAAAGATCATCGAGTCCAACCTGTCACCACAGACCTCATGACTAGACCATGGCACCAAGTGCCACATCCAGTCCCCTCTTGAACTGCCACTGAGGGAACTGAGCAGAACACCACTTGAACTCCTGCCACATCAATCAATTGTCCAAGGGCCTTGAATTCCTTTTTAACCACACTGGTCCCCTTCTTGTCAATTTCGTAACTCCCAGCTTGTATTATCAGCAGAGGGTAATAGTCAGAGGGGTGGATCAGCATCCCTTCCCTCCAGCGTGTCCACTGCACCACTCAGCTTGGTGTCATCAGCAAACTTGCTGAGGGTGCACTCAATGCCACTATCCATGGCACCCACAAAGATGTTGAACAAGACAGGTCCCAGGACTGATCCCTGAGGGACTCCTAGCATTCTTTCCTGCTTTTCTCCTTGTAGGTATACATAGCTCCTGGACACAGAGGAGGTGGTCCTTGAATACTGACCAGCTGTCCTGGGTCCCTCTTCCCTCCAGGGTTTTGTCCCACGACACTTTGGCTAGCAGATCCCTGCAGCGATCGAAGTCTGCACACCTAAAGTCTAGGGTCATAAGCTTAGAATATGTCCTCCGGATTCCCTGAGGAGATTAAATTCAACTGCTTCATGGTCACTGCAGCCAAGGCTGTCTCTGAGCCTCACATTTGTTACCAGCCCTTCCCTGTTGCTGAGAACGAGGTCCAGCATAGCACCTTTTCTTTTTTGACGGCTCTTTTTTGACCTGTTCTTTCCTGACGGCTAAAGGCTCTTCAGGAGAGGCAGGCAAGGAAAAAGGGGTGGAGGGGAGGCCCTGTACATCAGGGAGGCACTAGAAGCCATTGAACAAGAGATCACAGATGAGCGGGTTGAGTGCTTGTGGCTGAGAATTAGAGGGAAGATCGGCTGGGCAGACATCTGGTTGGAGTTTGTTACAGACCACCCAACCAGGAGGAAGATGTTGATGAAGCATTCTATAGATAGCTTAAGGCTGTCTCAAGATCACCTGACCTCATTCTCATGGGTGACTTCAACCTGCCTGATATCTGCTGGGATCTCAACATAGCAGAGAGGAGGCAATCCAAGAAGTTCTTAGGGTGCATAGAGGACACCTTCTTATCCCAGGTGCTGCACAAGCCTACCTGGAGTAAGGCTCTGCTTGACCTCCTCTTCACCAAAAGGGAAGGACTGGTGGGTGATGTGGTGGTTGGAGGGTGTTTAGGCACCAGTGACCATGAGATAATTGTATTTTCAGTATTCAGTCAAGCAAAGAGGGGCAGCAAGAAGACCTCCACTCTAGCCTTTTGGAGGGCAGACTTCAGGTTACTCAAGGAACTAACTCAGAAGGTTCCTTGGGATACAGCCCTTAAAAACAAAGTGGTCCAGGAGAGCTGGACCTGCTTCAAGGAAGAACTCTTGAAGGCACAGGAACAGGCTGTGCCAGTGTGCCAGAAGATTAGCTGCCAGCCTGGATGGGCAATGAACTTTTAATAGAACTAAGGGGAAAAAAAGAAGGTGCATCATCTTTGGAAGAAAGGGCATGCAACCCATGGAATGTTTAGGAATGTTGCTAGGACATGTAGGAAGAAAATTAGGGAGGCAAAAGCACATTTAGAGCTCAGACTGGGCTCTGCTGTGAAGGACAACAAAAAGTCCTTCTATAAATACATTAATAGCAAGAAGAAGGGCAAGGACAACCTCCACTCCTTGGTTGACACGGAGGGGAATGTTGTAACAAAGGATGAGGAAAAGGCAGAGGTACTTAACACCTTCTTTGCCAAATTTTTTACAAGCAGGGCAGAACATCTTCCAGACAGCTGTCCTGCAGAGCTGGCAGAAGGAGCCTGGGAGCAGCATAGTTTCTCTCTGTTCCAGGAGGAGGGGGCAGTTAGAGATCTTCTCAGCTGCTTGGATCCCCACAAGTCCATGGGACCAGATGGGATCCATCCTAGGGTGCTGAGAGAGCTGGCAGATGATCTGTCCAAGCCACTCTCTGTGATTTTTCAGCAGTCCTGGCTCACTGGAGAGGTCCCAGAAGACTGGAAGCTGGCCAATGTGGTGCCCATCCACAAGAAGGGCCGGCTGGAAGAGCCAGGGAATTATATGCCTGTCAGCCTGACCTCAGTGCCAGGCAAGATTATGGAACACGTCATCTTGAGTGCGATCACACAGCACTTACAGGATGGCCAAGGGATCAAGCATAGCTGGAATGGATTTAGGAGGGGCAGGTCCTGCCTGACCAACCTGATCTCCTTCTATGATCAGGTAACCCACCTGGTGGAATCATAGAATCATAGAATCACTAAGGTTGGAAAAGACCTCAAAGATCATCGAGTCCAACCTATCTCCCAGCACCTCATGACTAAAAAAACCATGGCTTCAAGTACCACATCCAATCCCTTTTTGAACACCTCCAAGTGCAGTGACTCAACCACCTCCCAGGGAAGCCCATTCCAATGGGCAGTAACTCTTTCTGTGAAGAACTTTCTCCTCACCTTGAGCCTAAGGTGTGGAGCTGGTAAGCATAATTATGTATCTTCAACTTCTGTTTTTTTTTCCTGTAACTGAAAACTTCACAATTAAGTTTTCAATGTCTGTATAATACTTAATAAAATGCTACCATCTCCTGCATTAATAAAACTTAAGTTTTCAATTGGCATTGAAACTGCCAGGTGTACACAGCAAATCACTGAGGAATTAAGATGCAACCTTCTGTAGTTACATTCACAAAGAGTACAACCAGGAGAGGGCTAATCTGAAAACATAAATTTGTCACCAAGATTAAGCTTCTGGGAACACAGCTCCTCACAGATACTATTTTAGAGTCCTGTCAGAGTGAAAGAATTTCTCTACTTGCAGTATCACTGGGACTCACCCAAAATGCGCATACTAGCTTAGTTACACTGTCCACATTCAGTGAGTCTCCTCCTCACTTAAGGTACAAAATACTTACTGGAGGTGGGGAGGCCTGTGGGTGTGGTCTACCTGGACTTCAGCAAGGCCTTTGACACTATCCCCCACAACAAACTCCTGGACAAGCTGTCAGCCCATGGCTTGGATGGGAACACACTGTGATGGGTTAGGAACTGGCTGGAGGCCAAGCGCAGAGAGTGGTGGTGAATGGTGCCGCATCCAGCTGGCAGCCAGGCACTAGTGGTGTACCCCAGGGATCAGTGCTGGGCCCCATGCTCTTCAAAATCTTGATTGATGATCTGGATGAGGGCATTGAGTCCATCATCAGTGAATTTGCAGATGACACGAAGCTGGGGGCAGGAGTTGATCTGACTGATTCTGGCTGACTGATTCTATGATTCTATGATTCTATGATCTGCTGGAGGGAAGAGAGGCTTTGCAGAGGGACCTCGACAGGCTGGACAGATGGGCAGAGTCCAATGGCATGAGATTGAACACATCCAAGTGCCAGGTTCTGCACATTGCCCTCAACAACCCCATGCAGTGCTACAGGCTGGGGTCAGAGTGGTTGGAAAGCAGTCAGGTAGAGAGGGACTTGGGGGTACTGGTTGATGGTAGGCTGAACATGAGCCTGCAGTGTGCCCAGGCAGCCAAGAAGGCCAATGGCATCCTGGCCTGCATCAGGAAGAGCGTGGCCAGCAGGAGCAGGGAGGTCATTGTGCCCCTGTACACTGCACTGGTTAGGCCAGACCTGGAGTCCTGTGTCCAGTTCTGGGCCCCTGAGTTTAGGAAGGATGTTGACGTGCTGGAACGTGTCCAGAGAAGGGCAAGGAAGTCAGTGAGGGGTTTGGAACACAAGCCCTATGAGGAGAGACTGAGGGAGCTGGGGTTGCTTGATGACCAAGCAGCTCCTGGAGGAACTAAGGGGAAAAAAGAGGCTGTATCACCTTTGGAAGGAGGGGAAGGCTTCTCAAGGTATGTTTAAGGAAGTTGTTAGATTATGTAGGAAAAAAATTAGAGAGGCAAAGGCCCAGTTGGAGCTGAGGCTGGCCACCTCAGTGAAGGACAATAAAAAGCACTTTTACAAATATGTTAATGCCAAAAAGAAGGGAAGGAAGAACCTGCACTCTCTATTGGACCTGGAGGGGAGCACGGTGACTAAAGACGAGGAATAGGCTGAGGTACTGAACACCTTCTTTGCCTCAATTTTTAACAGTGAGGTAGGAGGAGTTCAGGACGAGTGGCCTCCTGAGCTGGGTGATAGGGTCAGGGAGCAGTGTAATAACCTGGATATCCATGAGGAATTAGTTCGGGACCTGCTGAGCCACTTGGACACTCACTAGTCCATGGGGCCGGATGGGATCCATCCTAGGGTGCTGAGAGATCTGGCAGGTGAGCTGGCCAAGCCGCTCTCCATCATTTTCCTCCAGTCCTGGCTCACCGGTGAGGTCCCAGATGACTGGAAACTGGCCAATGTGGTCCCCATCCACAAGAAGGGACGGATGGAGGAACCTGGAAACTATAGGCCAGTCAGCCTGACCTCAGGGCCAGGGAAAATGATGGAGCAGATTATCCTTGTGGCAATAACTGCGCACCTGCAGGATGTCCAAGGGCTCAGGTCCAGCCAACATGGATTCAGGAAGAGCAGGTCCTGCCTCTCCTAACCTGATCTCCTATGATCAGGTGACCTGCCTGGTGGATGGGGAGGCCTGTGGATTTGTTCTACCTGGACTTCAGCAAGGCCTTTGACACCATCCCCCACAGCAAACTGCTGGCTAAGCTGTCAGCTCGTGGCTTGGGCAGCAACACTCTGTGCTGGGTTGTGAACTGGCTGGCGGGCCGGCCCCAGAGAGTGGTGGTCAATGATGCCACCTCCAGCTGGAGGCCAGTCACCAGTGGTGTCCCCCAGGGATCAGTGCTGGGCTCCATACTCTTCAATGTCTTCATTGATGATCTGGATGAGGGAATTAAGACAGTAATCAGCAAATTTGCAGATGACACCAAGTTGGGAGCAGATGTGGGTCAGTTAGAGGGTGGAAGGCCTCTGCAGAGGGACCTCGATCGGCTGGACAGATGGGCGGAGTCCAATGGGATGACATTCAACAAGTCCAAGTGCCGGGTGCTGCACTTTGGCCACAACAACCCCATGCAGTGCTACAGGCTGGGGTTGGAGTGGCTGGAGAGCGGCTGGACAGAGAGGGACCTGGGGGTGCTGATCGACAGCCGCCTGAACACGAGCCAGCAGTGTGCCCAGGTGGCCAAGAAGGCCAACGGCATCCTGGCCTACATTAGGAATAGTGTGGCCAGCAGGAGCAGGGAGGTCATTGTGCCCCTGTACTCCGCTTTGGTTAGGCTGCACCTTGAGTCCTGTGTCCAGTTCTGGGCCCCTCAGTTTAAGGACTTCAATACACTTGAACGTGTCCAGAGAAGGGCAACAAGGCTGGTGAGAGGCCTTGAGCACAAGCCGTATGAGGAGAGGCTGAGGGAGTTGGGGTTGTTCAGCCTGGAGAAGAGGAGGCTCAGGGGCAACCTCATTGCTCTCTACAACTACCAGAAGGGTGGTTGTAGCCAGGAAGAGGTTGGCCTCTTCTCCCAGGCAACCAGCACCAGAACAAGGGGACACAGTCAGCCAGAATCAGTCAGATCAACTCCTGCCCCCAGCTTCGTGTCATCTGCAAATTCACTGATGATGGACTCAATGCCCTCATCCAGATCATCAATCAAGATTTTGAAGAGCATGGGGCCCAGCACTGATCCCTGGGGTACACCACTAGTGCCTGGCTGCCAGCTGGATGCGGCACCATTCACCACCACTCTCTGCGCTTGGCCTCCAGCCAGTTCCTAACCCATCACAGTGTGTTCCCATCCAAGCCATGGGCTGACAGCTTGTCCAGGAGTTTGTTGTGGGGGATAGTGTCAAAGGCCTTGCTGAAGTCCAGGTAGACCACACCCACAGGCCTCCCCACCTCCAGTAAGTATTTTGTACCTTAAGTGAGGAGGAGACTCACTGAATGTGGACAGTGTAACTAAGCTAGTATGCGCATTTTGGGTGAGTCCCAGTGATACTGCAAGTAGAGAAATTCTTTCACTCTGACAGGACTCTAAAATAGTATCTGTGAGGAGCTGTGTTCCCAGAAGCTTAATCTTGGTGACAAATTTATGTTTTCAGATTAGCCCTCTCCTGGTTGTACTCTTTGTGAATGTAACTACAGAAGGTTGCATCTTAATTCCTCAGTGATTTGCTGTGTACACCTGGCAGTTTCAATGCCAATTGAAAACTTAAGTTTTATTAATGCAGGAGATGGTAGCATTTTATTAAGTATTATACAGACATTGAAAACTTAATTGTGAAGTTTTCAGTTACAGGAAAAAAAAACAGAAGTTGAAGATACATAATTATGCTTACCAGCTCCACACCTTAGGCTCAAGGTGAGGAGAAAGTTCTTCACAGAAAGAGTTACTGCCCATTGGAATGGGCTTCCCTGGGAGGTGGTTGAGTCACTGCCCTTGGAGGTGTTCAAAAAGGGATTGGATGTGACACTTGGTGCCATGGTCTAGTCGTGAGGTTTGTGGTTATAGGTTGGACTTGATGATCTTAGAGGTCTCTTCCAACCTTGGTAATACTGTGATACTGTGATACTGCTTAGCCTGGAGAAGAGGAGACTGAAGGGTGACCTTCTTGCTCTCTACAAGTACCTGAAGGGAGGTTGTAGCCAGGAAGATGTTGGTCTCTTCTCCCAGGCAGCCAGCACCAGAACAAGAGGACACAGTCTCAGGCTGCACCAGGGGAGGTTAGGCTGGAGGTTAGGAAGAAATTCTATACAGAGAGTGTGATTGCCTGTGGTGGAGTAGGAAGGTTCCCCCACACACACAAAAGAATTCCACAGCTAACTCAGCCGGAGAAGCAGATGAAAGCTGTATTTTACAAGCAGATATGGAATGCAATGAATATGTACAAAAACATACAATATTTACAATATATACAGAAATATACAGCAATGTATGTAATACAGGAAACCTTTCCCCAACCCCCCTGCGGCCAGGGGGGTTTGGCCTGCCGCTCCCTTCTCCCTCCCTACCTCCCCTTTTTCCCAAAAGGGTTAGAGAGAAAGAGAAGGGAAGGTAATTAAAAGGGTGAAAACTTTGTTAAAGCTCAAAGCGGATGCAAAAGTTAGTTTTCTCTTATCTGGTTAGCAAGAATCGTAGAGAGAAACGAGCCAGCTCACAGTACAGGGGAAAGAAGAAGACGACTGACTGACTGACTCCCCCGACTGAAAGACTAAACAAGAAAACTACAACCGGGTTCCACCAATGAAATTGAATTAGCATATCATTGTTTTCATTCTAATATCAAAATATTCGCCCAGAGTGTTCAGAAAGTGTCTCTTTCTTAAAGGCACAGCCTAAACCGGTCACATTGCCCATCGGAATGGGCTGCCCGGGAAGTAGTTGGAGTCACCATCTGGAGTCACCAACTGGAGGTGTTCTGGAGGAGACTTGATAGGGTGCTTGGTTGCATGGTTTAGGTGTTGGGTGGGTTGGATTGGTTGATGGGTTGGACGCGATGATCTTGAATGTCTCTTTCAACCTGGTGTATTGTATTTTATGTATTGTATTGTATTCTATTCTAATCCGGTTATATAGCTGATAGAAAGTTATGAAAATACTCCCTGAGGATTTGTATAGTTACAATATTTTTCGAAGTTTATATCCCCTTGCTAATTGACTTTATTAGTGAAAATAAATGTGGCTATTTGTGCTTGACTATTTCATCCTGTAATAAGGAAATGAACAATAACATGAAATACTACTAATAACTAATACTGAAGATATTTTCTAAGATAAACAATATATTCAAGGCTTTGCCAATAGAAAGAAATACAGTTATCCAGAGTGCTTCTAACATACAGTAGTAATGAGATAGCATTCTAACTAGGGATGTTGAGAATAATACTTACTAATATAGCCACATCAATAAGAGAACCCATGTAATGAAAAAGACAGGATCACAGGATGTTAGGGTTTGGAAGGACCTCTGGAGATCTTTGAGTCCAACCCCCAAATGATGAATAATCAGAGGCAGAACTTTTTATTTCCTTTTGTCATCTTAGGCAAGTTAGTTGCTATCTCTCTGTACCTCACTTTCACATTTGCAAATGCATATTGTTTCCCTCTCAGTGTGTAGTAAAATAAATGCATACACAGGAATGAGAGAGACACTTTTGGCAGCAGGAATACATAATTGCAAAGGCAAGATGCATCAAAGGACGTGCAGATCGTGCAGGTACACTCTAAACCAGCAGTAAAAACTAGAATCATTGCCAAATACCTGAGCTTACGGCACAGTGCATTGGATTAGCACCATATCAAAAGCATCCAATGTACTTGACTAGAAACTACCTTGTCAGAAGCATGAAGGATAGGAATATATATTCCAGCTCTTTTTATTTTCTGAGTGTTAGGCATTTTGCTCAAATTCCAGTGTGCAACTTAGCATATCACATTTATAGCCCCAAATCTTCTTTCCGGAACAGAAACAGACTGAACCACCCCAGCTCACTCAGATGCTCCTTGTAGATAATGTGTTCCAGGCCCTCCATGTTCCAGTTCCCTTCTTGCCCTTCTCTGGAGATGCTCTAGCACCTCAATGTCCTTCTTGCACTGAGGGGCCCAGAACTGAACCCACAGTGTTACTCCTTTTCCTTGGGTTCAATTAATTAAATTTTAATTCCTTTCTATAAGATTTAAATTATTGCAGAATAGACAATGCTTCCATCTTAATCACATTTGTGACATAACAGATAGGATTTTATCTATTACGAACTGTGAAGGGGCAGAACAATTTCCTGGTTCTTTGTTGAAGCTTTGTTATTTAGTCCCAAAAATTTTTCAAGATTCTTCAGCTGTATGGAGGGAAAAGAGACTAAATTCCTGCAGGGAGGGATTTGGAATGGCTTTTCCAGTCACGAAGAGTTGCTCTAACCATGGACTTACTGTTACAAAGACAGATTCTACCATTATTTTTTCAATCTTATTCTCTGGAGGGAAGCTAGATGAAAGACTTAGAGAATGTTACTTGAATTCACAGTATGGGCTCCTCTGAAATGCAGCCATGTGAGCCAAGGACAGTATTTTGTTCTTATTTTGTTCTGGGCTCTAAGTCCACACACACATTAAATAGTATTATCTTTTTTTTTTTTTTTTCCTCAAGATGATGTAATAAGAATTAATTACAATTACTCTATGACCTTTGATATAAATCCTACTGAATATGGGAGACCTTTCATTCATGTTAACTCTTTGACCATCTTCAGGCATTTCATTGAGTAAATTGGAAGTTGGATCCTATGGGTGTTTGGCTTTTCACTGTGAGAAAAAAATATCTAACTAGGCACCACTTTTTTATATGATTTCTGGTCTTAAAATTGATTGTGAATATATGCACAGAATTGCTCAAGCTTGCTTGCAAGCTAAAGAGAAGCCTTACAATAAAGATTATAAGGAAACCCTGCAGTTTTCATTGATTCTTCCTTGTTTCTCCTTTTTCACTCTATCTTTATTTAACAAATTGGAAGTATGATTGCACTTTTTGCCTTGCTCTCATTATGAGAAAATTAATGCAGTGAAAGGAATTAATTTACTCTGACTGTTACATGCTGTCAAAGGACTAGTTATTTCTTTGTGTCTTGTGATTTTGTGTTTGAAGTTTTGACCTTCTTCATGATGACTCACCCTGGTAGAGTGTTTTCCTAAGGGACATCTGTCTGGTAGGTAAGTGATATTATTTCAGAGATAGGTAATTATTATAGGTAATTATTTCAGGTAGGTAAGTGATATTAGTTTGCCTTACTGTCTGTTTGCACTGTGATGAAGAGGTATATCGATAAAAGGTGTTCAAGAAGTCTTTTCATCATTCTCCCCATAATCTGGATTACCAAAATAGGCTGACATGAAATGTAATATTAATTACACCTAATTTTGAGCATTTAACTTGTAGATGTTTCCATCTGATTTGTTATTATATGTTCTTTTTTTAAGGCCTATAGAAAGAAACAGGCAGATCTAAAGTGAAATTGATCCCAAATTTGAAATTTTAAAGTAAGTCAGTCCTGCTTTAAAGCACCTATTTCTTTTCACAGACCATAAAGAAAGCCAGTAATGCATATCTCAGATGGTCACCTGTGTATTGTAATTGCCTAAAGTTGAGAAAGATGAATACCATTCAGAAATGAGAAGTAACAGTAGTGTATATAAGAGTATAAGAATACATTCTCTCACCCTGCTCTTTCAGTTGGAGCAGAATACAGTAGGGCTGGCCACACAACACAAATAAGATAAAATGAGCACCCAAAGTGAATAGATGGATAGGATAGGATAGGATAGGATAAGATAGGATAGGATAGGATAGGATAGGATAGGATAGGATAGGATAGGATAGGATAGGATAGGATAGGATAGGATAGGATAGGATAGGATAGGATAGGAAAGGATAGGATAGGATAGGATAGAATAGGATAGACCAGATTGGAAGAGACAGTATCACAGTGTCACAGTATCACTAAGGCTGGAAGAGACATCAAAGATCATCAAGTCCAACCTGTCACCACAGACCCCATGACTAGACCATGGCACCAAGTGCCACGTCCAATCCCCTCTTGAATACCTCCAGGGACGGTGACTCCACCACCTCCTTCAAGATCTTCAAAACCTTCAAGACAATACAATACACCTGGTTGAAAGAGACATTCAAGATCATCGTGTCCAACCCATCAGCCAAACCAACCCACCTAAACAACTAAACCATGCAACCAAGCACCCCATCAAGTCTCCGCCTGAACACCTCCAATGATGCTGACTCCACCACCTCCCCAGGCAGCCCATTCCAATGGGCACTCACTCTGTCTGCATAGAATTTCTTCCTAACATCCAGCCTAAACCTGCCCTGGTGCAGCCTGAGACTGTGTCCTCTTGTTCTGGTGCTGGCTGCCTGGGAGAAGAGACCAACCTCTGCCTGGCTACAACCTCCCTTCAGGGAGTTGCAGAGAGCAAGAAGGTCAGCCCTGAGTCTCCTCTTCTCCAGGCTAAGCAACGTCAGCTCCCTGAGCCTCTCCTCATAAGACTTGTGGTCCAAACCCCTCACCAACTTCCTTGCCCTTCTCTGGACACGCTCCAGCAAGTCAACATCCTTCCTAAACTGAGTGGCCCAGAACTGGACACCATACTCCAGGTCTGGCTTAACCAGTGCAGTGTACAGGGGGAGAACTGACCTCACAAAACCATAGGTAGAACTGCTCAAAGCTGCTGATAAATAATGTACTTCTAACAGATTGCTAAATCAAAGCATATTCAAAAAGCATTTCAAGAATGGGGTTGGAGAGATAGAGGAGACAAGAGTAGGGGAAGACAAGTGACATTAATTTAGTAAGTATTTTTCAGTGGGAAGTCTAGTATAATCTCAGTTCTATAGCCAGTTCCTTGAAGTCATTAAGGGTTCTCCCATGGTCAGCAGAATGGGAAAGGTTTACATCACACTTCCCAATAAAACAATATTTGGCCTTCTCTCCATTTTATTTAATATCCTCATTTATATTCTGCCTTTCTGACTTCTATTGAAATAAGTTTCCACAGTCCTGCTAATTCTACTGTCCATCATTAAATTATAGGCTTCTCTTCCTATTTTTCCTTTCTTTTTTTTTTTCTGTTCCACCCTTATCTGCCAGAAGTATTTGCATTTCTGTATAAATACACTTATATTCTTTTTTTGTTTGCTCCAGCACGACACAAACTATTTAACTGTAAATCATTAAAGTCATCTGTACTTTACCAAAATGATTTACAGTGGAATGATAGGAAATTATTCCTACTGGAATGACAGGATATGCTATGATGAAATCCTGATTCACATGTAAATTTTGAGTCTGATGATAGAGATCTGAAGTCCACTGGGAAGATGATTGTTATAAAATAGTCCAGGTAAATGAGCCACCGATATGTTAATGAACAATTTTAATCATTTAGTTATGTACAAAGTATGCCACAAATTATTTACTGTCAATATTTAAGGCACTGGTATTCATCTGGAAGAACTATCTCTACAGGATGTGTGTGTGTGTGCGTGTATATATACATAAGAATTAAGATAATTTAGATCTTTAGAAAAGAAACTTAATTCAAAAAGGGAGGAGAGGAGGGACTTGCCGATTACCAGCGAGCCTATGAAACAGAACAGTTTTCCTTAACCACAAACTATCCAAAATCTTCTAATTTGTATGTAGAACTGTCAGCAGTTGATCTATGTTCTTAAAGAGAAAAAAAAAAAACCCGCAGTTAAACTGATCCACATAGATATTTGTTTTTTCTTTTAATAATGGATACTTGTAGATACCTCCTAACGTCTGTTGCTCCTGTCATTTTTAAAGGGTTTATTGTTTCCAGAAAAGCTTTTGCTACTCCCTCTGGAGACTGAGATGATCTAAGGTAATATTAATTCTGTGCCTCTCTCTTGTCGGAACTCGACTTCAAACAAAATAAATGAGATGAGAGCTGAAAGAGAGGTTATGCAAGCTGTCATCCTCCATTGTGTTGGAGGCATCAATGACTCTCAGAACAAATTAGGTGTCACTCTACTAAATCGCAGTCAGAAAGGCAAATCAGTTTATAGAAGACTTATTTGCTCTCCTGGAAAGCTCTCACATTCAGACCACAGTTAATCTTCCTTTTCTTTTGGTAATTTTTAAAATCCTCATTTTTCATTTCTTTCTAAACAAAGGTGAAGAAGAATTTCCTGCTGATGACTCATAATATTCCCCATACAATTAATGCAGATTATTTCAGACTAATTTCTCTCTTAAAAAAAAAAAAAAGTCCCACAGAGGTCTATTTCATTCCTAAAACAGAAAAGAGAAATTACAACATATGTTTTCTTAGGCATCTTAATTTTAGGATAGCTTGGGAAATAGTTTTGTGATAAAAAGAGTATCTGCAGAAAGAAGAATATTCATGAAGCTTGTAAAATAAAAATTTTGACAATTCTGCAAATCCTACTGATTCTATTAATTGTTCATAAAGTAGCTCTCAGTCCACAGAAAAGGAGTTAACATTACATAATCAGAGAATCACATAAGACATCCAGTTGGAAAAGACCTCAAAGATCATCCAGTCCAACCTTTGACCCCGTTTAGCACCATTCCTAAACTGTATCCCTAAGCACCAGGTCCACATGCTGCTTAAACAGCTCCAGGGATGATGAATCTAGCACTGCCCTGGACAGATCATTTCAATGTTTGACAACCCTCTGTCAATAAGTTTTTCCTAGCATCCAGCCTGAACCTCCCCTGGCACAGCTTGAAACCATTTCCTCTAATCCTGTCGCTTGACACGGCGGAGACACTGGGCCCCTCCTCGCACCGACCTCTCTTCAGGTACTAGAAGAGAGCAATGATGTCTCTCTTCAGCCTTCTCTTCTCCAGACTGAACAACCCCAGCTCCACTTGTTGCTGGCCATGTGCACCAGGCCCTTCACCAGCCTTTGCTGGACATGCTCCAGAACCTCATTGTCCTTGTTGTGAGTGGCTCAGCACTGAACACGGTATTCGAGGCATGGCCTCACTAGTGCTGAACATATGGGGATGATCACCTCCCTGTTCCTGCTGGCCATAGTGTTTCTAATATAAGATGGGATTGCTTTCGGCTTTCTTGGCCATCTGGGCATACACTGCTGACTCATTTTGATCAACTGTCAGGTTGATAGACCCCCAGATACATCTCCAAGTTGCAGCTTTCCAACTATACAACCCCAAGTCTATATTTTATCATGGGGTTGTTGTAACCCAGATGGAGGACCTGGCACTTGGCCTTCTTAAATTTCGTACAGTTAGTCTTGGCCCATCAGTTTAACCTTTCCAGATTGTTCTGCAAAGCCTCCCTAACCTCTAACAGCCACCCAGCTTGGTGTCATCTGCAATTCTATGGAGGGTGCAATCAATCCACTCATCCAGATCATTAATAAAGATATGAAAGAGAACAGGCCCCAGTACTAAACCCTGGAGGGACACCACTAGCAACTGGGTGCCAGCTGGACTTAATTCACCGCACTCTTTGGAACCAGCCATCCAGCCAGTTTTTAGTCCAATGCAGGGTTGCAGCTATCCAAGCCTTGAGCCCTGAGTTTATGAAGGAGAATGATGTGGGAGACAGTGTCAAATGTTTTATTACTTAACTATGTGGCTAATAGTTCACCTATAGCACTTAATATTTTTTTCTGCCAGGTAAAAAGACTAAATGGATTTTTACATTCTGGCTGCACAAAGAGTCACAGAATCACAGAAACATTTAGGCTGGAAAAGACCCTTGGGATCACCAAGTAAAACCCAGAACGCTGCTCCACAAAGTTCACCCCTAACCCATAGCCCCAAGCACCACAACTTTTATCACATCCAGTGTCAGTGACTCAACAATCTCCCTGGGCAGCCTGTTCCAACACCTGACCACTCTTCCCCTGAAAAAAATTTTTCTCCCACTGCAATTTTTAACCAGTGAATAAAAGTGAATATACAATACAATACAATACAATACAATACAATACAATACAATACACCAGGTTGGAAGAGACCTTCAAGATCATCGCGTCCAACCCATCAAACAGTCCAACCCACCCAACAACTAGACCATACAGCCAAGCACCCCATCAAGTCTTCTCCTGAACACCTCCAATGATGGTGACTCCCCCACCTCCACGGGTAGCCGATTCCAATGGCCAATCACTCTCTCCGTGTAGAACTTCTTCCTAACATCCAGCCTAAACCTGCCCTGGCGCAGCCTGAGACTGTGTCCTCTTGTTCTGGTGGTGGCTGCCTGGGAGAAGAGGCCAACCTCTGCCTGGCTACAACCTCCCTTCAGGTAGTTGTAGAGAGCAAGAAGGTCACCCCTCAGTCTCCTCTTCTCCAGGCTAAGCAACCCCAGCTCCCTCAGCCTTTCCTCGTAGGGCTTGTGTTCCAAACCCCTCACCAGCTTTGTTGCCCTTCTCTGGACACATTCCAGCAAGTCAACATCCTTCCTAAACTGAGGGGCCCAGAACTGGACACAGGACTCAAGGTGTGGCCTAACCAGTGCAGTGTACAGGGTCAGAATGACCTCCCTGCTCCTGCTGGCCACACTGTTCCTGATGCAAGCCAGGATGCCATTGGCCTTCTTGGCTGCCTGTGCACACTGCAGGCTCATGTTCAGCCTACAATCAACAAGTACCCCCAGGTCCCTGTCTGCCTGGCCACTCTCCAGCCACTCTGACCCCAGAATAAGGTTATGTAGAAACATGGCAAAAAAATTCCAGCTATGAGAACTATTTTTAAACCTCCTGAAGGCAATTCCCTGCACCCCGTGCCCCACCCCCACCCCCTTTTCCAAATTCATGTGCAAGAAAGTTCTACACGGAGAGAGTGATTGCCCATTGGAATTGGCTACCCGTGGAGGTGGTGGAGTCACCTCCATTGGAGGTGTTCAGGAGAAGACTTGATGGTGTGCTTGGCTGCATGGTTTAGTTGTTGGGTGGGTTGGATTGGTTGATGGCTTGGACGCGATGATCTTGAAGGTCTCTTCCAACCTGGTGTTTTGTATTGTATTGTATTGTAAAGAGCCAAGAGCCGTGGAGGTGGTGGAGTCACCTTCACAGGAGGTGTTCAGGATAAGACTTGATGGGGTGCTTGGCTGTATGGTCTAGTTGTTGGGTGGGTTGGATTGTTTGATGGGTTGGACGCGATGATCTTGAAGGTCTCTTCCAACCTGGTGTATTGTATTGTATTGTATTGTATTGTATTGTATTGTATTGTAAGAAACAGCCCTCGCTGTTGGGTCCTGCCTTCCAAAGAGCAGGGAGGTAATTCTGCCCCTGTACTCACCACTGCTTAGGCCACACCTTGAGTACTGTGTCCAGTTCTGGGCTCCTCAGTTTAAGGAGGACATTGAGACACTTGAACGTGTCCAGAGAACTTTATTAGTATTTTACTAAGAACTTTATTAGTATTTTACAAACAAGTGATGTGCAATCAGGTTTTCACTAAGACAGGCTTACTTACTTGAAGATGAAAAATGCCACACTTTAAGTAAGATCAGGACAAAGAATACAACTCACATGAATGTGTCCAGAGAAGGGCAACAGAGCTGGGGAGGGGTCTGGAGCAAAGCCCCATGAGGAGAGACTGAGGGAGCTGGGGTTGCTTAGCCTGGAGAAGAGGAGGCTCAAAGGAGAATGCATTGCTGTCTACAACTACCTGAAGGGAGGTTGTAGCCAGGTGGGGATTGATCTATTATCCCAGGCAACCAGCACCAGAGCAAGAGGACACAGTCTCAAGCTGTGCCTGGGGAGGTTTAGGCTGGAGGTTAGGAAGAAGTTCTCCACAGAAAAAGAGACTGGCCATTGGAATGTGCTGCCCAGGGAGGTGGTGGAGTCACCATCACTGGAGGTGTGCAGGAGGACACTTGATGGGGTCCTTGGTTGCATGGTTTAGTTTATTAGGTGCTGTTGGACAATAGGATGGATGTGATGATCTGGAAGGTCTCTTCCAACCTGGTCTATTCTATTCTATTCTATTCTATTCTATTCTATTCTATTCTATTCTATTCTATTCTATTCTATTCTATTCTAGTAGTAATTGTTTATATAATTTATATAACAGTAGTGGTTATAAGCCTCTGACAGGTTTTCATGTGAGTTTTGGCCAGTAATCACACTTGAGGTTGGACTCAAGGTTGGACTCGAGGTTGATGATCTTGAAGATCTTTTCCAACCTGGTTAATTCTATTCTATTTAATTCTATTCTATTCTATTCTATTCTATTCTATTCTATTCTATTCTAGCCTGTCAGCCTGACCTCAGTGTCAGGGAAAATGATGGAGCAGATTATCCTGCTGGCAATAACTGCGCACCTGCAGGATGGCCTGCCTCTCCAACCTGATCTCCTTCTATGATCAGGTGACCCACCTGGTGGATGTGGGGAGGCCTGTGGATGTGGTCTACCTGGACTTCAGCAAGGCCTTTGACACTGTCACCCACAGCAAACTGCTGGCTAAGTTGTCAGCTCGTGGCTTGGGCAGCAACACTCTGCGATGGGTTAGGAACTGGCTGGAGAGTGGTGGTGAATGGTGCCACCTCCAGCTGGAGGCCAGTCACCAGTGGTGTGCCACAGTGATCAGTGCTTGGCCCCATCCTCTTCAATGTCTTCACTGACGATCTGGATGAGGGGATTGAGACAGTCATCAGCAGATTTGCAGATGACACCAAGTTGGGAGCAGATGTTGGTCAGTTAGAGGATGGAAGAGCTCTGCAGAGGGACCTCGACCAGCTGGACAGATGGGCGGAGTCCAATGGGATGACATTCAACAAGTCCAAGTGCTGGGTGCTGCACTTTGGCCACAACAACTCCATGCAGAGCTACAGGCTGGGGTGGGAGTGGCTGGAGAGCGGCCAAACAGAGAGGGACCTAGGGGTGCTGATCGACAGCTGCCTGAATGTGGTGGTTTGGGTGGGTGCCCTTATGCTACATGGCGCACTTCCTGTGTCCAGAAGTCCAGCCCAGTGGGTGGACACAGGAAAACCGTGTATCTCCTACCACCCCCCTGCACCGCTATAAGGCCGCACCTTGAGTCCTGTGTCTAGTTCTGGGCCCCTCAGTTTAGGAAGGACATCGAGACACTTGAACATGTCCAGAGAAGGGCAACAAGGCTGAGGAGAGGCCTTGAGCATAAGCTGTATGAGGAGAGGCTGAGGGAGCTGGGGTTGTTTAGCCTGGAGAAGAGGAGGCTCAGGGGCAACCTCATTGCTCTCTACAACTACCTGAAAGGGGTTGTAGGCAGGAAGGGGTTGGCCTCTTCTCCCTAGCAACCAGCACCATAGCAAGGGGACACAGTCTCAAGCTGCAACAGGGGAGGTTTAGGCTGGAGGTGAGGAGAAAGTTCTTCACCGAGAGAGTGATTCGCCATTGGAATGGGCTGCCCGGGGAGGTGGTGGAGTCGCCGTCCCTGGAGGTGTTCAAGAGGGGACTGGGCATGGCACTTGGTGCCATGGTCTAGTCATGGGGTCTGTGGCGACAGGTTGGACTCGATGATTTTGAGGTCTCTTCCAACTGTAGCGATACTGTGATACTGTGATATTCTATTCTATTCTAAGGTGCATATTCTAATTTAAGATTATGTCTAGGCAACCAAAAAATATCATACCTCAGGAGTAGATCTGCAGAGCAAAACAGGGATTTTCTTCAGATTGTCTACACTTATGAAGAACTCAATAGCTGCTGCTGAGAAAAACTGAGCACACTGGTGCCTAGCCACACTTATGGTTTCATTTATTTGATGTTTTTATGGAGCACATCAAACAAGGGCTGAAAATCTGTGAAAGACAGAAAACAAAGGGAAGGAATAAACAGTCAGTGGCACAAGCTGAACAGTGGGATGCCTCCCCTCATTGTTGTGCATTAGATCTTGTGTTTGAAATCTGCGTTAATGATCTTAAAAGAGGATATACACTGAGGCTAGCAAAACTTGCAGATGACACGAAGTTATTTAGCTAGCATGGAGTAGAGATATCTATGAGGAACTTCAAAGACAGCTAAACCATGTGAGGACTAAAGTGGGGGCAAATGAAGTTCAATGTCAATAAATGCAAAGTAAGGCAAACTGAAGGGAAAAAATAAATTAAACTACTTGTACATCTGACAGAGATCCACATTTATTATCTCAGTCCAGGAAAGGGATCTGGATATCAGTGAAGACAGATTTCTACACCATATGCAGCTGTAGTTTTAAGAAGAAAAAAAAATCAAACAAGATGTGAGGGTTCATAAGGACTGAGATGGGGAATGATGCAGGAAATACCACACAGTCAATCTAAAATCAAAATGTGGCTTCATCTGGAAAATTTTGTGAAGTGTTACTGTACCACCAGAAAAACAAAATAAGAAAAATACAAGAAAATTTTAGGAAAATTAGAAAGGGCTACCCTGTGATGAATGGAAGTGCTTTAATTAAAAAAAAAACCCAAAGTGTAATGTAGAGTGATTGAAAAGAATGAAATGAGTTACCTTAGAAAGGAGAAGCACACTAGCGCATAGTGAAAGAATAAAAATAAATTACTTAGAAAAGAGAGATTAGGTGTTTCTCTTCTCAGCTTGTGATGGGACAGGAGAAAGTGCAATAAAATTAGGGAGGGTGGCAAGTTCAACATAGATAAAAGGCACAAATGCTTTTTTTTTCTACAGTGAGTGATTAAGCTGGGGAACCTTCTCACACACTGAAAGTAAAAACTAAAGGACATTTCAAATAAACTTTTACACAGATAATAAGAAGTGCTGAAGTTGGAATAAAAAGACAGAAGTATTTGAAAGCTCATTTTTTAAACAACAGATTTCTTGAGCTTTCCTTTGCAGAGCTCTCTTAGACCTGTGCCAAAGTCCCACAGCCTTGGAGAAAAAAGGCTCTGAGAACCTAGCTACTCATGTTTTGATTAGTTCATGTAATGTGGTATCAACCAAGGGGTTGGCCTCTTCTCCCTAGCAACCAGCACCAGAACAAGGGGACACAGTCTCAAGCTGCACCAGGGGAAGTTTAGGCTGGAGGTGAGGAGAAAGTTCTTCACCGAGAGAGTGATTCGTCATTGGAATGGGCTGCCCGGGGAGGTGGTGGAGTCTCCGTCCCTGGAGGCGTTCAGGAGGGGACTGGATGTGGCACTTGGTGCCATGGTCTAGTTGTGAGGTTATGGTTACAGGTTGGACTCGATGATCTTCAAGGTCTCTTCCAACCTTGGTAATTCTATTCTATTCTATTCTATTCTATTCTATTCTATTCTATTCTATTCTATTCTATTCTATTCTATTCTATTCTATTCTATTCTATTCTATTCTATTCTATTCTATTCTATTAACATCTACAACCAGTCCTTTGTTAATACCAGCTCCAGCATTACACTTCTTCTTGCTGGTTCTTCAACTATTTGTGGGAGCAAGTTTTCATCAAGGCACTGCAGGAACCTCTTTTTCTGTTTATGCTTGGCTGTGTAATCTTTCCAACTAATATCTGAGTAGTTGGTCACCCATGAGCACCAGGGCACTTGATCTCAGGGATACATCCACTCATACAGTGAGAGAACTGCTGGTGGGTACTTATGAGAGTATATATGCAAATGTTGTTTTAAGATGAGTACAAAAATGCCTGAGTTTATGGGTGTGGTAGAGGTTGCATTAGGTCCAGAATTATGCCCCAAATATTGCCAAAACATGTCCCTATGTGTTTTGCTCAAACCCCTCTTCCCCCACCCTTCTGGTGTTGGGAGAATTTTGGTGCCAAATTGACAACAGAACAAAGTGTCGTGAGTCCACTTAAACAACCTGCCTGGACATGTTTTCCACCTTTGTGGTAAACAAGGTTCACATAGTTTACTCATGCTTGCCTTGTGCACTGCCTATGCATACACTATAGTTGGCAAAATGCCACGTTATTGTTTAATTATTCTGTGTACAAGTTTTGCTGTCGGTCTAGTATTTATTTTGGCACATGTTAACTTGGGGTTGTTGTGATAAACAAGCACTCATGCATGTTGCCAGAAGGTCTGCTTTACCGCATGATCTGCAGATCATTCATCCCAAGATTTGAACCAGGGTCCTGAGCATGTTGCTTTGGTAGTGCTATGCTCATGGTTGAAATTGATAGTCTTAAAGGTCTCTTCCAATCAAAACAGAACTTTGATTCTAGATTCCATTTGTGCTCTGTGTTTTATACTTCAGGAGTGCAGCCCATGGAACTGTGTGAACAAAAGACATTTGGTGAAAGCATTTTCATGATCACATCTTTGCTTCCCTCATGAATTCCTGTGGAATTCATCATTGACAATCAGTCTCCTGGTCTTGAGGTCTTTCAGAAAAGGGTGGGCTGTCATTTTAGGCCTATTTTAAATTTCTTTTCTTCTAAGTTTAAAATTCTTAATGAAGTTAGGAGGAGAGTCAAGAGAACTACATCATTAGACTTCCAGAGGGCAAACTTTGACTTCTTTAAGAGACTGATTGATGGCATCCCTGGGAGGTAGTCCTGAAGGACAAGGGAGTCCAGGAAGGCTAATGTTCCTCAAGGGGGAAATCTTCAAGGTACAGGAAGAAACTGTCTTCATGCATCAGAAAATGAGCCACAGTGTCTTAGCCACCCTAGCTAAGCAGAGAGCTTTTTGTGGAACTCAGGGAGGAAAGTGAAGTCTACTGACTATGTAAGAACAGGCAGACAACTTGGGAAGAGTAAAAGACTCTTGCAAGGATATGTAGGGAAAAGGATTGGAAAGGCCAAGGTTGACTCACTGTTGACATTTTGGCCTCGTTTGTGCCTCTAAATCCCTAACAGGGGAATATTCAGAAGAACCAAGTCTCTTTCCCCCTCTGGACTGAGACAATTTCTTCACTGCAAGGGTTGTCAAACATTATAATAGTGTGCTCAGGGCAGTGCTGGAGTCATCATCCCTGGGGGTGTTCAAGTGGTGTATGGACATGGCACTTAGGAACGTGGTTTAGTGTTGACTCTACAGTGCAGCATTGAGGGTTGGACTAGATAATCTTTGAGGTCTCTTCTGATCAGATACATTCCTTGATTCTGTGATTTGTTGGTTGATACATGGTTCCACATCTCCAACTTAAAATCTTAGAGAGGTCAACTGTAGCATCTATGCCATGCAAATACACAGCCACTGAAAAAATTTAAACATTATCTTGGTTAATCTAACAATGCATTTCTGTCCATCAGAAATCTCCCAGTTATTTTTCCTAGATACTAAGAATTACAGCCATTTCTACTGTGATGAATGATGTTCTTCAGCAGCTAAGACAGCAAAGCAAAGATTATTTTCTTCTAGTATTACACCTGTACCTGATGCATTTGAGCTAGGACTCTAATCCCTCTTTTCCACTTTTTGAGCTCCTAAAACATCCTTTCCCTCTTTAAGATGTGAGAGAGGCAACTTTATACAATTATTTGGACCTTGGATTGTACAAGTCATCCACTGGAGTTACTTTTTTGTATCCGCTGGTGAGGAAGCTTACAGTGCAACTGGCATCCTAATTTGGGGGGTCTCATTTAAACCCTTACACAACACCTAAAATTACAGAGAGAGGAAGGGGTCCTTTTTTCTTATTATTAGACCTCAGATATAGCATGAATCGAAGTAGAAGGTGTCAGAATGCCAGTGTTCTAACATCTGATATACTGGCTTTCAGCAACCTCGTATTCAAGATGGTTGCTTAGCAACTACGATACAGGCTAAGAATGCAGAGTCTGGAATCTTTTCTCTGCCCAATGTGATTAGCATGACTTGGATAAATTACTTCACCTTTGTGTATTCTTCTTTTCCTTTATTTATACTGTCTCTTAGCAAGTATTTCAGCAACTCCTTTGAAGACATCACAGCCTTCAAGTAATGAAATTATTCTTCTTTTGCAAACTTGTGGATCCTGACAAGGGACTCAGGTGTCACATTTCTCTCCCTGTCTCTCATAGGTAACCAGTTTCTCCTAACTACATTCACAATCAACACAAATCTGCTCCCATATTCGCTGTCTAGGCCAGAGGCATTTCAGTGGGGAAGTATTTTTCCTCCTTGAGTGTAAATTTCCAAACACAAACTGTTTTCAAAATAACCTGACATTTGGCAGAATGTCAGTAGACTTTAAACAATAACATGAGCTAGACATCTTAGAACAGAATCTGCAAGGCAGCATAATTTTGGCACTTTTACATATCTGTGCTACTACTACTACCACAGCCATCAAATAAAGAGAGGTGAAAGGATTAGTGGGGCTAACGTAAGACCTTCATGAGGGCATTCTTTTCTTCACTAGTGGTTCATAACCATTCAGCACTGACACTGAGCTGTGAGGTTTTGCAATCCAAACTAGGATCTCTGGCTGATCAGCAGATGAATGAAGAGTTAGTTCCAAAGTCTATAACTCTTTGATTTGGTGGTTGTTTTCTACATCCAGATCTCGTGGCAGCTGCCACCTAAAAGAACACGGTGAGAGTAATTGTATTGGCTTGCTTCCAAAGCCTGGAGGAGTAGTCACTTGTTACTATAGCAGATTATCTGCCAGGCAAACAGAAAGGATAATGATGTAGATCTTGATTACTCTTGTAGAAAGAAAGCAGTCAGCTTGATCCAAAAATCTTCATTGTATGTGTAAGGGACATACATTAAAAGTGCTCAGAACTGAAATGTCTTGTCTTTTCTATTCTCTCTTTGAACATGGGAGTATTTGCCTTCTGGCAGGTATGGTCTTTTTTTGCTGAACATGCATCTTTGGGCCTGCAGTTTGTCTTTGAATTATAAGACATTTATGGTAGTTTTGTTGATGAGAAAGTCACTTTTCTTTAAGACACACCAGCAGAAGAAACATTTTAACATGTTTGTCACTGGAATAGGTTGAATCATCAAACCTTAATATATTTCTTGCCACAGTGTTTCATGGACTTCAAAGTTCAGAAACATTTTCTTGCATTCTTTCATATGAGTTTGATTTCTTGGCTGACCCATATCTCTCATGATACTTGAAAGTTGAAGAATTTCTTTGTCCCCCACATTTCTTCACTAAACACTGGGTTCCAAAATAATTTAAACTTTCTATAGGACAGAAAATATTCTGATTGTCTCTACATTTTACCTATTTCTCCTGCTGCTTCCTGTTTACTTTGAGTCTAGCACTTGTGATTTGATGATGGCTCAAAATGACTATATCTAGGAAATTTTCTCTTTTCCTTTTTACATTATTTTATGTACAAAGGAAAATTTAATATAGTTAATTTCATATTCTGAACTCAAAATAAAAAGTTGTGGTGCATATTTATTTTTTGTTGGATTATGGCTGGATTTTTGTGGTTCTCATTTGTATTTAACTCATTGCTGTTAACTAAATTCTTATTAAGTAATTATTTTTATTCATTTTTTCCTGCACTTATACTTCTATTTTTCATTTAGTTTTATCTCAGGCCACAGATATATGTATTGTGTTCCTCAACTCACCTGCATATCTAAAACCTAAGAGCCATCTGTGGCTGTGTGTTGACTCTTTGTCTCCTTTTACCTTAAGATACAAGATGATAAACATCTACATGGCTGTTTCAAGTCATGGGAAGAAGGGAAACCCTATTTAAAAAAAAAATAAGAAAAAAATAGGTCAAATCAATTATATTTTCCTTAAAGGGAAAAGAGGGTGTCATTGTTCACAGCAACTGAGAAAGGAGAAAGATTTTTATAAGGTAAAGTTCTAAAGACTAATATAAAAAGAGATCTATTCACAAGCAAGAGACATACAAGTGGCAGAGGAGTGAGTGATGAAAGAATTCAGGACAAATATCTCAAAGGAGCTGTGGAAAAAGCTCTTCAAAAACATAGAAAATATTCTGAAAAGCTGAAGGGAAATGAAGGATGCCACAGAAGTTGCCTGGAAGTCAAGAGCTGCCAAGCCAAGGCAGGCTTTAAAAAACTAGAGTCAGGAAATGTCATTCTTCCTAACCATCTACTGAGGCCCAGGGGCACAACAAAGGAAATCCACCACAGCTACATGGCAATGGTAAATACTTTTTCTCATGCTATGTTCCAAATTCCTTTCCTTTTGCTTCCCTAATTCATGTGCCATGCATGGAGTTAATCCAGACACTGAAGAGACTTTTGTGCTAAAACGTCAGTTAGGAGACAGCCCTCAGCTCTTAATGGGAAGATGGTTATACACAAGAAGCTCAACATACTGAGTAAGAGAAGACAGGAGAAGGTAGAAGATGGTGGGTGAAAAAAATGAGGCCAGCTGTCCAAAACACATGAGTTCAGTAATTATCCCTAGAGCAACAGCTTGGAAGTGGATAAATAAGACAAATATCATGCCATCTGAAATCAATGTAATCCTATCATTCTGAAACATTAACAACTGCAGTTTTTGAAACAAATTGTGAAATGTAGTGTGTGTTTAGGGAGAAAAGCAGAGGGTGTGTGTTCAAGAAAGATTTAATTTTTTATTTAACTGCCAATTAATACAGTTCTGCTTAATTTCCAGAAGCCACATAAGACCATGTATGGGCTTTCTGAAGTGGCTGGCAGACCAGTGAGAAAATACAGAGGAAAGCAAGACACGTGTCTCTTTGATAAGCAGTGACATCAAAAACTCAGTATTTTAAATTACCTGCATATCCTTTTGCATGTTCCAGCCATCACAGATCTGGAATAAGGTATAGAATTTATAAAGACACTGGGGCTTACTATTATTTTAAAGACATTATAGCTTACTATTTGCATCTGAAAACAAATCTTATAGTTCAGGCATGACAGGATTTAAGACTGCTCACTCTTCTGGCAGGTGCTATGCTATGGACAGAAGTGTTTGCAACAGCTGGCGCAGAAACTGTTGTGCATGCATGATGCTACTCAGGGACCCTTCTCTGCATTGAGATTCCTCCAGGGGGCTGAATTCAGCAGTTTTAGGGGTGTTTTGTTCCTCTTAAGCATCTTCAGCTTTCATGTAAGGCATATCTGTCTCCAGGGTGTAAGTCTTCCAAAAAGAAGAGGAGGAATTTGGTATTTTTATTCATTCACTATCTTTGTTTTTCCCCTGCTATTTATCCTTCTGGAACTAAACTGTAGAAAGAAATTAAACCACTTGTCCTTACATGAGAAAGAATTTGAGTGAATTAACATGCCAGAAATATATCCTCAAGGTATCCTCTCTGCTCCTTTAAATGAAGGCAGATACAGAAGACCACCAAAGTGAGAGCTTTATACATTTCAGTCTCCATTTGTAACATTTGAAGAGGCTGTAGCAGGTTAATTTAGGCCTTAAATTGAAATGTTCAAAGAATAACCTTTTCAAAGTTTGAAATTCTTACAGATATTTTTCTCATTTTCATTCCCTCATCATTTAAGGTGACAAATCTGATGCAGTCTTTATTATTTTAAATGGCAATATGGCATGCTTTACAATCACAGAATCACAGAATCCCCAAGGTTGGAAGAGACCTCAAAGATCATCAAGTCCAACCCATCACCACAGACCTCATGACTAAACCATGGCACCAAGTGCCATGTCCAATCCCCTCTTGAACATCTCCAGGGATGGTAACTCCACCATCTCCCTGGGCAATAATGTATGAAAACAAGAAAAATAAATGAAAATATACTTTTTTTTTTTAGGGTACAGAGTGTATGTTGGTTAGAAAACTTCAGGATTTGTCTTCCACTGTTTCTTCTATTTGTCTTCTTTTATTTGTCTTTCCTTCATAAGCTTAAAGACTGTCACTAAGTACATATTTAAGTGTGGTCACATCTTCCAGGTATTGCCTAATAATCCCAGAATAAATACACTGCATGACTGGTACAAAGCAAGAGAGATATTCTGCCTTCATTTAAAGTGGTATAAAAGGCTCATGTAGTTTTAAAATGATGCATCATTTCAATCTGGATATTAACAGTTCTTTCAGTTATAGTAATGTTAGTAGTAGCAGGTGTGCAGTGGATATATTAAAATATTTAATAACAAAATGTTCATGTGATTAGTGTCATCTAATAAGAGCAAAATAACGATAAAAATAGTTATTGATTTAAAGGCCCCTAAAGTAGCCCTTTTGTCAGTAGTTCTGTTTCCTACAAAAGAAGTGAAAATCATTATGGCTGGCTTGCACACTGGAAGCCTGAGCAGGTTAGTTTCACTAGATTACCCAACCAGCTCCACTGTTTGAAACAGAGGACATTATCAAAATGAACACAAATTACCCAATTACCCTTCCTGCCTGCCAGATTGTAACATCTTTTCCCTTGCTTAGGATGCCAGCAGGTTCACACGAATGTTCTTCTTTGTTTAGGCCATTGTTTTACATTCACTGATAAAAACACAAACAAACAAAAACACACACACCCAAACAACAACAACAAAACACCAAAACCAACCCCAACCCTCATCTCATTTCCAGTTTTACTGCTTAGGATGAACTAACAACCCAAATGTCAGAGATAATACCCAATATCTACAGTGCATCTCAGAAGAACAGGGTGCCTGAGTCACAAGACTTCTCCCATTACATGCCAGGAGTGAGCTAGAGTACTACTAACCAGAAGAATGAAAAAGAGTAGTAAATTTTTTTGCCTGAATCAAGGATCAGAGTAGGCAGGGAGATACCCATGCTGAATCATGTCAGACATCTGTCCAGGAAACCTTTTCACCATATTAGTGTATTGCAGAGAAGTAGCTAGACCTCCAATAGCACAATGATTTTTTTTCCGCCTGTCTGAAGCTAGGTAATCTGTGATGAGCAGGGTAACAAATCATTAATATTTTAATTTAAATATGCATCTATTTACTAGGAAAAATAAAAGATACTATTATCTGCTAGTTACAAAAGGAATCTATAATTCCAACCAACATACTATAACTTGAGGAGCAGAATGAGTGTATATACGTGAGTGAGTGAGTGAGTGAGTGAGTGAGTGAGTGAGTGAGTGAGTGAGTGAGTGAGTGAGCGAGTGAGTGAATGAGTGAGTGAGCGAGTGAGTGAAAAAGGCTCTTGTTCTTATTTTTAGGTTGCTGGTTTGAGTCGTATGAATTGTGTCATTCATCTATAATCCTATAAACACTTGAAGTCAACCATATGAACATCCATTAATATCTTCCCAAGGTTTCCAGCTCAACCATTCTAGTATTGTTGGGGGTTTGGTTGCTTTGCTTTGGTTCTTTAATCGGGGGATTCTCTATTTTGTGCTCATTAAGATCAATACTTCCAGTTTTCAGCTCTCTCAAGGAAACTGGAAATTTCTTTGAAAACACTTTACTGCAATAACCAAACTCAAACCCAACCCAAACCAACCAAACAAAACAGAATTTAAAAGTGCTGGGCTTTAGTGAATAGATGGTTGTTGCAGTTTGGGCTGGGTGCCCTCTGCTACATGAGGCGCTTCCTGTGTCCAGAGGTCCAGCCCAGTGGGTGGACACAGGAAATTGGGTATTTCTACCAGAATTCTCAGCAACACTATAAGATCCAGTGCGAGGTCTAAGCACCTCCTCTTTCTTCCTCACTGTCACCCGGTAACTGGGGGAGATGTTCTCTCCCGGCCATGGGCCTGACTAGGCCCAAGGCCACGGGGAGGGATGGTCAGTCTCAGATCTGGCCAGCTGAGACTAGCCTAGCAGTGGGGAGGGGGAAGAAGGAGCCCTGGGGGTCTTGGATGTACCCCAAGGTGGGGATGGGATCTTCCTGGGACTGTTTTGGGATTTCTTTTGTCAATGTGCTTAGAATCATAGAATCATAGAATCAGTCAGGGTTGGAAGGGACCACAAGGATCACCTAGTTCCAACCCCTGCCATGGGCAGGGACACCCCACACTAGATCAGGCTGGCCAGAGCCTCGTCCAGCCTGGTCTTAAACACCTCCAGGGACTGGGCCTCAACCACCTCCCTGGATAACCCATTCCAGGGCTTCACCACTCTCATGGGGAAGAACTTCTTCCTCACATCCAGCCTGAATCTCCCCATCCCCAGCTTCATTCCATTCCCCCTAGTCCTATCACTACCTGAGATCCTGAGAAGTCCCTCCCCAGCCTTCCTGCAGGCCCCCTTCAGATACTGGAAGGCCACAATGAGGTCACCTGGGAGCCTTCTCTTCTCCAGACTGAACAGCCCCAACTCCTTCAGTCTGTCCTCATAGGAGAGGTGCTCCAGCCCTCTGATCATCCTCATGGCCCTTCTCTTCTCTCACCTTCCTTCACCTGCTGGCCACACTTCTCCTGATGCAGGCCCAGAATCTGATTGGCTTTCCGGGCTGCAAGTGCACATTGAGAGCTCATGTTGAGCTTCTCGTCCACCAGCACCCCCAAGTCTCTCTCCTCAGGGCTGCTCTCCAGCCAGTCCCTGCCCAGCCTGGATTTGTGCCTGGGATTGCCTCGACCCAGCTGCAGGAGCCTGCACTTGGTCTTGTTGAAGCTCATGAGGTTGGCTTGTGCCCACCTCTCCAGCCTGTCAAGTTCCCTCTGGATGGCATCCCTTTCCTCCAGCGTGTCCGCTGCACCACACAGCTTGGTGTCATCAGCAAACTTGCTGAGGGTGCACTCAATGCCACTGTCCATGTCACCCACAAAGATGTTGAACAGGTCCCAGGACTGATCCCTGAGGGACTCCGCTTGTCACTGGCCTCCACTGGGACATGGACCCATTAACAGCCACTCTTTGGGTGTGGCCATCAAGCCAGTTCCTTATCCATCTAGTGGTCCATCCATCAAACCCATGTGTCACCAGCTTGGAGACCAGGATATGGTGTGGGACAGTGTCAAAGGCTTTGCTCAAGTCCAGGTAAATGACATCAGTTACTTGCCCCGCACCTATTAATGCTGTCACGTGTTCATAGAAGGCCACCAGGTTTGTCAGGCAGGATTTGCCCTTGGCAAAGTCATGCTGACTGTTCCAAATCACCTCTTCGATGTAGTCCAGGAACATCCTGGATTGCTGATGCCTTGCTGTGTTGTCCCTCCACCAGATGTCAGGGTGGTTGAAATCACCCATGAGAACCAGTGCTTGTTACCTGGAAGTGCTTGTTACCTGAACATGAGCCTGCAGTGTGCCCAGGCAGCCAAGAAGGCCAATGGCATCTTGGCTTGCATCAGGAACAGTGTGGCCAGCAGGAGCAGGGAGGTCATTCTCCCCCTGTACACTGCACTGGTTAGGCCGCACCTTGAGTACTGTGTCCAGTTCTGGGCCCCTCAGTTTAGGAAGGATGTTGACTTGCTGGAACGTGTCCAGAGAAGGGCAACAAAGCTGGTGAGGGGTTTGGAACACAAGCCCTATGAGGAAAGGCTGAGGGAGCTGGGGTTGCTTAGCCTGGAGAAGAGGAGACTGAGGGGTGACCTTCTTGCTCTCTACAACTACCTGAAGGGAGGTTGTAGCCAGGCAGAGGTTGGCCTCTTCTCCCAGGCAGCCAGCACCAGAACAAGAGGACACAGTCTCAGGCTGCGCCAGGGCAGGTTTAGGCTGGATGTTAGGAAGAAGTTCTACACGGAGAGAGTGATTGGCCATTGGAATCGGCTGCCCATGGAGGTGGTGGAGTCACCTTCACTGGAGGTGTTGAGGAGAAGACTTGATGGGGTGCTTGGCTGTATGGTCTAGTTGTTGGGTGGGTTGGATTGTTTGATGGGTTGGACGCGATGATCTTGAAGGTCTCTTCCAACCTGGTGTATTGTATTATTGTATTAATGAAGCCGCTTCTATTTGCCTGTGAAGGGCCTCATCTGCTTGGTTCTGCTGGTCAGATCTGTAGGAGACCCCCACAGTAATATCTCCTTCCCCTGTCTTGCCTTTAATTCTAACCCATACACTCTTAACCAACTCATCATGCCTCCCCAGGTGGAGTTCTGCTGATTCCAGCTGGTTATTGACATAGAGGGCAACTCCTCCTCCTCTCCTTCCCTGCCTATCCTTCCTAAAGAGCTTATACCCATCAATCTCTACATTCCAGTCATAGGAATCATCCCACCAAGTTTCGGTGATGCCCACTATGTCATGGCATCCCAACAGCACGGTGGCCCTTAGCTCGTTTGTTGCCCAAGCTGCGTGCATTTGCATAGAAGCACTTCAGCTGGGCTGGCCCTGTCATCCTCTTGTGCCAACTCCTCTTGGTTTCCACAGGGTGTTCAGGTGCATCATTCGTGACTTGCCTCAGGGCAGCAAGTTGAGAGCCTTTACCAGCTCTCCATCCCTCTGCCTCAGGTGAGCTGCCCCTCTGTTTGTCACAGGCCAGCAGGAGACTATTAACCCCTCCCCCTTCAAATCTAGTTTAAAGCCCTAGTTTAAAGCTTCTGTCTCTCTGTAAACATTCACTGCTTTTTTTTTTTCCTTTAATTTTTCCATCACTTTTGCAATCCGTTTGTCTGAGTTGTTATTTCTTGCCCATGGTGGAGAGGGGTGCTGTCTCAACCCATCACAATGGTTTTGTAAAATACCCTTTTGATTTTACAGAACGCTGCCTGGCCATGGTGCTTATATGCATGCAAAAGAACCCAAATACTTCCATAATAAGACAATATTCCTTTTCATATTCTGCATAATAAGATTAGTCAGGCAATTGCATCACTACAAATCATTTCAAGTTTTGAACTTATTAATTCAACTGGGGTGTTATTTGGGAGTCAGTTTTTTGATGAGGTGTGCAACTGGGAATGATGAGATTGATACATATCAAGTCTAGTCTGTCTAACACATGTTTGTCTCTAAGTATGAGAACATGTGAGTCATCATTATGGCTTCAATTTTTAAGTAACACCTGTGGTGGTTTGAGCCTTAACTGGGGCTTAAAAGCTCAGACGGGGGCAAGGCTGAGAATCTTTCCCCTTTTCCCTCTTCCTCTTCCCCAACAGAGAGAGAAAAAAAGGGAGCGGAGCAAATCCACCAAGAAATAATTTGGGTCTGGCTTGGAAGTAGAGAGGCAAAGAATTTTCCTTTGAACAGTATGTATATATATATTCATATAACCATGACAGGCAGGGTTCACAAGGGTAAGGAACAAGGATGGATGGGAGAAGCAAAAGGGGAAAAAAAAAAAAAAAAAAAAGATACAGTACCAGTCCTTTGCAAAGTGTGGAAGCAGCAGGAAGAGAGAGCAATGGTTGCAATGTCCTTCCTCTTATAGCTCTGCTGGACAAGGGAGGGAAAAAACACAAGCCCTCCCTAACCTCTTCTATTCCAGGATGGGCATAGCCCACCACAACACCAAAGATGAAAACATGATTAAACCATGAAAGAAAGTTATTTTTATAATGGTTCATTTACCCTGAAGACAAATAAGTAACTAGATAAACATCTCTTTTAATAGAAAGAGGGATTATCATGGACAATCCATTGCACCCAGCAGATAATTGCAAACTATCTCCTGGAGGACTATTAGGCCGACATCTTTTTGAACTGTATATATGTATTATTCTTTTATTTAAAGTCATGAAAAAATTCACTTTCTGAATATTCAAGGCAGGGATGTCTGAAGCAAAAACACTGCCATTTTGCTCTAGACAGGTAAAGGGACAGAAGTAGAGGAAGGAGAATAACAAGAGACAATATAAATTAAATCACATACTTCATGATAAACAGCATAATAACACTTGATCATTGTTTTATAAATAAATTATTCCTTAGCAATAACTGAACCTTCAAGGTCTGAGTGCTTTTTATATTATAAGTAGTGCCTTTGAGTCTCCTGATCAACCCCTTGAGAGGGATTGCATTTACCTGGACAGACGGGCAGAATTCAACAGTATGAGATTTAACATACACAAGTGTCGGGTTCTGCACACTGGCCACAGCAACCCCATACAGTGCTACAGGCTGGGGTCAGAGTGGCTGGAGAGTGGCCAGGCAAAGAGGGACCTGGGGGTACTGGCTGATGTAGGCTGAACATGACACTGCTGTGCGCCCAGGCGGCCAAGAGGGCCAATGGCATCCTGGCTTGCATCAGGAACAGTGTGGCCAGCAGGAGCAGGGAGGTCATTCTCCCCCTGTACACTGCACTGGTTAGACCACACCTCAAGTACTGAGTCCAGTTCTGGGGCCCTCAGTTTAGGAAGGATGTTGACTTGCTGGAATGTGTCCAGAGAAGGGCAACAAATTTGGTGAGGCGCTTGGAACAAAAGCCCTATTAGGAGAGGCTGAGGGAGATGGGGTTGCTTAGCCTGGAGAAGAGGAGACTGAGAGGTGACCTTATTGCTCTCTACAACTACCTGAAGGGAGGTTGTAGCCAGGCAGAAGTTGGTCTCTTCTCCCAGGCAACCTGTGACAGAAAAAGAGGACACAGTCTCAGGCTGCTCTGGGGGAGGTTTAGACTGGATATTAGGAAGAAATTCTTCACAGATAGAGTGATTGCTCATTGGAATCAGCTGCCCAGGGAGGTGGTGGAGTCAGCATCATGGGAGGTGTTCAGGAGGAGACTTGATAGGTGGTAGGTTGCATGGTTTAGTTGTTTAGGTGCTGTTGGATGATGGGTTGGATGCAATGATCTTGAAGGTATCTTCCAACCTGGTCTATTCTATTCTATTCTATTCTATTCTATTCTATTCTATTCTATTCTATTCTATTCTATTCTATTCTATTCTATTCTATTCTATTCTACCTGAAGCTAAGGGAATGTTGGCCAAAATTGGATCACTTTATTGACAAGAAAGTGATCAGGAATCCAGGAAGAATTGAGAGCTGGGAAGTCCTGATCTTCATGACAGTTAGGAGAAAGGAAATCTTGGATTAAGCAGAAACAAACTGATAAGGAATGTACCGGTCTTACCTCATTCTGCATGTTGTGCTCCAAGAGACAATTGCCTGCAGAGCACTGGCCGCACAAAAGTACCTTTGAGCACATCTCACTTAAGATCATTTAGAAACAAGTGCTAAAATAGCAGAGAATTTAGATTTATTTTTTTCCCAAAGGGAAACTGAGATACAGAAAGAGAAATACTTCAAATTTTTGCCCTCAGTAGATAAAATATCTTTCCAAGTGCAATGAGAAATACTGTAAACAAACTCCAATTTGTAAGCCACACCACAAGACCAAAGTCACACAGTATCACAGTATTACCAAGGTTGGCAGAGACCTCGAAGATCATCGAGTCCAACCTGTAAGCACAAACCTCACAACTAGACCATGGCACCAAGTGCCACATCCAATCCCCTCTTGAACGCCTCCAGAGATGGTGACTCAACCACCTCCCAGGGCAGCCTGTTCCTATGAAGAATCACTCTCTTGGTGAAGAACTTTCTCCTCACCTCAAGCCTAAACTTCCCCTGTTGCAGGGGAAGGACTGTGTCCCCTTGTTATGGTGCTGGTTGCTAGGGAGAAGAGACCAACCCCTTCCCGGCTACAACCACCTTTCAGGTAGTTGTAGAGAGCACTAAGGTCTCCCCTGAGTCTCCTCTTCTCCAGGCTAAGCAACCCCAGCTCCCTCAGCCTCTCCTCATAGGGCTTGTGTTCCAAACCCCTCACCAACTTTGTTGCCCTCCTCTGGACACGTTCCAGCAAGTCAACATTTAGTAGGAAGCAACCTGTTCCTACAAGCTTCCTGGTTTATTTGGTACTACAAAAGATATAAACTTAATTTTAAAAGGAAGAATTTTTATTATCATGCTTGATCATCCACAGAAATTATGGTTATTTGTGCCAAATAAAGACAGAGCCCTTCAGCTGAGAGTAACCTGCCCAAGGACTTAGGTTGCTTTCATAATCCTTAAATGAATATACAAAGCTTCATCTTGAGCGTCTGAGGGATGCCTCCTGTAAAGCATTTCCCTTAATAATACGAGAGAGTTCCCTTAATAATAGAGAGAGTGATTGCCCATTGGAATTGGCTGCCCGTGGAGGTGGTGGAGTCACCTTCATTGGAGGTGTTCAGGAAGAGGCTTTGATGGGGTGCTTGGTTGCATGGTTCAGTTGTTTAGGTGGGTTGGATTGGTTGATGGGTTGGTTGCAATGATCTTGAAGGTCTCTTTCAACCTGGTGTATTCTATTGGATTGTATTGTAATATATGGGCAGGATGCTGTGATGGGTTAGGCAGCCCCCCTCCAAACCCTCCCCACCACGGGCAGAATAAAACAACTCAAAACAAAACGGATTGCAAAAGTGATGGAAAGTTTAAGGAAAAGCGGTGAATCTTTACAGAAAGCCAAAAGCAGAGTGACAAAAGAAATCCCAAACAGTCCCAAGATAATCCCATCCCCACCTGGGGGTACATCCAAGACCCCCAGGGCTCCTTCTTCCCCCCTCCCCACTGCCAGGCTAGTCTCAGCTGGCCAGATCTGAGACTGCCCATCCCCCCGTGGCCTTGGGCCTAGCCAGGCCCATGGCCGGGAGACGACAACTCCCCCATTACCGGGCGACGGCGAGGAAGAAAGAGGAGGTGCTTAGACCTCGCACTAGATCTTATAGTGGTGCAGAGAATTATGGTAGAAATACCCAATTTCCTGTGTCCACCCACTGGGCTGGACCTCTGGACACAGGAAGCAGGGGGGCACCCAGCCCAAACTGCAACATGCCACCCCTTATTTCATACCATAATCTCTGCACCCCAAACATATCATCAAATTAGAACTCTTCCGATGACATGTCCGGCGAAGTCCATATCTTCATCTGGGCGTCCACCCAAACAGTCTCTCTCAGTCAGGGTCAAGTGTCAGTCCATTCCAGTTCTTCTTCTCTCATCTAATGGAACCACCCAGCGATGCAGAGTTCACTCTTCTGCGGTGCAAGTTCTTCATGGATCCAGAAGAATAGTGAAGACCTCTTGATTGAGAACAGTCAGCATGGCTTTGCCAAGGGCAAATCCTGCCTGACAAACCGGGTGGCCGTCTATGAACAGGTGTCAACATTACTAGATGAGGAGCGAGCAACTGATGTCATTTACCTGGACCTGAGCAAAGCCTTCGACACTGTCCTGCACCACCTCCTGGTCTCCAAGCTGATGACACATGGGTTTGATGGATGGACCACTAGATGGATCAGGAACTGGCTTGATGGCCGCACCCAAAGAGTGGCTGTCAACGGGTCAATGTCCCAATGGAGGCCAGTGACAAGCGGAGTCCCTCAGGGATCAGTCCTGGGACCTGTCTTGTTCAACATCTTTGTGGATGCCATGGACAGTGGCACTGAGTGCACCCTCAGCAAGTTTGCTGATGACACCAAGCTGTGTGGTGCAGTGGACACGCTGGAGGGAAGGGATGCCATCCAGAGGGACCTGGACAGGCTGGAGAGGTGGGCACAAGCCAACCTCATGAGCTTCAACAAGACCAAGTGCAGGCTCCTGCATCTGGGTCGAGGCAATCCCAGGCACAAATCCAGGCTGGGCAGGGACTGGCTGGAGAGCAGCCCTGAGGAGAGAGACTTGGGGGTGCTGGTGGACGAGAAGCTCAACATGAGCTCTCAATGTGCACTTGCAGCCTGGAAAGCCAATCAGATCCTGGGCTGCATCAGGAGAAGTGTGACCAGCAGGTCAAGGGAGGTGACTCTCCCGCTCTACTCAGCTCTGGTGAGACCCCACCTGGAGTACTGCGGCCAGTTCTGGAACCCCTATTCCAAGAGGGATCTGGAGGTGCTGGAAGGTGTCCAGAGAAGGGCCATGAGGATGATCAGAGGGCTGGAGCACCTCTCCTATGAGGACCTACTGAAGGAGTTGGGGCTGTTCAGTCTGGAGAAGAGAAGGCTCCCAGGTGACCTCATTGTGGCCTTCTAGTATCTCAAGGGGGCCTACAGGGCGGCTGGGGAGGGACTTCTGAGAATCTCAGGTAATGATAGGTCTAGGGGGAATGGAATGAAGCTGGACGTGGTGAGATTCAGGCTGGGTGTGAGGAAAAAGTTCTTCCCCGTGAGAGTGGTGAAGCCCTGGAATGGGTTTTTGGGGGAGATGGTTTAAGACCAGGCTTGATGAGGCTCTGTCCAGCCTGATCTAGTGTAGGGTGTCCCTGCCCATGGCAGGGGGGTTGGAACTAGATGATCCTTGTGGTCCCTTCCAACCCTGACTGATACTATGACACTACACTATCATACCTCCTGTGGTGGTGACTGTACCACCTTCTTAGGCAGCCCATTCCAATAGCCAACCTCTCTGTCTTTGAAGAATTTCTTCCTAACATCCACAATAAACCTCCTGGTTGCCTGGGAGAAGAGAACAACCCCCTCCTAGATACAACCTCCCTTCTGGTAGTTGTAGAGATCAAGAAGGTCTCCCCTGAGCCTCCTCTTCTCCAGGCTAAGTAACCCCAGCTCTCTCAGCCTCTCCTCATAGGGCTTGTGCTCCAAACCTCTCCCCAGCTCTGTTGCTCTTCTCTGGAAACATTCAAGTGTCTCAATGTCCTTCTTAAATTGAGGAGCCCAGAACTGGACACAGTACTCAAGGTGTGGCCTAACCAGTGCTGAGCACTGAGCATAATGACTTCCCTGATCCTGCTGGCCACACTATATTTGATGCAGGCCAGTATGTCACTGGTCTTCTTTGCCATCTGGGCACATTGCTGGGTCATGTTCAGCCTAGTATCGATCAGTACTCCCAGGTCCCTTTCTGCCTGGCCACTCTCCAGATACTCTGACCCCAGTCTGTAGCGCTGCATGGGCTTGTTGTGGCCAATGTAAAGAACCTGGCACTTGGATGTGGTGAATCTCATTCTAATTCTAATTTTAATGTAATCTAATCTAAAACAGTGGAATGGAATGGAGTGGAATGGAATGGAATGGAATGGAATGGAGTGGAATAGAATAGAATAGAATAGAATAGAATAGAATAGAATAGAATAGAATAGAATAGAATAGAATAGAATAGAATAGAATAGAATAGAATAGAATAGAATAGAATAGAATAGAATTGAATTAACCAGGTTGGAAGAGACCTTCAAGATCATCATCCAACACCATCTAATCAACTAAACCATGGCACAAAGCACTCCATCCATTCTCTTCCTAAACACCTCCAGTGATGGCCACTGCACCACCTCCCTGGGCAGCACATTCTAGTGGCAAATTTCTCTTTCTGTGAAGAGCTTCTTCCTAATGTGTTTTGAGTCTGTTACAGACCACCAAACCAAGATTAAGAGGTTGTTGAATTATATTATAGGCAACTAACCTTCAAGATCACCAGACCTTCTTCTTATGGGTGATTTTTAACCTGCCTGTTATCTGCTGGGAACTTAACACTGCAGAGAGGAAGCAGTCTTGAGTCTTAGAGTGTGTGGAGGACAGCTTCTTATCCCAGGTGCTGTGTGAGTATACCAAGGCTTTGCCTGGCCTCCTATTTACAAGCAGGGAAGGCCTGGTGGAAGATGTGGTGGCTGGAGGCTGTCTGGGCTCCAGTGACCATGAGATAATTGAGTGTTCAATATGCACTCAAGCTTAGAGGGGCAGTAACAAAACCTCCACTCTGGACTTCTGGATGGCAGACTTCAGGTTACTCAAGGAACTAACTCAGAATGCACCTTGGAAAACAGCCCTTAGGAACAAAGGGGTCCAGGAGAGCTGCAGCTGCTTCAAGAAAGAACTCTTGAAGGCACAGGAACAGCCTGTGCCCATGTTCCAGATGACGAGCTGCCAGGGTTGATAGCCAGCCTGGTTGGGCAATGAACTTCTGAGCAAATCAATGGAAAAAAAGAGGGTGTATCATCTCTGGAAGGAAGGGGAGGTATCCCATGTTTAAGAATGTTGCTAGGTCATGTAGTAAAAAAAAATAGAGAGGCAGAAGCCCATTTAGAGCTTAGGCTAGGAACTGCTGTGAAGAGAAAATCCTTGTGACAAATATATTAATAGCAAGAGGAGGGCAAGGACAACTTCCACTCCTTGGTGGACATGGAGGGGAGCATAGTAACAAAAGATGATGAAAAGGCAGAGGTACTTAACACCTTCTTTGCCTCAAATTTTAACAGCAGGATAGGTTGTCTTCCAGACAAATGCTTCCTGAGCTGGCAGATGGAGGCAGGGAGCAGGATAGTTCCCCTGTGATCCAGGAGGAAGCAGTTAGAGACCTCCTTAGCCACTTGGATCCCCACAAGTCCATGGGATTGGATGGGATCCATCCTAGGGTGCTGAGAGAGCTGGCAGATGAGCTGTCCAAGACACTCTCCATCATTTTTCAGCACTCCTGGCTCACTGGAAAGGTCCCAGAAGACTGGAAGCTGGACAATGTGATGCCCATCCACAAGAAGGGCCGGTTGGACAAGCCATGGAATTCCAGGCCTGTAGCCTGACCTCAGTGCCAGGCAAGAATATGGAACAGGTCATCTTGAGTACAATCACACAGCACTTACAGGATGGCCAAGGGATCAGGCCCAGCCAGCATGGATTTAGGAAGGGCAGATCCTGCCTCACCAACCTGATCTCCTTCTATGAACAAGTGACCCATCTGGTGGATGTGGGGAGGCCTGTGAATGTGGTCTACCTGGACTTCAGCAAGGCCTTTGATACTGTCTCCCACAGCAAACTGCTGACCAAGCGGTCAGCTCATGGCTTTGACAGCAGCACTCTGAGCTGGATTAGGAACTGGCTGGATGCTGAACCCAGAGAGTGGTGGTGAATGATGCTACATCCAGCTGGCAGCCAGCTGAGGGAGCTGGGGTTTCTTAACCTGGGTGAAGAGGGGGCTCAGGGGATACCTTATTGCAGTCTACAGCTACCTGAAGAGAGGTTGTAGCCAGGTGGAGGCTGTTCTCTGCTCCCAGGCAACCAGAACCAGAACAAGAGAACACAGTCTCAAGCTGTGCCAGGGAGGTTTAAGCTGGATGTTAGGAAGAAGTTCTTCACATAAAGAGTGGCCATTGGAATGTGCTGCCCAGGGAGGTGGTGGAGTCACCATCACTGGAGGTGTTTAGGAAGAGACTGGATGAGGTGCTTGGTGCCGTGGTCTAGTTCATTAGATGGTGTTGGATAATAGGTTGTACTCAATGATCTTGAAGGTCTCTTCCAACCTGGTTAGTTCTATTCTATTCTCTTCTAACATTGACCCTAAACATCTCCTGCTTGAGACTATGTCCTCTTTTGCTGTCACAACTTGCCTGGGAGAAGATGCCAACCCCCATCTAGCTACATCCTTTTTTCCAGGTAGTTCTAGACAGAAATAAGGTCTGCTGTGAGCTTCCTCTTCTCCAGGTTATGCAACCCCAGATTCCTTAG
Organism: Picus viridis; assembly: GCA_033816785.1. Lineage (NCBI taxonomy): Eukaryota > Metazoa > Chordata > Aves > Piciformes > Picidae > Picus > Picus viridis. The sequence goes on along the minus strand of CM066606.1, from coordinate 94,819,372 downwards.
CCTCTCCTCATAGGTCTTGTGCTCCAAACTCCTCACCAGCTTTGTTACCCTTCTGTGGACACATTCCAGTGACTCAACATCTTTGGTAAACTGGCGGGAAAATTGTGACGTAACATGGAGATGGAGATTATTTCAGGGTGACCTGTAGTGTCCTTAGATTCTATTCCCCATTGACCCTGAAAGCTATGCAAATCCCAACCAGTCCTGCCTAAGTATTAGCACAGAGATTTGGTTTTAGGACTTAGATGCTGGTAAAAACAGTGTTCCCATGTTGTGGGATGTACAAAAGCAAAGCATCATCCCAGTCCAGCTCATACAGAATGTCTACAATAATGAGCAAATAAAGTTTGTAGTCCACTGCAGCTATCTCAGATGTAGATGGTTCAAAAGTTCAAAAAACAGAAAATAAGAAAACAGACACTGAAACAGGTTGTGCAGAGTCGTTGTGGATGCCCCCTCCTACCCCCTCATCCCTGGAAGTTTCCAAGGCCAGGATGGATAGAGCTTTGAGTAACCTGATCTAGTGAGAACATCCCTATCCATAACAAGAGGGTAGGAAATAGATATTTAAGGTCTCTTCCAATCCAAATATTTCTATGATTCCATAAAAAACATGATTGTGAGTAGAATTACTAGCTTCTACTAGAGACCCACAGGCTGTGTTTCCAGTTTTATAGTAGTAGTTCCTGGAATCCCACTTTCTGCCTTCGTATTAGTCCATACAGTTGTCTTGGTAAAACCAAGGTGGAAAAGGTACTGGTATTCAGACCACCAGCATAGCTAGGCCATGATTCCTGCAGTCTTGCATGTATGGCAACCAATCCTAGGTCCTTGCCTTAGGTCACAGACAAAGTTAGTAGCAAATCAAGAGAGGAAGAATTCAGCTCTTTTGGCATTGATCCTCACAGCTGCACCTCACTGCCTCCAAATCAAAAAGTGTTGGAAAGTAGGTAGGTGGGAATCTATTTCCTTGGTGGGAAATAGATTTTGGGTGCTGATCTCATCAATGGTTATTTCCCACAAACATGACAGCAAAATTATCTCATACATTTTCATCCAAAAAGCCCAGGATATGTTTCTAACTTGGTATCTCACCTCTTTTGTAACATGCTGTGATCAAATGGACAGATCATTTGACTTTTTCAGTTTCTGTAACCCTTTAGCATTTATTGTTAATTTCAAGCTGCTGAGCACTTCTGTGAAATGCTGAGTATCCTGATGTTGCAGTGAATGCCAACTAGAGGTGTGTGGCACCTTCCAAGACTGTGACTTATAAGAGCAATTGTGCTGAAAGGGAAAAGAAATCTGTTAATTACAAGTTCAATTAAACACAACCAACATCTAAAGTACAGGTCAAGAAGAAAGTCAATGTACAGTACATTTGACATGTATAAAAGACAAATATGCCTTTCTATTAGTTTGAAGGTTAATGTGCTCATTATCTTATAGCAGTTCATTATGCAGTTGTGCCTGTGTCTACAGTATGATATATAGCAATCAACAGGAACATTTCAAGGATGAAATAAAAGATAAAAATAATATAATAACTGTTGATGATGAAAAGTTATAAAGATACTCTGGACAGAAAGTTCATTTTTGCAGACATGTCAGGGAAAAACACATTTGGTTTTTTTTAATGCTAATAGAATAGTAAGGCCAGTTGGCTTGGGAGGCACAGAGATGCAAATTTGGGCTGACAATGTTTATGATGACCACAGCATTCTTGTTTTCCCCCTTTACCCTAGCATAATTGCTTTTGACTAGGCAAATCACATTGTTCTTGTTGTAATGCCATGGCAATTTATGATTCCATAAGGCATTAGAATAGATTATTTTTTTCTATCCACCTTGCATTTCATTTTAATGCCACCCAGAGAAATTACATACCTAAAGCTCTGTTACTTTTTATTAAAAAATAGATGGCATAAGTTTTTCTTTGTGTCTTGATTATAGTAAAGATACAGTTTTGTCTTTATTAAGAAATCACTTTCCTACCTCACTTAGAGCCTTAAGGTTACTTTCTGCTTATGCTTAGCTCTAAATGTCAAGCTTAATTCAGGTTTTGTGTGGATATAGGGCAAAACTCCAACCACAAGGGGCCGACATAGTATTGTGGGACACTTTAAAAACAACATCAAGCACAATTTTGATCTTGGAATGGAATAAATTATGCAGATTGAGTGAAGTCTAATGGGAGCTTCAGAGCAATTTGAAATGAAGTGTACTGAGCTACCATGACAGTAGTAGAAGAAGAGTGAGATGAATGAGACCATAATAAAGTTCAACAAAGGCAAGTGTAGAATCTTGCACTTAGAGAGGAATCACCCTGTTTTCACGTGCTCACGGCTCATGAGCCCAGTGCCTTCAGCAGCGGAATTTAAACAGACACAGCACGGCTGGCAGGGCTCTGCTCGGCGGCAGCCTCCTGCTCTGGTACTCTCTTGTGCTCTCGCGCGCCGCCGCACTTTTTCTAAATTTTTTGTCCAGTGGGTGCTGTAGCCAGGGGCAGCACGGTTGTAACACGCAGCTAAATCTCCTTAAAAAGATCAGTGTCGACCCAGACTGAGGTAGAACACAAGCAGGTAGCTGTCCACGTATCTGGCTGTGGTGAGTGCTGGAGCCTGGCTCTTGAAATGCAGGGTAGTGGAAGCATCTCTTGCATTAGGTGTGAGCAGATCGGCTATCTGCTCAACCTGGTGGCCAGACTAAAGGATGAGGTTGCTAGTCTTAGAGATGTATGGGAATGCAGAAAAGAGATGAGCCAGAGGAGGAAAGAGATGAACCCGAGTAAGCAAGCTCCGCAGGCTCCCCCAGCAGAGACTGGTTGTCCAAAAAGCAGAGGGGAATGGATGCAGGTTCCTCTCAAAAGACACAAATTAAAACCTCCTTGCCTCCCCCCACCTTCCTTCCTGCCCTTGGAAAACAGGTATGGGGCACTGGAGATCGAGGGTGAGGTGATACTGATGCTGGAGGACACACTACCTGGGGTTTTCCCTGAGGCTGAACAGCTTAAGGTTAAACAGCCTAAGGCAAAGCAGCCTAAGGTTAAACAGCCTAAGGCAAAGCAGCCTAAGGTTAAACAGCCTTCCCCTGGCATCAGGACTTACTCCCTCAAAAAAAAGAGGAGGGTAATTGTTCTTGGTGATTCCCTCCTGAGGGGAACAGAGGGTCCCATATGTAGGCCGGACCCATCTCATAGGGAAGTTATTAGCCTAGCAGGAGATCAAGTTGGAGATGTTACCAGAAGGCTGCCCAGACTGGTACAGCCCTCTGACTACTATCCCTTATTGGTTATGCAGTTAGGGAATGATGATGTTGGTACCAGAACTCACAGGGCTATCAAAAATGACTTCAGGGCCCTGGGAGATCTGGTTGAGGGGTCAGGTGGACAAATAATTTTTACATCAATACCATTAGATGTAGGAGGGAATACGATAAGGAACAGGTCAGCAGCTGTAGTCAACAAGTGGCTTAGAGGCTGGTGCAGTTGAAAGAATTTTGGGGTTTTCGATCTTGAAAAACTTTCTACTGCACCGGGTCAGCTGGTAACAGATGGAGTACATCTGTCCCAAAGGAGAGGAAAGGTCACAGTATACAAGAATGGCCTATCCCCCAAAGGTAAAAAGATTCTGGGAAGGGAATTGGCAGGATTCATTAACAGGGCTTTAAATAAGTTTCGAAGGGGAAAGGGACTGAAACCAGTCCCCTCAGGCAGGAGTCTGAGGGTGGTAAGCTGGAGTCAGGGGCAAAACCAGCAGCCCAGCTGCAGTGCATGTGCACTCACGCACGAAGCATGGGTAACAAACAAGAGGAGCTGGAAGCCTTGTTGCAGCAGGAAAGTTATGATGTAGTTGCCATCACAGAGACGTGGTGGGATGACTCACATGACTGAAGTGCTGCAATTGATGGCTACACGCTCTTCAGGAGAGACATGCCAAGCAGAAGGGGTGGAGGGATGGCCCTGTACATCAGGGAGGCACTAGATGCTGTTGAGACGGAGATCAGGGATGATCGGGTTGCGTACTTGTGCGTGAGAATTAGAGGGAAGACCAGCAGAGCAGACATCCTGGTTGGAGTCTATTATAGACCACCCAACCAGGAGGAAGATGTTGATGAAGCATTCTATAGCCATCTTTAGGCTGTCTCAAGATCGCCTGACCTCGTTCTCATGGGTGACTTCAACCTGCCTGATATCTGCTGGGATCACAACACAGCAGAGAGGAGGCAGTCTAGGAGGTTCTTAGAGTGCATGGAGGGCAGCTTCTAATCCCAGGTGCTGTGCGAACCTACCAGGGGTAAGGCTATGCTTGACCTCCTCTTCACCAACAGGGAAGGGCTGGTGGGGATGTGGTGGTTGGAGGGTGTTTAGGCGCCAGTGAACACGAGATAATTGAGTTTTTGGTATGCATCCAAGCCAACAGGGGCAGCAAGAAGACCTCCACTCTGTACTTGAGGAGGGCAGACTTCAGGCTACTCAAGGAACTAATTCAGAAGGTTACTCGTAAATCAGCCCTTAAAAACAAAGTGGTCCAGGAGAGCTGGACCTGCTTCAAGGAAGAACTCTTGAAGGTGCAGGAACAGGCTGTGCCAGTGTGCCAGAAGATGAGCCGTCGGGGCAGATGGCCAGCCTGGATGGGTAATGAACTTTTAATAGAACTAAGGGAAAAAAAGAGGGTGTGCCATCTTTGGAAGAAAGGGGAGGCAACCCATGGAGCGTTTAGGGATGTTGCTAGGACATGCAGGAAGAAAATTAGGGAGGCAAAAGCCCATTTAGAACTTAGACTGGCCTCTGCTGTGAAGGACAACAAAAAGTCCTTCTATAAATACATCAATAGCAAGAAGAAGGGCAAGGACAACCTCCACTCCTTGGTTGACATGGAGGGGAATGTTGTAACAAAGGATGAGGAAAAGGCAGAGGTACTTAACACCTTCTTTGCCAAAATTTTTACAAGCAGGGCAGAACATCTTCCAGACAGATGGCCTGCAGAGCTGGCACAAGGAGCCAGGGAGCTGCATAGTTTCCCGTTGCTCCAGGACGTAGCTAGAGATCTTCTGAGCCTTTTGGACCCCCACAAGGCCATGGGACCAGATGGGATCCATCCTAGGGCGCTCAGAGAGCTGGCAGATGAGCTGTCCAAGCCACTTTCCATCATTTTTCAGCAGTCCTGGCTCACTGGAGAGGTCCCAGAAGACTGGAAGCTGCCAACGTGGTGCCCATCCACAAGCACGGCCAGTTGGAAGAGCCAGGGAATTCTAGGCCTGTCAGCCTGACCTCAGTGCCAGGCAAGATTATGGAACAGGTTTTGAGTGCGATCACACAGCACTTCCAGGATGGCCAAGGGATCAGGCCTAGCCAGCATGGATTTAGGAAGGGTGGATCCTGCCTGACCAACCTGATCTCCTTCTATGATCAGGTGACTCCCTGGTTGATGTGGGGAGGCCTGTGGATGTGGTCTACCTGGACCTTAGCAAGGCATTTGACACCGTCCCCCACAGCAAACTCCTGGCCAAGCTATCAGCCCCTGGCTTGGACAGGAGCACACTCCGTTGGGTTAGGAAGTCACTAGTGGTGTGCTCAAGTATCAGTGCTGGGCCCCTGTCCCTGGAGGTGTTTAAGACCAGGCTGGACGAGTCTCTGGCCAGCCTGATCTAGTGTAGTGTGTCCCTGCCCATGGCAGGGGGTTGGAACTAGATGATCCTTGTGGTCCCTTCCAACCCTGACTGATTCTAGGATTCTATGACTCTACCTCCCGGGACGGGGCCTCAACCACCTCCCTGGATAACCCATTCCAGGGCTTCACCACTCTCATGGGGAAGAACTTCCTCCTCACATCTAGCCTGAATCTCCCCACCTCCAGCTTCATTCCATTCCCCCTAGTCCTATCACTACCTGAGAGCCTGAGAAGTCCCTCCCCAGCCTTCCTGTAGGCCCCCTTCAGATACTGGAAGGCCACAATGAGGTCACCTCGGAGCCTTCTCTTCTCCAGACTGAACAGCCCCAACTCCTTCAGTCTGTCCTCATAGGAGAGGTGCTCCAGCCCTCTGATCATCCTCATGGCCCTTCTCTGGACACGCTCCAGCACGTCCACATCCCTCCTGTAATAGGGGCACCAGAACTGGACGCAGTACTCCAGGTGGGGTCTCACCAGAGCTGAGTAGAGGGGAAGAAGCACCTCCCTTGACCTGCTGGTCACACTTCTCCTGATGCAGCCCAGGATCTGATTGGCTTTTCAGGCTGCAAGCGCACACTGAGAGCTCCTGTTGAGCTTCTGGTCCACCAGCACCCCCAAGTCTCTCTCCTCAGGGCTGCTCTCCAGCCAGTCCCTGCCCAGCCTGGATTTGTGCCTGGGATTGCCTCGACCCAGATGCAAGACCCTACACTTGGTCTTGTTGAAGCTCATGAGGTTGCCTTGTGCCCACCTCTCCAGCCTGTCAAGGTCCCTCTGGATGGCATCCCTTCCCTCCAGCATGTCCACTGCACCACACAGCTTGGTGTCATCAGCAAACTTGCTGAGGGTGCACTCAGTGCCACTGTCCATGTCACCCACAAAGATGCTGAACAAGACAGGTCCCAGGACTGATCCCGGAGGGACTCCGCTTGTCACTGGCCTCCATTGGGACATAGACCCGTTGACAGCCACTCTTTGGGTGTGGCCATCAAGCCAGTTCTTTATCCATCTAGTGGTTCATCCATCAAACCCATGTGTCACCAGCTTGGAGACCAGGAGGTGGTGCAGCACAGTGTCGAAGGCTTTGCTCAGGTCCAGGTAAATGACATCAGTTGCTCGCTCCTCATCTAGTAATGTTGACACCTGTTCATAGACGGCCACCCGGTTTGTCAGGCAGGATTTGCCCTTGGCAAAGCCATGCTGACTGTTCTCAATCAAGAGGTCTTCACTATTCTTCTGAGTCAGTAGTGCCTCCAGGAGGATCTGCTCCATGATCTTTCTGGGCACAGAGGTGAGACTGACTGGCCTGTAGTTCCCTGGTTCCTCCTTCTTACCCTTTTTGAAAATGGCATCAATGTTTCCCCCTTTCCAGTCTGTGGGGACTTCCCCAGTCTGCCATGACTTTTGGAATAGAATAGAGAGGGGTTTAGCAACCTCATCTGCCAGTTCTTTCAGCACCCGTGGGTGTATCCCGCTGGGTCCCATGGACTTGAACACTTTCAGGTTCTTCAGGTGATCACCAACCTGTGCTTCACTTATGATGTGCAGTTCTTCCTCCCCGTCCCTGGCATCGTCTGCCATGACACCAGGAGTGTGGCTGGAGGCCCTTGCAGTGAAGAGTGAGGTAAAGAAGTGATTGAGTACCTCAGCCTTTTCCACATCACTTGTGACTAATTCACCACTTTCCTTTCTGAGGGGGCCCACACCTTCCCTAGTCTTTTTTATGCCATTAACATACCTATAGAAATTCTTAGTGCTCCCTTTCACCTCCCTGGCTATATTAAATTCAAACTCTGCTTTGGCTTTCCTAACCAGGCCTCTTGCTTCCCTATATACCCCCATCCCTTCTCCTGCTGTCCACACTGGTCCGGATCCAGGCCAGGATGCCATTGTCCTTCTTGGCTGCCTGGGCATACTGCTAGCTTATGTTCAGCCTACTATCAACCAGTACCCCCAGGTCCCTTTCTGTTTGGCTGCTCTCCAGCCACTCTGACCCCACCTGTAGCACTGCATGGGGTTGTTGTGGCCAAAATGCAGCACCTGGCACCTGGAGTTGTTGGACTCTGCCCATCTGTCCAGCCTGTCAGGCTCCCTCTGTAAATGTAGATAAGGACTACTCTAGCAGCAGCCAAATATGGAATTCATTCAGTTTGTGGAAAATAATGCTTTACTGGTATTTATTAATTTTAACTAATATCGCTGCAATGCAAGGGAACATTCTGAGAAAACCTCTTAGAGAATTATGTGAAGCTTATGAGCTTTAAAAGTTTGATTGCTTCCCAAATAAAGATACTTTAGATGCTTGAGGATCTAAAGAAGTAAAAAATAATAATCAAAGTGCTTGCAGTGATAAGACTGCTCATTAATGTTCTAGTAATGAATTATTTATTCTACAAACTCTAGCGGAATGTAAATAAGAAAACACTGATGTTGCTATCATTTTCTGTGCACAAAGGCTTTGCCACATCGAAATCTTACAGATTTGTGAAATTAATTGCATAACACCTCATGACATCTCATGTTATTATCTCAAGGAAGGAGACATAATTTCATTTGGAAATTTCAAAATAGCATCTTTTTTATAGACTGTTCTGGTTAGAAAATGCCTATTTTTTTTCATTGTAGAAGAATCCATTTCCCCCCCTGCAGTTTTTGTTGATTTCTTTTCTTCATAACGGGTTGGTTGGGTTGTGGTGGGTTTTGGTTTGTTGGTTTGGGTTTTTTTGCTTGGTTGGTTTGTTCAGAAGTCTTTTTTCTTCCTTTTATTTTTCTAGGACAAAAGAAAGAAAAAGAATGCCTCAAAATAAAAGTAATATTTTTCTATATATGAGCTCTGCTCATGGGATAAAAAAATACAGGAAGGTGTATTATATTCGTGGTCTACATTTTTAATATTTTCACTCTCTTCTGGGGAATTATTAATTGAAGAATGCCCACAATGTCTGTAAGAAGGGAATTTTGCCCTTTTCTTTTAGAAGCACGTGAGTAGCTAATTTGCAAGATAGTTGCTGAGGGAGCGAAGTGTCAGCATGAAAACCTAAAACACATTAAAAAAAACATAATTACTGCAAGCCTTATCAGCTATTAATGTATATCTTTATTCACATCCCATTGTAAGATCATGCTTTTGTAACAAAAAAAGAGAGCGTGAGCACACACACACCTCCTACATAAATACATACAGATAGAGTTCTAAAATACTGATTTATATGGGTAACCCAATGGGAAATCAGCTGAGATATTCAGATTTAACTAAGTAGTAACTGTAAAACATCTTCACCGAGAGAGTCGTTCGCAATTGGAAGGTGCTGCCCGGGGATGTGGTGGAGTCACTGTCCCTAGAGCTGTTCAAGAGGGGATACAATACAATACAATACAATACAATACAATACAATACAATACAATACAATACACCAGGTTGGAAGAGACCTCCAAGATCATCGCGTCCAACCCATCAAACAATCCAACCCACCCAACAACTAGACCATACAGCCAAGCACCCCATCAAGTCTTCTTCTGAACACCTCCAGTGAAGGTGACTCCACCACCTCCACGGGTAGCCGATTCCAATGGGCAATCACTCTCTCCATGTAGAACTTCTTCCTAACATCCAGCCTAAACCTGCCCTGGTGCAGCCTGAGACTGTGTCCTCTTGTTCTGGTGCTGGCTGCCTGGGAGAAGAGGCCAACCTCTGCCTGGCTACAACCTCCCTTCAGGTAGTTGGGATTCGACATGGCACTTGATTACAGTATTACAGTATTACCAAGGTTGGAAGAGACCTCGAAGATCATCGAGTCCAACCTGTAACCACAAACCTCACGACTAGACCATGGCACCAAGTGCCACATCCAATCCCCTCTTGAACACCTCCAGGGACAGTGACTCCACCACCTCCCCGGGCAGCCCATTCTAATGACGAATCACTCTCTCGGTGAAGAACTTTCTCCTCACCTCCAGCCTAAACTTCCCCTGGTGCAGCTTGAGACTGTGTCCCCTTGTTCTGGTGCTGGCTGCCAGGGAGAAGACACCAACGCCCTCCTGGCTACAACCACCTTTCAGGTAGTTGTAGAGAGCAATGAGGTCTCCCCTGAGCCTCCTCTTCTCCAGGCTAAACAATCCCAGCTCCCTCAGCCTCTCCTTGTAGAGCTTGTGCTCAAGGCCTCTCCCCAGCCTTGTTGCCCTTCTCTGGACACGTTCAAGTGTCTCTATGACCTTCTTAAACTGAGAGGCCCAGAACTGGACACAGGACTCAAGGTGCGGCCTAAGCAAAGCAGAGTACAGGGCACAATGACCTCCCTGCTCCTGCTGGCCATACTATTCCTAATGCAGGCCAGGATGTGTTTGGCCTTCTTGGCTGCCTGGGCACACTGCAGGCTCATGTTCAGCCTCCCATCAACCAGCACCCCTAGGTCCTTCTCTGCCTGGCCACTCTCCAGCCACCCTGATCCCAGCCTGTAGCACTGCATGGGGTTGCTGTGGCCAATGTGCAGAACCCGGCACTTGGATGTGTTAAATCTCATGCCATTGGACTCTGCCCATCTGTGCAGCCTTTCAAGGTCCCTCTTCAAAGGCTCTCTACACTCCAGCAGATCAACTCCTGCCCCCAGCTTGGTGTCATCCGCAAATTTAATACAATACAATACAATACACCAGGTTGGAAAAGACCTTCAAGATCATTGCGTCCAACCCATCAACCAATCCAACCCACCCAACAACTAAGCCATACAGCCAAGTACCCCATCCAGTCTTCTCCTGAACACCTCCAATAAAGGTGACTCCACCACCTCCACGGGCAGCCCATTGCAATGGGCAATCACTCTCTCCGTGTAGAACTTACAATACAATACAATACAATACAATACAATACACCAGGTTGGAAGAGACCTTCAAGATCATCACGTCCAACCCATCAAACAATCCAACCCACCCAACAACTAGACCATACAGCCAAGCACCCCATCAAGTCTTCTCCTGAACACCTCCTGTGAAGGTGACTCCACCACCTCCACGGGTAGCTGATTCCAATGGGCAATCACTCTCTCCGTGTAGAACTTCTTCCTAACATCCAGCCTAAACCTGCCCTGGCGCAGCCTGAGACTGTGTCCTCTTGTTCTGGTGCTGGCTGCCTGGGAGAAGAGGCCAAACTCTGCCGGGCTACAACCTCCGCCTGGCTACAACCTCCCTTCAGGTAGTTGTAGAGAGCAAAACAGTCACCCCTCAGTCTCCTCCAGGCTAAGCAGCCCCAGCTCCCTCAGCCTTTCCTCATAGGGCTTGTGTTCCAAACCCCTCACCAGCATTGTTGCCCTTCTCTGGACACGTTCCAGCAAGTCAACATCCTTCCTAAACTGAGGGGGCCCAGAACTGGACACAGGACTCAAGGTGTGGCCTAATCAGTGCAGTGTACAGGGGCAGAATGACCTCCCTGCTCCTGCTGGCCACACTCTTCCTGATGCAGGCCAGGATGCCATTGGCCTTCTTGGCTGCCTGGGCACACTGCAGGCTCATGTTCAGCCTACAATCAACCAGTACCCCCAGGTCCCTCTCTGCCTGGCCACTCTCCAGCCACTCTGACCCCAGTTTGTAGCACTGCCTGGGGTTGTTGTGGCCAATGTGCAGAACCCGGCACTTGGATGTGTTAAATCTCATGCCCTTGGACTCTGCCCATCTGTGCAGCCTGTCGAGGTCCCTCTGCAAAGCCTCTCTGCCCTCCAGCAGATCAACTGCTGCCCCCAGCTTGGTGTCATCTGCAAATTTACTGATGATGGACTCAATGCCCCCCTCCAGATCATCAATAAAGATGTTGAAGAGCATGGGGCCCAGTACTGATCCTTGGGGCACACCACTTGTGACTGGCCACCAGCTGGATGTGTCACCATTCACTACCACTCTCTGGGCTCGGCGCTCCAGCCACTTCCTAACCCAACACAGTGTACTCCGTCCAAGCCATGGGCTGATAGCTTGGCCAGGAGTTTGCTGTGGGGGACGGTGTCAAAGGCCTTGCTGAGGTCCAGGTAGACCACATCCACAGGCCTCCCCACATCCACCAGGCGGGTCACCTGACCATAGAAGGAGATCAGGTTAGTCAGGCAGGACCCGCTCTTCCTAAATCCATGCTGGCTAGGCCTGATCCCTTGGCCATCCTGGAAGTGCTGTGTGATCGAACTCAAGATGAACTGCTCCATAATCTTGCCTGGCACTGAGGTCAGGCTGACAGGCCTAGAATTCCCTGGCTCTTCCAACTGGCCGTGCTTGTGGATGGGCACCACGTTGGCAGCTTCCAGTCTTCTGGGACCTCTCCAGTGAGCCAGGACTGCTGAAAAATGATGGAGGATGTTTTGTAAAGCTCATCTGCCAGCTCTCTCAGCACCCTAGGATGGATCCCATCCGGTCCCATGGCCTTGTGGGGGTCCAAAAGGCTCAGAAGATCTCTAATTGTCCCATCTTGGAATAGAGGAAAACTATGCTGCTCCCTGGCTCCTTCTGCCAGCTCTGCAGGCCAGCTGTCTGGAAGCCGTTCTGTCCTGCTAGTAAAAATTGAGGTAAAGAAGGTGTTAAGTACCTCTGCCTTTTCCTCATCCTTTGTTACAACGTTCCCCTCCGTGCCCACCAAGGAGTAGAGCTTGTCCTTGCCCTTCTTCTTGCTATTGATGTATTTATAGAAGGACTTTTTGTTGTCCTTCACAGCAGAGGCCAGTCTAAGTTCTAAATGGGCTTTTGCCTCCTAATTTTCTTTCTACAATACCTAGCAACATCCCTAAACATTCCATGGGTTGCCTCCCCTTTCTTCCAAAGATAATACACCCTCTTTTTTTCCCCTTAGTTCCTTTAGAAGTTCATTACCCTTCCAGGCTGGCCATCTGCCCCGGCGGCTCATCTTCCGGCACACTGGCACAGCCTGTTCCTGCACCTTCAAGAGTTCTTTCTTGAAGTTGGTCCAGCTCTCCTGGACCACTTTGTTTTTAAGGGTTGTTTCCCAAGGAACCTTCTGAGTTAGTTCTTTGAGTAGCCTGAAGTCTGCCCTTCGGAAATCCAGAGTGGAGGTCTTCTTGCTCCCCCTCTTGGCTTGGTTGAATACTGAAAACTCAATTATCTCGTGGTCACTGGTGCCTAAACACCCTGCGACCACCACATCACCCACCAGCCCTTCCCTGTTGGTGAAGAGGAGGTCAAGCAGAGCCTTACCCCTGGTAGGCTCGCGCAGCACCTGGGATAAGAAGCTGTCCTCCATGCACTCTAAGAACCTCTTCGATTGCCTCCTCTCTGCTATGTTGTGATCCCAGCAGATATCAGGCAGGTTGAAGTCACCCATGAGAATGAGGTCAGGCGATCTTGAGACAGCCTTAAGCTGCCTATAGAATGCTTCATCAACATCTTCCTCCTGGTTGGGTGGTCTATAACAGACTCCAACCAGGATGTCTGCCCTGTTGGTCTTCCCTCTAATTCTCACCCACACGCACTCAACCCGATCATCCCTGATCTCTAGCTCAATGGCATCAAGAGCCTCCCTGATGACCAGGGCCACCCCTCCACCCCTTCTTCCTTGCCTGTCTCTCCTGAAGATCCTGTAGCCATCAATTGCAGCGCTCCAGTCATGCGAGTTGATTACCATGGTCTATTTGAGTCTGGTCGAGTTGATGCCATGGTCTAGTCATGGGGTCTGTGGTGACAGGTTGGACTCGATGATCTTCAAGGTCTCTTCCAACCTTAGTAATACTGTGATACTGTGATACTGTTACTTTGCTTCTGAAATGTACCTAAGGGGCAACATTTTACAAAAGAGCTAACAAGAAGATATAATATTAATATTAATAAAGTTTTATTTCCAAAAGGGAAATGTGATCAATTGCTTTTCTTTCTAGGCTGCCTTCCTTCCTTCCTTCCTTCCTTCCTTCCTTCCTTCCTTCCTTCCTTCCTTCCTTCCTTCCTTCCTTCCTTCCTTCCTTCCTTCCTTCCTTCCTTCCTTCCTTCCTTCCTTCCTTCCTTCCTTCCTTCCTTCCTTCCTTCCTTCCTTCCTTCCTTCCTTCCTTCCTTCCTTCCTTCCTTCCTTCCTTCCTTCCTTCCTTCCTTCCTTCCTTCCTTCCTTCCTTCCTGTCTTTTTTTTTTCCTTTTTTTTTTCTTATTTCTGTGAAAGTTGGGGAAAATTATCCTAACTTAACCAGTTGTTGCCTTTGCATACAGTTCTGCCAAATTACATTAAAAAAAAAAAAAAAAGGGGGAGGGATTGTGAGCAACAAGCTTGACAAAGCCGTACTTCTCAGATGATGTGCCATGAGCAAGGCTCAGTGCCAAATGTTTTTAGCCAAGTCAAGTTATTCTATTTGTGCTCATGTACCATAAAATCTGAATTTACAAGGATAACCAAAGCATTTACATTATAAAGGAATAAATGAAATCTTAAGATCTTTGTTTGTATCTATCCCAAGCACTTCTATAGTGCTATATAAAATGAGATTGCATATTTAAATATTTTATAAATCTTGGCTCCATAGCTGATGAAATTTTATAATGGATTACATAGTCTCTGGACTGTCAAGAGACCAAAATGTGTTTCTTCCTGTAGTAACACCCTATTTAAGGGCAGTCTTTCAAGTCATGAACTAGATTTCAGATATTTTATCACATTTTCTCATTTTGGAGTTTTCCTCTCTTGGTTTTACTTTAATTAAATCAAGAAGAATAAGCAGTAACTGAAGGTATGAGCTCACTTTAGATCTATAAATTTGCATGATTTCAAATGCATCTTTATCACTAAGAAAACCAGTGTACAGGAGACACCACTCTTGTAGTTTATGAATTTATTGGCTGGAAATAAGATAAAATAATAATATTATTTATTACATTTCAAAATTGTTTACCCACACCAATTTATTCAGGTTCATTTGCCCGGTCGATAACAGGTTAATTACACACAGTAGAAGGCTAATAAAGAGTAGAATAACAGTCTAGAACAATCAGAACTTGGAATACAGAGGAACAAACTACAATCTCCCTGTGCACGCGAAACTAAACAGCACTGCTGCCTTGGGTGGTATAGATGAACCACCGTCGAGTTGACAACGGAGCTATCTAAGAGGTAACAAGCTATAAACCTCAGAAATAACCAGGTAAAATAGAGTATTTTACTCATGAACCACCGGGCAGCATCCACAGATTTAGAGGAAATGAGAGGGAGTGTGCTGCTGCAGTGAAGGCCCAACTTTAGCACTACACCACTAAACAAAATTGCTCTGAAAATAGGAGCAAGTAGGGTGCTTGTTGCTGTCTTGAATCCCATTAATGAATGGGGGAGAGAGCTGAGAGAGTTGCAAACTTTGAGTGCAATGAGCGAGCAAGGTACGAGTGAGCGAGCATAGGAGGTCTTGCTCTATAAATTCCCTTTTTGCAAACGGAAGGGCCCAATGGCACATTAGCCATTCAAATCCCACCAACCAATTCACAATGTTTATGGGACGAGTAAACTGCACACACCTTCTCTCATGGCGTCTGACACATACAGTCGCCTCTCTGAAACATGAGGCTCAGGGCTCAGCTTCCACTCCCCTCCAGGCAGCCTTAAAGGCACCTGCCTATTAGGTTCCTCAACCTCAATCTAGACCATGTAACAGAGTGGGAGGAGAAAGGGACAGTGGCTCAAGACAGATTTAGCTGTCTTGGTGTGGTGGTTTAGGCTGGGTGCCAGCCTGGAGGCCAGGGAACAGGCAACACCTGGGAGGTCCCAAAAGGGTCCAGCCCAGTGGGTGGTCACAGGAAACCAGGTATTTCACCCATAATTCCCTGCTCCTCTATAAAACATCTGCATGGGGGTTGTCTCGCTCTCTTTTGTCCCTCTCCACTGCCTAGGTAAAATGGCGTGAGCCTCCTCCCTTGGGCCTGAGGCTGGGTTGGGGGGAAGAAAGAGCCCTGGGGGGGGGGGTTAGGTGTACCCCCAGGTGGGGATGGGGGGACATACTTGGGTATGTTCTGGGATCTCTCTCTGTCACGGTGCTTGTGATTATTTTTTTTTTCTGTAAAACTCTCATTGTTTTTTTTTCATTTAAACTTCCCACTATTTTTTTGCAATCCATTTTGTCTGAGTCTTTCTTTGCCTGTGGTGGGAGAATTGGTCTCCCAAACCACTACACTTGGTAATGCATCATCCAGGACAATCACTAATGAAAACTTTATGAAAAACTTATTTCAGGCTCTGTGATTAAGAAAAATATCTACTTTATCCTTCCTTCCTGCCTTCCTCCCTATTTTTAAATTTCTCTTATTCCCTCCAGCTGAAAATCATGTAGGAAGGCCCTGAAATCTTAAATATAGTTATGAATTATGATTGGGGGGGGATAGTTTCTGGTTCATTACTGCATTTCTAATATTCAGTTCATTTGAGTTAACATTTTTGTATTTCAATAAAAACAAACACACAAAAGAAACAAACAGACAAAACCTCAAACCAACCAACCAAACAAAAAGGCAACAAAAGATGAGTCATTTACAGAAAATGAAATTAAAAATGAAAAATAAATTAGAAAGAAGAAAATAATCTGGGAAGAAAAAAAAAACACACAAAAAAACCCCAACCTTGATTTGTAAAAGTTTTTGATTTAAATTCCTGCAAGAAAACAGAAGCACATTTAAAAAAAATAAGTAAATAAAAATAGCCATAGTCAGATCTAATCTAAGTCTCCCATTTTCTTCTTTCCTTCTTTGAGTACCTTAAACTTTTATCTAAGTAGTTATTTCATCTGCATCACAAAATTGAAATAACCATGCTGTTGATGAGCACATTAACTCTGAAATCTGGAAGACATATTTGGTAAACTTGATAATGAAGCCTTAAAATAAGAGTAGAATCATAGAATCATAGAATCAGTCAGGGTTGGAAGGGACCACAAGGATCATCTAGTTCCAACCCCCTGCCATGGGCAGGGACACCCTACACTAGATCACGCTGGCCAGAGCCTTGTCCAGCCTGGGCTTAAACACCTCCAGGGACTGGGCCTCAACCACCTCCCTGGACAACCCATTCCAGGGCTTGACCACTCTCATGGGGAAGAACTTCTTCCTCACATCTAGCCTGAATCTCCCCATTTCCAGCTTCATTCCGTTCCCCCTAGTCCTATCACTACCTGAGAGCCTGAGAAGTCCCTCCCCAGCCTTCCTGTAGGCCCCCTTCAGATACTGGAAAGCCACAATGAGGTCACCTGGGAGCCTTCTCTTCGCCAGACTGAACAGCCCCAACTTCTTCAGTCTGTCCTCATAGGAGAGGTGCTCCAGCCCTCTGATCATCCTCGTGGCCCTTCTCTGGACACGCTCCAGCATGTCCACATCCCTCCTGTAATAGGGGCTCCAGAACTGGACACAGTACTCCAGGTGGGGTCTCAGCAGAGCTGAGTAGAGGGGGAGAAGCACCTCCCTTGACCTGCTGGTCACACTTCTCCTGATGCACCCCAGGATCTGATTGGCTTTCTGGGCTGCAAGCGCACATTGAGAGCTCCTGTTGAGCATCTCGTCCACCAGCACCCCCAAGTCTCTCTCCTCAGGGCTGCTCTCCAGCCAGTCCCTGCCCAGCCTGGATTTGTGCCTGGGATTGCCTTGACCAAGATGCAGCAGCCTGCACTTGGTCTTGTTGAAGCTCATGAGGTTGGCTTGTGCCCACCTCTCCAGCCTGTCAAGTTCCCTCTGGATGGCATCCCTTCCCTCCAGGGTGTCCACTGCACCACACAGCTTGGTGTAATCAGCAAACTTGCTGAGGGTGCACTCGATGCCACTGTCCATGGCACCCACAAAGATGTTGAACAAGACAGGTCCCAGGACTGATCCCGGAGGGACTCCGCTTGTCACTGGCCTCCACTGGGACATGGACCCGCTGACAGCCACTCTTTGGGTGCGGCCATCAAGCCAATTCTTTATCCATCTAGTGGTCCATCCATCAAATCCATGTGTCGCCAGCTTGGAGACCAGGATGTGGTGTGGGACAGTGTCAAAGGCTTTGCTCAAGTCCAGGTAAATGACATCAGTTGCTCGCCCCTCATCTATTAATGCTGTCACCTGATCATAGAAGGCCACCTGGTTTGTCGGCAGGATTTGCCCTTGGCAAAGCCATGCTGACTATTCCAAATCACCTCTTCACTGTTCTTCTGAGTAGTCACAACGTTCTTGAGCACAAAATTTTGTAAGAGATATGTTGGAAGAACATTAACACAGCTATAACCTAAAAGTGAAGGGAAATTACTTGATTATGCAAAAAGAAACTGAAGACACAGAAAGTGCATTTAACATGAAGCTGAAGGGTTTGGAATTTGAGAACTCAGTAGATCCCCTAGTCTTCTTTCCTCAGCTGTACCCACCAGGAAAGACACACCATCAGGAAACAGTCCACATCTGCTGATCTTGGATCTTGTTTGCCAATATTCTCTGGCCTGCTTATGTTTCTTTTGATGCGTAGAGTCTGAAGTTGCGTCAAGTATTTCAGTTCAAGATTTTATCACTGCAGAGGTTATCAGCGTAATTACTTATGCTACAGATGTATTTTTTATTTATGTGTTACAAAATAACATACCACATTCAGAGCATGAAGAAATTTTTGTTATCATGAGGAGCTCAGATTGTTTTTAGCACATGCTATTCCCCAATTTTCAGTTGTGTGGTTCAGTGTTTCCACCTGTATGCAGGAATTGATATTTAAACCCCTTTTATGGATTTTTTTTTTCTTTCTTCAGTTTTCAGGGTCATTCTCACCATATTTCTATTGTAGGAAGCAGGCAAGCACAGAGCAGGCAAGAGACACTTCGGTCATTTCAGCACTATCATGAGAAGTTTCCCACTGAACAGCAGAAAAGTTCTTGCTTTGATCATCATTTTACAGCACAAAGCACATTCACATATGCAGATACAAAGCTGTCTGGTCCTATTCAATGCACTGCACATAAGCTTTCCATCAGTCAGCCAAATTTCCTCATGGACCACGCTCCTAAGAAATTAAATTCATGATTCCACTTCTTTCCATATGAACCCTTTAGAAAGTGACAGTACAGATCTCCCACATCAATTGCATGCATAAAGGTCAATAAGAGTTATGATGAAGCCCATGATTTTTCATATTCAAAGCAAGAAGAAATTGCAGTCTTTCTTTAGAACAATGAAACTTCCTCAGCCTCTGGCAATTGAAATTAAGAATAGCAGAATGCAGGTTGTTATGTATGTTTGTGTGCACATCTTTAAATATAAATCAAATTTTGCCTTACCTTGCTGCTGCTGATATGACAGTTACAGGAAGTGAACAGGCCATGTCAACTATATTTCTGCCATTACACAGACTACACTGAAATAAAATCTTCTGGAGAAGTGAAATACGTGAACAAAATGTCCAATATTATAATATTTCATTCTTATGCAGAATTTTTCATAGCAAGTAACCCAAACCACTTGATAAACAGCAGAACCATTCAGAATACATCTACAAATTCAAATATGGTGTCAGTGCTCATAGCGATGCTTTAGTCCAGATTTCTGAGGAAACACACTACCTTCATTTACTATAAATTGTTGTGTACATAGATAAACAGAAAACTCACATTTTCTTGTACTTGCAGTTGGCAGAGATGAATAAATACAAATGTCTGGACTTTCACAGATTACAACCATCTGTTAGCTACCACCCATGAACATCCGGACATAGTCAAAGTGTTATGTTTTTCTCTTAAGCAGAATTTTTCTTCTTAGCACTATATATATAGTGAAGTTGGTCATATTGTGTGGGAGCAGGACAGAAGGTCAGGAAAACTGAATCAGGTATCTATCTCTGACCTAAGGCTGATTCACAGGAAATAATTTTGTACCCTTCTCCTTTTGTCTCTTCTTTTATTGTGACTTCTTTTTGCACAGAAAATTATTTCTTGTACAAACCTTGAAGTAGTAAGGACAATCAACAGGACTGTAACACATTGAAATTACTATTGTCATTCAATGAGTTCTGGGCTGTTACCATGAGGAAAATATTTTATTGAAAAGATCTTTGCCATGAGAAGAAAGGTAGGAAAAATAGAAAGCAGTCAGTATCTGGCTAAACGAACATTTTTGAAAAATATTTTCTTCCTCTTTCATGCGAACTATTGAAGACACAAAGAAGAGCTTGGAGATGATAGAGATTGTGAAATGGTCTGATACAATATTCATGTGTGAGTGAAGCTGTCATGAGAAAAAAAGATGTTACTGATCAATCAAGGTAGTTGATGGGGAGATCAGAAATTATTAATGACAAACAGATCTAATGGTAATGTGATGGGACATAGAAATTCCTCTCTGGTGAAAGGAAAAAAAAATATTGGATAAAAATCTAGTTGAACAGGTCTCACAAGTGGAGCCATAGAATATTTTTTTGGGGTCCTTTAAAAAGTAAAATCCCAGCAAGAACTATTTTGCTCTGTTATTTTGGTCTTTGGTGATCTATAGTTCAGCTGTACTGAAATTAATGGAAAGGCCTTTAAACTGGACAATTCTTTTTCTGATTTTGTAAATTTTCAGCTTTTGTTTGGTTGATGTGTTTGGAGATTTTGTTTGTTTTATAAATCTCAAGATGATGGATTTCTGGTTTTAGACCTGGGAAAACATGCACAATTCAAACACCACTTCAGTCCAGAAAGCTACTTGTTTTGGCACTTGAACATTTTAGTAATGTTAATACCCATTTTGCTATAGAATAGAATAGAATAGGAATAGAATAGAGTAGAATAGACCATACCAGGTTGGAAGAAACCTTCAAGATCACCTTATCCAACCCATCATCCAATACCATCTAATCAACTAAACCACAGCACCAAGCACACCATTAAGTCTCCTCCTAAGCACCTCCAGCAATGGCAGCTCCACCACCTCCCTGGGCAGACCATTCCAATGGGGAATCACTCTTTCTATGAAGAATTACTTCCTAACATCCAGTCTAAACCTCCCCTGGTGAAAATTGAGACTGTGTCCTCTTGTTCTGGTGCTGGTTGCCTGGAAGAAGAGACCAGCCCCTACCTGGCCACAACCTCACTTCAGGTTGTTGCAGACAGCAACTCTTGATCTGGCTACAACTCCCAATTGGCTACAACACCCAAATGGTTACAACCAGCCATCAGGTACTTGTAGACAGCAAGAAGGTCTCCCCTGAGCCTCCTCTTCTCCAGGATAAGCAACCCCAGCTCCCTCAGCCTCTCCTCACAGGGCTTGTGCTCCAAATCCCTTCCCAGCTTTGTTGCCCTTCTCTGGACACCTTCCAACAACTCAATATCTTTCCTAAACTGAGGGGCCCAGAACTGGACACAGGACTCAAGGTGTGGCCTAAACAGTGCAGTGTACAGGGGGATGAATGACTTCCCTGCTTCTGCTGGCCACACTATTCCTGATGCAGGCCAGGATGCCACTGGCCTTCCTGGCCACCTGGGCACACTGCAGGCTCATGTTCAGCCTAGTATTGACTAGTACCCTCAGGTCCCATTCTGCCTGGCTACTCTCCAGCCCCTCTGACCCCGGCCTAGTAGCGCTGCCTGGGGTTGTTGTGGCCAATATGTAGAACCTAGCACTTAGATTTGTTCAATCCCATGCCCATCTGTCCAGCCTGTCAAGGTTCCTCTGCAGAGCTCTCCTACCCTCTAACAGATCAACACTCACCTCCAGCTCGGTGTCATCTGCAAATGTACTGATGATGGACTCAATGCCCTTATCCAGATCATCTATAAGCTATAAAGATATTAAAGAACATGGGGCCCAACACTGATCCTTTGGGGACATCACTGCTGCCTGGCTGCCAGCTGGATATGGCACCATTCACCATGACTGTCTGGGCTCAGTCCACCAGCCAGTTCCTAACCCAGAACAGAGTGTTGCGGTCCAAGCCACAAGCTGACAGCTTGGCAAGCAGTTTGCTGTGGGGGATGGTGTCAAAGGCCTTGCTGAAGTCCAGGTAGACTACATGCACAACCTTCCCCACATCCACCAGGCAGTCACCTGATCATTGAAGGAGATCAGGTTGGAAAGGCAGGACCTGCCCTTCCTAAATCCATGTTGGCTGGACCTGAGCCCTTGGCCGTCCTTCAGGTGCAAAGTTATTGCCACCAAGATAATCTGCTCCATCATTTTCCCTGGCATTGAGGTCAGGCTGACAGGCCTGGAGTTTCTGGGTTCCTCCATCTGACCCTTCTTGTGGATGGGGATCACACTGGCCAGTTTCCAATCATCTGGGACCTCTCCGCTCCCATGGACTTCTCTCACTCTCTATTCTCTTTCTCTCCCCTTCTGATCCATCCACTTCATTTGTGCAATAAATAGTCTAACTGTTGATATTTTGGCCTCGTTTGTGCCTCCAATTTTGTAACATGGGAATATTCAAAAGAACTGAGTCTCTTTCCCTCTCTGGACTCAGACAAGGGTGTATACAGGAAGGCTGGAAAGGGTCTCTTTAAAAAGCAGTGGTAGGGTGAGGGGCAATCGTTTTAGATTAGAGAAGGAAAGATTTAAGTTGAATGTTAGGAAGAAGTTCTTTACCATGACGGTGGTGAAACAATGGAATGGGTTGCCCATGGGGGTGGTTGAGGCTCACCAGGGCTCTGGGCAACCTGATCTAATGGAGGATGTTCCTGCTAACTGCAGGGCAGTTAGACTAGATGACCTTTGGTGGTCCCTTCCAAGCCAAACTATTCCATGATTCTATGATTTACAAGTACCGTGAGACTGAGATTGCTTTCTGGGAGGTAGAAATGTATATACCACTTGGGCTTCCTGTTACCAGAGGTGTAAGGAATTTCTTTATGGAAATCATATTGTCTCTGTCAGCTGCTCAAATAAAGACTCTGAATTACCTGTGAATGTGTAACACTTTGAATATCATGTTTCTTACAGAGCTACTTTTCAAATCATGAAATAGCGTTTCATTTTGTACACCAAAATGAATGGCTGAAAGAACAGAGCTTTATTTAATGAGATTAACAGGTACAAGTCTGAGCACATTGCATACATTTATGTGAAAATTAATTTGGATTAGGCAAAACAGCAGGCAAATAAAGAAAATCTGAAATGCTGAACAGCTCAAAACAAAGAGAATTGGAGTATAAGAGTATTGTAGTGAACATAATGTGAATCTAGGACACAGAATGACAATGAAAAATAAGAATAAATGCTTTCTGTCAGGTTTATTCTCACACTTTTTCTAAACTTGCATAATAGCTTGCATTATGAATAGCTCCTTTGTTTTTAATTACACAGCAGGCACTGTGTTAACAAGTTGACCAGTTATTGCCTGATTCTGCATCCATCTATAGTTCACCTCTATATGACAGTTCTTCAGTAACATGCTATTCACATTCCTTTAAAAATTCTTACTTAAGATTCTTGATAATCCTACATAATTTCATTTGGAAATATTTTTGTAGTCTATAAGTGTGGTAAAGGCACATTTTTGCCCAGAGATTAGATCTTGTCCCAGCATGTGGACAAGTTTTCCCTCCTTCAGGAGGAAGACAAAAGCCAAGACATTAGCCAGGCCAGCATGCCCTCAGAGCACACAGTGCTTGTGCAAATACCAAGTATGAGCATAATTCTAGCTTCACGCTTTCTATAGGCTGAAGCCAGTTGTCTATGAGAGTGCCCATTGGTCAAACCCAGCCTGGAGGAATCTCTAAGTATTACTCCAGTTGGTAAACAAGTTGCCCCCTCTTTCACTTTGTCTCTGTACTTGCTCGAGAGAACAACTCTCGAGCCATAGCCTCTGCCATTGAGCTTGTTGTTGTTAGCTTCTATCATACATGCACGCATACTGAAGCCTCTGCATCGTGAGAAGCAATAGTGAGGATCATCTCCAGAGGGAGCACCTTCACTGAGCCTGAGAAGCCAGCGTCGTCACAGCCAGTTGTACCGATTGGGAGAGCCCACCGTGCCACTGGAGGACTGGACCAACCCCCGAGGGTAAGATCTGCCCAGTTGTCGGGGAAAAGGGACTTGATTGAGACCAAGTCCATATATGCCTAGCCCCGCCATAGCGGGAGACGAGCCGCCATGTGTGCCGCTCTGAGCCCTGTAAACCTCAGGGAAGACTAAAACACTGTTCATGCCTATACTGCACTAAGCCCGGGACTACTCCGAGCGTCCTGCTGTTCCTTTAAGCCCAGTAAATGAGAAGCCGCAGCTCAGCGCAGCCACATTCTCTCTCTGAGGCTGTTTACATCAGCCCTGAGACTTATTGCCACGGGGCCGACCCCATAGCCATTGTTTGATGTCGTTGTCTGACCAGAAGCCTCTGAGCCCACCTACCGGCAACTGTCACCCTGCCCTGTCATGCGAGCCAATTCTGAGGGCCGACCCCACAGGCCCACCCTGACCAGGACCGATTCCTGTTGTCTGGAGGGAATTGACTGAGTCCTGAAGGGAACCTGCTTCTGAGCTAAGTCCAGGTTCCATTGTTCCCTCTCCACTGCTGTGGAGAGAGGAGACAGTCCAACTCGACTAGGAACTGGTCCAGCGACAGTAGTCTGCCAGACCCCCACCTTGCTACAAACAGCTACAGAGTATTGTCCATGTGGCATCCACCCACTAGCACTCAGTTCAATGTATCCGCGTGTAGCAGAGTAATCGCTGATGCATAGAAAGATTACAATATTGCTGTGTATAGCCAGAAGCCACCCGCGTCCCACCGAGTCGCCATCTAGTGGCCAAGCAGCAGAACTGTACCATTCGTTATATAAATTTAGAAATAGTCTGTAGATAGTTTAATGAAGTTCTAATCATAACACTACGCCACGTATGGAATGTATTTGACAAACATGCACTGGAACATGTATATTAGCTGTTGATTCATCTGTAATTAATAATTTGCTATTTAATAACAATAATATTTTCACAATTCATATTTCATTTTAATAAATTTAATAACCCCTCTGCACAACAATAAGATAATGGAATCTGTTGTAGTCATATACTGGAGTGGAATCAAACATCTTCAATAAAGCATACACAGCAAAAGAAAAGATAAAGAGAGAAATCCAAAACCCCAGTCAAATAACTAGTCAAAAAGAGAAACACAATTACATTTTTAATGCATGATGAAGCTTTATCCTCTTGTAATCCAAAGTTCATTACTATCCCTTGAAAATGGGCAAGAAGAATCCCTTTTACAGTGCTCACATGCCCTTCTTCTCTGTTTGAAGGGTAGCCATCAAATTGCCAGAACCTGTCTTCTTTCAGCCAATAGTTCAGTTGTCAGGATCAATAACTGTGCCTCTAAAGGAAGATTTCTGATAAGGTAAAAAGATTCTGGTAAGGTAAAAAGATTCTGGGAAGGGAATTAGCAAGTCTCATTGACAGGGCTTTAAACTAGCTTCGAAGGGGGAAGGGTCGGAAACCAGTCCCCTCAGGCAGGAGTCTGGGGGTGATAAGCTAGAGCTAGAGGTGAAACCAGCAGCCCAGCTGCAGTCCATGTACACTAATGCACGAAGCATGGGTAACAAACAAGAGGAGCTGGAAGCCTTGTACAGCAAGAAAGTTATGACGTAGTTGCCATCACAGAGACGTGGTGGGATGACTCGCATGACTGGAGCGCTGCAATTGATGGCTACAGGCTCTTCAGGAGAGACAGGCAAGGAAGAAGGGGTGGAGGGGTGGCCCTGGTCATCAGGGAGGCACTGGATGCCGTTGAGATGGAGATCAGGGATGATCGGGTTGTGTACTTGTGCGTGAGAATTAGAGGGAAGACCGGCAGGGCAGACATCCTGGTTGGAGTCTGTTATAGACCACCCAACCAGGAGGAGGATGTTGATGAGGCATTCTATAGGCAGCTTAAGGCTGTCTCAAGATCGCCTGACCTCGTTCTCATGGGTGACTTCAACCTGCCTGATATCTGCTGGGATCTCAACACAGCAGAGAGGAGGCAGTCTAGGAGGTTCTTAGAGTGCATGGAGGACAGCTTCTTATCCCAGGTGCTGTGTGAGCCTACCAGGGGTAAGGCTACGCTTGACCTCCTCTTCACCAACAGGGAAGGGCTGGTGGGTGATGTGACCAAGAGATAATTGAGTTTTCGGTATGCAGCCAAGCCAAGAGGGGCAGCAAGAAGACCTCCACTCTGGACTTCCGGAGGGCAGACTTCAGGCTACTCAAAGAACTAATTCAGAAGGTTCCTTGGGAAACTGCCCTTAAAAACAAAGGGGTCCAGGAAAGCTGGACCTACTTCAAGAAAGAACTCTTGAAGGCGCAAGAACAGGCTGTGCCAGTGTGCCGGAAGATGAGCCGCCGGGGCAGACGGCCAGCCTGGATGGGTAAGGAACTTTTAATAGAACTAAGGGAAAAAAAGAGGGTGTATCATCTTTGGAAGAAAGGGGAGGCAACCCATGGAGTGTTTAGGGATGTTGCTAGGTTGTGCAGGAAGAAAATTAGGGAGGCAAAAGCCCATTTAGAACTTAGACTGGCCTCTGCTGTGAAGGACAACAAAAAGTCCTTCTATAAATACATTAATAGCAAGAAGAAGGGCAAGGACAAGCTCTACTCCTTGGTGGGCACGGAGGGGAACGTTGTAACAAAGGATGAGGAAAAGGCAGAGGTACTTAACACCTTCTTTGCCTCAATCTTCACTAGCAGGGCAGAACGTCTTCCAGACAGCTAGCCTGCAGAGCTGGCAGAAGGAGCCAGAGAGATGCATAGTTTCCTGCTGCTCCAAGAGGAAGTTAGAGATCTACTGAGCGGCTTGGACCCCCACAAGGCCATGGGACCGGATGGGATCCATCCTAGGGTGCTGAGATTGCTGACAGATGAGTTGTCCAAGACACTTTCCATCATTTTTCAGCAGTCCTGGCTCACTGGAGAGGTCCCAGAAGACTGGAAGCTGGCCAACGTGGTGCCCATCCACAAGAAGGGCCAGTTGTATGAGCCAGGGAGTTCTAGGCCTGTCAGCCTGACCTCAGTGCCAGGCAAGATTATGGAGCAAGTCATCTTGTGTGCGATCACACAGCACTTACAGGATGGCCAAGGGCTCAGGCCCAGCCAGCATGGATTTAGGAAGGGCAGGTCCTGCCTGACCAACCTGATCTCCTTCTATGATCAGGTGACCCGCCTGGTGGATGTGGGGCAGCCTGTGGATGTGGTCTACTGGGACCTCAGCAAGGCCTTTGACACCATCCCCCACAGCTGCTGGCCAAGCTATCAGCCCCTGGCTTGGACAGGAGCACACTGCATTGGGTTAGGAAGTGGCTGGAGGGCCGAGCCCAGAGAGTGGTGGTGAATGGTGACACATCCAGCTGGCAGCCTGTCACTAGTGGTGTGCCCCAGGGATCAGTACTGGGCCCCATGTTCTTCAACATCTTTATTGATGATCTGGAGGGGGGCATTGAGTCCATCATCAGTAAATTTGCGGACGACACCAAGCTGGGGGCAGGAGTTGATCTGCTGGAGGGCAGAAAGGCTTTGCAGAGGGACCTCACCAGGCTGGACAGATGGACAGAGTCCAAGGGCATGGGATTGAACACATCCAAGTGCCGGGTTCTGCACATTGGCCACAACGACCCCAGGCAGTGCTACAGGCTGGGGTCAGAGTGGCTGGAGAGTGGCCAGGCAGAGAGGGACCTGGGGGTACTGGTTGATGGTAGCTGAACATGAGCCTGCAGTGTGCCCAGGCAGCCAAGAAGGCCAATGGCATCCTGGCCTGCATCAGGAACAGTGAGGCCAGCAGGAGCAGGGAGGTCATTCTGCCCCTGTACACTGCACTGGTTAGGCCACACCTTGAGTCCTGTGTCCAGTTCTGGGCCCCTGAGTTTAGGAAGGATGTTGACTTGCTGGATCGTGTCCAGAGAAGGGCAACAAAGCTGGTGAGGGGTTTGGAACACAAGCCCTATGAGGAAAGGCTGAGGGAGCTGGGGTTGCTTAGCCTGCAGAAGAGGAGACTCAGGGGTTACCTTCTTGCTCTCTACAACTACCTGAAGGGAGGTTGTAGCCAGGCAGAGGTTGGTCTCTTCTCCCAGGCAGCCAGCACCAGAACAAGAGGACACAGTCTCAGGCTGCTCCAGGGCAGGTTTAGGCTGGATGTTAGGAAGAAGTTCTACACGGAGAGAGTGATTGCCCATTTGAATCGGCTACCCGTGGAGGTGGTGGAGTCACCTTCACTGGAGGTGTTCAGGAGAAGACTTGATGGGGTGCTTGGCTGTATGGTCTAGTTGTTGGGTGGGTTGGATTGTTTGATGGGTTGGACGCGATGATCTTGAAGGTCTCTTCCAACCTGGTGTATTGTATTGT
This sequence comes from Picus viridis, assembly GCA_033816785.1. Taxonomy (NCBI): domain Eukaryota; kingdom Metazoa; phylum Chordata; class Aves; order Piciformes; family Picidae; genus Picus; species Picus viridis. The sequence continues at coordinate 94,791,470 of CM066606.1, read as the reverse complement.
ATTGTATTATATTGTATTTCTAAACCACAGTTGTCATATACCTGAAATATCAAAGAATACAATATTCTTGAGTACTAAGTTTTCCTATGAAGCTGGTCTGCTGTTTATAGCAAAGTGTCAGATGAATTGGACCATAAAGACTGAACAATGGAGTATGGACTCAGTGCTCAGTGGTCTTTAGTCACACTGATTTTTTTGTCAATTGATTTCAGATTAAAAGGCCTCATGTGAAGATTCCAAAATTTGCATTATTAATTAAAAAAAAAAAAAAAGAAGAAGAAGAGACAAGGAAAATGTTTAAATGCTTCTGAAAAGCTTCTGAAAATCTGAGTAGAAATATTCATATGCATTGCTTTGGATTTAGGGAAAAAAATCCACCTGACTTCTATACTAGATTCTGGCATGCAAGTTGAGTTTGGTACTTGGTCCCTAAAAGCAAGTCTGTGACAAATCCACACATAAACTGAGTCATAAATCCAGTTACTAGGATTTATATTTTTAGGAATAACTTATGGAAATGAAATCATGAACTTGGTAGCTAATTCACTCATTTCCAAGTCCTGTACTAATGTTGTGTACATTTTTGTTTGCATATTCATAAAATCATAGAATCATAGAATACAATAATAATACAATAATAAACCAGGTTGGAAGAGACCTTCAAGATCATCGTGTCCAACCCATCAAACAACTAGATCATGTCACCAAGCACCCCATCAAGTCTCCTTCTGAACACCTCCAATGAAGGTGACTCCACCACCTCCCCAGGCAGCCCATTCCAATGGGCAATCACTCTCTCTGTATAGAACTTCCTCCTAACGTCCAGTCTAAACCTGCCCTGGCACAGCTTGAGACTGTGTCCTCTTGTTCTGGTGCTGGCTGCCTGGGAGAAGAGACCAACCTCTGCCTGGCTACAACCTCCCTTCAGGTAGTTGTAGAGAGCAATAAGGTCAATAGAATTGTTAGGGTTGGCAGGGACCTCAAAGACCTCAAGGATCATCCAGTTCCAACCCCACTGCCATGGACAGGGACACCTCACAGTACAGCAGGTTGCTCACAGCCACATCCTGCCTGGCCTTAATAACTTCCAGGGATGAGGCTTCCACCACCTCCCTGGGCAACCTGTTCCAGTGTCTCACCACCCTCATGGGGAACAACTTCTTCCTAACATCCAATGTGAATCTACCCATTTCGGGTTTTGTTCCATTCTCCCCGCAGTCCTATCATTCTCTGACACCCTCAAAAGTCCCTTCCCAGCTTTCTTGTAGCCCCCTGCAGATACTAGAAGGCCACAATTAGGTCACCTCAGAGCCTCCTTTTCTCCAGACTGAACAGCCCAAACTCCCTCAGTCTGTCAGCTCCAGCCCTCTGATCATCCTTGTGGCCCTTCTCTGGACACATTCCAGCACCTCCAGATCCTTCCTGTAATAGAGGCTCCAGAACTGGATACAGTAATCCAGGTGGGGTCTCACCAGAGCGTAGTAGAAGGGTACAATCACCTCCCTCGAGCTGCTGGCTATGCTTATCTTGATGCAGCCCAGGATGTGATTGGCTTTCTGGGCTGCAAGTGCATACTGCTGGCTCATATTGAGCTTCTCATCCAGTACCGCCAAGTCCTTTTCTTCAGGTTTGCTCTCAAGCCAGTTGCTGCCCAGTCTGTATCAGTGCCTGGGATTGCCCCAACCCAGATGTAGGACCTTGCACTTGATCTTGTTGAACCTCATGAAGTTGTTATGGGCTCACCTCTCCAGCCTGTCAAGGTCCCTTTGGATGGATCATTTCCCTCCAGCGTGTATGGTGTACCACACAGCTTGGTGTCGTCAGCCAGCCTGCTGGGGGTACACTCAATGCCTCTGTCCATGTCACCAGCAAAGATGTTAAACAGGACTGGCCCCAGTACTGATCCGTGAAGGACTCCACTTGTCACTGGCCTCCACTTGGACATGGACCCATTGACAGCCATCCTTTGGGTGTGGCCATCAAGCCAATTCTTCATCCACTGAGTGGTCCATCCATGCATATTACATGAAAAAGAAACTTAGTTTTTATGCACTGAGTTTATTAATAGTTAACTAGTGTAATCTTCCTCTCTTCATCAAATATTTGGTTAAAGATTATGCCTGAGGAGAGAGTTCTTCTGAATCCACATTCAAGACATTTTTCATATGGAAAAAGTTTTATGCAAATTTACCAAAAGCATTATGCTGGTTATTTCATGTTCTAGTCAAAAACTATGTGGGGTAAGGGTTGTCAATGCCTATACTACTGCACCTTGTAACATGTGCTGCTTTAAATCTTGCAGACAAGGACAGTGATGGAGTAAAACATAAAGCAGTCCTTCAGGTTTAAAAACCACAAGAAAATTTTTGCATGTTAAATCTTGTAATTTTTAAGTCAATTAATTCTAGACTTAAAATAAACATTTTTGGGGGGGCTACATATAAAAGAGGAGAAAATCCAAAAATATAGAAAACAGACAAATTAATTATCTTTAGGAATAATAGATAGAATTTCAAGAAACCACCCTCTGGGTATATATTAACGACTAGAACAAATACACAAACAACTAAGCTTGTAATTATACCCTTTTGGAATCACAGCTTTAAAAGAAATATCTTCAAACATCATCTGAAAGTAATCCATAAATAGGGTTCTCATTCAGTAGGTCTTGAATTTAAAAAAAATAAAATAAATACAGGCTCTATAAAGTCTTAGCAACATATAGACTTTGTTTACAGCATCAGGATGAGGGATAAAAATACCTTCTGAGTAACTAAGTCACTTAGCTTTTCTAACACCTTTGAAGATCATAAGATTTGGAGATAAACAGTTTGTGCTGCAGTGAGGAGCTAAAAATTGTGATGTTGGTGAATCATTTATGGTACTGTGTCAAAATGGTCTCTTCTCCCAGGCAACCAGCACCAGAACAAGAGGACACAGTCTCAAGCTGCGCCAGGGGAGGTTTAGACTGGCTGTTAGGAGGAAGTTCTATACAGAGAGAGTGATTGCCTATTGGAATGGGCTGCCTGGGGAGGTGGTGGAGTCAACATCATTGGAGGTGTTCAGAAGGAGACTTGATGGGGTGCTTGGTGCCGTGGTCTAGTTGTTAAGGTGGGTTGGATTGGTTGATAGGTTGGATGCAATGATCTTGAAGGTCTCTTCCAAACTGGTTTATTGCATTGTATTGTATTGTATTGTATCAAGTATGGACAAATGTTTAAAAGTTCTACCATGGCTTGAACACACAAGCAATGGAGAAATCAGCACAAACATACATGTATTGGGAACTTCCTTCAAGGTTATAAAAAAAAAAAATCCATCTTACATCTCCATTTCTGATCTGATGAAGTTTCATATGGTCAATAGATATTAAGGACTAATTTTACAGTATCACAGTATCACTAAGGTTGGAAGAGACCTCGAAGATCATTGAGTCCAACCTGCCACCACAGACCCCATGACTAGACAATGGCACCAAGTGCCACATCCAATCCCCTCTTGAACACCTCCAGGGACAGTGACTCCACCACCTCCCTGGGCAGCCCATTCCAATGGTGAACGATTCTCTCAATGAAGAACTTTCTCCTCACCTCGAGCCTAAACTTCTCCTGGAGCAGCTTGAGACTGTGTCCCCTTCTTCTGGTGCTGGTTGCTAGAGAGAAGAGGCCATCTCCTTCCTGGCTACAACCACCTTTCAGGTAGTTGTAGAGAGCAATGAGGTCTCCCTGAGCCTCCTCTTCTCCAGGCTAAACAACCCCAGCTCCCTCAGCCTCTCCTCATAAGGCTTGTGCTCAAGGCCTCTCCCCAGCCTTGTTGCCCTTCTTTGGACATGTTCAAGTGTCTCGATGTCCTTCTTAAACTGAGGGGCCCAGAACTGGACACAGTACTCAAGGTGTGGCCTAACCAAAGCAGAGTGCAGGGGCACAATGACCTCCCTGCTCCTGCTGGCCATACCATTCCTAATGCAGGCCAGGATGCCGTTGGTCTTCTTGGCCTTCTATTTTAATATCTTTTTCATTCATGCTGATACATACAGGTCATACTGAATATCTCTCTTTACAATTTCTGTCAGATTAATTAAATACTGAACCTCTTAAATCTATCAAATTCAAGCATGCTTTCAATTTCTTGAATAGTTTCTTTTATACCTTTTTCAATTATTTCTATTTTTCCATAATTTCTCTGCAATGAGAGAACTTTAAAAGAATCCTACATGCTTACGCTTTCAGCCCTTTGTTTTCCCTGTCTCCCCAGCCCATTCTCAGGGTTACCTAATGGAACATCATAAATACTGTATCTTTCTTGGAGATCTTCTAAAATTACTTCACTATCATTGAAAGCTTACAGTGTGCAGGGAAGGCAATTAAGAATGGTAGTCACCATTCATGGCCTTCTTATATAATCCCTGGTGTGAACAGAAGTAAATGTATCTCTCTTCTCACACCACTATTCTAGACCCACATTTTCTGTCTCACAAAGGTCCTGATAATCCTTTGCTTTCAGAGCAGTGAAATTCAGTGGAGAGGAGACTCCTGGTTTCATGAACTGCTGAGAAATCAGTTCTGTCTTTGCACATTCAGAAGTCCAGCTGATCAGAAACATGGTCTGGAATTACTATATATTGCTCTGCTGAGCATCTTGCAGATGAAAAAAAAATAATTTAAAATAACCAAACTGAAATAGTACTTAAAATGCAATTGGAAATGTCACTGCATGACTCTATCAGAATAATGCAAGGGCAGAATAACTGAAAACACTGGATGTCTTTTGTGTCAGGTTTGACTTTGGACAGTCCCTCCAGCTTTTATTTAGGGATGATAGAGGAGAAAACTTGTCTTTCAGAAACTGCATCTTATAAAATGCATATTTAAGCAGAATTATAAAATAACAAAAAGGTAGACGTAAACACATACCTCTGATTTCCTTTCCTTCTTTAGAGTGTGTCAGCTGCAGGACATACTGCTGTCCCAGGGGAAGTTTAGGCTCGAGGTGAGGAGAAAGTTCTTCACAGAGAGAGTGTAATGGGTTGAGGCAGACCCCCTCCCCACCATGGGCAAAAATAATGACTCAGACAAACGGATTGCAAAAATGATGGAAAGTTTAAATGGAAAGCAGTGAGTGTGTGCAGAGAGCCAGAAGTGCAGTGACAAAAGAAATCCCAAAGCAGACCCAGAAACATCCCATCCCCACCCGAGGGTGCACCCAAGACCCCCAGGGCTCCTTCTTCCCCCCTCCACTGCTAAGCTAGTCTCAGCTGGCCAGATCTGAGACTGCCCATCCCCCACGCCCAAAAGGCCGGGAGACATCTCGCCCAGTTACCGGTTGATGGCGAGGAGAAGAAAGAGGAAGTGCCAGACCCCGCGCTGGATGTTATAGTGGCGCAGAGAATTATGGTATGAAATACCTAATTTCCTGTGTCCACCCCTCTGGGCTGGACTTCTGGACACAGGAAGCACCCCACGTAGCAGAGGGCACCCAGCCCAAACTGCTACAGAGAGTTGTCAGCCATTGGGATGTGCTACCCAGGGAGGTGGAGTCACCATCCCTGGAGGTGCTCAAGAGGGGATTGGACATGACACTTGGTCCAATGAGGTCTTGGGTGACAGGTTGGATGTAACGGTCTTTGAGGTCTCTTCCAACCTTATTGATTCTATGATTCTCTGAAAATAAGCTGTGTGTATGTGTAGAAATAACTGCATTTCAAATCTCAGTTTTCCACAAAATTTAAAACACTAATGCAGATTGATTTACAGCATTTTCAAAAGTATTCTGTTTGTGTGTAGAATTGGGACAGTCAATCTGATGTGCAGTTTTGCATTCTGTCTGATTGCCTTAGGGTTGTAAATATTTATTTTTCTGTTAGTTTGACTTGAGTATCATCTAGCTGAATATTTTATTCTTAAGACAATTTTGACTTTTTAGGGCAGGAACCCTTTGACTTTGTCAATATATGTTAAAGAATAGCTCATCATGATCCTTCTCCTGCAAGGGAACAATTCTGCTGTGAAATAACACAACAGTCACAGCAACACACTTTGAAGCTTTGTTATTGTTGAAATAGAAACAATCAATTAACCTAAGTTGCCCATGTATCTCTCTTTAAAAAAAATCATATTTTCCTTCCCATATTATTGAGTGCTTCATAATCATGTCTTCCTTTCATAGTGTACTATTTTGTTTTGCTTTGTTTTTATTTAAGCTGTGAATCATGGCTGGAGAAATCAAATTTCAGTGTCAACTAGTCAGAAGCTGCAGGTTCCTCTCAACTAAATGCTCCTAGACAATATTGTTAGGACTGAAATATTATTATTATTAGATTCAAAGAGTTAAAAGAGTGTCAGAAGAACAAGGGATGTTATTTAAATATTTTACATATGGAATGTAAGATTTTTTTAATAAATTCTACCTAATATGCATGGGAAAAGGGATGTACTATTTATCTACTATCACTCCAGAATATTTCAAACACCCATTGAGATGGGGAAATGCAACCATTCTCACTTCACAGGAGTGGGAAGCAATGCAGGACAGCATCCAGAAATACTTAGACCCTTGAAGTGATACTTAAGTGAAATGTATGTTCTTCTGAGAAAGTCTGAAACTTTTGAAACCTATACTCTGGCACAATCTCAATAAAAGAAATGTGGATCATTTCTTATCCCTCAGATTTGTCTAGATCTCCCTCCTCCTGTGACTAAGAAAAACTTCTGCTGAAGGAAATTTATGTTATTTCAGCCGGTGGAGAAAATTGCTCATTTCCTATTAGAGTGCTCTGTGGATTCAACAAATGGGGAAGCTGCTCCCATTTCCATCCCCAGAAAGCTTATTTTAAAAGAAGTTTGAAACAAACTGAGTTCTCTGGAAGGAGAAAACATAACAAGGTAACAGTTGAAACAAACCTATTCATGATTCTGCTATGATAAAGGAATCTGTCTAGAATTTAGTTTCCTGAATCATCTGATGCTTTGTTTAGAGTGGCCTTTAGCAATTAGCTACATTCAAAGAAGTCTGTACAAATCTGCAGAATTACTTAGGATTTGCAGTATCTCCAGCTAGTCATTTCCATTTTAATTTCATTTCCCTAAGTGCTCAGTATAGAGCATCTTGTAACAAGTCACTTCTCAGAGAGCAATTTACAAATCTCCTTAATTTATACAGACGGTCAGGTCCAAGAAACACATTCAACTGACATGGCAGTACAAAAGTTGAGTATAATTAAGTGATCAGGTGACCCGCCTGGTGGATGTGGGGAGGCCTGTGGATGTGGTCTACCTGGACCTCAGCAAGGCCTTTGACACCGTTCCCCACAGCAAACTCCTGGCCAAGCTGGCAGCCCGTGGCTTGGACAGGAGCACACTGCGTTGGGTTAGGAACTGGCTGGAGGGCCGAGCCCAGAGAGTAATGGTGAATGGCACCACATCCAGCTGGCGGCCTGTCACTAGTGGTGTGCCCCAGGGATCAGTACTGGGCCCCATGCTCTTCAACATCTTTATTGACGATCTGGATGAGGGCATTGAGTCCATCATCAGTAAATTTGCAGATGACACCAAGCTGGGGGCAGCAGTTGATTTGCTGGAGGGCAGAGAGGCTTTGCAGAGGGACCTCGCCAGGCTGGACAGATGGGCAGAGTCCAATGGCATGAGATTGAACACATCCAAGTGCCGGATTCTGCACATTGGCCACAACAACCCCAGGCAGTGCTACAGGCTAGGGTCAGAGTGGCTGGAGAGTGGCCAGGCAGAGAGGGACCTGGGGGTACTGGTTGATTGTAGGCTGAACATGAGCCTGCAGTGTTCCCAGGCAGCCAAGAAGGCTAATGGCATCCTGGCTTGCATCAGGAACAGTGTGGCCAGCAGGAGCAGGGAGGTCATTGTGCCCCTGTACACTGCACTGGTTAGGCCGCACCTTGAGTCCTGTGTCCAGTTCTGGGCCCCTCAGTTTAGGAAGGATGTTGACTTGCTGGAACGTGTCCAGAGAAGGGCAACAAAGCTGGTGAGGGGTTTGGAACACAAGCCCTATGAGGAAAGGCTGAGGGAGCTGGGGTTGCTTAGCCTGCAGAAGAGGAGACTCAGGGGTGACCTTCTTGCTCTCTACAACTACCTGAAGGGAGGTTGTAGCCAGGCAGAGGTTGGCCTCTTCTCCCAGGCAGCCAGCACCAGAACAAGAGGACACAGTCTCAGGCTGCTCCAGGGCAGGTTTAGGCTGGATGTTAGGAAGAAGTTCTACATGGAGAGAGTGATTGCCCATTTGAATCGGCTACCCATGGAGGTGGTAGAGTCACCTTCACTGGGGGTGTTCAGGAGAAGACTTGATGGGGTGCTTGGCTGTATGGTCTAGTTGTTGGGTGGGTTGGATTGTTTGATGGGTTGGACGCGATGATCTTGAAGGTCTCTTCCAACCTGGTGTATTGTATTGTATTGTATTGTATTGTATTGTATTGTATTGACCTGCCAGAATCAGTTTCTATAGACATGGCTGCTACGTGGGAAAACTCATGAGCAGCAGCACTGTCAAGTGCAAGAAAGCCACGGCTTACACGGTAGGCAAGGCTACTCCGCGGCAGGGAGGGAGCAGGACCGCAGGCAGGCAGGTCCAGAAGAAGCCAGGTCTGAGTGGACTGAGCAAGATGAAGGCTAAAGCAAGAGAGCAGGAGCATGAGTGAGGTCATGGCAAGAGCACGAGCCACTTTATTTGAGGAGTTTCTAGACAAAGTGTCCAAGGGCAATGTATACTGGACATGAAGCACCCCACTTAATCATTGATTCCAAACCCAGTGGTCCTCCCCACTGGTAAGTACCTGTGAAGGACCTATACCCCAGTGCTGTTTACCTGTTCCCAGGGGAAGGGCAAGGCAATTTCACACCTTGAAAGGCAATTTGGTACATTTGTTTTTCCCCATTCAAACCGCAGCTGATGGAGATGGGGGGAGTGGGGTTTAGGGTACCCTGTAACAGCAAGTTGGCATTTTTCTCTATAAATTAGGTCTGTAAAATTGATTTGTCATTGGGTTGTGTTATAGTAAAGAATGTTCAAGAGACTGTAACAATGAAAAGGTAAATACAATTTCTCTGACACATTCAATTAAAATGTATATTGAAATATTTTTCATTTAGAAACAACACTAACCATTAGTGTTCTCATTTAAAATAAACATCACTAGATTTTTGTATATGGGCCTAAACTATCTTAAAAGTGGCTAGTTTAGGAATTTCTAAAGTATAATGGAGATAGCATAGGAACTCAACTAATGGACAAATGAAAATTCAAGTTTCTCAGCATGTCTAGTAAAATTGCTCTCAAGCAAAAATACTCGTTGGTTATTTCTTTGACTTCTGAATGCATGACATATATAAACTGTATATTTCTAGACTGGCATGACTGATCTTTGGTTTTGCCACTCTGAATGCTTTGTGTTTAATTTTGTTTTGTTTCCTGGATGAAATTAAATACAATTATCAACTTGCAGTCAAATTGAAAGTCAGTTAGAATTTATTACATGCTGAAGCTCCTCCAAGAGTGTCAAAAAAGAACTTCCAAGGAAAATGAAAAAAAAATAAAAGGTCATCTGACCATAATCAGCTCAGAAATTTGCAATGACCTGTGGAGAGAAACTGAGTTGTTTAGTTGTTTACTCACCAGTAATTCTTTTTTTTTTTTTACACAGGTCATTGTAAAATTTTTCCTTGCATAACATTTTTTATCATAATTGATCACCTGTTATAATGTTGATATTTCTACAGCCTCTTTTCATAAACCAGTTACTTCCAAATTTTAACAGTATTTAGTGTATGCCTATAGATGTGTGTGTGTGTTATTCCATTCTAAGGAAGAAAGCTGGTTACTTTGCATGCAATTTACTTTGATTTTTCTGTCTAGTCTATCGGTGCCTACAGAATAAAACAGTAATAAATAATTTATAAAATCAGCCCCTTCCCTTCTACAGGGAAATACAGTGAGGCAGACTGTCTCATAAATTGTTTAGAATAATGCAGCTCTCCAGTGATTTAGCCTGATTTGTTTGTTAAAAAAAAAAAAAAAAAAAAAAAAAAAAAAAAAAAAAAAAGATAAAGCCTACAAAAACCAGATGGTGATTCCCATCTTTTCTGAAGAGGGTAGCAGGAGTGCACACTTAAGACAAAAACAAAGTACCATTTAAAGTACCATTTAATGTGCTCACAGACAATGCAGATAGCATCACATTATCAAACAGACCACGGGTCAGAGAAATTAGAAGAAATTATATAAATGGAATGGGGATTAATTTTCTGCATCTATTGTGAAAGTTCTGCACTGGTCATATGACCTGTACTGCAACTTAAGGGGATGGGGGTGAGGGAGGAAGAAAATCACCCTCTCAATTAGACCCCGCATCCCAAATCATTAACCTTTCTTCATGTGTTGATCATGGACAGTAACAAAATGGTATTGTGTTCTGGCAGCTTGACTTCTGGCATTTACCAGACTGTATGAAACATCACATCTCCAAACACTTCTGCCACATTCTCTTCCAGATTGTGGTATATTAAACTGAGGAAATAAGTCTGTTTTGCTAGGGATCATATATTCATCAAAATTAAAGATGGGAAAGACCTGTTAGTGTAAATCACTTACATTATCCCTCATCCAATGCAAGATTATTCCCTGAGGTATATTTTCCAGTACTTTTTACAGTCCACTTTGAAATGACTCATGCAACAGTTTCCACCATCGCTCTCTAGACATCAGTCTACGGTCTAATATATCTCACTTACCCTTAGTTTCAGCCTAAATTTTCCATTACTCATTTACAGATTTTTTTTTTCTGGCCATCTGGTAAGGCAGTTTGAGGTGCCTCTCTGAAACCAAAAACTAAGCCGTGGCAGGAGAGCTAAGGGCTACCAGGAGGGCATGAGGTAGCCACATATTGAAACGGACTTCCAGCAAAATTTTTAGGGTTTCAGCATCAGCTTGGATACAGTCCACAGAAACCCCATATAATGATGTAGTAAACCCTTCTAAACCCACCTGCCCTTCATTAAAGCTCTTGATGGAATTATGATATATTGCATTATGTTTGATCGGCAGAGTTAATAGCAAGCTTTCTCTACTTACAAGCCTACAACATGAAAAAAAGAAAACAAGCCACAAAAAACAACTTGTAAAGCAAAGTTTAATGGAAGAATGTACTTAAGCTTTGATATTGTTCTTATACATAGGGATACATTGATGTTTCTGAGGTAAGGCAGTCTGTATTACTGCCAGCCATTAAATCAGCTTCCAAGTTCAAGGCCCGTTATCTAAATTACGCATGTCTTCTTAGTTTCAGAAAAATTTGGTTTTCCTTTTCTTGTTTCCTGCTTCAATTCATATTCACTTTTGAAAATGAGTTCTATTTAGAGGACAAAGTCATTTCATGAAGACACCACCAAAATTATCTAAAGGAATCCATGTATGGAAGGATGAAGTGTTCAAAATATCTCTGCTTTAGACAGCATTGAAAGTTAAATACCTGGAGAAGAGATAACATTCAATTTGAAAAGTCAACAACCTCCTGCTCAACAAGAATCTGAAATATTTAATAAAATGTTTTGAGACACTTTGAAGGTTGCTCTTCACAAAAGAGAAGATAATCAATCACAAACTGTTCCAGCTTGAGCATGCGTTTGAATTGCCTTATGGGAAGTGTTAGATTAAAGTTAATGGAAAGTAGAGACAGTCAGTGGGAGATTCATGTCCATCTTACAGCCCCAGCAGTAACCAATCTGCAATAAGATATGCCATAAATTGCCCTATATTGATTTCATTTTTGTTGTAAGAATAAGTATAAAAAAGCCCAAATAAACAAATGAGTTATAAAATACTGAGCAGGATTTATTTTGCTAAGTTCAGGCACAGAGTAGAGGCTTCAATTTTATGGGCCGAATGAAGCAACACTCTTAGAATAAGTACATAGGCTTCTGTCCAATTAATGGAGAAAAATGAGCACCTCTGATGTCCTCCAGTGGGAAATCTTCTGTCCCCAGGACAAAATTAATTCTGCAATTGGGATTTCCTGTCACATTATCATGCCATTTTGGTGAACCTGTGTGTTAGAGACTTGCAGTATTTCACATAGCCAGGAAGGCTGGAGCACAGGAATCATTCCACCAGTGTTCAACTTTCTGGATGAGAATTTACTGGGCAGAGTTTACAAGCATAGTTTGGATGTGGTTTCCAAAAAGCAGAACAATTATTCCTGAAGCTGCTGTAAACATTTCATATTTACTTATTTCAGATGGCAAATTTGGGTTTCTGTTAAGCCAGGATTATAAAGTAAATTCATTGTATTTGTCTAACAACCCCAGAGGTGTTGTACATCTTCATGTAAGATGAAAAGGTATGGTGTGGGTTTTTTTTTTTATGTGTTTGTTTGTTTTGTTTTATTTTGTTTTTTAATGCTCTGAGGGATATTCCTTATTCTTATGAACTGTTCTTTGCTGAGCATTGCGTCTATATCCATTTTATGAGTGGTAGCTGCACTACAAAAATGTACCACTGTACTTATTTTTCACCCTTAGGCACACACCTATAGATGCATATATATAACTTAAATAGTTTTAGCATACATACCTTGTCCCACATTCACTGAAGACTAGAGAAAACATGAAGTAGAGGAAAAAACTATGTCAATGAAGTTAGTAGTTTCTTTGACAATGTCTATGCTGAAATTATACATCATTTATTTATATTGCCTGCACACACACACAGAGAATTTTCTGAGCCAGGACACTTAATGTAGTTTGAGACAAAATTTACATTATAAATACTGAAGAATCATTTCTATAGGTAATATGAAGAAGATGTGGACATGTTTGGAATTCATCTCCATACATTCTAGCAGATCTGAAAAAACAGACTCTCAGAGATCTCTGCATGTCCTCATGTCACATCAAAAGGCAAGCAACAACACCTCTTTAAGTTTCATACTGCATAACAGCTCTCTCTTCACAATTGAGCCTCACATTGTCAATACTTTAAGAAAAAATCATACAAAATCAGAATTGTATCTAAGGGCTATGATTGTCCTATATAGGGCACAACTCAAAAAGAGATCTCTCACCTCATTTTTCTGAATTATACTGTTCTAGTTTTTGCTGGTAGTAAGAAAGAAATGAAGAAAAAATGCTCAAGTGACAATTCCGGCTATTGAAACAGAATATGAGTAAACTCAAAATTTATGTCACTTAAGCTTAGTCACCTAAGTTCTAAGTCACCTAGTTCTAAGTTACTCAGTCTTTCTTTCTGTTCAGCTGAGAACCTTCAGAGAGTGACTCATCTTTGACATCTATCTTAAGATGTGGTGAATTGTTGTTTCGAAGTTACAGTTTCACTGTAGGTACTAAAGAGGTAGTCTGGACAGTTACCTATTCAACTGAGTTTCTAACTTTCAAATGCTTAAAGACAAGTGATCTTATCTATCTTAAACAACTATTTTACTGTAACTTCTAAAGCAAGTTGACCGTTCCTGAAAAGTAATCTGGCTTTCTAAGTATAGATGATTGTATCTATCCTACATTTTATGTAACTTATACATCCTGAACATTTACTTGGGGTTGATAGATACAAACTGGGACTAATATGGCCTCTTGCCCCTTCTGAGATTTTCCTGGAGGCCAGGTGGCCAAATCATTTTTGGCATATGTAGCTACAGCAGTTATATTAAACATCAGTGGAAAAACTGTACTTACTATTTTTCAATAAAATATGTTACATTGTGGGTTTTTTTCACCTGTTTTATGGGCTAACAAATGTCCTGTGACAAAATGTATTATTGAAATTTAACTTCAGAGTCATTCTCTATGAGTCATTCTCTGAGAGCAGAGAGAGACCAACATGTCAGATTTGATTAGATGGAGCAGAGACTTCCTAGGTCACCTATGATACATCCTTCTAGCTCCTGGTCTCATTTCCATTCCTGGAGCAGAACTTCATCTGCATGTCTCTAGCTGTGTAATGTAGGAGGACTACCTGAAGACTTTCAATATTCAATCTCTCATCCTGAAGCCAGGCTAGGTTCAGTCTCAGACAATTCAATCACACATGGCCTCTTCACAGACAACCACATCGATATTTTATGCTAACAGCAAATATATCAGGACGTAAAGGGAGACGTTGAACAAATATGCAGATAAAGCCCAGTAGCATTTGATGCATATCACAAGTGGTATACATGCTGTTTCTTTTTAACATAATATTTCTTCAGTTTGGATGTATTGGGCTTGTGAGGCACATCAATCATTTTTTTTCCTTATTTTTTTTTCTTCCCACTCTTATGCTCTCTGACACCACCTCAGAGTTCAATATTGCAACCAAGCCATCATGCCTTATATATAGGTTAAATAAGTGGTCCAGGAGTTTGCATGACTTTATAATATCTAAAGGGAATGAGAATATATTCAATACCTTTTGTTCACCTATTAGGGAAATGGTGACACTGGTGGTGTAAGTTTATCCAGTTTCCATTGCTGCAGAGGGATTGTCACATATGTTAGGTGCACAGGCTATTCATATTGCAGTCCTCTGTTGCCTGGTGTATAATTATCGTAGCTCATCTTTATTAAACACTAGTCTTATCTTTGTTTTGCTCTCTTTGTTGGTAGATGTAGCCTCAATACTGTTACCATGGCTACAGTAACAGTAGCTGAGAAGATTTTGTTTGTGGTAAACAAACTGAGCTATGCAGGCACAGATCCTAGTGGAGTGTTTCTAGTCCCCTGCCTTATATTATGCTGATTAACACTGCCATATCCCTCCTGCAACTTATTCCTTATTTTAATTAATATTAATTTAAGCTATATCAAGAAGTGTTTCTCCTTCTTTGCAATTGCATCCCCTTTCTGACAGCTTTTTTCCTTATGGGAACGGCCATCGGTTAGCACTGCAACCCTGATGAGAGTGTCCTCACAGCAAAGCCCTGCTCATACCAACAATTAATCTAGATGTGCACACTAGCATAATGGCAAAAGATTGCTTTAATTTACTTCCTACAGTCTCACCTCCAGTGGTAACTGAACTCGTTGTCACATAGGAGCCACAGTGATCTGAAAATGTCTTACTACTTATGAAGCTTATTTAGCTTCTAGCCTGTTTTTCAAAATCAAGGGCCACATTCAGCCCCTCACATAAGGAGATGAAACTTCTCTACCCAGAATTGTATTGCTGACTGTTGACTTAACACATGCTCTTCCATAGGGAAGAAAATTATCAGAATAAGTTCAGGAATCATCTGAACTTCTGACAGCACCTGTTTCATGTTATTTTTATGGCAGAATTTTCCCCTAGCAGATATTTTCTCAAATCCTTAGACCTGAGTCCTGAATTGTACATTAGTTTTATTTATTGTGTATGCCAATGCTAACAATACTTATTCTATACTATATAATTTCGCTATTATTCTTTTCATCTTGAAAAATTTAGGCACTCTCCCTGAGGGAAATCTGACTACTTGTCTTGAGGGACTAGTGCTATGTTCAGTGAAAGGTTCTATGGTTCCATAATGTTTACATTACTGTTATACTTTTAATACTGCTGTAAACAGCTAGATTTCTTCATTTCAACTAGATAAAACTAAGTGAAAACCACAGCACATGGGGACTGTAACAACACGTAAACAGTGACAATGTTCTTGCCTAAAAAATGATGGGATAGAAGAGAGACAGGTTAAGCCAGGTGAGATATGTCTATTCTGCAGCAGTACTGTAATTCAAAATGATTAGACACCGCTCTGGTTGGACACTGTGCGGTAGAATCATCCATTAAATCAGAGTTACGTCCTGCTCTGTATACATCTTGCATAGTCCTGTTTTGATTTTGTGACCTTGTTGTGCCTCTGCTAAGGCATCACCTGAAGTGATGCTATCTGGAAGTCTTTTCTCAGCAATGCAAG
The DNA here is from genome assembly GCA_033816785.1 of Picus viridis. Taxonomy (NCBI): domain Eukaryota; kingdom Metazoa; phylum Chordata; class Aves; order Piciformes; family Picidae; genus Picus; species Picus viridis. The sequence goes on along the minus strand of CM066606.1, from coordinate 94,775,566 downwards.
GATGAAACCTCATGATGTTTTCCTTCTCTTTATTTCTCTCCCTGGCCCTGTATTTACTGCAGCCTGGTGTTTCCAGTTGATCTTTGTAGCACTAGACTAAATCATGTCTCCTTGTGAGATCTGATAATATAAATATGTAACACAAAATAGGGAGAAGGGAAGAATTATATTTTATACTCTTACTTACTGATAAAATGGGTCTTGAAATGGTTATTGATTCACTCTTTCCCTAGAAATAGAAGGAGGCAGGTAGAAGGGCTCTTCAGAGGCACCTTCACTGGCTGGACAGATGTGCAGAGTCCAACATGATGATATTCTACAAGTCCAAGTGCCAGGTGCTGCACTTTGGTCACAGCAACCCCATGCAGCACTACAGGCTGGGGTTGGAGGGGCTGCAGAGCAGCCAAACAGGAAGGGACCTTGGGGGTACTGGTTGACAGCCAGCTGAACATAAGCCAGCAGTGTGCCCAGGTGGCCAAGAAGGCAAAGGCATCCTGGCCTGTGTCAAGAATAGTGTGGCCAGCAGGAGCAGGGAAGTCGTTCTGTCCCTGTCCACAGCGCTGGTTAGGCCACACCTTGAGTACTGTGTCCAGTTCTGGGCCCCTCAATTTAAGAAGGATATTGAGACTCCTGAATGTGTCCAGAGAAGGGCAATGAGGCTGGTGAGAGGCCTTGAGCACAAGCCCTATGAGGAGAGGCTGAGGGGGCTGAGATTGTTTAGCATGGAGAAGAGGAGGCTCAGGGGAGACCTTATTGCTCTCTATAACTACCTGAAGGGTGGTTGTAGCCAGGAGGGATTTGGTCTCTTCTCTCAAGCAACCAGCACCAGAACAAGAGGACACAGTCTCAAGCTGTGCCAGGACAATTTTAGGCTCAAGGTGAGGAGAAAGTTCTTCACAGAGAGAGTTGTTAGGCATTGAAATGTGCTGCCCAGGGAGGTGGTGGAGTCACCGTCCCTGGAGGTGTTCAAGAGGGCATTGGACATGGCACTTGGTGCCATGGTCTAGTAGGCATGAGGTCTGTAGTGACAGGTTGGACTTGATGATCTTTGAGGTCATAGTATCAGTCAGGGTTGGAAGGTACCACAAGGATAATCTTGTTCCAACCCTCCTGCTATGGGCAGGGACACCCTACACTAGATCAGGCTGGACAGAGCCTCATCCAGCCTGGTTTTAAACACCTCCAGGGATGGGGCCTCAACCAACTCCCTGGATGACCCATTCCAGGGCTTGACCACTCTCATGGGGAAGAACTTCTTCCTGCCATCCAACCTGAATCTCCCCACCTCCAGCTTCATGCCATTACCCCCAGTCCTATCACTACCTGATGGCCTGAGAGGTCCCTCCCCAGCCTTCCTGTAGGCCCCCTTCAGATACTGGAAGGCCACAATGAGGTCACCTCACAGCCTTCTCTTCTCCAGACTGAATAGACCCACCTCCTTCAGTCTGTCCTTATAGGAGAGGTGCTCCAGCCCTCTGATCATCCTCATGGCCCTTCTCTGGACACCTTTCAGCACCTCCATATCCCTCTTGTATTAGGGGCTCCAGAACTGGAGGCAGTATTCCAGGTGGGGTCTCACCAGAGCTGAGTAGAGGGGAAGAATCACCTCCCTTCACTTCCTGGCCACACTTCTCTTGATGCAGCCCAGGATCTGATTGGCTTTCCAGGCTGCAAGTGCGCATTGAGAGCTCCTGTTGAGCTTCTCGTCCACCAGCACCCCTAAGTCTCTCTCCTCAGGGCTGCTCTCCAGCTAGTCACTGCCCAGCCTGGATTTGTGCCTGGGATTGCCTCGACCCAGCTTGCAGGACCCTGCACTTGGTCTTGTTGAAGCTCATGAGGTTGGCATGAGGCTCATGAGGGTGCCCACGTCTCCAGGCTGTCCAGGTCTCTCTGGATGGCATCCCTTCCCTCCAGCGTGTCCGCTGCACCACACAGCTTGGTGTCATCAGCAAACTTGCTGAGGTTGCACTCATCTTTTCCAACCTTATTGATTCTATGAGGATTCTATGATTCTATTATTCTACATCCTACAGAAAGTCTGTGAGAGAACAGGGAATCTGAAGTAAGCTACATGAATCTTATTCTGGCATGTTGTCCATATGTCCTGTAGTGGAAATCTTCCTGTCTCCTTTAATTATCCTCTGTTGTTTTTTTCTTTTGCTCATACCAAATGTCTTTGCTACCAGACTAAGGTGAGAACATTTCTAGATACAATTAATCATGGTGGCTGATGCTTCAGTCACACAATGTCTAATATACTTACGCTACAGTCATGTAGAATATGGCAGAAATTTCCTCTCAGCTGGAAGTATTAGATAATATGAGTGCCTTCATAAAGAACCCTGTTGCTACAAGTGGAATGAAGGAGGTAAAGGCAAGATACTAGACACATACACCATTGCAAATGAGGATGAGAAATTAAATGTAGACAATACAGCATTTAAAATGGGAATCAGGTATTGTGTGTTCTTTCTATAAGATCAAAGAAACTGCATTGTGATATCACTGTCTCTGCAATTCGTTTAATGAATACAAAGGTTGCCTAAAGCTGGTTTTGCACCTAGAGGAACCTGTGTTGCATCTGCAACTGCAGCACACCAAGGCAGGACCCCAGGCATCCCCCAAAGCCAGATTTCCTCTCCTGAGAGGCTGGTGCAGTGTGGGCAGAGACTGCTGCAGTGGGGGGCAGTGTTTTCACTAGAGGGAGGGAGGTGCTGAGTCCCATTGGCTTGTTCCTGAGTTGTTCTTCAGTTAGGTCACGTGGCCAGGGATAGAGATGGTGGTATATCACAGCCGAGCTGTTTTCAAAAGATCTGTGTCGACCCAGACCGAGGTGAACTTAAACAGGGAGGTGTGCAGGAAACTGGCTTCAGAGTGTGCTGGAGCCTGGCACCTGAAATGGAGGGCAATGGAGATAACACCTGCATGAGGTGCAAGCAGCTTGATTATATGCTTAACCTAGTGGCTGAACTGGAGGAAGAAGTTGCTAGACTTAGGACTGTAAGGGAATGTGAAAGAGAGTTGGATTTGAGGAAACAGGCTCTGCATGCTCCCCAGGCAGAGGGAGGTGACCCAAGATGCAGCAGAAAATGGATACAGGTCCCTGCTACAAGAGGCAAAGTAAAACCCTCATGGCTCCCCTCACCTTCCCAGCTGCCCCTGCAATACAAGTATGGGGCAGTGGAAGTTGACGGTGAGATGAATGAGAAGACACACCATCTGAGGTGTTGCCTAAAGCAAAACAGTCTGCCCCCTGCATCAGGACTTGTTCCCTTAAAAAAAGGAGGAGGGTAATTGTTATTAGTGACTCCCATTTTGAGGGGAACAGAGGGCAACATATGACAGTTGTATCACTCCCACAGAGAAGTTTGCTTCCTCCCTGGGGCCCAGGTCGGAGATGTTACCAGAAGGCTGCCTAGTCTGGTACAGTCCTCTGATTACTCTCCCTTCATAGTCATGCAGGTAGGGAGCAATGAGGTTGAAACTAGAGGTCCAAAGGCAATCAAAACAGACTTCAAGGCTCTGGGAGAACCAGCTGAGGGGTCAGGGGTACAGGTAATTTTTTCATCAATACCCTTAGGTGCAGGAAGCAATACTGAAAAGAACAGGACAGCAGCTGTCATTAACAAGTGGCTCAGAGGCTGGTGCCAGCAAGAGAATTTTGGGTTGTTTGATCTTGGGGAACTTTCTATGGCACCAGGTCAGCTAGCAGCAGATGGACTACATCCATCTCAGAGGGGGAGAAAGTTCCTAGCACATGAGAACAGCCTATCCCCCAGAGGGAAAAGGGTTCTAGGAAGGGAGTTGGCAGGACTTATTGACAGGGTTTTAAACTAGGTGAAAAGGGGGAGGGGCTGAAACCAGTCACCCCAGACAGGAGTCTGAGGGTGGTAAGATGGAGTCAGGGGTGAAACCAGCAGACCAGCTGAAGGGTATGTACACTAATGCAGAAAGCATGGGAAACAAACAAGAAGAGATGGAAGCCTTGTTCGAGCAGGAAGGTTATGCAGTTGCCATCACAGAAATATGGTGGGGTGACTCACATGACTGGAGCACTGTAATTGATGGCTACAGGCTTTTCAGGGGAGACAGGCCAGGCAGAAGGGGTGGAGGGATGGCCCTGTACATCAGGGAGGCTCTAGACACTAAGGAATTAGGGATTAAGGATGATTGAGTTGAGTGCCTGCAGGTGAGAATTAGAGGGAAGGCCACCAGGGCTGACATACAATACAATAATACAATAATAATACAATAATACAATACACCAGGTTGGAAGAGACCTTCAAGATCATCGCGTCCAACCCATCAAACAATCCAACCCACCCAACAACTAGACCATACAGCCAAGCACCCCATCAAGTCTTCTCCTGAACACCTCCTGTGAAGGTGACTCCACCACCTCCACGGGTAGCCGATTATGCACATGCACAGGAGAGCATGGCTCACACTGTGGTGTGAAGCCATCTTGTGTTTGCTACTGATTTAATGCTTCAGATACCAAATAACAATTCCCAACTGATGTGTAGAGTCGAAGATACCAACAAGTATGCCAGTGCAGGTCATACCAGCCTCCCCACCTGCACGAAGTAGCCGTGTGATGCTCGTGGTTCTAGGAACATGAACTGAGGAGCCAGTAAATTAAGACCCCTTCCTGAGGTCCACGATGCTTTCTGAAGGCACACATTTCATTTCATTTGCTATCTTGAAAATAACTCTTGGAGATAGTGGAGCTTGTGGGATGGGTCCTGTCCTGCAGGAGGACAAAAAATGTTACCATTGTACTTTCCAAATGGCTCAAGTAAGCCATCTGGGCAGCTTGATGGCAGGCCTATCCCAGGCATTACAAAGCATTGATGTGGTAGCTGAACATCTTTAAAGTGTTATATTTTACTCCTGTACTGAAGAAGTGTCTTTTGGATGTGTTCCTCTGAAAGCATGATTGTATTCATAGATCTCAAGTTGTTCCCTTCTGGTCTGTTCACCGTTGTAAGATCTTTGTCGTAGGGAAATGTGTTCTGCTTGGAGCTGGTATGAGATAACTTTGAGCTTGGAAGGGCCAATCCAAGAGGACTCTTCCAAACCCATCTTCTACCCTTTCTATTCACGCTCTTCTCTCAACTGCTGATTGATTTTTTAAATCTGTTAATAACTCACATTTTTATAACTCTAAAATGTGCAAATGCTCTGCAGTCGCGGTCCGGTAGCTGAGTTAATCTCAGACCCTCGAAGTAGCAGATGGCTGACTTGTTCCTGATTCTAGTTGGGAGAACTGATATCTCATTATCTTTGCACAGGCTGCCACACTTGGTACAAAGGGTGCCTTGGGCAAGATCAGTGAAAGAGAGATGCAAAGAAATATCACTCTCTGATCTGCATCACCACAGATGATAAATATAACATGTTTCACCTTTGTGTGAAGGCCTGGAGAGGTGGACAAGAGGGAGAGGAGATGGTTAGGGGAAGATAGAAAGAGGATAGAATCTCGTTTTCACACCAGAGAAGTGAAGAGTAGTGCAGAGTGGGTCTGTTGCAGATCATGAACTGCACAAGCATTTAGCCTGTTTTAAATGGTTTTGTAATGTGGTAATCTTTTGGTTTCCAGCACCTTGCTTTAACTCTTAAACAAGCGTGTGGTTGGCATCCTGTGACACGTTCCTGGTCTTCCAAGCTCTTCTGATGTGGGTTATCACAGGAATACATGGCTCTGCTCCCTGTCATCGATTCCATTGCATGCCTGTGGTCTGGGAGGTTTCACTGTGCTCATGCTGCAGGGCTGGTGGGACGAATCTATGCATCTGCGTGGGTTAAGGACCTTCTAGTTGAGTGGAGCAAGGTGACCCCAACGTGTGCTTCAGAGAACACAGCGCGAGTTGTGGTCTACAAAAAGATGCAGGAGGAAAGTGGAGAAAAGCAAATCTTAGATCTCTAATGACATTCTGCTATGGTCTCCCGCCTTCCACAATCCAAAAGGTTTTCTCATTTTTCTCTATGTGGTAAACACAGGGAATGGAGAGGTTTGGGAGAGGTGTGGGACCACATGTTGCAGAGTCCAGTGATGAAAAACTGTGAACAGAGTAGAAAAAGGAGTTATGGTTGTGAGGTTTTTGAGTATTGCCCTTTCCAAACCCATTATACACTGATTAGGTGAGATGTAGAGAATGCTTAGCACAGAGAGATTCTAAGCACTCCAACTGAATGAGTCTAAAAGATGAGTAAATTTTAGTATATTGGTTTGTGGTTTGGCAGTTTGTGTACACGTGTCTATGTGTGAATAGTGATTGGCTGACACCAGGACAGACCGTAAGGCCAACAGCCATTTGCGTAGTGAATATATCTCCTTGCTGGTTATTTGCCTCCTCCATTGAAACTATAATGAATAAAACTCCTGGAACTACCTTCCCACCTCAGGCCTCTCTCTCCATCTCGTATGTAGATGTAACTCTGACTCCTGTGTTCAGAAAGAAGAAATACTCTTATTCTATTCCCGATTGCCCAAGTTTCTGGTTCTGGGACTCCAATGGAAATAAAATGAGAAATGCCAAAGCAGCCTAGAAATGTAATGCCAAACAGAGGTTAGGGTAGGATAATTATAAAGGAATGCGACCTACCGAGACCCTGTAAATGATATGATGGTGTTTCAGTCACAGTGTATAGATGAAAATTAGAGGAACTTAATGTCTAACTGCGTTTGAAGCTGTGTTGATTCTGGGTAGCTTTCTTCCTTCAAGGGTGTGGGTAAGAGGGGAAAGGTACAGTGCTGCTAACACTGTCTGCATTTGGAAATGTTTGCTTCAGTCTGTCTCACTGGGACTATGTTTCCAGTAAACATGTTGTGCTAAGAAAGTGTCATGACTAAAACACCTCTTATGAGCAACTCCATTCGACGTCCGGTCAGAGAATAGGACTGTAGGAGTCTGCTGGGAGTGAGGCTTTAGTTAGAATTTGTCAGCTGACTGGTTGTTACTCAATTGAACCTTCTGCCTGGCACCCCCAGTAAAAGATTATTCCCCCCCAAGTGATTTTGCTATGATCTTGTGTTGCTTCAGAAACTGTCTGCTCCAGAAAGTGGGGTTAGTGCTGGTCCCCACGCAGTGATAATTAGTAATCAGGTGTGATCAACCTTCCACCCGCCCATCACTTGCATTTAGGAGGATTTTCATTACCAGTGCTTTTATAGGGAAAATAGTCATGATTTCTGTTAATCTTTGATGGCTCTCAGCTTTGAATAGAGAAGCAAAAGATTGCCAGTTTTGATTAAGCTTGATCCTGAGTAGTAAACTCTGCATCCAGAAAGCCAAACAGTCAGGAGATGCTGAAGGATTTGATTCGGTTGTGACAACTCAGGGTGCACAAACCAGCGCTTTTCCAGTGCTGTGCACACAGAAGTATCTTCTTACATTTCTCGACTCACAGGCTTCCCAGGTACAGGGTAGGGTGCTGCAGTGGCTCAGCCTCTCCTGGTTTTGCCACATCAGTGAGCTGCTTAGCTCGTAAGCGTGGGTAAGAAGATGCCCCGCTGCAGCTTTCGCTGAGATCTACCAGCACCCTGCAGTCCAGTGCGTCCCCCCCAGGATGTTTGTCCCTCAAGTGTTCACTGGGAAGCCAAATACCCTGTTTAAGTAGATTTTCTCCCTATTTCAGGATTATTGATTAGCTGGCTCCCTTTCTTGCTGAAAGGAAGAGAAGTGACTGAACTACTGCTCGAGACTGCCTTATGTGAGATCCCCTGTTTAAAATTCAGGAGTGGCCAACACTTTTGTGTTACAGCAAAGGTTCAGTGGGGAGTGGACTCTTTTGTTCTTCCTGTTGCGACACAATGTACAGGGACAGATTGCTATGCGATTTTATTTAAATTCACTGTAACTAAATTTATTTATCAGTTGTCACTCCCTGAAAGGGAAGATAAATGCCATGCCTTCATCTATTATACAAACAGATTTGAAAACTGCTACAACATTATCTTCCTCTAGGGAGTGACAACTGATAAATAATCTCTAGTTCCCAGTGAATTTAAATAAAGCAGGCAAATCATCTCCCTGTACATTGTAAATGTACAGGAGATATTGCCTGCGTTTTAGGGCCACTGGGAAATAGAGATTTATTTATCAGTTGTCCTCCCCTAGGAGGAAGATAAATGCCGTGTAGCAAAGACTTTCATCTATTATACAAACAGATTTGAAGGCTTTGCTATTGCATTTCCTGCCCTGTTGGTGAAAGCGCTGGCTGGAGGCAGGAATAAATGATACTTAGCAGTAGCTGACTTTTGATATCAGCGAAAATCTCAAGCCAAGTGGACAGATATGTGTGATGGAAGAGGGCCGAGATGCGCGCAAATCGTCCCTTCCTGTGAGTGTCATCCTTTGACCACATTCAGAGTTATCACCAAAACAGGACGGGGCATTTGAAAACAGAGAGGGTGGAATAGTGGTACAGGCAATTCAGATGTGCTCAGGTTTGCCAGCTGCAGCAGATGTACATCTTACGGTCTTTCCTAGCTGGCCTAAATACCCTCCTGCTCTTTTAAGGCTGTGTTCTGCCTACCCAGATTTTGCTATCATAGTCTTATTGGCAAAGTGGACCTTCAATCCTTTACATCACAGGGAACTGCAGTGCCTATTCAAAGAGTACATGGTGGTGAATGTGGATGTCTTGACTGTGAAGGAAGACAATCCCATGAGGTCTTTCTGAATTTAGGGACAACAACAGTAAGAGCTTAAATTACTCCTTTTTTCTTTAAGAAAAAGTGTGGATGTTAACAAATGCACAACCTGTGAGTTTCTGTCTTTCAGAACCAGACAGGGCAGCTGTTCCATGATGGATCAATCACCACCCTGCCTAAGCGTTACCTTTACTTTAGGATTACTGGATGGGACCCCAAAGTAGTCTCCTTTTATCATAGTGGCTCATGGGAATACTCAGCTTTGTTGATAATGTATTTACAAAAGAACCTCTTGCAGTGAGCAAGTGTTGTGTCAAATTGATCTGAAGTGCTATGGCACACCCGAAGGAGGAGGATGAACCTCTGTTTGTGAGATGCTGATGTAGAGCAGAGGCGTGCCCAGGCAGCCACTTCCCTGGTTATGGGCTACATGGCCTGACTGTGGTGCTGAGTGTAAGTTGCACACATTGCTTTCCTGTGAAAGTCAAGGAAGATATTTATTTTCCCAGTGGGAAGAGGAGGAATCTGGGAGTGACAGAGATCTTAGGGGGGTTGGAATCCAAACTCAGAGTCAACCCCCCCAGTAAAAAAAAGCAGGATCACCAAAGCAGGCTTAGGAGGCAGGTTTTGAAAATCTCAGAAAGGAAATCTCTCTTGTGTGCTCCTCCTCACTGTAGTGAGGTGGTGTCTCTCTTGTCTCAAAGGTATTTGGTGATGCTTGGGGATGGGGTTTAGGAGTGAACATAGAACAGGGTTATCGCCGGGACCCAGCTCTGAGTCAGAGCAGAGTGTTCTGTGGTCTGTGCAACCTCTGTGCACCTGTCCTCTCCTGGAGCACCAAGAAGGTGGCACCTTCATCTCGATCTGCAGCCACCTCAGCATCGCCCACAGCAGATGTGATAGATCTCAGCCTCTCAGGATTCAAGCAATCCAGTCTTCAGCTCATAGGGGCATCTTCTCAGATCCCCCCAGTCGTGTTAGTATGTATTCAGTGATCCTCTCAGCAGACCTGTCTCTGGGATTGAGGCACTGAGTAACAAACACAATGATCCAGTGTGTCTCCTGAGGCACAAGGAAGAACCTCTAGACCTGCTGGTTTCTCTGACCCTGGGATGCTATAGGCTCTCTTAACAGCTTGCTGTCCCTGGGAGAACTTGTCTGCTGGGACTCAAGTCTTCTTCCCATGGGGTTAAAACTCCCAGCATTCCAGTCTCGAGTGTCCCCGGGCCCTGCCCCGGGACCCTGCTAATCGTTACTGAAGCTTGGTGGCTGTCGAACCTTGTTGAGATATTACATAACAGAAATCACATGTGTCAAGCCACCCCACCACTGTCATCAGCGGGCGAGTGCTATTCAGTCCCGGAGCCCTCCGGGAGAAACGGAAAACCTAAACTCTAGTTGTCGAAGAGTGGGAAGTGAGCCTCCCTCAAGAGTCTGATTCTGTCTCTGTTCTAATTTCTCTACATGTGTTTGGTGCTAGGCAGCAGCTGGGTTCGATCACAGTGAAAAACTCTTGTCCCTCCCCAAAACACATATTAACACATGGATCTTGCAGTCACCTCTGCTTCATATTGGGCGTATGAAAACTCCTGAGGTGTTCTTTCCTGAAACGTGGTGCCACCTGTATTTTCCTTCATAGAGAAAGTGACTATTCTTCTTTCATGAGAGCTTTCCTTTTTCTAGTTTTTCAATATGTATTACTGTTATATGAATTTCCTTCTAATGGTTTTATTATTTAATAGTTATGCATGGGGTTCCCGAGTTATATATAATCAAAATGCTCATACAACAGATATAACATTATGTCTTTTCACATTGATTTGTTTGATAAATTTGGGTAGATGAATGTATTGATTTTTTGATGAAAAACTATGTGAAAAAATGACGCAGCTAGTGTAATGCTGCATTATCATTTCCTTCATTGCAGTTTGTTCACGTAAATGACATAATGAGATGTTTAAACATCAAAACCAAGACATTTGTGCTTCAAGTGCCTCAATGCTCAGCCGAGTAGGCGTGCAGTCCGACTGAATTTGTAGGCGCTCGGTATTTTCCCAGACATTGCAGTAAAAATCAGAGAGTAGTTATATTTTGACAAGTGATAATGTTCTGCCTTAGGCAAGGGCGCATCCTGATCCTGAGCTCAATGCCCTGTGCTTTGCTTGTACATTTATTTGTTTCAGTGTCCCCAGCACTTTGCTATTAATGCATATACCAAATAATCAATAGTTCTGTCAGTTGGTATATTCTGGAAATACCCTATTATATGTTCATATTGATCCACACAGCAGAAGTCAAGGCATCAAGCCTGCGAAACTTGCTAGCACCCTGGCTATCACGAGCCCCTGGTGACATAGCGGGAAGTCGACACGTTGTCTGCACATCCTCTTTTCCTGACACAGCATGAGACATCAACACCAGGCCCAGAAGCACACACAACCTCACAGACTGATATGGTGCCCATAAGTTTCATTTCAAACCTGTAGTTTGAGTGCAGCTGGAGTGGAGGCCCAAGGGGGCCCACAAACATGCGAGCCATGGTTGATGAGTATCTCTAGAAATTACAGCACTCAGCAGCTGAGAGCTAAATATCCGGGTCCTGGTAATCATAGCTAGCTGGGAGGGTGAGATTAGGCTGTGATTGCATGGCCCTGAAAGTCACAACAGCCTTATCTATTTCATGGTTTGTGTTGTAGTGAAGGCTCATGAAACAGCTTGCTTGAAGGTGACTTCAGACTCAGGCTGTGGATTGAGAGTCCCTCCAACCCATCTGAGTGTGTGGGCTCGAAATCCCTGTCCTTGCTATCTGAACCTTCCAGGCTGCCAGGCACTTGGAGGAAGAAAATGTGGGTGCTCTCCATTCTTGCATGTCACACCCCCCCCTTGTGGCCCCAACCCAGTCTTTCTTGTAATAGCTTTTGCCCATGGCAAGTTTGCCAGATTCTTTACAGAATTATCAGTCTTCTCAGAAACAGAAGAGCTGGCCTGTTGACTAGTGCTGAGCCATGATTCTCTAAAAAGCTTTCAGGTGAGTTAAATTAGTTGCCTCCATGCCACCAAACCCTTGGCGCCTGCCTGTTTTTAGGCATCATGGATCTCCCCCTTCAGTGATAAGTGGTTTTACCTGTACCTGACCCACTCTGTCTGTGAAAAACAACTCCTAATGTCCAGTCTGGAACCTGCGCAGTCCACTTGAGACCATTGCCTTGTTCTACCGCTAACTGGAGCTGGAAACCTATCGAGCTGAGGGCAGGGTTGTCCCTTCCCCCTTCCCTTCCTTCCCTTCCCTTCCTTCCCTTCCTTCCCCTTCCCTTCCCTTCCCAAACCTTCCCTTCCCTTCCCTTCCCTTCCCTTCCCTTCCCTTCCCTTCCTTCCCTTCCTTCCCTTCCTTCCCTTCCCTTCCCTTCCTTCCTTCCTTCCTTCCCTTCCCTTCCCTTCCTTCCTTCCCTTCCCTTCCCTTCCCTTCCCTTCCCTTCCTTCCCAAACCTTCCCTTCCCTTCCCAAACCTTCCCTTCCCTTCCCAAACCTTCCCTTCCCTTCCCTTCCCTTCCCTTCCCTTCCCTTCCCAAACCTTCCTTCCTTCCCTTCCCTTCCCTTCCCTTCCCTTCCCTTCCCTTCCCTTCCCTTCCCTTCCCTTCCCTTCCCTTCCCTTCCCTTCCTTCCCTTCCCTTCCCTTCCCTTCCCTTCCCTTCCCTTCCCTTCCTTCCCTTCCCTTCCCTTCCTTCCCTTCCCTTCCTTCCCCTTCCCTTCCCTTCCCAAACCTTCCCTTCCCTTCCTTCCCAAACCTTCCCTTCCCTTCCCAAACCTTCCCTTCCCTTCCCTTCCCTTCCCTTCCCCTTCCCTTCCCAAACCTTCCCTTCCCTTCCCTTCCCTTCCTTCCCTTCCCTTCCCAAACCTTCCCTTCCCAAACCTTCCCTTCCCTTCCCTTCCCTTCCCAAACCTTCCTTCCCAAACCTTCCCTTCCCTTCCCTTCCCTTCCCTTCCCTTCCCTTCCCTTCCCTTCCCAAACCTTCCCTTCCCAAACCTTCCCTTCCTTCCAAACCTTCCCTTCCCTTCCCTTCCCAAACCTTCCCTTCCCTTCCCTTCCCTTCCCAAAACCATTCCCTTCCCAAACCTTCCCAAACCTTCCTTCCCTTCCATTCCCTTCCCTTCCATTCATTCCCAAACCTTCATTCCTTCCATTCCATTCCATTCCATTCCATTCCTTCCATTCCATTCCATTCAAACCTTCCATTCCATTCCCCATTCCATTCCATTCCATTCATTCCATTCCATTCCATTCCATTCCATTCCATTCCATTCCATTCCATTCCTTCCCATTCCATTCCATTCCATTCCATTCCATTCCATTCCATTCCATTCCATTCCATTCATTCCATTCCATTCCATTCCATTCCATTCCATTCCCAATTCCCTTCCATTCATTCCTTCCATTCCATTCCATTCATTCCATTCCATTCCATTCCATTCATTCCTTCCATTCCATTCCTTGGATGATTCCATTCCATTCCCTTCCCTTCCCTTCCATTCCATTCCCTTCCATTCCTTCCCATTCCTTCCATTCCCTTCCATTCCATTCCTTCCCTTCCCTTCCCATTCCATTCCATTCCCTTCCTTTCCATTCCATTCCATTCCATTCCATTCCATTCCATTCCATTCCAAACCATTCCCTTCCCTTTCCCAAACCTTCCTTCCTTTCCATTCCATTCCATTCCCTTCCATTCCATTCCCTTCCTTCCATTCCCTTCCCATTCCATTCCCATTCCCTTCCATTCCCTTCCATTCCATTCCATTCCCTTCCCTTCCCATTCCATTCCCTTCCATTCCCTTCCCTTCCCTTCCCTTCCATTCCCTTCCTTCCATTCCCTTCCCTTCCATTCCATTCCATTCCATTCCATTCCCTTCCATTCCATTCCCTTCCCTTCCCATTCCTTCCCTTCCCTTCCCTTCCTTCCATTCCATTCCCTTCCTTCCATTCCTTCCCTTTCCCTTCCCTTCCCTTCCCTTCCCTTCCCTTCCATTCCCTTCCATTCCCTTCCATTCCCTTCCATTCCCTTCCTTCCATTCCTTCCCAAACCTTCCCTTCCCTTCCCTTCCCTTCCATTCCCTTCCATTCCCTTCCTTCCTTCCCTTCCCTTCCTTCCTTCCCTTCCCTTCCCTTCCTTCCCTTCCCTTCCTTCCATTCCCTTCCCCATTCCATTCCATTCCCTTCCATTCCTTCCCTTCCCTTCCTTCCCTTCCTTTCCATTCCTTCCCATTCCCCAGCTTCCCTTCCTTTCCATTCCTTCCTTCCTTCCCTTCCCTTCCCTTCCAAACCTTCCCTTCCTCCCCCTTCCCTTCCCTTCCTTCCTTCCTTCCCTTCCTTCCTTCCTTCCCTTCCATTCCATTCCCTTCCATTCCATTCCCTTCCCTTCCATTCCCTTCCCTTCCCTTCATTCCATTCCCTTCCCAAACCTTCCATTCCCATTCCCTTTCCACCTTCCATTCCATTCCTTCCTTCCATTCCATTCCATTCCATTCATTCCCTTCCTTCCATTCCATTCCATTCCCTTCCCTTCCCTTCCCTTCCATTCCATTCCTTCCATTCCTTCCCTTCCTTCCATTCCCTTCCATTCCATTCCATTCCATTCCATTCCATTCCATTCCATTCCATTCCATTCCATTCCATTCCATTCCATTCCATTCATTCCATTCCATTCCATTCCTTCCATTCCATTCCATTCATTCCATTCCATTCCATTCCATTCCCATTCCATTCCCTTCCATTCCATTCATTCCATTCCATTCCATTCCATTCCATTCCATTCCATTCCATTCCATTCCATTCCATTCATTCCATTCCATTCCATTCATTCCATTCCATTCCATTCCATTCCATTCCATTCCATTCCATTCCATTCCATTCCATTCCATTCCATTCCATTCCTTCCCATTCCATTCCATTCCATTCCTTCCATTCCATTCCATTCCATTCCATTCCATTCCATTCCATTCCATTCCATTCATTCCATTTCCATTCCATTCCATTCCCATTCCATTCCATTCCATTCCTTCCCAAACATTCCATTCATTCCAAACCATTCCATTCCATTCCATTCATTCCATTCCATTCCATTCCATTCCATTCCATTTCCCATTCCATTCCATTCCATTCCATTCCATTCCATTCCATTCCATTCCATTCCCTTCCATTCATTCCATTCTTCCATTCCATTCCATTCCATTCCCCAAACCATTCCATTCCATTCCATTCCATTCCATTCCATTCCATTCATTCCATTCCATTCCATTCCATTCCATTCCCTTCCATTCCATTCCATTCCCTTCCCTTCCATTCCATTCCCTTCCCATTCCATTCCATTCCATTCCATTCCATTCCATTCCATTCCATTCATTCATTCCATTCCATTCCATTCCATTCCATTCCATTCCATTCCATTCCATTCCATTCCATTCCATTCCTTCCATTCCATTCCATTCCATTCCATTCCCATTCCATTCCATTCCATTCCATTCCCATTCCATTCCATTCCATTCATTCCATTCCATTCCTTCCATTCCCTTCCATTCCATTCCCTTCATTCCCTTCCCAAACCTTCCATTCCATTCCATTCCATTCCTTCCCTTCCATTCCATTCCTTCCATTCATTCCATTCCCATTATTCCATTCCATTCCATTCCATTCCATTCATTCATTCCATTCCATTCCATTCCATTCCATTCCATTCATTCCATTCCATTCCATTCCATTCCATTTCCTTCCCTTCCTTCCCTTCCTTCCATTCCATTCCATTCCATTCCATTCCTTCCATTCCATTCCATTCCATTCCCTTCCATTCCATTCCCTTCCATTCCTTCCAAACCTTCCCTTCCATTCCATTCCCTTCCCATTCCTTCATTCCATTCATTCCTTCCCTTCCCTTCCCTTCCTTCCCTTCCTTCCATCCCCTTCCATTCCAAACCATTCCTTCCATTCCCAAACCTTCCATTCCATCCCTTCCCTTCCATTCCTTCCCTTCCTTCCCTTCCCTTCCTTCCCTTCCCTTCCCTTCCCTTCCTTCTTCCCTTCCTTCCATTCCATTCCTTCCCTTCCCTTCCATTCCTTCCCTTCCCTTCCTTCCATTCCCTTCCTTCCCTTCCTTCCTTCCTTCCCTTCCTTCCCAACCTTCCCAAACCTTCCCCCAAACCTTCCTTCCTTCCCTTCCTTCCCTTCCTTCCCCTTCCTTCCTTCCCAACCTTCCCAAACCTTCCCAAACCTTCCCTTCCCAAACCTTCCCTTCCCAAACCTTCCCTTCCTTCCTTCCCTTCCCTTCCCCCTTCCTTCCCTTCCCTTCCCTTCCTTCCCTTCCCTTCCCTTCCCTTCCTTCCTTCCCTTCCCTTCCTTCCTTCCTTCCTTCCTTCCTTCCCTTCCCTTCCCTTCCCTTCCCTTCCCTTCCTTCCTTCCCAAACCTTCCCAAACCTTCCCCAACCTTCCCAAGCCTTCCCTTCCCTTCCCAAAACCTTCCCTTCCCAAACCCTTCCCAAACCTTCCCTTCCCCACCCTGCCCTGCCCTGCCCAAACATTCCCACACATTATCTTCCCAAATCTTACCTCCAAAGCCTTACCTCTCCTTCCTCTGAATTCCTTTCTTTCCTTCTTTTACTTTCAGAATTTTTCTCCCAACTCTCTCTTGTTAGTTTTTTTCGTTTTCTTTTTTGTTCCTAAAAGGGCGGTTGGACAGAACTATCTGGTTTAGAAGATGAGGCTGACTGATTACTGTAATTCATAGGGCCTTAATTAGCTGCACAAACCATTAGCTACAATTAGACTATTATAAAACACTTGATGCGCTGTGTCAACCATGGGGGCTCATTTATTCTTGTGGCAGGGAAGGGAGGGGGAAGGGGAAAAGAGAGCACTGTACAGCCAAGCATGCTAATAAAGAATGATTTTTGATTTAAGATGTTGCCAATAGTGCCTCAAAATTAATCTCAATAGCTGTCTAATTTGTGTCGGTGGATGGTATATTTATTGTAAAATGACACCAAAGCTAAATGAGTTACCTGAAGCAGGACTGCTAATGTCAGCGCCTGGAGATGCAACTCCATATGCCATAATACAGCAAGGCACTAAGGCTGAATACTCCCAGTGGAGCACTTTCCTTCATCTGTCTCTGAAAATGCAGCAACCTGACTTCCACTTTATGATCCTTAAATAATAATAATTAAAAAAAAAATAGATATGAAAAACAAATTCCAGAACAGCTTTCAAAGGTTAGGGGGTTTACAAGGGCATGGTATAGCTCAAAACCTTATTGAAGTTGGCTTGGGTGTTAGCATGTGTAAAAGTGGAAATTAGGAAATTTGTCTTTAAAGTGAAAAGGAGGAGGAAATAATACAGACGGGAGGATTTTTCTACTGGGCTTATCATAGTGAAAATGTAACAATGACGTTCTTTAACTTACAGATGTATCTTTTGTAGGTTTTTCTATTGCATTTTGTAATTCATATTGTATTGATCCAACTTTTATTTGCAAATTGCTGAAAATTTATTTATAGATTTTTTTGTTTGTTTGTTTGTTAACCCTTGATTAATTTCCTGCTTAACCTCTTTGCCACAGAAATTCAGGAACTTAAAAAAGGAGAGATCACTTCAATAACACTTGGCACTTGGTCTTTTCTATATCATGGATGAAAGTATAGAAGCACAGAGAGGAAGAAAGTAGAATCTGTAGTTAATATGTTAGATTGGGACTTAGAGACCTGAATTCTATTCCTGTTGTGCCCTGCATAACCTTGGGCAAATCCATTTCTCTGTGCTTTTGTGCAACACAAGGGACACTCATATTTTCTTTCCTTTCATGCTTTGTTTCTTTCAACTCTGGGGCCTAGATTCATGAGGGTAAATCAAGGTAATTTATCTTGATGGACTAGAAAGTAAGAACTGAATCACCTATATGAATCAATGTGAGGTCTTTGGGGCAGGGATGGCCCACTGCTTTGTGAAAATACAGCACTTAACATTCAGAACCAAATATCATTTATAAACTCTAAAACTTTGGAGGGGAGGGAAGGAAAAACAAAACAAAACAAAGGAAATGAAAAACCCCAAAACACAAGAAATAATAATATAAAAAAAAAAAAACATAATCAAAAAACAGCCCAGCATGCTGCTGGCAGCATGGAGTTCTTACACTGCATAGACTGTGATTAACTAATTGATGATCTTCATTGATGCAGCAGCTGCCAATACACTTTGTACTGTCCTCAGCCATTAATATCTCAGCAGAAACAGAGCTCAGATTGTCCAGCTCCAAAATGATAAGCTTCTGTTGCTGGAGACAAAGGAAGGTGAGTCACTAATAATTACTGTTTAGTATCCTGTCTTTCTCTTAGCATGCTAAGGACTATTTCTCTTCCAGGAATCAGAGACAAAGAATTCAGGCATGACCCTCATCTCTCTACTTACACAGTGAAATGTAAGTGTGAGTAAGCCTTACCTGTGTTTGTTTCAAAGGCAGCAGCCACCATTTCCCATGTGCATAAGTCCCCTAGAGCAGTTTAGCACAGTGTCGTCTGTTTCTCTGTCTGGCCTGACTGTTTAGGAGTTGAGCAGGTATCACTATATGTGCATCACTATATATGCATTTCTTGTAACCAAGTTGTCTTCTTTGCATATCTAAGTGTTTGTCCTAGTTTAGAGCAGGACAGATAGCTCTATCGCTCCAAAAGGGGCAAAAGTATAACACTCACAAATGGATTGGATAGTAATGGAAAGTTTAAAAGGAAAAGCAATTGATACACTGCAAAAAAAGCAAAGTATAGTAGTGAGCATGCAAAGCATAACAAAGTTCCTTTAAACCAGACCAAAAAACCCCAACACTTTCCTTCTTTTCACCTGGGGTTCGCCTAAAGCCCCAGAGCTCTTCCCCCTCTTCCCCCTCCTCCTCCTCCCCCCCCCCCCCCCCCCCCCCCAACTAGGCTGGTTTCATGCTGTCAAGGCTTTAACTGCCCCAACCCCTTTTACCCTGGCATTAGACCAAAACAGGCCAAGACTGGGCAGGGGGAAAAAGGGCTACTCAGGCCAAGCTGGCCTCTGATATACTCCCCTATTGTTACCAGATAAGAGAGTCTATCTCTTCCACAGGAGCAGCTAGGAAGAAAAACAGTAACTTAGCAGTCAGATTTATAAGGGGGCAGGATTTATGGGTAGGAATACAATTTCCTGTGTCCACCCACTGGGCTGGGCACTCTAGACACTAGAGGTCTCAACTCTGTGGCTTGTTTTTTGGAGGCACCCATACTAAACAGCCACTGTGCTGAACAACAGTATTGACATTAATGTTATAACTGTATGTGATCAACATAGCAATTTCACATTAGAATCTCATATGTAAAATCATGACTCTTTTGAGAGGAAAACCACATAGAACAATAGCAACCCCTTACAAGGTGTTACGGAAGGGAAAGAGGCCACAGTGAAATAAACAACTAAACAAAAAAGCACACACACACCCCAAAAAAAACCCTAATATGTT
Source organism: Picus viridis (assembly GCA_033816785.1). Taxonomy (NCBI): domain Eukaryota; kingdom Metazoa; phylum Chordata; class Aves; order Piciformes; family Picidae; genus Picus; species Picus viridis. The sequence continues at coordinate 94,756,390 of CM066606.1, read as the reverse complement.
AAAATAAAACAAGAAAAGCAACAAAACCCACCACAAAACCAAAAAATCCAAACCAATCAAACACAAAAACAACATACAAATAAACAAAATGTTTTGTCATATATGCATGTGTGAGTGTACATACACATGCCTGCATGCATGTAATAGCTGTATATATCTATGTGGATGTGTACATTTATAAAGAAAACTTTTATATAGCTAATAAGCTATTTTCCATCCAAAAATATTATTTTTTAAAAATTCCTGTTCCACCTTTCAATCAGATTGTTCAAAATCTAATAATTTATATACGGGTATGTAGCTGTGGTGAATTTTTATGTCAGAGAGACTTCAGTAATTAGCAATTAATTGCAGAAAGAAAGTTATCTAGATGTGGTTGCCATATGACAATTACCATGGAAAATGAAAAAGGATTTTCTGGATGATGAAGGATCAGTCAAGGATGACCAAGAACTCCGTTCAACCTAGTAGCATGATTGCCAATAACAAGCACACTCATAAATAGCACTCCTCTAGGGTTTAAGGAAATAGCCTAGCCATACAGACTATTTGCAAAAGGATGAAATCTTCTTTTGCTTTAGGAGTAATTATTAACATCTCATCAAAAGAATTCATGGTCTACATAAATGACTGCAGAGATATTCTAAATAAATTGACCTCAAGTTCTTTGTTAGACAACACCAGGAAACAGCCAGGAATAAATAGGTGTAAATGGTGGCTTCTCTGACAAAAAAACAAACTCCTACAAGATGGAAAAGTATAGCCAAAATCTGCTGTGGTCTTATGAAATTTATTGAATATTCATCCCATGATTATCAAACAATCACTGTTCAAGCAGCAGTTTGTTCAGTTTTCAGGCAGTCACTTTCTGATAATGATAGAAGATATGGCTGCTTAGGGGGACGTCCCTTGGGAAGATTTTCTCAAGCTCCCTAGAACAAGACGCTTAGGCAGCTGCTAGAACAAGATGCTTAGGTAGTTGCAAGATTGCTGAAACAGTGTGTTCACTTTCTGTTTTTAACAGTAACAGCAGTAGGAGAAGCTACAAACAATCCTAATCTGCTCTTTTTCGGGCCCACATGAAATTTCGGGCCCACATGAAATTCCCGTTCAGCGGGGATCTTGCTCGGGAGCACACCGCGACCGGCACCCTCGGGAACACTAGCTGCTTCCCTTTCAACCTACGGGGATCGGCAGGGCACCCCGGGCTCTCGGCACTCGGCTAGATTCGGCACGACCGTTTCTCCACGTGCTTGCTGCTCGGGATCGCTCGGGCTCCCCGCGTCACTGCCGGCGGCTGGTTTAAAAGCCATCGGCGGCTCGCGCAGCCCCCTGTTCCAGCGGGGGTCTTGCCGCCTGCTCTCGCTCGGCACGCGCCGCCGCACTTGTTCTAAATTTTGTCCAGCAGGTCCCGCGGGCAGGGCACCATGGTGGTGACGCGCCGCAACCGCTCCATCAGAACATCAGTCTCGACTCAGACTGAGGGGGAATACAAGCAGGTAGGCAAGTGTCACAAGCAAGAGGTGGGTGTCCAGGCTTATGGCTGCAGAGAGTGCTGGAGCCTGGCAGTTGAGATGCAGGGTAGTGGGGACAACTCCTGCATCAGATGCGAGCAGATTGACTATCTGCTTAACCTGGTGGCCAGATTGAAGGATGAGGTGACTAGACTTAGAGATGTCAGGGATTGTAGAAGGGAGACCAACTTGAGTAACCAGGCTCTGCAGGCTCCCCCAGCAGAGGCTGATTATCCAAAAAGCAGAGGGGAATGGACGAAAATTCCTCTCAAAAGACACAAATTAAAACCTCCCTGTCTCCCTTCATCTCCCCCACTGCCCTTGGACAACAGGTATGGGGCACTGGAGGTCGAGGGGGAGGTGATTCTGATGCTGGAGGACACACCATCTGGGGTTTTCCATGAGGCAAAACAACCCAGGGTGAGTCAGCCTGGCGTGGGTCAGCCCGGGGTGAGTCAGCCTGGTGTGGGTCGGCCCGGGGTGAGTCAGCCTAGGGTGGGTCGGCCCGGGGTGAGTCAGCCTGGGGTGGGTCGGCCCGGGGTGAGTCAGCCTGGGGTGGGACGGCCCGGGGTGAGTCAGCCTAGGGTGGATCGGCCCGGGGTGAGTCAGCCTGGGGTGGGTCGGCCCGGGGTGAGTCAGCCCAGGGTGGGTCGGCCCGGGGTGAGTCAGCCTGGGGTGGGTCGGCCCGGGGTGAGTCAGCCTGAGGTGGGTCAGCCTAGGGTGGGTTGGCCCGGGGTGAGTCAGCCTGAGGTGAGTCAGCCTAGGGTGGGTCGGCCTAGGGAGAGTCAGCCTGGGATGGGTTGGCCTGGGGTGGGTCAGCCTGGGGTCAGGCAGCCTGGGGTGAGTCATCCCAGGGTGGGTAAGCCTGGGGTGAGTCAGCCTGGGGTGAGTCAGCCTGGGGTTAAACAGCCTTCCCCTGGCATCAAGACTTGCTCCCTTAAAAAAAAGAGGAAGGTGATTGTTATTGGTGATTCCCTACTGAGGGGAACAGAGGGCCCCATATGTCGGCCAGACCCTGCTCACAGGGAACTTTGTTGTCTCCCAGGAGCTCAAGTTGCTGATGTTACCAGAAGGCTGCCTAGTCTGGTGCAGCCCTCTGACTACTATCCATTAATAATTATGCAGTTAGGGAATGACGATGTTGCAACTAGAACTCCCAGGGCTATCAAGAATGACCTCAAGGTCCTGGGGGATCTAGTGGAGGACTCAGGTGCACAAATAATTTTTTTGTCTATACCCTTAGTTGCAGGAGGGAATATGAGAAGGAACAGGTCAGCAGCGGTAGTCAACAAGTGGCTTAGAGGTTGGTGCAGTCAGAAGAATTTTGGGTTTTTTGATCTTGAAAAACTTTCTACTGCACCAGGTCAGCTGGCAACAGATGGAGTACATCTGTCCCAGAGGAGGGGAAAGGTCACAGTACATGAGAATGGCCTGTCCCCCAAAGGTAAAAAGATTCTGGGAAGGGAATTAGTAAGTCTCATTGACAGGGCTTTAAACTAGCTTCGAAGGGGGAAGGGGCTGAAACCAGTCCCCCCAGACAGGAGTCTGAGGGTGGTAAGCTGGAGTCAGGGGCAAAACCAGCAGCCCGGCTGAAGTGCATGTACACTAATGCACGAAGTATGGGCAACAAACATGAGGAGCTGGAAGCCTTGTTGCAGCAGGAAAGATATGATGTAGTTGCCATCACGGAGACATGGTGGGATGACTCGCATGACTGGAGCGCTGCAATTGACGGCTACAGGCTATTCAGGAGAGACAGGCAGGGAAGAAGGGGTGGAGGGGTGGCCCTGTACATCAGGGAGGCTCTTGATGCCATTGAGCTAGAGATCAGGGATGATCGGGTTGAGTGCGTGTGGGTAAGAATTAGAGGGAAGACCAGCAGGGCAGACATGCTGCTTGGAGTCTGTTATAGACCACCCAACCAGGAGGATGATTTTGATGAAGCATTCTATATGCAGCTTAAGGCTGTCTCAAGATCGCCTAACCTTGTTCTCGTGGGAGACTTCAACCTGCCTGATATCTGCTGGGATCACAACATAGCAGAGAGGAGGCAGTCTAGGAGGTTCTTAGAGTGCATGGAGGACAGCTTCTTATCCTAGGTGCTGCGTGAGCCTACCAGGGGTAAGGCTATGCTTGACCTCCTCTTCACCAACAGGGAAGGGCTGGTGGGTGATGTGGTGGTCGGAGGGTGTTTAGGCACCAGTGACCACGGGATAATTGAGTTTTCAGTATTCAGCCAAGCCAAGAGGGGGAACAAGAAGACCTCCACTCTGGACTTCCGGAGGGCGGACTTCAGGCTACTCAAGGAACTAACTCAGAAGGTTCCTTGGGAAACAGCCCTTAAAAACAAAGGGGTTCAGGAGAGCTGGACCTACTTCAAGAAAGAACTCTTGAAGGCGCAGGAACAGGCTGTGCCAGTGTGCCGGAAGATGAGCCGCCGGGGCAGACGGCCAGCCTGGTTGGGTAATGAACTTCTAAAGGAACTAAGGGAAAAAAAGAGGGTGTATTATCTTTGGAAAAAAGGGGAGGCAACCCATGGAATGTTTAGGGATGTTGCTAGGTCTTGTAGGAAGAAAATTAGGGAGGCAAAAGCACATTTGGAGCTCAGACTGGCCTCTGCTGTGAAGGACAACAAAAAGTCCTTCTATAAATATATTAATAGCAAGAGGAAGGGCAAGGAGAAGCTCCACTCCTTGGTGGGCATGGAGGGGAATATTGTAACAAAGGATGAGGAAAAGGCAGAGGTGCTTAACACCTTCTTTACCTCAATTTTTACTAGCAGGACAGAACAGCTTGCAGACAGCTGGCCTGCAGAGCTGGCAGAAGGAGCCAGGGAGCAGCATAGTTTTCCCCTGTTCCAGGATGGGTGAGTTAGAGATCTTCTCAGCCGCTTGGACCCCCACAAGTCCATGGGACCGGATGGGATCCATCCTAGGGTGCTGAGGGAGCTGGCGGATGAGCTGTCCAGGCCGCTCTCCATCATTTTTCAGCAGTCCTGGCTCACTGGAGAGGTCCCAGAAGACTGGAAGCTGGCCAACGTGGTGCCCATCCATAAGAAGGGCCAGTTGGAAGATCCGGGGAATTATAGGCCTGTCAGCCTGACCTCAGTGCCAGGCAAGATTATGGAGCGGGTCATCTCGAGTGCGATCACACAGCACTTACAGGATGGCCAGGGGCTCAGGCCTAGCCAGCATGGATTTAGGAGGGGCAGGTCCTGCCTGACCAACCTGATCTCCTTCTATGATCAGGTGACCCGCCTGGTGGACGTGGGGAGGCCTGTGGATGTGGTCTACCTGGACCTCAGCAAGGCCTTTGACACAGTCCCCCACAGCAAACTCCTGGCCAAGCTGGCAGCCCATGGCTTGGACAGGATCACACTGCGTTGGGTTAGGAACTGGCTGGAGGGCCGAGCCCAGAGAGTGGTGGTGAATGGTGCCACATCCAGCTGGCGGCCTGTCACTAGTGGTGTGCCCCAAGGATCAGTGCTGGGCCCCATGCTTTTCAACATCTTTATTGATGATCTGGATGAGGGCATTGAGTCCATCATCAGTAAATTTGCAGATGACACCAAGCTGGGGGCAGGAGTTGATCTGCTGGAGGGCAGAGAGGCTTTGCAGAGAGACCTCGACAGGCTGGACAGATGGGCAGAGTCCAATGGCATGAGATTTAACACATCCAAGTGCCGGGTTCTGCACATTGGTCATAACAACCCCAGGCAGCGCTACAGGCTGGGGTCAGAGTGGCTGGAGAGCGGCCAGGCAGAGAGGGACCTGGGGGTGCTGGTTGATGGGAAGCTGAACATGAGCCAGCAGTGTGCCCAGGCAGCCAAGAGGGCCAACCGCATCCTGGCCTGCATTAGGAATAGTATGGCCAGCAGGAGCAGGGAGGTCATTGTGCCCCTGTACTCTGCTTTGGTTAGGCCGCACCTTGACTCCTGTGTCCAGTTCTGGGCCCCTCAGTTTAAGAAGGACATCGAGACACTTGAACGTGTCCAGAGAAGGGCAACAAGGCTGGTGAGAGGCCTTGAGCACAAGCCCTATGAGGAGAGGCTGAGGGAGCTGGGGCTGTTTAGCCTGGAGAAGAGGAGGCTCAGGGGCGACCTCATTGCTCTCTACAACTACCTGAAGGGTGGTTGTAGCCAGGAAGGGGTTGGCCTCTTCTCCCTAGCAACCAGCACCAGAACAAGGGGACACAGTCTCAAGCTGCACCAGGGGAAGTTTAGGCTCGAGGTGAGGAGAAAGTTCTTCACCGAGAGAGTGATTCGTCATTGGAATGGGCTGCCCGGGGAGGTGGTTGAGTCTCCGTCCCTGGAGGCGTTCAGGAGGGGACTGGATGTGGCACTTGGTGCCATGGTCTAGTTGTGAGGTTATGGTTACAGGTTGGACTCGATGATCTTCGAGGTCTCTTCCAACCTTGGTAATTCTAAAAAAAAAAAAAAGACTTAATAGCTTGTCTGAGTATTTAGATGCCTGCTAACGATTCATCAGGTTTTGGATTTCCATTTCTGAAAAAGTACTTGTTTGGCTTGAATCACATCTTCAACACTGTCATTCACATTTTCCTTCCCTCCTTCCATTCATGCTAAAGGGCATGCAGGCCTTCTATGGCTTTGTTATGGATTCAGCACATTTACATTATAAGGAGACAAAGGTGATTTCAAAGGCTCAGACAGATGGCAGGCATGAGATTCCTGCTATGGATCTACACAAATTGTGTGCCTTCAAAAATCTTGCTTTTTATTTTCTGTCTTCCAGAGTTAGCATCATCCTGCTTTCCATTTTCTTTTGCTTTTCTCCTTATTTTCCATTAAGTAGTTTAAACTTACAATGTCATTTGTAGTAGAGTTTTCTTTATTTCTTCTTTAAACTACCCTGGGATGATATATTGTAGAGGGTATTATCATAGAATTATACAATCATAGAAACAACGAGGTTAAAAGAGACCTCAAAGATCATCAAGTCAAACCTGTCACCCAAGACCTCATGACTACTAAACCATGGCACCAAGTGCCATGTCCAATCCCCTCTTGAACACCAAGAGGGATGGTGACTCCACCACCTTCCCAGGCAGCCCATTCTCTCTGTGAAGAACTTTCTCCTCACTTCAAGCCTAAACTTTCTTTGGTGCAGCTTGAGACTGTGTCCTCTTGTTCTGATGCCGGTTGCATGGGAGGAGAGACGACCCCCCTCCTAGCTACAACCTCCCTTCAAGTAGTTGTAGACAGCAAGAAGGTCTCCTCTGAACCTCCTCTTCTCCAGGCTAAACAATCCCAGCTTCCTCAGCCTCTCCTTACAGGGCTTGTGCTTGAGGCCTCTAGTGATTCATCTATAGTTCCTTCTTCAGCCTCCTTGTTGCTAGGACTTAAAGATGTTTTGCACAGGTACTGTAAAAAGCAAGTTCTCTGCCTTCAACGATACAGATTTTAAAATCATAAATCCTCCTGCTTCTGAACAAACAAAGGAGCAGTTACACAAAGAGAGTAGGCTGAAGGAGAAAAGATAAAGAAGAGGCAAAAAAATGCTACTTTTAAAGTTCTTTATTTATTTAATATATTTGGCTTAGATATCATAAGTATCCTTTAATGTAATGTTATATTTTCTCTTGTTCCAAAGGAAAAAAAAAAAAAATAGCTCTCAAATCAAAATTTGTCACAGTCAAAATATAAAATGTAACTGATCAGCATAAAAGATTGAGCAGCAATAGTTAATAATGTATACAACAAAATATTGCACTGATATATTGACAAATACAGGAATAAAGTATTCATGTGATTATGCTTCATCAGTGAAACAGCCATTCCTCCTTCTCTTTGAAACAGTTTGAATAAAGCTTTTCCTCCCTTAATCAACAATTTCACCGTAACCCTTTAAAAAAAAACAAACCAACCAAACTGATTTTAAAATAAAGTTAATATAAGAATGCCCAAACTTATTTTAGTATGACACCTTTAAAATGTACAAGTAATTTGTTCTTGGTTTACACCAGGGCAAGTGAAATGAGAAATCAATCCTTAGCAGTTTAATTAAGAAGATACTGTAACTGTAGTCTTCTATATTATTTTCACCACTCCTGGGAAAAATACAAGTGTTACTGTCACCATTTTCAGATGTTAAGTGAAGCATGTGGAGATGATAAGACCAATCCACAAATGATACCTAGTCTCGATGTGCCAATGCCTAGCTCTTTGCTGCATTGTCTGAAGGTGAGCAGACCCCTGAGATGGACATAGGCTCTCGAGAACACATACAGGTAACAGTGATGCATCTAGGTCTAGTTGTGAGGTTGTGGTTACAGGTTGGACTCGATGATCTTCAAGGTCTCTTCCAACATTGGTAATTCTATTCTATTCTATTCTATCTAAACCTTCAATTCATTACAGACAATATTTAGAGATGTCTTCAAAGTCATCCGAGTCAGAATCTGACTCTGGCATGTTAGAGCCCACTCTGAGCAACAAATTGCATCCTGTAATTATACAAGCCAGGTCAGTTCTTTCTCATATCAACAATCAACAAAATATTCATAAGGTTAAACCACTCTCATAGTCTGTCTACTCATGATTCAAGCCTCTTTCTTCTCTGAACATCTGGGAAACTATGCATATGAGAAATTCTGATTAAGGGATAGAACAGAATGGGTAAAACAGATAACTGAGTGAGAATCTGTCCTTTCAAGCATTTTAATTATTATTTTCATATGAGTTCTATATCACCAGATCTTATCAACAGCTATTTTATATATCCTTGCTGTCTTCTGAACTGATGTGTTCAAAGAGCATAAGCTCCCTTATGAGTAGTATTTCTTCAGTCATATTTCCTGTTTAGGACTGAGAAGTTCATAATATCTTGCTTCAGAAAGCTGAACCAGGTGGAACTTGGTGGCACAATTACAGGTATATGAGTGTATATAACATACATTCATGTAACTGCTAAATTCAGAAGGTCAATTTTCAGCCTATACGTAATCCATGTCTAGATAAGATTGCATTGCCCCATTCTTTACCAAAATGATGCTTCAGACATCTCTTTTGAATAGATATATAAAATTTTAGATTTATGTTTCTAAACACCAGTAACTGCTCAAACAATATAAAAGTTGCGCATAGTAAAAATGTGAGGTCTGTGAGATAGGCTCGGTTAACATTGCTAATGGCGTACAGATGTGTTTGGAATTAATCCCTTGCATCTGTTTGTCATCTTTTTCAGATTTAATGACTTCATGCTTTTCTGGGTAAACAAAGAGGCTCTCTTACTTGAATGTGATACATAGAGCAGTGTGCATACCTGTAAATTGAAAAGATGTGTAAAATGAAGACTGTATTTTCTGTGACATTGTTATGACCCTTTTTTGGGGGCCAAATTCTAGTTCAATGTAAGTCATAACAGTGTGATGGACAGAGTTGAAATTATTAAGTATGCTGCTGTACAGCCCAGGGAAGAAAAAGGAATTTAGGTAGTTAAATGTAGATATCAACAGCAGAGAAATCTGTCTTAGCTACTCACTCATCTTCCATCGTACTCAGAGACGAACAATACACACTTTCTGATCACTTTAATACCTAATTTGGTATTAGATCAGTTGTGTCCTAGAAATGCCCATTGACTATGAAATGATTCTAAAGTGATATCTACACTACAGTATCTAGAATTAATTACGTGAATTCCTCTATAGTTTTAAACATGGTGAAAAGCAAAAGTGAATAGTGGAAGTCTTTCTCTATTCCTTATGTTAAAGTCACTACAGCCCTACTGCTCCATAAGCAAGGAAGCTTTCTCTGGTAGTTATAACAGAGAACTCCTGTCATATGTTAAGAGGACTGTTTCTATGGAGAGGAGAAAAAAAAAAAAAAAAAAAGAGAAAAAAATGCAAGAAAGAAATTAGACTAAATTGGTAGAGATTGGTATTGATTCTGTTCTACTATTTTTCTACTTGATACTGGCTGTTGGAAAATTACTTGCAATACCAGACTTTAGGCTAAATCATCCAAAGTGGAAGCATCTCAGATGTCTTCTACATTGCTTGCTTGTGATTTGTTTTGTTTCTGCATTTCACTGGAATCCTCAGGGTGAAGGAGGCAGGTTCATAAAACATGACATTTTCTAGCTTTGCCTCCTACAGAAACCAGCTGTCAATGAATACCAGCAGCCATCAAGCTGAATGTCTTTAGCAGTTCCTGCTGTTATGTGGGCAGCTCCCATGCATGCCACATATGAAGATACGTTTCTGTGTTGTTGCTTTAATAGGTTCAGCATGAAGACCTAGATCAGTGCTTCTGCAATGGTATAGCAATGAGTCTGAAATTCTGCTATTCATTGACAGATTAACTGAAAACCTCATAGGATATTCACAGAGCTTCCATTTTAGTTTTCCAGCCTGTATTCCCATTCTCCTGTCAGACTGAAAACAGCTAGCATACAAAATAAAACTGAGAGACTATCTATACATAATAGAAAATGCATGTCAGTGAAGAAAATGTGTATCCATTTGTGAAGGTAAAACTAGAAGATTCTGACAATTCAGAATTTCCCATCCTTATTCAAAAAAGTCTCAAATATTGGCACCAAAAATAATTATTTCTTCAGAATTATTTAATTTCAGTGATTCAAGAAATTAACTGCCTGTGCTTTGTTACTGTCTATTTTTTTGAGCTTTTTTTATGGTGTTTTGTTGGTGTTTTTGGGGTTTTTTTTGTGGGTTTGTTTGTTTGTTTGTTTTATGTTTGGTACTTTTTTTTGTTTGTGGTGTTTAGATTTTGCTTTTATTGTGGTTTGGGTTTTGCGTGTTTGTTTGGCTGGACACTTTTTGTTTCTTTGATTTTTTTTTTTGTTTCTTTGCTTTGGTTGATTGGGGTTTTTTTTGCTTTCTCTTTGTTTTGGTTTTTATTTGTGCATTTTTCTTTTGTTTGGTTTACTTTTAGTTTGTATTTTGTTTTCTTTTTTTTGCTGTTGTTTGTTTATGTTGCCAAAACATTTCTGCTTCACATTAAAAGGGGCTGTCTCTCAGGATAAGTTTACAAATGATGGGGAATGTATTGGCGCATGTCTTTGCAGAAATATTTTTTATGTATTCCAACCATGATAAAAAATTATTGGCTGTGTTTGTTCCAGTCTATCAGGTAAATATGTATATGTGCATTTTCTTTAAAACATTTAATTATTTACTCAGGAGACTAGAACAGCTGTTCTGCAGGTAAATGAATTTTCACGCAGCTTTTTAAAATGTGTATTATGATAGATCTATTTCTACTTAAGTACTTTTTTTTTAATATAATGTAAATTCTTCTAAAAGGTAAAAATCTATTACCTTCAAAGCCATTCTCTTCTATCATGTAAACATATATTTCAGAGTCATGCTTTGCATAACAAAATCGAATGAGCAAGGATCTTTGAAAATTCATTTTTGCTTGATTTTTGTGGGCCAGATTCTGATGTATTCATTTGCAAGGGGAGCGACAACCTTAACTGTTTTTAGTAGAAGTTATTTTATATACTTGCACAGCAAAGCAGTTTCCTGCATATCAATGCACCATAAATGAGTATGTTAGCATGAATAACATGAGTAGATGTACAACTGAAACACTGGGATTGTAGAAAGAGATTGTAGAAGAGAGACCAACTTGAGTAACCAGGCTCTGCAGGCTCCCCCAGCAGAGGCTGATTATCCAAAAAGCAGAGGGGAATGGACGAAGTTTCCTCTCAAAAGACACAAATTAAAACCTCCCTGTCTCCCTTCATCTCCCCCACTGCCCTTGGACAACAGGTATGGGGCACTGGAGGTCGAGGGGGAGGTGATTCTGATGCTGGAGGACACACCATCTGGGGTTTTCCAAGAGGCAAAACAGCCCAGGGTGAGTCGGCCCGGGGTGAGTCGGCCCGGGGTGAGTCAGCCTAGGGTGAGTCAGCCTAGGGTGGGTCGGCCCGGGGTGAGTCAGCCTAGGGTGGGTCGGCCCGGGGTGAGCCAGCCTAGGGTGGGTCGGCCCGGGGTGAGCCAGCCTAGGGTGGGACCTGGGGGTGCTGGTTGATGGGAAGCTGAACATGAGCCTGCAGTGTGCCCAGGCAGCCAAGAGGGCCAACCGCATCCTGGCCTGCATTAGGAATAGTATGGCCAGCAGGAGCAGGGAGGTCATTGTGCCCCTGTACTCTGCTTTGGTTAGGCCGCACCTTGAGTACTGTGTCCAGTTCTGGGCCCCTCAGTTTAAGAAGGACATTGAGACACTTGAACGTGTCCAGAGAAGGGCAACAAGGCTGGTGAGAGGCCTTGAGCACAAGACCTATGAGGAGAGGCTGAGGGAGCTGGGGCTGTTTAGCCTGGAGAAGAGGAGGCTCAGGGGTGACCTCATTGCTCTCTACAACTACCTGAAGGGTGGTTGTAGCCAGGAAGGGGTTGGCCTCTTCTCCCTAGCAACCAGCACCAGAACAAGGGGACACAATCTCAAGCTGCACCAGGGGAAGTTTAGGCTCGAGGTGAGGAGAAAGTTCTTCACCGAGAGAGTGATTCGTCATTGGAATGGGCTGCCCAGGGAGGTGGTTGAGTCTCCATCCCTGGAGGCGTTCAGGAGGGGACTGGATGTGGCACTTGGTGCCATGGTCTAGTTGTGAGGTTATGGTTACAGGTTGGACTTGATGATCTTCAAGGTCACTTCCAACCTTGGTAATTCTATTCTATTCTATTCTATTCTATACTGGTCTCTGCCTATACATCTAGTCTATCTTCCAAGAAGAAAAGTCAGAAAGTGATTTATTGATTAGAATAAACCTTTACCACCTCTTCTAGAAGTGGGAATGCCTTTGAATCTGAGAGTCTCTTCCTTAGTTTTATGCTCACTGACCTTCCAGGAAAAATTTTACTTCTTTAGATCATCAATCAGGGTGCTGAGCTAAGTTTTTGAAGGTGATTTTTCCTTTCATCACTTTGTGAAAAGGCATTTTTATAAATTAGCTTTCTTAAGTTAGTTTTTTGTTCATTTTCTTTAAAAGTAACAAAAATCTATCACCTTGGCCACCAGGCTATTAGAACATTATTAGGAGTAATGGCATACTCGTGCTTGTGGCAGTCAAAAGTAAAGATCTGTAGCAAAAGACATCAACTTTATTGTGACAACCAATATCTTTCTTCTACAGGTGTCATGTGCTAAAACCCTTGTGGGTTTTTGTTTGGTTGGTTGGTTTTGTTTGTTTTTTATTTTTTTCTTCTCAGTTTTCTAAATGTCAAGAGTTAGGGCTGGGCAAAACCAATATTGAAAGCAATATCCTTACTCACAATTATGTCACTGTTACCACTGTTGCTATGGGCAGGCACTGGTGAAATCCTAGATGAAATCCTCAACACACGGAAATCAGATTCAGGAGCTGGATTCTGGAACCAGATCCAGAAAAGCACAGATCAGGTCTGAAGGCAGAACAGACTAAATCCTTCCCAGATGCTAGCCATTGAAGTATAGAGCTTCATTTTTGTGATCCTTTAGCACTATGCTGAGCATGACATACATCAAAGGGAATAGCTTGTTGGTCAGTTTAGGGTCACTTGTCTTGTCTGCTCCTCCATGCACCTATGACCTCTTATGTACTTCAGTCCTAATGTAGTACACAAGACTTAGCAGTGACCTTGGTCTGCACAGAAGCAAGTATAAGCAAGAGACTACGCATATCAATCCTTGGTAGTAATTGTAATGCCATTGAGAAACACACTGTGAAAGCATGCTGTTAAATTCAGAAAGTGCAGTTACTTAGAAAAGACTTGACTGAAATATAAGATCATTGAACAGAGTTAGCTCTATTGTAGCTCAAACCAGGACACTAATTAAAAACATTTGTTCAGCTTTCTTTTCCTACAGACCACACCCTTCTAGTGCCAGTAACTTTTGCTTTATAACTACTTTGCTAATTGTTGAACAAAGGGATTCCATATAGTAGTGCCCAAAAGAGATTTACCTTGGAAGCACTGGTCATGTCATGCTGATTTTGTACATTCATTAACAGATTAATTTGACCTATTAGAATTTGTTTGCATCATTAACCATTTTACAGTAATCTAAAATTTACAAGAAAGTGATGTGTGATGTAAAGATATGGATATTTATTCAGACAATTTGTAAGTAACTGCTAAAGAATGCATTTTGATAGTACAGGAAGAAGCACTTAAAGCTTTTTAATTTCAAAACAGGGTGGGAATAGTCTCAGAAAAAATTGTTTTCCACAATCTCTCCATGGATTCTTGTTTTTACTAAAGTAGAATTACTTTATAGATAGCTGATAAAGATATATCTCCAGAGATGTTAGTGATAGTACCTGACATTCATACTTTAATTAATGTAAACAGGTGTTTGCAAGCATGTTGTTGGCTATCAAAAGATAAACAAATTAAAGTTGCTAAACTCTATATATAACAATGTGTATTAAAAAAATACAAATCTCCCCCTAAATGCTGTTTCACATTTCTAATCTCACTCAGAAATTTCTGTCTGAAAGAAGAAAAATATGTGAGACATTTTTCCTTCTGTTTGAAGTACCTTACTAATCCATCTGAACAACTTTAATAATAACTCAGCATCATGTCTTTTGCCATTCTCCTCTCATTTTTTCTCTTTTTTCTCTTGGGGTACTATGAGAAGTTAAATGATCCAACAACTTTGTCTTTTGTCGTCTGGGAGTGCTGCAAATTCTATTTGGTAGAGTCAAGGCACTGGAAGGATAATATAAGTGAAACACCAAGACAAATTTGTACTCCCCAAATATATTATGTTCAAGCTGGGTTTCCCACACTATCAATCTTTTCTCAAATAACAGTTATTATCTGCAGTAGATGCAGTTTAAAACTTTCTATCTTTTCACCAATGTTCTCCTAAACTGTTTAATGTAAGATTTCTTTCTGCAGTTAGTACAGCATTTCAAACTGAAAGGAATTAATTTGGTTTTATATATCTAAGAGGAATGACAGCTCTGTCACTTGTCTGAAGAACAACATTCATTTGCTGATATTCATGCTTTAAAAATACCTAAAAAATTTGATCATATACTGTGGTTCAGCATGGTTTGCAACTATGTAAACATTTCCATTATTCTAGATCACAAAATTGGCCTTTATTATCCAAGCTCCTATCTTTGGCATTAGCTCATATCTGATGCTTCAAGAAGGGGGAAAAAAAAAAAGTGAAAAAAAAAAAAAGTAAGAAATCAGTAACTGTTTCTAAATTAGATCTTTGCCTCAACTCATCACATAAGAATGATTTATACATTGAAGCATCTTAGTCTATGTGTCACATTTGCCCAACTAGGGCAAGATTTAGTATCAAAATAAAGGCTATGTGTGCAACGTGTGTTGAGGAATTTGTAATCACACCACTTTACTGATCCATTTAATTTAACTTTGCATAGTTTCTGCATAAAGAATATCTAAAGGCTCTGTTAGACGAAATATACAAAACCTGGTCTCATGATTTAAGATACTGCCACCTCTAGCAGTCTTCCCTAGTAGACCTGTAGCATAGCAGACACATACATATGCTAGACTTCAGCTGCACTATGAGGAAGGCTAGCATCTGCATTGAAATCAGACGTAAGGCTTCCAAGACAGAATGCGTCAGGAAAGAATAGCCAGGAAAGAGTGTATGTTTATTTTACTGAGTCCTTGGTAGTATTGTGAGATGCAGATTAGGGGCCCTGTGAGGAGAAGCTGAGGGAGCTGTGGTTGCTTAGGCTGGAGAAAAGGATGCTCAGAGGAGACCTTATTGCTGTCTACAACTACCTGAAGGGGGGTTGTAGCCAGGTAGGGGTTGGTCTCTTTCCCAGACAACCAGCACCAGAACAAGAGGACACAGTCTCAAGCTGCACCAGAGGAGGTTTAGGCTGGATGTTAGGAAGCAGTTCTTCACAGAAAGAGTGATTGGCCTTTGGAATGGGCTGCTCAGGGAGGTGGTGGAGTCACCATCACTGGAAGTATTTAGGAAGAGACTGGATAGGGTGCTTGATGCCATGGTTTAGTTGGTAGTGTTGGATGATAGGTTGGACTCAATGATCTCAAAGCACTTTTGCAACCTGGTCTATTCTATTCTATTCTATTCTATTCTATTCTATTCTATTCTATTCTATTTCCTAGATAGACATAGAAATCATAACAATTCACTTCAA
The DNA here is from genome assembly GCA_033816785.1 of Picus viridis. Classification (NCBI taxonomy): domain Eukaryota; kingdom Metazoa; phylum Chordata; class Aves; order Piciformes; family Picidae; genus Picus; species Picus viridis. The sequence goes on along the minus strand of CM066606.1, from coordinate 94,740,750 downwards.
TATTATTTTTATGTTTGAATGATTAAATGTAAAGTAAACTATTTCCTTTGTAAGTTAAAAAAAACTAGAATTTGTGGACTGGAAAAAGTAAGAGAAGAATGGTCTTGATGGTTTGGGGTTATGTTTGTTTGTGTGTTTTTTTGTGTCACAAGCTGATGGTGTTTTCTTAATTATTATAGTTTTCTTCAGTATTAATTTTAAATATTAATGTTAAATTGTTGCTTACATTCCTATATTCCTTTCCTTTAGAAAGGTTATGATTTAAAAAATAAGTCTGTCAGGAAGGTTAAAACAAGGTCTTTTAATTTTGGGCAAGAATTCCTTTTGCAGAAACAGGGGTTTGGGATTTATGTGGGGTGTTTTTTGTTGTTGTTTTGTTGTTCATAGTTTGATGGTTTGGTTTGGTTTGATTTGGTTTGGTTTGGTCAAAATGAAGGAACTCAAGATTAAAAAGAAATGCAGGCCAAAAATAATTTTTAAGTCGAGGTACAGGAAGCCTAAATGATTCATATAGTTTCAATTCTTCCTGTGAATTTGTCCTTTGCTTTTGATTGTTCTTATTTTCATATAGCCTAGTTTCAGAGCAAAGGCCTTTTAAACACATCAATAGCTCAATAAATCTATTCTTTTAATAGGGACATACTTTTGTCCATTCTTTATTTTGGAACATTTCATTAAACATTGTCCTGCCTGACTATACACCAATGAATATGAAATGTTTACATTTAATTGATTGGCTCTACAAACACATTTGATTATCAGGAAGCACAAAAAAGTCTTCACAAGGTTTGTAAAGGTTTATGTTGACCTTTTTTTGTGAATATAAAGGCCTAATTCTATTGCCATTTTCCCTTCTACAGAGGGGACCTGGTAAAATACCTTGGAAGATAAGAACTCTCACAATGGAATACAGACGCAACAATTGCAAGGACACATGGTTTAAGGATATGTTTCTATTGTAGATGTAGGCTTTTCTTCATTCTGATGCCTTCTTTCAGATGCCTTTGCAAATCATACACAGAATTGTGAATACAGTCCAGAGACTCGCATCTAATAACACCAACCTCTTCTTAAACACACAATAACTTCAAGGCACTGCTTTCAGAAAGGATTTTGAGGCATATTACCTACAAGCATGTCCACTTCATAATATCATAGTATCACAGAATCAGACAGGGTTGGAAGGGACCACAAGGATCATCTACTTCCAACATCCCTGCCATGGGCAGGGACACCCTACACTAGATCAGGCTGGCCACAGCCTCATCCAGCCTGGGCTTAAACACCTCCAGAGACAGGGTCCCAAACACCTCCCTGGACAACCCATTCCAGGGCTTCACCACTCCCATGGTGAAGAACCGCCACCTCACGTCCAGCCTGAATCTCCCCATCTCCAGCTTCATTCCATTCCCCCTAGTCCTATCACTACCTGAGATCCTGAGAAATCCCTCCCCAGCCTTCTTGGAGGCCCCCTTCCGATACTGCAAGGCCACAATGAGATCACCTTGGAGCCTTCTCTTCTCCAGACTGAACAGCCCCAACTCCTTCAGTCTGTCCTCATAGGAGAGGTGCTCCAGCCCTCTGATCATCCTCGTGGCCCTTCTCTGGACACCTTCCGGCACATCCAAACCCCTCTTGTAATAGGGGCTCCAGAACTGGAGGCAGTACTCCAGGTGGGGTCTCACCAGAGCTGAGTAGAGGGGAGAAGCACCTCCCTTGACCTGCTGGTCACATTTCTCCTGATGCAGCTCAGGATCTGATTGGCTTTCCGGGCTGCAAGTGCACATTGAGAGCTCATGTTGAGCTTCTCATCCACCAGCACCCCCAAGTCTCTCTCCTCAGGGCTGCTCTCCAGCCAGTCCCTGCCCAGCCTGCATTTGTGCCTGGGATTGCCTCGACCCAGATGAAGGACCCTGCACTTGGTCTTGTTGAAGCTCATGATGTTGGCTTGTGCCCACCTCTCCAGCCTGTCCAGGTCCCTCTGGATGGCATCCCTTCCCTCCAGCGTGTCCACTGCACCACACAGCTTGGTGTCATCAGCAAACTTGCTGAGGGTGCACTCGATGCCACTGTCCGTGTCACCCACAAAGATGTTGAACAAGACAGGTCCCAGGACTGATCCCTGAGGGACTCCGCTTGTCCCTGGCCTCCACTGGGACATGGACCCGTTGACAGCCACTCTTTGGGTGCGGTCATCAAACCAGTTCCTTTTCCATCTACTGGTCCATCCATCAAACCCATGTGTCACCAGCTTGGAGAGCAGGAGGTGGTGTGGGACAGTGTCAAAGGCTTTGTTCAGGTCCAGGTAAACGACATCAGTTGCTTGCCCCTCATCTATTAATGTTGTGACCTGCTCATAGAAGGCCACCAGGTTTGTCAGGCAGTATTTGCCCTTGGCAAAGCCATGCTGACTGTCCCAAATCACTTCTTCACTATTCTTCTGAGTCATTAGTGCCTCCAGGAGGATCTGCTCCATGACCTTTCCAGGCACAGAGGTGAGACTGACTGGCCTGTAGTTCCCCTGTTCCTCCTTCTTGCCCTTTTTGAAAATGGGAGCAATGTTTCCCCTTTTCCAGTCTGTGGGGACTTCCCCACTCTGCCATGACTTTTGGAATATTATAGAGAGGGGTTTAGCAACTTCATCTGCCAGTTCTCTCATCACCTGTGGGTGTATCCTGTCGGGTCCCATGGACTGGAACACTTTCAGGTTCTTCAGGTGATCATGAACCTGAGCTTCACTTACGATGGGCAGTTCTTCCTCCCCGTCCCTGGCATCGTCTTCCATGACACCAGGAGTGTGGCTGGAGGCCCTTGCAGTGAAGACTGAGGTAAAGAAGTGATTGAGTACCTCAGCCTTTTCCACATCACTTGTGACCACTTCACCAGTTTCCTTTCTGAGGGGGCCCACACCTTCCCTAGTCTTCTTCTTGCCATTTTCATAGAAGCGCAGTGCACTCTGTTCCTTCATCCAGGTTGTCAATGAATATATTAAATAGCATGGTCCCAGTACTGACCGCTGAGGGACTCCACTAGACACTGGCCTGCAACTAGACCCCATCTCTCTGACCACAACTGTCGAGCTTCTTCAACCAGTTCACAATCCACCTTACTACCTGATATCCAGACCATACATCCTCACAAAGATTTGCATGAAATACTTCATCACTCAGTTATGTGTGCCCAAGCTAACAGGTTTCCTTCTGCCTCGGACATGCCATTCCTCTCAACCAGAAGTTATTTTGCAGGGTCCCTAGAAGGCTCCTTGAAGCTTCCTGATGTCAGTAAGCTCAAAAGCGTTCAGATGAAGACACTCAGCTGCATAAAAACAGCAGCTCCTAACAGAATAAAAAAGTTTGATAATCTGTCTTTACATATCTCTGTGTGGAAATGATTTTCCACTAGTACCGTACAAATGGTGCAAGTTACTGCTGTGATATGACCTACCACATATATAAAGGAAATATCCATTATGACATAACTTAGAATTGCAGAAAATGCTCCAAGCTATAAGAAATCTAAGAGGGGCAGCAAGAAAACCTCCACTCTGTACTTCCAAAGGGCAGACTTCAGGTTACTCAAGGAACTAACTCAGAAGGTTTTTTGGGAAACAGCTCTTAAAAACAAAGGGAGTCAGGAGAGCTGGACCTACTGCAAGGAAGAACTCTTGAAGGTGCAGGAACAGGCGGTGACAATGTGCCGGCAGATGAGCCGCCGGGGCAGACGGCCAGCCTGGATGGCCAATGAATTTCTAAAAGAACTGAGGGGAAATAAGAGGTTGTACCATCTTTGGAAGAAAGGTAAGGCAACCCACAGAATGTTTAAAGGTGTTGCTAGGTCTTGTAGGAAGAAAATTAGGGAGGCAAAAGTACATTTAGAGCTTAGACTGGCCTCTGAAGTGAAGGACAATAAAAAATCCTTCTATAAATATATTAATAGCAAGAGGAGGGGCAAGGACAACCTCCACTCTTTGGTGGATATGGAGGGAAATGTAGTAATAAAAGATGAGGGAAAGGCAGAGGTACTTAACACCTTCTTTGCCTCAATTTTTACTAGCAGGACAGAATGTCTTCCAGACAGGTGGCCTACAGAGCTGGCAGATGGAGCCAGTAAGCAACATAGCACCCCTGTTTTTCCAGAGGAGGAAATTAGAGAGCTCCTCAGCCGCTTGGATCCACACAAGTCCATGGGGCCAGATGGAATACATTCTAGGGTGCTGAGAGAGCTGGCAGATGAGCTGTCCAAGCCACTCTCCATCATTTTTCAGCAGTCCTGGCTCACTGGAGAGGTCCCAGAAGACTGGAAGCTGGCCAGCGTGGTGCTCATCCACAAGAAGGGCCAGTTGGACGAGCCAGGGAATTATAGGCCTGTCAGCCTGACCTCAGTGCCAGACAAGATTATGGAACGGGTCATCTTGCGTGCAATCCCACAGCACTTTCAGGATGGCCAGGGGATCAGTCCCAGCCACCATGGATTTAGGAAGGACAGGTGCTGCCTGACCAACTTGATCTCCTTCTAGGATCAGGTGACCCACCTGGTGGATGTGAGGAAGGCTGTGGATGTAGTCTAACTGGAGTTCAGCAGGGCCTTTGATACCATTCCCCACAGCAAACTCCTGGCCAAGCTGGCAGCCCATGGCTTGGACAGGATCACACTGCATTGGGTTAGGAACTGGCTGGAGGGCCGAGCCCAGAGAGTGGTGGTGAATGGTGCCACATCCAGCTGGCATCCAGGCACTAGTGGTGTGCCCCAAGGATCAGTGCTGGGCCCCATGCTCTTTAACATCTTTAATGATGATCTGGATGAGGGCATCAAGTCCATCATCAGTAAATTTGCGGACGACACCAAGCTGGAGGCAGGTGTTGATCTGCTGGAGGGTTGGAGAGCTCTGCAGAGGGACCTCGACAGGCTGGACAGATGGGCAGAATCCAACGGCATGAGATTTGACACATCCACGTGCTGGGTTCTGCACATTGGCCACAACAACCCCATGCAGTGCTACAGGCTGGGGTCAGAGTGGCTGAAGAGTGGCCAGATAGAGAGGGACCTGGGAGTTCTGGTTGATGGGAGTCTGAACATGAGCCTGCAGTGTGCCCAGGCAGCCAGGAGGGCCAATGGCATCCTGGCCTGCATCAGGAGTTGTGTGGGCAGCAGGAGCAGTGAGGTCATTCTGCCCCTGTACACTGCACTGGTTAGGCCACACCTTGAGTAGTGTGTCTAGTTCTGGGCCCCTCAGTTTAGGAAGGATGTTGACTTGCTGGAACGTGTCCAGAGAAGGGCAACAAAGTTGGTGAGGGGTTTGGAACACAAGCCCTATGAGGAGAGGCTGATGGAGCTGGGGTTGCTTGGCCTGGAGAAGAGGAGACTGAGGGGTGACCTTCTTGCTCTCTACGACTACCTGAAGGGAGGTTGTGGACAGGCAGAGGTTGGTCTCTTCTCCTATGCAACCACCACCAGAACAAGAGGACACAGTCTCAAGCTGTGCCAGGGCAGATTTAGGCTGGATGTTAGGAAGAAGTTCTACACGGAGAGAGTGATTGCCCATTGGATTGTGCTGCCTGTGGAGGTGGTGGAGTCACCGTCATTGGAGGTGTTCAGGAGGAGACTTAATACGGTGCTTGGTTGCATGGTTTAGGTGATTAGGTGGGTTGTATGATAGGTTGGATGCGATGATCTTGAAGGTCTCTTCCAACCTGGTCTATTCTATTCTATTCTATTCTATTCTATTCTATTCTATTCTATTCTATTCTATTCTATTCTATTCTATTCTACTCTAAATTTGATCTAAGCACTTTGATAGAGGAACAAATGAACAGGGGAAGAGATTAATATATAAAGTACCTAATATTTTCCTCCATAATTAAAAGGATAATTGGGTCAGCAAACATAACAGAGAGCTGGTTACCTGTATCATGATGATATCTGTCACGTCTTGTAACTATATCTAAAGGCAAATTCACAGTGGCTATCATTTGCCTTCTGCAGCCCATTTTGGATAATAACTATGACCACAGGGTGGCTCTACCCATGGACACTGTATTTAAAACTGCCTTTTCCTGTGCTGTTTATGACCAAAACAATTACTTATTTGGGGGTCTGAGAATGGAGAATGCACCAAAGTGCAGTAGGTTTGTATGCTTAACAACATTGTGAGTTAGTGTGAAGTTTATTGGAAAGACCTCCTTGGCTCTTTTTCGCTTGGTCATACTAACACCATGCAACTAATGGGAATATCCAGTCAAAATATTGCATGTGTTTTGTATTTTTATTCTTGGTTTTGTCAGGGGTTTTGTTTATTTGTTTTGTTATTTTTGTTTGTGTTTGTTCTTTCTTTTTTTCCAAAGGAAATCATGTCTAAAGTCTCAACCTCTTAAGAAACATTCAAGTATAGCCCTGTGGAAATTGTAAAACACCACTGTTTTTTTTGAAGGCTTGTAGGAATCCTGCCTACCAATCCTGGATGCAAATCACCTTGTGATTAGATCATGAATCGAGATGTGCCCCAACAAAGGATAACCGGACTGCAGCTGGCCTACAATAATGGCCCAAAGACTCAGCCATCACACCTTTAGGACAAGATCATTTCCAGCTATCAGATAACCCAGGGAGGGAGGATGGTGAGACAATGGATGCACCACCTGTGTAGTGAGTGTGTGGGTAGGCAGATGGAGAAGGAGGAGGCGGAGGCCTCTTCCCCCTTTTCATCCAGACCCTGCCCAAACTCACCTGAGTACACAGAAAGATTTCCTGGGGAACGATATCTGGATATTTACCTAAAGACGATTTCCCGGACCGATTTCCCGGTGAACAATACCGGGACACTTAACTAAGGATGATCTCCCAGAACGATGTCCTGGGGAACAACACCTGGACATCTAGCCTAAGGACTAAAAAACTGTATAAAAAGATCTGAGCGACACTGTCAAGTCAGAAGAAAGCAGACAGCACCACACGTGGGAAACATCACGGAGCAACACCATGGACCAACCCCACGGACCTTGGACTCTGAAAACCCTCTCTCCACCTCTGACCTTTGGTAATATAATCCCTTTCCTATTTTCTCCTTCTTCTCCCTATTCCTTCTCTTTCTCCCTCTCTATTTTTCTCTCTCTCTCCCTCTGTTTCTAATCCATCCACTGTATTTGTGTAATAAATAGTCTAGCTGTTGATATTTTGGCCTCGTTTGTGCCTCTAATTTCACAACACGGGAATTTTCATTAAAAACCTGAATCTCTTTCCCTCTCCGGATCGAGACAAGGCTTCTATAAGTAAAAATTATAGTCTTCTCTAAAACCTGGGAATGAAATAGGGAAATCAGCACTGGAATCATTTCCTGTTAGACTGATGCAAACTAATCAACAAAATCAGATTCTGCACTTTGAAGCTGCAGAAGCACTTATTCTTTTCTAATTAGGACAAAAGGTAAGCCAATAGACAATTCCTCTATCCCCAGTTTGGAACATCAATTTGTCTAATCTGCCTTCTGCATTGCAGATCTTTCTAGTCAGGCTGACTCTCTATTTCCTTCAGTTTTTAGACTCCTTGTACTACAAAAAGCTTGACAATTAAAAAGGGAGCTGCTTTGTTCTGTATCACAGTAGAACTTCAGCAGGTCAAAGGAGTCCTGGCATCCTACATATTATCATTGTTCAGTTTCTCTCAGTCAGTCTGTTCTCCTAGATTTATTTTTACATCAGATCATCATCAAGTGGTCTCCACTGCACAAAAAACTGTTCTCAAAAGTGGGTATTATGATTCAGCATACAGTGATGAAAACAATTAGAAGGGTATAAAATAAGAAACACATCTGAACAAATAAAGTCTATAGAAAGGTAAATTAGGCAAAGACAGCTGCTAAAAAAATACCAACCAAAAACATTGATCTAGGCTTTAGAAGTAATAAAAGCATATAAAAAATAATAGATTTGTCTCACATATATAGAAAAGGAAGGGGCATAATTTACTGGAAAATTTTAAGTCTAATACAATCTGATGCTTCTGAAGGAGTAAAACAAGATGGGGACTGATACGGTTTTGCATGACTCAATCTGTATATAGGTGCAAGGGGGATTTTAAAGAGGTATTCTCAATGAGCAGAAATATTAGGCTATATTAGACTATATTTTCACATTTGGTGTGAAATTGACAGTATCTCCATTTCACACCTGAGGACACATTGAATATCTACTCAGTACTCAGAACACGGGGTCAGATGTTTTCTCCTCTTCTAAAAGAGGTTGAACAAGATGGAACTTGTTTGTTTGTTTGTTTTAATAAGGAGAAGATTCAAATTGTAAAATAAATGTTAAAACTGTGTATTGCATTTTTCTACCATATGCAGAAGTCTGGACTGCAATCTGGGAATAATGACCTGTCCCTACCAACACACAGCCCAGAAAACCCATTGCTTTTAAATTTTTACTCTTATCTAAAAAATATTTATCTTCTAATCTACTAATGCAGCATCAGCCACTTCATGGTCAGTCATACTTACATTTTACAAGGGTAGAATTTAATGCGTAATGTTCGTTGAGTTTAAGAACAGCAGGAAACCTAATGGACTGAAGTCAGCCTTGTGGTGGTTTGGCCCTGGCTAAGGTCCAAATGCCCACCAAAGCCACTCTGTCACTCCCTTCTTAGATGGACAGGGAAAAATATAACAAAAGCCAGTTATAAGATAGAAACAATGTAATAATAATGATAAGTGAAGCAATACGACATGAGGAAGCAAATGTAGAGAGTGATGCAGGCTAAGGTCAGAGTGGCTGGAGAGCAGCTAAAAAGAAATGGACCTGGGGTACTGACTGACAGCCATCTGAACATGAGCCAGCAGTGTACCCTGGTGGCCAAGAAGGCCAATGGCATTCTGGCCTGCATCAAGAATAGTGTGTCCAGCAGGAGCAGGGAAGTCATTCTGCCCCTGTACTCAGCACTGGTTAGGCCACACCTTGAGTACTGTGTCCAGTTCTGGCCCCCTCAGTTTAAGAACAGTGAGACTCTTGAACATATCCAGAGAAGGGCAACGAGGCTGGTGAGAGGTCTCAGCACAAGCCGTATGAGGAGAGGATGAGGGAGCTGGGGTTGTTTAGCCTGGAGAAGAGGAAGCTCAGGGGAGACCTCATTGCTGTCTACAACTGCTTGAAGCATGGTTGTAGCCAGGAGGGAGTTGGTCTCTTCTCCCAGTCAACCAGCACCAGAACAAGAGGACACAGTCTCAAGCTGCACCAAGGGAAGTTTAGGCTCAAGGTGAGGAGAAAGTTTTTCACTGAGAGAGTTGTTAGCCATTGGAATGTACTGCCCGGGAGGTGGTGGAATCACCATCTTTGGAGGTGTTCAAGAAGGGATTAGACGTGGCACTTAGTGCCATAGTTTAGTAGTCATGAGGTCTTGGGTGACAGGTTGGACTTTATGATCTTTGAGGTCTTTTCCAACCTTATTGATTCTATGATTCTATGATTCTATGTTTGTCTCTACTTCCCATTAGTGGTTTGTCTCAGAAAGCAGGGCTCTTTACACTTAGTGGTTCCTCTGAGGGACAGATGCCATGGGTGAATCCCCAGATTGCCTTCTCTCATTTTGTTCTTATATCTGCACTGACATCATATGACATGGAACACACTTTTGGCCAGTTTGGGTCAGCTGGCTCAGCTGCATCTCTTTAGCATACTCTTGGGGCAGGGAAATGTTGGAAAAGCACAGACTGAATGCTTGTCTCAGTAGTAACAAAATCACTGGTGTGCTGTCAACACCCAGCTACAGCACTGCAAAACACAACACTAGAAAGATGCTTTGAGAAGAATTAGCTCCAACTTGACCCAAACTCCAGCTCAGTACAAACCAAGGAAGACATGAGACTCTTCTTTTGTCACAAAGTCATCTTTTAACAGAATTTTTAGCAATTTCATTAAAATTTAGAAATATCTGGAAGCCCACAAACCCCACTCTTTAGGATGAGGCTTCTTTTCTATTTCATTACTAACAACAGTCACTGTAATGTTAGACCAAATGGAACAGTGAAAGAGTGCTCCTATTAAGCGCTAGAAGAAACTTACAGCAACATTTTTCCCACAGTTGAGTGCCAGTTTAAAAAATCCTGGAAATCTTGATCCACCAAGAATTTAAAAGAGTTTCCCTCAGAACTGACTGACAGTCTAACCAACACAATAGAATTGGTTATTATTTTGAATAATAGGTCTCAATTAAATATCATATTTAAAATAAATGCAATTTCACTGGAAAAATTCTCCCCTGCTCTATTCTGTTATACTTATCTCTGCATTTTCATTCTAAGCAGAAAAGCGCAGTGTATTCTGTTTTGCAGAAATTTTAAGCTAAAAGTAAGGGGTGTCTGCTTCTGTTGTTTTTATCTTTCCTTATTTTTTAGGTAAACTATCAAGTAGAATGTTCTCCCCTCCTGGTTTTAAACAGCTTAAACTGATTTTATTTCAAAGAAATGCAGATGCCTATGTCTTTTATAGGAGGAAAGTCATTAAATTTTGTAAATGTTAGAAAAAAAAACCAAAACCTGTGAATGATATTCTGGAAGGTGACAGCATCATAAAATATGCACAATCTGGTCAAGTTCCAATTTAAAATAATGTGTGAGCATAAACAACCTTTAAAAATAGCAATGTAGAATTTATGAATACAAAGTGGATTTGGAAGTTCTAGCCATGCCCAAACACATTTCCTCTTCTCATCAACCTGTTTCTAATTCTGCATACATTTTATATATGCTGACATTTTCATATACGAAGAAACTTTCTGCAGCTGATGCAGAGAAGTGTTGAGCTCTGAACAACATGAAAAAGGGATTCTGCAGTAGTGGAAGAACATTGTGGTTTCATTTCCATCTGGATCTGGCAAATGTTTCACTTTTGTTACCTGTTGCTGCCATATCTTCCAATTGCTTGGTAACCAGCTATATAAGATGGACCATTAGAGAGTGTATAATTATTAATTGTTAAATATCTAACAAAAGGAAGATAATGGAAGTATCTACAAAACCCAAGACTTTACATCAACTCATCTTCTTTGGATAGCTGCTCCCTTGGGAGCAGTTTTTGTATTAAATTATAGATAAGTCTTTAGGAATGGGTCAATTTGTCTTTCAGTCCTCTTAAGTGCCATGAAAGTTTCCAATCACTGTAACTCAAACCCTCAAATTAGTAAGTGTCACTATAATTAAGTTTAACTGAACTTTTAACAGCATTTCTGTTTTAAAATTTTTGTCCAACTGCTCTTAAGTTTCCTACATCATAAAGATTTCTAAGGCATCTGTAGTTTTGCCTGTCTGCGTGCATCAAGTCTTAATAATATTTCAATTATCATTCATTAACATGTTCCTGAGCTATTCAGAAAGTCTTTCCTATCCTAAGATGAGAGACACCCAGAAATGTTTAAAACTTTAGCTAGCCACAATTAAGCCATCACTTATATTTATTTGGCCTAATGTGCAGAAATAAAAGTTGTTCTGTGCAACACAGAAATATCAATCATCTATCCAGAGTGAGGAAGTATAAATAAGAAAAAATATAGTAACATACTTCCCAACAGCTAATGCACCCATCCAAGAGAGTGAAATTCCTCAGATTACACAAAAGAAACATTTGAATTTTTCAGGAAACAATCACTGGACAAAAACTGCTGAACACATGGCCTTCCTTGCCAAATGAGTGCACTGCCCACTGGACAGTCTTTAATATTTTGATTCTAATGAGCTACTTCAAAAAGTAGCAAAACTGTTCATCACATTAAATGATGATTCTGCTCTTCTTTCTTCTGAGAGATTAGGTTCAATGTCTTTTGCCTGTTTCTCTTCATGTAAGTTGACAACTGGACTACTACTTCTTTCCAGTTACTGAAAGAGAAGGTTCAGGCAATGACTTAAGGCAGATGTAAAGTCTGTCAGTACCTACTGAAGGGAAGGGTCGGGTCTTACTCATAGTGTAAAGAGAGGGGTGATCCCTCTCCTTCCAAGCATTTCCCTCCTCACTGGATTATGCAAGCCTTTGCAATACTCGGGAGATATTTGGAACAGGAGGGAAAAAAAATGAAATAATTCTAATAATACCCCAGCCCTGAATGTCTTCCTTCTGCTGTTTCACATGTAATCAAGTACGCAATGGTGAAGAACAAACACACTTAACAATATTTTATTTCTATAAATCTGAACAATAATGTTATGTGGACATGTACTTTTTTTTTTTTTTTTTACCCAGCAACTTCTGACATCACTGAAATTAGTTTCAAATGTTTCCTATTTGGTTTGGTTGTCTGTTTGTTTGTTTGTTTGTTTGTTTAATATAAGATCAACACTCAAAAATAAATATTAACACCTTAGAACATGCTGAAAATAAAGAGAAGTAGTGCTTTAAACTTGGTAGAAAGGTAAATCAGTGCCTGGTCAGAATTTCAGTTGGTACACAACTGATTATAACAAAAATTTGATTTGGACTCTAAAAGGTCATTGATTTCTTTCCAAAATGTCTCCCTTACCTCTGAAGAAAGCTAAGCAAAAATATGTTGACTTGTTAGATCAGCTCATGTTTATGAACTGTTTTGGCTGACCCAGATTTTTATGTTCTGGCAAATCAACTATTAGTTAGAGAAGTACTGGACTCCTTTTGCTAAATGAAGTTAGTACCTGCTTCACTTTTGCTCTCCATAGTGGATGTTAGAGGTACTGACGGCTGAGCAGAAGCTGTCCTAAAGATGTTAGGTTCTATCTTTTCTGCTACATAGTTGCATGTTCACCCTAAGATCCTCCTTTCGTTTCCATTTGTTTCATTACCTAATGTACCACTTTATCTTTCTATCTACCTCTTCATTGAAAAGATTAAAAAAAGAAAAAGGAAAAAAAAAATCAGAGAACACTGTTAACCAAGAAGACTGCATTTATAACATAATAAATTCCAAAGAGAGCCTACTAGGAAACAGTGCAGCTTTCAGTGGCACAATATTTTGCTGCTTTCTCACTTGATGAGAGAAATCACATTTTGAAGAATATGTTCCACAGAAGACATTTTTCTTCCTATCCTCTTCATTCGCACCACCTGCTTCAGGAAATATATATTTCCACATACTGCTCAAATGAACTAATCTATTTTCACTATGTGTCCTTTTTGGCAAAATATCTTCAGTATTTTCTTTCATAAAGACAAATTCTGTTCTCTTGATATTTTTCCCCTTCCTTTTTCTTTTTTATTAATAAAAAAATATGATCCTTTATTTCCTCCTCAGGAAAAAAAAAAAAAAAAAAAAAAAGGAAAAAAACAGCAAGTGAAGAGCAAGGAAAATATACAACAAAAAGAAACCATATTTAGCACTAGAGAAATTAAAATTTTAAGGACAGAACCCCGACTATCTTGAGACACCATATATTCACTAAAAATCTGTTGGTGAATATTTAATTTAGTGTATTTTATAATTACATATTTTCAATGAGCAGCGTAAAGGAAAAACTATATTTTCATTATAATTTAGACTGAAACTGCCAATGCTCTGTCAGGTAGGAAAGATGAATTATTCGATTCAGCTTCCACTGAGGGCACTTAAGTAGAGGTAGGTCCATTAGAGACTTAGTCTCCCAATGAAAACTATATTTCATATCACTGCAGAAGATGTTTCACAACAAGACATCTACTATAACTTCTCTACCAGTATGTCTAGTTACCTGTCCATGTTTCCAAGAATTCTTTTTGTGTTTGATTGTTGTCTTTCATTTCTGGAAAAAGGCCTTGTGGATTAAAAATGTATTTATATTCTAGACATTTTAATAATGTCCCTCCTTTCCAAAAGCTGTAGATACCTTTTTGTATCCACTCTACATATTCCTGGTCTTAACTGATAGAAAGATATAACACTTCACTGCCTTTCAGCTACTCCATATCCCATCCACTTTATGAATATCATGTGATAAAGAGAGATATTTGTCAATTGTAGTGTTGGTGGTTTTTGTGATTCTTGTTGTCTGTTGCAGGGGGTTGGTGGGATTGATTTTTACTTGTATCTTTTGCATTTTTGTTGGTTTGGCTAACCTTTTTCTGAAAAATGGTAACCATAGCCTATGTAGTCTAGCTCTCTAGTCTTGCCTTATACAATTTTCTAAATCCTCTGACTCACTCCAGTTACTGCACTTTCTTTGACTTACTACCTTTCTGAAAATGTTTTAAAAAAAAATTGTGTCAAAGATTAAATGACTTCTGTGTAAAGTTCTGAGTTATTAGTTTCTTAGTACTTTGTGGATATTTGGTGTTTATTTTCAAAGGCTGATATCTACTGCATATGCTGATATACGCTGCATCAATATGGAGAAGACCCCAAAACTGGAATTCATAGTGGTCTGAAAACTTACATGTGAAGGACAAAAAGGAGTGAGCTCTCCATCATTCAAGGAGAAGCTGCATGACATAGTTACACTAAGCACATCATCTTGCATTAAAATGTGGCATATATTAGTAAAGAACACTGAGAGGGAACTTTCATTAAGCATTGGACTCTTGATTTTGTCTTTCAAGGACTAAATTGCCATATACGTTGGACTGCCATGCACCATTGCTTTAGTCTTCAGATTTCCACGAGTATCAGAATTTGATCTTGCCCCATTTAAGAAGCAAAGCCTAAGATGTCATCTTATTAAAATGATTTTTTGCTGCCTTTATCTTCATTTAAGTCCTTTGTTTTCTTTCTCCTTTCATTTGGCTGTTTTTGTCTTCAGGTTAGCAACAGATTGCAAATACTGCTTGATTTGCTTTCTGAATTGCTGTGTTCCCATAAGATGTGTTAAAATAGAAACCAGGTACAGCAGCTCAGCTCAGAAGGTGAAAAAACCAAGCACAGCTATCTGTAGGGAATGGCATTTTTTACTAGCATGGAACTATGATTTTGCATATTTGAGTTAATTCCCTTTTTTTTTTTTTTTTTTTGGTTGGTTGGTTGGTTTGGCTGTGGGGTTTTTGTTTGTTTGAACAAAAAAAAATCACTGACAATAGTTTATATCTATACTGGATCTTGCTTAATACCTTGCAGACACCTTTTCAGACAGCATCTGTCTTCCCCCACAGGATGCCAGTAAAAGAATCTCTCACTTCTGAAGCAAAATGGGTATTTTTAATACTGCCTTCAGAAAGACAGATCTTCTGACACTAGAATTTACGCAGGTAAAAAAGGTATGGAAAAAGGTATGATTTTGTCCAGCATGGAGTTTAATATTGCTGTTCATGACTATTGATCAATACCATTCAGCACTTTACATAGAACACTATGAATAAAGACACCAATTGATTTTAAGGATGATAATGCTTCGTTAATTTGGTGATCACTACCAGAAATACAAGGATACACTAAGGAATATATAATATTAAGAAACTGTAAGGCATAAATAAAGTAGAGTTCCTACATTTTCTAACCCCTTCCTCCCCCACATTACTTTCCACATAATACCCATTGCTCAAAAATTCAGTGAAAAAATGGAAAGAGGAAGGACTTTTGAACCATTATCAAGGGGAATAGCTCATGAACATGGGAACAAAATACAACACAGAGGGTTTTCCTCAAATTTAAGGAGAAACTTCTTTACTTTGAGGGTGACAGAGTGCTGGAATTGGCTGCCCAGAGAGATTGTAGAATCTCCTTCTCTGGCGGCTTTCAAAACCCACATGGACACACTCCTGTGCAACGTGCTCTAGGCAAACCTGCTTTAGCAGAAGGTTGGATTAGATGGTCTCCAGAGGTGCCTTCCAATCCCTGCCATTCTGTGATTCTGTAACACAGTCTGTCACATAATAAGCAGCAAGGTAGGTTATTCCATTTGCCAGCCAAAGTGAGGAAGGAACATCAGATTTCATGCTAACAGAGGGCAGAACAAAATCTTCACAATGCAGATTCAGCCCACAGGAAGACCAAGGATGGGGATTATAATGAAAGTAATCTAAAAATCTAGGATTCTCTGTATCCTTACTGCAAAAATGAGATCTGTGAACACCCCCACAAAAGATATTTGATATATTTGGCAAGGGTTTTAATCAATACATCTCCTCCATTATCTAATGTGGATCTTATTAAACTTCAATGTGGCATGATTCAGGCCCTTCTGAACGGACCAACAAATCCTACAAAATTTTCAATTGTCATTTGCTGCTTCTTTTTTTTTATTTATTCATTTTTTTAAATGGAAATAGAAAGCTTATTTTAAGTAAGGTTAGGAGTAAATGGGAGAAATACAGATGAAGGGACATTAATCAACTATGGATAACTTATGTATCTCAGCATCCACATTTTAAGCAAAAGTTCTCAGTATCATTAAATGTTGGCATTTATGGTATGGATCAGAATCAGAAAATTTGTTGTCAGAGAAGGGAAAGATTTTCCAAGTAGGGTGCAAAACAGCACAATTACATTAATTTCTCTGGAGAAGCAGAAATTTACATCACCTAGGAGTATGGCCCACAATCTCCTCAACAGAAAAATAAAGTCAATCTGTGAATATGGAAAAGAAGGAATATGTCTAACTTCTTTTGACTTTGAGAAGATTACAAACAAGGTTGATGGTGTCAACACATACAACATGATTTATCTGGAGTTTCTGAAAGCCCTCAATGAAGTCCCACATGACAGGCATCTCCTTAAATTAAAAGCTGCAGGAATCCAGAATAAGGCATGCAAGTGAATAAAGAAAATGTTAAGAACAGAACACAAAGGCTACCTGCATGATGAGTTACATGGCTTCCTTGACAAGGATGATAACAGTGGTTTTGATATAATTGTGTTAGTTCTTGCAGTTGCAGGAGATGTCTGAAAGTGTTTATTGCGAAAAAAGGATAAAAAATAAAAAGGAGGGGGAAGACAAAAGTAAGTTGCTATGTAACTGGCACAAGATTTTCTGTTTGAACTGACCCTAGATTTGTTATTGTTTTATAGATTGTTGCAGCGTGTTATAAAGAAGGGTGGTAGAAAATAAACACTTGCAATGAAGAAGGAAAACCAGCTCTGCAGCAGTTGAGTTGAATGTGGCTAAGCTACAATCAGCTCCAAGTTGAGAGCTTTTTATATCAGAAGGAGAAGGGGATACAATCAGCTGAATCAGTATGGAAAGCAGATTCCCATTTGATCTTCTTTCAGCTTTCATGCATGTATAAAAATTGTATGTAACATAGATCCACCATTTTCTGTAAATTAAAGGTATTCCCCAAAAAAATTATCAAACCATTTTTTTCCATGTGCTTTCAAACAAATAAAAGCAGGCGACTTAAATATATTGAATGCATAAAAGTGGGAGTTACACATAATCAGCTTCCAAGAGTTCTTAAATCTCTGTATCTAAACTGTTTTAAAGTGTTACAAATTAAAAGCTACGTAAATCATTAATGTGTTGATACAGAGAAGTGAGCTGACTACACCAAATCTGATTACTCAGGACACACAGTGTCTGATTCACCTCACTTCTGTTTTATGGACTCCAGATTTATTCCACATTTGTTCTTGGTTAAAACCATGAATTTGAATGGACACCATGTAGGATTAACAGCACTGAGGTTACCCACACCTTTTAAACTTGCAGTTTGCAAAATGTCTGCCACAAGTAAAGGGGATGTTATTTCTATGAAAATTACTGTGTACTTTCAGAAAGCATTTTGTCCAGGGTACTCATATTGCTTTGCAACTTTAATTAAGTTTTGCAGTTCACAAAACCCCTTTAAGGGAGGTAACTATTAGGATTTCTATCTACAACCTGGTAAACAAGGACAGACCCATGACCACATGAAATCAGAGGTACTGATTTTTAGTTGCCAGTTTTAATGGCTTAAAAATACCCCTCCCTTAAGAATTAAAAACCCCAACTTTTTAAAATACAAGATAAGTTCCTGAAGTGAAGGTGAAAAAAATGAGATCTGTGAGACACAAAACTCATAGGCTATTTGCACATGTTTGTGTGCAGAAGTTGCTGTAGGAGAAAAGACAAATCCAGTGCAACACCATACTGTCTTTATCTGATCCAGTAACAGGAATTTGCCCTGTCTTATCGGGTACCATGTTTCTTTTGCATTAGTGAGCAATCCAGTGGGTTCACTACGACTGCAGTCAAAGTGTTCCTGCCGTATTTCTAACTGCTGCCATGATTAGTTATCTTGAACCGTAAAAGCATAGCTTCCAAAACACATTTGCTTCTGATCTTTCTTTCAAGTTCCATAAATGAGTTTTGTTTCTTGACAAAAGTCCTCAACTTTCTGAATACAGTTAAATGGCCACAATTTAACTGAAAATTTAAAGGTGACATTCATGTGCATTTTTGCTTTTTATCAGTGTGTGTCTCTGGGCTAAATTAGAGCCCAATACAATGAACATTTGTGATGGCATAGGATGTACAACCAAACAGTCCCACTGACATGTGAGGGAGGATTCACAAATTATATAACTTAGATAAAGCTTTTATAAGACAAACTACTTTGTCATTGAAACACAGTATGATTTTACTACAAAATAAACAAAAACAGGGTGTTGTGCACCACATGATTTTATGGGTTTTGAACATTACAAATGTAGTTGTATAGCAAAGACCACTCATTTAATCATTTTGGCCTTTTCCTTAAAAATGAGGGAAGCATTTATAATAGAGAAGATATTGCAGATATTTTTGAATGGATGAAAGCTACAATCAACTCAGAATGTATTTACTTTCACACGTGTGTAAATCTGGAATGTTTTCACTAGAGTCAGTGTTATTACCTTGGATTTAAAGAATGTTATTGAGAGCAATCTGTTCCATTATATTATCAATATAGAAACTTACAATTACCTCTCTAAAAGATAACAGAGAGATTGTCAATCCTCTTTCTTTATCCTCATTTGATCATGATTGCTGATGTGCTGGCTTTTGCAACACCTGATGTATGTTAATTTGCAGATTATATTTGTGACTTCTATCGATAATGAGTCTTTTTATTTGGTTAGTTTGTTGCAAACTGACCAAGGAAGAAGAAAACATCTTTAATCTATTTTACACATGTATTGCACACTGCATTAATGGTGATACTAGGGAGAAAAGGAAAAAAATAAAGGAAAAAATCCATAAAGACTTGAAGACAGAACAAACGTTCTTAGAAGATTACCACTGATGTCTTATAATTTGTTATGTAAATAATTTTTAGTTGTCTCCCAGCCTTTTTAGATTCTTGTGATGAAATCAGTATGTATCAAGCTTATTGTATTGAATTCCATAATACAAGTGCCTACTGATTTCCATAGGAGAAAAAACTAACTGCTTTTAAAACAAGGAGAGAATTATGTGGCATGTTTTCACCTCCTGTGTAAAGTTAGCTGTAGATTTGGGGAACATGAGGAAAGCATGCTCATCTTGGATTTAAAAGTGAGTGCAGTCAAACTGAGCAATTCATAGTGCTCCCAAGGGCTGTCTTGACAAGAGCTCTTAACAGGAACAGAACTAATTGTTCTGGCAGTCAATGGTTAATGGAGCTCAGTTATTCAGTAAGCATAATTTTAAAAAATAGTCTATACTTCAGAATTTGAATACTACCAGACAAAGGTTTTTTTTGGACCTTATAAGCTGCCCTGAAGCTAAGATTCTGAAAACACACACGTGCACACCACACACACAAAACAGACCTCAAAACTGCATTTAGTATTTCCTGACATTCATTTTTCTTGTGCTTGCTATGTTGGGAGTATTTTCATTGCTATTTATATTGGTGTTATGCCTTCTTCTAGTCCAGAGCATTTCAACCTCTCTTACAGCGCACCTCAAGACTCAGGACTTGATTGTTTTTCAGGGGGTTTGCGATTTATTTTGTGGTGGGTTTTTGGGGTTTGTTTGTTTGTTTGTTTGTTTGGGTTGGATTTTTTGGTGGAGTTTTTGTTGGGTTTTGGTTTTTTGTGGCTTTTTTTGTGGCTTTGTGTTTTTTTTGGTGTGTGCTTGGTTTGGAGGGGACAGGACACAGTACATTTTGTTTGAGGTGTTGGGTGTTTTTGGTAGTCATGTTCATCATTTTCATGTTCTTCCCAGTAAACTCTTTCAGCTGACAAGATATTCTTTTCAAGCACAGAATGGAGTAGACCTAGTTATACTATTTTTTCTGTGTATTTGTGTCTATCAGTCAGAATCATAGAATACTAGGGGTTTGAAGGTATTTCCACAGATCAAGACCAACGACCCTGTAAAGCAGAACCACTTAGAGCAAGTCACACAGGAATGCATCCAGATTGGTTTTGAAGATCTTTAGAGACGGAGACTCTACAACTTCTCTAGGCAGCCTGTTCCAGTGCTCCATCACTCTCAAAATAAAAATGTTTTCTTGTCACATCAACATGGAATTTCCTGTGATTGAGTTTACGATTCATTGACATTAACAGCTAAAATCACAAATATCAATTGAAACTCTTGATCTGTTTGAGGTCTCTACAATATATCTTCTATGTATATTCCCTGATGTGTCTTTAGTCTTTCTGGCTGACAACAGCAATGGAAACCCCCTTGTTTGTCTGTAGTTTATTTTGATAGCAAGCCTTCCTAATCATCACCTTGTAGGGTATTTCTCCATTGATTATGGAAGGCACCTATGGTGAATAGGGACTTCAGTTAATAATTTAAAGGAAGTTAGAAGGACTACAGGTCCTAATCTCTCATTAATTACATACTGTAAATAATGAAAATAATAGCATCTCTGGGTCCCTGGCAGGTGCAGGGGTGGTGGGAGTTAAGGAACAGAGCTTGAGCAGACCATAAAAGGTTTTTAACTGATGTTACAGTTCTATCAGCTGTATCTTCAGGGAAACCATCTCCAAAACTTACAGCAACTTTCTTATTTTTCAACAGTAATAAGACCAGCAGAAGCAGAGATTCCTCAGAGTCTTGTAAGTTGCATACACAGTCACCCCTCAAAAAGTACATATTTACATTTTTTACATTCTTTATCCTGGTTATATATGTGTTTTCTTTTTTAAATATGAAAAGACACTTTTCAAATATGCTCATTAATACCAACTTCTTATTTATGTCTTCCACAGATATTTTGACATGTCTCCAATTAAGCTACAGTACAATTTGTCTTAAAATAGTTGCAATTTTTTTCTTTTTCTAAAGAATGTGGGTGGCCTTGAGAAGTTTCTTTGTGTTTTAATGCATACACACAGATATACTCCTCCTTAGTTCCAATGACTTTTTAATTCAGAACATTTTCTAGTGTTTTTTTCCACAGTGTGTCACTGGCAGGGATGTTAAAAGCAGCATGACACAATGTTCTCACACAAGAAGGTAGCATACAGGATCTTACAAAGGAAAGATGTGAATTTAAATGAGATTGAAATCAAAGCAATCTGACAGAAAAGCATATTTCATTGACACTAATTGTAAACCAGAAATTATGGTGTTGATAATTGTCCGAGGTTAACAGGGATGGAGAGAAGACAGGCAGAAAGGGACCAGGGGGTATTGATTGACACCTGGCTCAACATGAGCCAGGAGTGTGCCCAGGTGGCCAAGAAGGCAAACAGAATCCTGGCCTGTACCAGAAATAGTGTGGCAAGCAGAAGCAGGAAAGTCATTCTGCCCTTGTGTTCAGCACTGGTTAGGCCACACCTTGAGTACTGTGTCCAGTTTTGGGCTCCTTAATTTAAGAAGGACATTGAGACACTTGAATGCGTCCAGAGGAAGGGCAACGAGGCAGGTGAGAGGTCTCAAGCACAGGCCCTATGAGGAGAGTCTGAGGGAGCTGGGATTGTTTAGCCTGGAGAATAGGAGGCTCAGGGAGGCTCAGGGAGGGGAGGCGAGAGGAGAGGAGAGGAGAGGAGAGGAGAGGAGAGGAGAGGGAGGAGGAGAGGAGAGGAGAGAGGAGAGGAGAGGAGAGGAGAGGAGAGGAGAGAGGAGAGGAGAGGAGAGGAGAGGAGAGAGAGGAGAGGAGAGGAGAGAGGAGAGAGAGGAGAGGAGAGGAGAGGAGAGGAGAGAGGAGAGGAGAGGAGAGAGAGAGAGAGAGAGAGGAGAGGAGAGGAGAGGAGAGGAGAGGAGAGGAGAGGAGAGGAGAGGAGAGGAGAGAGAGAGGAGAGGAGAGGAGAGGAGAGGAGAGGAGAGGAGAGGAGAGGAGAGGGGAGGAACCAGTGTAGGTGGCCAAATCCAAAACTACGCTATTTTGTTAATGTGTAACTACTCTGACCTCCGCAGAGTCAGCAGGGACATCCTCGACTAGACCAGGCTGCCCAGCGCCTCATCAGCCCTCACCTTGCATATCTTCAGGGAAGGGGCCTCAGCCACCTCCCTGGGCAACCTGTTCCACTGTTCCACCACCCTCATAATAAAGAACTAATTCCTACCATCTAATCTAAATCTGCTCTTCTCTAGTTTGAAGCCACTGCCCCTCATCCTGTCACTGCAGGCCTTTGTAAACAGTCTCTCCCCATCTTTTCTGTAGTCCCCTTTCAGGCACTGGAAGGCTGCTATTAGGTCTTCCTGAAGCCTCTTCTTCTCTAGGCTGAACAACCCCAGCTTCCTCAGCCTGTCCTCATAGCAGTGGTGTTCCAACTCCCTGATCATTTTTCTAGCCTTCCTCTGGACCTGCTCCATCTGGTCCATGTCCTTCCCATACTGACAGCAGCAGAGCCAGATATGGTAGTCCATATGGTAGTCTGCCAGAGCAGAGTGGAATGGCAGAATCACCTCTCTGGATGTGCTGGCTACGCATCTATTGATGCAGCCAGGATGTGAGTTGCCTTCTGGCCTGAAAGAACACGCTCTTTGCTCGTGTACAACTTCTTGTCCATCAGCACCTCCATGTCCACAGGGATGCTTTATAACACTTCATCCCACAGTCCATATTGATAGTGAAGATGGTTCTAGCCAATGTGCAGAACCTTGCAGTTGCTCTTGTTGAACTTCATGAAGTTCACCTGGGCTCACCTCTCCAACTTTTCTAGGTCCCTCTGGATGATGTTCTATCACTCTGGTTTATCAACAACACCACTCAGCTTGGTGTCATCTGCAAACTTGCTGATGGTGCACTTGATCCCAATATCTATATAATTGATAAAAATATTAAACAGTGCAGGTCCCAGCATATACCCCTGTGGGACATCATTTGTCAGCGCTCTCCATCTGGACTTCAAGCCATTGAACACCACTCTCTGCATGCAGCCATCCAGCCAATTCCTTATCCACTGAATAGTCCAACCATCAAATCCGTATGTCTCTAACAAGGCAAGGAGGATGTTGTGGGGAACTGTTCCAAAGGCCTTGCACATGTCCAGGTTGATAACATCCATAGGCTGTGCCTTATGCACATTAGCTATTCAAATCCTGCCCATCAGTTCAAAATGTTGTCTGGAGGGAAAAAACTGCATGCACCTTCTCATATAGCCTCTGACATGTGAAGTTGCCTCTCTGAAATGTGAGGCTTGTGGTCCAGCTCCCACCCCCTACAGGCAGCCTTAATGGCGCCTGCCTATTGGCTCCTCAATACCAAACCTGGACCCTGCAATGAGGGGGAGGAGAAAGGGCAGTGGCCAAACAGATTGAGCTGGCTCACTAATGCCTCTTCCAGGGCAGCTAATTTCCTCAGGACTCTGGAATGCATTTTATCAGGTCCTGTGGATTTAGATACCTTCAGATTCCTCAGATGATCACGCACCTGGTCTTCACTTACACTGGGAGGGACTTTGTTTTCTTGGTCTCCATCTTGTGGTCCATCAACATGAGAGCCATGAGGAGAGGCATTGCCACTAAAGACAGGCAAAAATGTTGTTGAGAATTTCATCCTTCGCCTTGTCCATTTATAGAAGTTCCCCACTCTTGCTTGCCGGTAGGAGGAATGCTTTCTTTAACCTTCATTTTCTGGTTAATGTACATGTAGAAGCCTTTCTTGTTTTTCTTTACATCCCTTGCCAAGTTTAGTTCCATCTGTGCCTTGGCCTTCCTGACCTCATCGCTACACAACTGGGCAATATTCCTATAGTCCTCCCAGGATACCTGTAACTTCTTTCATTTCCTGTGTAGCCCCAACTTTCTTTTTAGTTTGACCAGCAGATCATGGCTCAGACATGGTGGTCTCTTGCCCTCAACTATACAACACTTCACAAAACTTCTTACATGTGGGGACTGAGATCTTTTGTACTCTACTGAAAGCACCCTTAGAGATCTGCCAGCTCTGTTCTGCTCCCTTGTCCCTGAGGGCCATTTCCCCTGTGGTCCTATTTGCTAACTCTAAGAAGAGCTGGAATTCTGCTTTCCTAAAATTTAGAGTCCTAACTGTACTTCTCCTGGGCTTCATACTCCTTAGGACAGTGAACTGCTCTAGCACATGATCACTGAAGCCCAGGCTGCCTTCAACTTTGACACTCCTGATTATTTTTCTTGCATTTGTGAACAACAGTTCGAACAATGCATCTCCTTGCATAAGGGTGTTAATTTCTTGTCTTAAAAAATTGTCATCTAGGCACATCTAGAAGCCTCCTGGATTGCTTGCAGTTGATCATGCTGCTTTTCCAACTAATAGTGGGGTCGTTAAAATCCCCTCAAAGGATGAGAACCTGTGATTGTGATGCCTCCTTAAGCTGGAGTAAGAAGACTTCATCAACAGGTTCTGCTTGGTCAGGCAGCCTGTAGTAGCCTCCTACCAGAAGGCTCCTTTTACTCTCTGGATCCCTAATACCTCTGCATAAGCTTTCAACCTGCTAATGGTGATTCTTTAGTGACAACTCTGCACTCTATCCACTTCTTTACATACAGGGCAACACCTCCACCCCTTCTTCCTCTCCTGTCCCTTCTGAACAGCTTGTAGCCATTGGCAGCTACACTGTGTCATAGGATTAATCCCACCAGGTTTCCATAATTGCCACTATGTTGTAGGTTTCCTGTAGCAGGATAGCTTCCAATTCCTGTTTATTGCCCAAGCTGTGTGCAACGTTGTAGAGGCACTTCAGGTGGGCTGCTGTCCATCTCACCTTATTAATGGAGCACTCCACTATTCCCCCAAGACATTTCATGGGAGAAACCTTCATGTCTCCTACTACCTCAGAAGTTCTTGTTTCAGCTCTGCAAGACCTTGCCTTTCCTGCAGTGTTCACAGCATTCTCCAGTTCAACAGGTTGGAGGCCCTTATTATCACCCCATCCTTCCAAACCTCATATGTCATCTTGCCACTTGCCACAGACAATTTTGATATTGTTGTCATCTCCCACCTCAAGCAAAATGGCACACTGAAGGCTATCCTTATTCTCATCTCTAGTGTACTTGTGTTTTACCCCCACCCCCTTTGATCCTAGTTTAAAGCACTCTCAACAAGCCCTGCCAACTCTTGTGCCAGGATCTTTCCTCCTCTCTGAGACAGAGGTACTTCATTAGTTGCTAGCACACCCGGTGCCATATAAAGTTCCCCAAGATCAAAAAACTCAAAATTATATTGGTGGCACCAGCCACACATGATTTCCTGTTCCATTCAGTATTCCTATCTGCAACTAAAGGTATTGATGAAATAATTACCTCTGTCCCTGATCCCTCAACCAGTTTCCTCAGTGCCTTGAAGTCCCTTTTGGTTGCTTTTGGACTTCTGGTTTTCATGTCATTGCTTCCTACCTGCATAACTAGTAAAGCAAAGTAATCAGAGGGCTGTACCAGACTAGGCAGCCTTCTGGTAGCATCTCTGACCTGGACCCCAGAGAGGAAGCAGATTTCTCTGTGGGAAGGATTTGGCTTACTTATGGAGACATCTGTGCTCTTCAGAAGGCAATAGCAATAACAATTACCCTCCTCTTTTTTTTTTTTTTTTTTTTTTTTTTTTTTTTTTTTTTTTTTTTTTTTTTTTTTTTTTTTTTTAGGGAACAAGTCCTGATGCTGAGGTGGGGGGTGGGGGGGTGGGCTGATTTGCTTTAGGCAATCCCTCAGATGGTGTCTCTTCTGCCTTCTCATTCTCCTCACCCTCAACTTCCAGTGTCCCACACTTGTCTTGCAAGGGCAACTGGGAAGATGAGGGGGACCATGAAGGGTTTCTCTTGTCTCTCCTAAGAGTGACCTGTATCCATTCCCCCTGCCCCATGGGTCACCTCCCTCTGCTAAGGAGGTCTGGAGAGACTGATACCAGAAATCTAACTGCCTTATTGTCCTTAGTCTTACTACTTCTTCCTTTAATTTAACCAACTGGTTAAGCAGATCATTGACCTGCTCATACCTAACAGAGGTGGTGTCTCCTCTACCCTCCATTTCAAGTGCTGGGTTCCAGCACTCTACCGCCAGTTGCCTGGATGTCTGCTTGATGTTTGTGTGTGGCCTCTGTTTGGGTACCCACATTTTTTCTATCAGCCTTTGGCTGACTTGTACCATGGCTGGATCTCTTCAGGCAACTGATCTTTTTTTTTTCTTTTCTTTTTAGCCTACCTTGCCACTATCTATGTTTCACTCTGCTGCACGACCTGCACGCTGCCTGCTTTTTGCCAGTGAGAAGGCTGTCTGTCTCTCCAAGTTGCATCATGTGCTGGATTCTCTCATGGTTACCATGGCAACCTCTCCCCCACTGCATCACCCTCCCACACAGGAACCTGAATGAGCCTGTTCTGTTGCCCCTTCTCCTTCTTCTAGGTCCCCCTGTGTCAGGAAGTCCCTGCTTACCTGAAAAGAATAGCCAAGTAAATGCCACTCCACTGGAGCTGGTTCCGCTGCCTCTCCAAGTTGCATTGCATGCTGTAATGCTGTCTCAGACTGCACCTGCTGTGCAAGCATGTATCTCTGTCTTAGATAGTTTAATCTTAGCATTTGATTGTTCAACAACACATCCCTAGGCTTTCAGATGTATGGCCATTTTGGCTCGATAGCAGACCGGAGCCGGTGACTGGGACCACCCCACTCGGACCGTGAGCTTCCTGCTTGGTTTCACTTTTGTTTCAGGGCTTTGCGGGTCGGGAGGACTCGGGGTTAGCAGGGAGGTCCAGCAGGATCGTGCGCTTGCAAGCCTGATTGGGAACGGGAGCATGATGTCAGCCGCAGGAGGTTTAAATCCCACCCGGGCTGTGCGTGCACCGCCATTGTGGCTCGAGAGCCTTCCTGCTGAGCAAAAAAAACAAAACCAAACAAACAAAAAATTCTTTTTTCAATCGAACAGTCAACCATGGTTGTCACTCGGACAAAGGGTAGAAAAACAGCATCTACCCAGACAAACTTGCTCTATCAGCATGCAGGAGTCCAGGCTGCCAGCTGCAGTGAGTGCTTGAGCCTAGCACTTGGAATAGAGGGAGAGGGAAAGAACACCTGTGTCAGGTGTGACCAGGTGAACTTTCTCCTTAGTCTGGTGGCTGAGCTGAAAGATGAAGTGGCTGAGCTGAAGGAGGAGGTTTCTAGGCTTAGGTCAATAAGGGATAGCGAGAAGAAATTAGATATGTGGGAGAAGGCTCTGCAGATCTCCCCTGCTGAGGGAAGGGTCCCTGGAAATGGGGAGGGATGGATATAGGTCCCTGCCAGGGGTGGCAAGGGAAATCCTTCCCGGTCCTCTCCTCCTCCTCTGCTGCCCTTGCATAATAAGTACAAGGCCTTGCAGGCTGAGGGTAGTGGGGATGAGAGGGCTGAGGACCAGCCATCTGGGCAGGAGCCTAAGGCTAAGGCCCAGCGGTCCCCACCAACTATAACGACCAACTCCACAAAGAAAAAGAGAAGAGTTATAGTTGTTGGGGACTCTCTCCTGGGGGGTACTGAGGGACCCATATGTTGTCCTGACCCATCCCACAGGGAGGTCTGCTCCCTACCCAGGGCGTGGGTCAGGGACATTGAGAGGAGACTCCCAAAGTTAATCCACCCCTCTGACTATTACCCTCTGCTGGTAATACAAGCTGGGAGTGATGACATTGACAAGAAGGGCACTAGGGCAATTAAAAAGGAGTTCAAGGCCCTTGGACAATTGATTGAAGGGGCAGGAGCTCAAGTGTTGTTCTGCTCAGTTCCTTCAGTGGCAGGGGAGTTCACTGAGAGGAATGGGAGAACCCACACCATCAACAATTGGCTCAGGGGATGCTGCCAGCAGGGGAATTTTGGTTTCTTCGATCACGGGGCAACTTTTACTGCACCCGACCTGCTGGGACCTGAGGGGGTGACATTATCTGAATTTGAGCACTGAAACAGTTAAGTGTCTTGACCTACTGAAGAGATAGCATAGCATAGAATAATGACTAATTTAAGGAGGTTGTGGACTAACTTTCAAAAAAGAAAGCCACTACAGTTCCCCACTCATTCCTGCAGCAGCCTTCACATGCAGGTTTTGATTTAGTCCTAATTAATATCTTAAAAGTGATCATTGGTCACAAGGGTGATGCCTAGGCTGAAAGTGGACCTGTGATCTGTTGGATGTTGCAGTGCATGTGTGAGAGATGACCATCTGCCATACATTTTCAAATATGTGGACAGGGTTACTAATTCAGCTGATGCAGACACTGGAAGCTAAGTTGTTGCTTTGATTACAATCCAGACAGAGTGGCTGTTCTGCAATCTGTTAAGGGAATATCTCCTGAGTTTGTGGTCATGACAACCTTCAAAGACAACTCTCTGGGCAGAAAATCTGCCACCAAACTACGGAGGAAACAGATAATGCCTCATTGTAGTGGATCCTTCCCTGGGAGATGAGGCAACTTTCTCATGTGAGTGGAAAAAGTCTTCCAGCATGGACTGAGTCATAGTAGAATAATCCTTGGTACAATATTGTAAACTGTGCTGAGAAGTATCCCAGTGCTACCTCTAGCTCCACAGTTTGTGTTCAAAGGGTTCAAGAGACAATATCCACTGGGAAATGGCAAGTAGGAGAGGCAGTGTCTTTTTCCCCAGAATGGTCTTCCCCTTCACTTCAGCTGAAGTGCTTCTATGCAAATGCACGCAGCTTGGGCAACAAACAAGATGAGTTAAGAGCCACCGTGCTGTTGGGATGCCATGACATAGTGGGCATCACCGAAACGTGGTGGGATGATTCCCATGACTGGAATGTAGGGATAGATGGGTATAAGCTTTTTAGGAAGGATAGGCAGGGAAGGAGAGGAGGAGGTGTTGCCCTCTATGTCAATAACCAGCTGGGATCAGCAGAACTCCACCTGGGGAGGGACGATGAGTTGGTTGAGAGTTTATGGGTTAGAATTAAAGGCAAGACAGGGGAAGGAGATATTACTGTGGGGGTCTTCTACAGGACACCTGACCAGCAGAACCAAGCAGATGAGGCCCTCCACAGGCAAATAGAAGCAGCTTCCAGGTCACAAGCCCTGGTCCTCATGGGTGATTTCAACCACCCTGACATCTGCTGGAGGGACAACACAGCAAGGCATCAGCAATCCAGGATGTTCCTAGACTGCATAGAAGACAACTTCCTCCTCCAAATGGCAGAGGAACCAACAAGAAAAGGTGCTACGCTGGACCTTGTGTCTCGATCTGGAGAGGGAAAGAGATTGAGGTTTTTAATGAATATTCCCATGTTGTGAAATTAGAGGCACAAACGAGGCCAAAATATCAACAGCTAGACTATTTATCACATAACTACAGTGGATGGACATAAATAAAGTGGAGGGATCAGAGGGAGAGAGAGAGAGAATAGAAGAAAGGGAGAAGAGGGAAAGAATTATATTACCACACCCCTCACCCCCAAGACAGTTTGAGTCTGTGGAGGAAAGGTGCTGCAGGAGATGTTGGGTCTGTAGAGAAACGGTGCTGCAGGAGATGTTGGGTCTGTAGAGGAAGGGTGCTGAGGCTTTGGCTGTAGAAGGGATGAGGTCCTCTGGGCAGCTTCTTCAGCTCCATCAGTTGCAGCAGGCGGAACTTAGGGCACGGAGAGTCCAAGATCCATTGTGTTGGTCCGTGGGGTTGCTCCGTGATGTTTCCCACGTGTGGTGCCATCTGCTTTCTTCTGCATCTTGCTTCTCCAATTTTCTCCTCCTCAAGCCAGTAGTTGCTCCAGTCTTTTATATAGTTTTTTAGCCCCTAGGCAAGTGTCCAGCTGTTGTTCCCCAGGATATCGTTCTGGGAAATCATCTTTAGGTCCAGGTATCGCTCCCCAGGAAATCTTTCTGTGTACTCAGGTGAGTTTGGGCAGCCACTGGATGGAGGGGGGAAGGCCTCCGCCTCCTCCTGCTCCATCTAGCTACCCACACACTCTTTTCACATCAGGAACCATTGTCCTTTCCTGGGGTATCTGATGGCTGGAAATGATCTTGTCCTGAAGGTGTGAATGCTGGGCCCTTGGGCCATTGTTGTAGGCCAGCTGCAGTCCCGTGAGCAATGTTATCTTTGCACCTTCCAAGAGTCCTTCCAGTGGCTCTGCCCAACGCACATCAGCTATTGTCTGGACAAACAGCAAGTGATTTTATCTTTGTTGAGTCACCAGGAGAGATAAGCTTTAGTCTCTCACACCTTGTTCTCACCAACAGGGAAGGGCTGGTAACGAATGTGAGGCTCAGAGA
Organism: Picus viridis; assembly: GCA_033816785.1. Lineage (NCBI taxonomy): Eukaryota > Metazoa > Chordata > Aves > Piciformes > Picidae > Picus > Picus viridis. Next base: position 94,710,339 of record CM066606.1, on the reverse strand, counting down.
TGGCCTTGGCTGCAGTGACCATGAAGCAGTTGAATTTAATATAATCAGGGCAATCAGGAGGACATATTCTAAGCTTACGACCCTAGACTTTAGGCGTGCAGACTTCGATCGCTGCAGGGATCTGCTAGCCAAAGTGTCGTAGGACGAAGCTCTGGAGGGAAGAGGGACCCAGGACAGCTGGTCAGTATTCAAGGACCACCTCCTCTGTGTCCAGGAGCTATGTATACCTACAAGGAGAAAAGCAGGAAAGAGTGCTAGGAGGCCTGCCTGGATGAAGAAGGAGCTGCTGGACACACTATCACTTAAAAAGGAATCTCTACAGGAAGTGGAGGGAAGCACAGCTAGAACAGGGGGTATATAAGGAAGCTGCCTGAGCAGCAAGAGGCCTGGTTAGGAAAGCCAAAGCAGAGTTGGAATTGAATCTAGCCAGGGAGGTTAAAGGGAGCACTAAGAATTTCTACAGGTATATTAATGGCAAGAAGAAGACTAGGGAAGGTGTGGGCCCCCTCAGAAAGGATAGTGGTGAATTAGTCACAAGTGATGTGGAAAAGGCTGAGGTACTCAATCACTTCTTTACCTCAGTCTTCACTGCAAGGGCCTCCAGCCACACTCCTGGTGTCATGGCAGATGATGCCAGGGACGGGGAGGAAGAACTGCCCATCGTAAGTGAAGCTCAGGTTCGTGATCACCTGAAGAACCTGGAAGTGTTCAAGTCCATGGGACCCGACGGGATACACCCACGGGTGCTGAGAGAACTGGCAGATGAGGTTGCCAAGCCCCACTCTATTATATTCCAGAAGTCATGGCAGACTGGGGAAGTCTCCACAGACTGGAAAAGGGGAAACATTACTCCCATTTTCAAAAAGGGCAAGAAGGAGGAACCGGGGAACTACAGGCCAGTCAGGCTCACCTCTGTGCCCGGAAAGATCATGGAGCAGATCCTCCTGGAGGCACTACTGACTCAGAAGAATAGTGAAGAGGTGATTTGGGACATTCAGCATGGGTTTGCGAAGGGCAAATCCTGCCTGACAAACCTGGTGGCCTTCTATGAGCAGGTGACAACATTAATAGATGAGGGGCAAGCAACTGATGTCGTTTACCTGGACCTGAACAAAGCCTTCGACACTGTCCCACACCACCTCCTGGTCTCCAGACTGGTGGCACATGGGTTTGATGGGTGGACCACGAGATGCATAAAGAACTGGCTTGATGGCTGCACCCAAAGAGTGGCTGTCAATGGGTCCATGTCCAAGTGGAGGCCAGTGACAAGTGGAGTCCCTCAGGGATCAGTCCTGGGACCTGTCTTGTTCAACATCAATATACCTAGGTATATATATCAATATACCTATAGCCAGCATGGATTTAGGAAGGGCAGGTCCTGCCTCACCAACCTGATCTCCTTTTATGATCAGGTGACCCGCCTGGTGGATGTGGGGAGGCCTGTGGATGTGATCTACCTGGACCTCAGCAAGGCCTTTGACACAGTCATAGAATCATAGAATCATAGAATCAGTCAGGGTTGGAAGGGACCACAAGGATCATCTAGTTCCAACCCCTGCCATGGGCAGGGAAACCCTACACTAGATCAGGCTGGCCAGAGCCTCGTCCAGCCTGGGCTTAAACACCTCCAGGGACTGGGCCTCAACCACCTCCCTGGATAACCCATTCCAGGCCTTCACCACTCTCATGGTGAAGAACTTCTTCCTCACATCCAGCCTGAATCTCCCTGTCTCCAGCTTCATTCCGTTCCCCCTAGTCCTATCACTACCTGAGATCCTGAGAAGTCCCTCCCCAGCCTTCCTGGAGGCCCCCTTCAGATACTGGATGGCCACAATGAGGTCACCTGGGAGCCTTCTCTTCTCCAGACTGAACAGCCCCAACTCCTTCAGTCTGTCCTCATAGGAGAGGTGCTCCAGACCTCTGATCATCCTCGTGGCCCTTCTCTGGACACGCTTCAGCACGTCCACATCCCTCCTGTAATAGGGGCTCCAGAACTGGACGCAGTACTCCAGGTGGGGTCTCACCAGAGCTGAGTAGAGGGGGAGAATCACCTCCCTTGACCTGCTGGTCACACTTCTCCTGATGCAGCCCAGGATCTGATTGGCTTTCCGGGCTGCAAGGGCACATTGAGAGCTCATGTTGAGCTTCTCGTCCACCAGCACCCCCAAGTCTCTCTCCTCAGGGCTGCTCTCCAGCCAGTCACTGCCCAGCCTGCATTTGTGCCTGGGATTGCCTCGACCCAGATGAAGGACCCTGCACTTGGTCTTGTTGAAGCTCATGATGTTGGCTTGTGCCCACCTCTCCAGCCTGTCCAGGTCCCTCTGGATGGCATCCCTTCCCTCCAGCGTGTCCACTGCACCACACAGCTTGGTGTCATCAGCAAACTTGCTGAGGGTGCACTCGATGCCACTGTCCGTGTCACCCACAAAGATGTTGAACAAGACAGGTCCCAGGACTGATCCCTGAGGGACTCCGCTTGTCACTGGCCTCCATTGGGACATGGACCCTTTGACAGCCACTCTTTGGGTGCGGCCATCAAGCCAGTTCTTTATCCATCTAGTGGTCCATCCATCAAACCCATGTGTCACCAGCTTGGAGACCAGGATGAGGTGCGGGACAGTGTCGAAGGCTTTGTTCAGGTCCAGGTATTCGACATCAGTTGCTCGCCCCTCATCTATTAATGCTGTCACCTGCTCATAGAAGGCCACCAGGTTTGTCAGGCAGGATTTGCCCTTGGCAAAGCCATGCTGACTACTTCCAATCACCTCTTCACTGTTCTTCTGAGTCATTAATGCCTCCAGGAGGATCTGCTCCATGATGTTTCTGGGCACAGATGTGAGCCTGACTGGCCTGTAGTTCCCCGGTTCCTCCTTCTTGCCCTTTTTGAAAATGGGAGTAATGTTTCCCCTTTTCCAGTCTGTGGGGACTTCCCCAGTCTGCCATGACTTCTGGAATATAATAGAGTGGGGCTTGGCAACCTCATCTGCCAGTTCTCTCAGCACCCGTGGGTGTATCCCGTCGGGTCCCATGGACTTGAACACTTGGGTGTTCAGTCCCCCACAGCAAACTCCTGGCCAAGCTGGCAGCCCATGGCTTGGACAGGAGCACACTGCATTGGCTTAGGAACTGGCTGGAGGGCCGAGCCCAAAGAGTGGTGGTGAATGGTGCCACATCCAGCTGGCGGCCTGTCACTAGTGGTGTGCCCCAAGGATCAGTGCTGGGCCCCATGCACTTCAACATCTTTATTGATGATCTGGATGAGGGCATTGAGTCCATCATCAGTAAATTTGCGGATGACACCAAGCTGGGGGCAGGAGTTGATCTACTGGAGGGAAGAGAGGCTTTGCAGAGGGACCTCGACAGGCTGGACAGATGGGCAGGATCCAACGGCATGAGATTTGACACATCCACGTGCTGGGTTCTGCACATTGGCCACAACAACCCCAGGCAGTGCTACAGGCTGGGGGCAGAGTGGCTGGAGAGCGGCCAGGCAGAGGGACCTGGGGGTGCTGGTTGATGGGAGGCTGAACATGAGCCTGTAGTGTGCCCAGGCAGCCAAGAGGGCCAATGGCATCCTGGCCTGCATCAGGAACAGTGTGGACAGCAGCAGCAGGGAGGTCATTCTGCCCCTGTACACTGCACTGCTTTGGCCACACCTTGAGTCCTTCTTCCACTTCTGGGCCCCTCAGTTTAGGAAGGATGTTGACTTGCTGGAACGTGTCCAGAGAAGGGCAACGAAGTTGGTGAGGGGTTTGGAACACAAGCACTGTGAGGAGAGGCTGATGGAGCTGGGGTTGCTTAGCCTGGAGAAGAGGAGACTGAGGGGTGACCTTCTTGCTCTCTACAACTACCTGAAGGGAGGTTGTAGCCAGGCAGAGTTTGGTCTCTTCTCCCAGGCAGCCAGCACAAGAACAAGAGGACACAGTCTCAAGCTGCACCAAGGCAGGTTTAGGCTGGATGTTAGGAGGAAGTTCTATACAGAGGGAGTGATTCCCCATTGGAATGGGCTGCCTGGGGAGGTGGTGGAGTCACCGTCATGGAGGTGTTCAGGAGGAGACTTGATGGGGTGCTTGGTGACATGATCTAGTTGCCCGTGGCAGCGGGGTTGGAACTAGATGATCCCTGTGGTCCCTTCCAACCCTGACTGATTCTATGATTCTATGATTCACCACACTGAGTCAGAATTCTTGCCAAGAACCTTGTACTACCTCCTTTATGTCGGGGTGAAAGGGGTGGACCAATCTCTGCACCTCAGTGGGAGGTGGTTTGGAAACACCATAGAAAGTAAGGAAGTAGATGTAATACAATTTGTGACTGGCAGAGCTTAATACACACTGTGGCCTGGTGTTGGAATAGCTTGGTTATGTTATGCAGTGAATGTGACTATATGACTCTTCTATATCTTCTTGGAGACAGGATATTGGTTGGGTAGACTAATATGACCCAGCAGGTTATTTATATTTTTACTGGTTTTCATAAAAATCAATTCCCCGTTCTTCGAGGCGTTCAAGGCCAGGTTGGCTAAGGCATTGAGCAACCTGGTCTAGTGGAAGGTGTCCCCGTCCATGGCATGGGGGTTGGAACTAGATGTTGTTTAAGGTCCCTTACTAACTAAACCATGCTATGAATCTATGAATTACATTTTGATCTAATTTTATATAATTTCAATTTTTAAAATGCTGACAAATAACTTTGAGAAGAATTGTGTGGCATGGACACTGAAACTTGTTAGAGGTCCTAGAAATTTCACAATTATTTTTTAATTAGTTTCTGATTCAAGAGAACGATGTATAGCACTTAATATATATGTTTTATGAATGTCAGTGGTATAAAAAGACCTGATTCTTCCTCCTGTAACTCAGAAGTTCCACATACAGCATTTCTAAAACAAATTCAGATTCCATCAAGGTGAGAGAATATTCATTATGTTTATACTTTTATAGATAGAAACAGCCTCTTAACAATTTCAGTTAAATCCTATAAAAAATTATTTTCCTTAAGAAATTGAAATTATAACTAATTATAACTAATCAAGATTATTAACCAAAAACTGTGAACACAATTTTAATTGTCAAGGAAATACAAGTAATAATAAGATAAACTGCTGATACAAAGACTGACATTTAAGCAGTAATCCTTACCAGTGAATTCTCCATGCTGAGATAATTAAATATTTATATAGCCTAAATGAAAACCAAGGTATACAATGGCAACACATCTTTTTCTCAATATTGCAGTTAGATTAATGGAAACTTTACCAGACAGTGATTTGCATATCTTTTTAGTTATTTATTTATTTTATTTATTTTTTATTTTTGTTTGGTGTTTTTTCACTTTTTTTCAAAGTCCCTTAGGTAAAGGAAAAGTTTGAATGATTTCAATATGCTCTAGGCTAATCTCTGGCAAATGCGAGAGTCAGATTTTTCTACATAGCCTCAATAAGTGAACATGGTGTGTTACACAGTCAAAAGGGAGAATGTTTTTCTGAGTAATTTCATTGTTTTGGTTGGAGATCAATTTAACAGTTAGAGTAGCCAGCAGAAAAAAGCATTCTAACTTACAATTGCTTGTGCTGATCATGAACATTAACACAGTCCAGCTAATGCCACACGACAAACAAGCCAACAAAAAACTTGAAACTCACACAACAGTAAAAATGTGCAATCATGCTCAGATTTCTGGCACATTCAGATTAATAACTGAAAAAAAAAATCAAGAAATCTAACTAGGATTATCCTCTTGAAATACAACCCCCCTAATCATACTTAGAGTAACTTCTTAGATAAGTTCTTAGCCCTGAAACAGCAGAACTATCTGTGTGAATAAGTGCAAATAAGGAATTCAGAGTTTGGTCCTCTGGCTACTTTTTACAATTATTGCCTCTGAGTATTAGATTCGATTCCTTATGATAATTTTAAGTTGTACATAGAATGGACCTGATGAATAAAATAGCAAAGCTTCTACTTAAAAGCCAGCAACAGTAGTAAATATTAAAGCTATGAAATATATTTGAGGATAACATACAGATTCTCTGAATTCACCTTGTTTTCGTGCTATGTATGACACACTTTACATCAATGGCACTTTTCCTTATACCTGCATATAGAAATGTTTGTCAGCTCTGAATGGAGGTTTTGTAACTTATTTCCTGATCTGCTGGGTCTAAAACATGCTCTGGGGAGGAAATGTAGAAGCTGATTTGATTTGTGGCCTTGAGGGAAGTAGATGGATTGTTTATCTTTTCTCCTATCAGAGAATATCTGGAACATAGTGTTTTTCTAGAGCCTTAACTTTGAGCTCTTCCTAGTGACCACACTAAGACTGGCATGGGGGGAACGATTGACTGTAATGAGTTAGCCGATAAGTGTATTATGTTATCCTGAACTTTAGTTCCAAGATAAGCTCTTCCATGTCAGCAATTCCTAACTGGCTGGTTGGAAACCAGAAATGTTTCCTACTTTCCAGTTGTAGCTTATTAGTTACTGCTTAAAATACAACTCTGTGTGTAGATAGAGTTGCCAAAGTGTGTTAATACTGTGCAGATATGATGAGTATGGAGTATGTTAGTCAGCTATCAAATGTATTCAGGGGTTTATGCATTTAACTTAATTTATTCCAAGAAAACCTCACAAGTATGCAGCTGCCATTTCTTCATGCATACCATAAGCTGTGATTCTACATGCATTTGTCTGTATCTATGACCATTTATGGAGTTTTTATAGCCTTCTCTTTTATCATAGATGAGTATATGCATGAATTAGAAATTGGAAGAGGTGGAAAATAATGAAAGCATTTATTTCCATTCAGGAAAAAATCTAATTCTTTCAAGAATCAGCCAATAAACTTCATTTTGAAAATGTGTAATGGAAATCACAATTCTGTATACCTTTTCACTTTTTTTCTCCCTTCTCACACTTTTCTGGTTCATCATCCAAAATGTTGTTCTTGAAAGTTAGACACTTTCAAAATCTTTAGAAGATTCTTTTAGGTATTAGTGAATTTAATTCACTGAAAGGTAGAAGACCTTCGGAGGAAAGTTCTTTTTAGACTAAAATTTTCAGAAACAAGAGGAAGCAAACAAATTACTCAATGCACTTGCAGATGGAACAAAGAAGATATTTACTAGGTAAATTGGAATGGAAGTTCTGAGAAGCAAAAGCGCTTTTTATGAGGTGAATCCATAACATAACTGATCTAAGAAAATAATTTATATCTTTTGACATCTTAAAATTAGTGTGCAGGATTCTGGTACACCATAGATACACAATTTAATGTGTTTCATGCATCATTTTTGGCCTTATTCTTGTAATAAATTAAAAATCCCTCATGTCCTTGAGGTTAAAAATGTTTAGCAGTAGCTCTTATTTATTGAAAAAATATTGATTCCCATTACATGAGTTTATGGCTTCAGCTCATAATAATCTCAGTCTCTAACTGAAGAAATTATCACAGTTTGGAACAATAATGACTCTTTTGGTAGTTGAAAGCCTGAAAATTGCTAAAATGGGTGATTTAGGTTTACCCCAGATGACTTCAAGGCAAATTACTGAGTTGTCTAAATTATATATCTAAATGTCATTTCCCTAGACTCACTGCATAGTCAATGGAGAGAGACAAGGATATCTCAATATTGATTTCTCTTACCTATCATCTAAAATGTCATCTTAGAACTATTTAACTCTCAATGCTCACAGTCAAGGAGACTTAGAGAAATTATGCTCTTAATCTAAACTTGTGCAATATGCCTAATATTGGATGGTGAAATGTCGGTTTATTTTTGCTATTCATCTCCTTACTTATAATGAAATTCCCCAAGTGGTTGAGAAGGTGAGAAACAGAAGACATTTCAGAAAGTTTTCCCTGTTGACATTTGCTTTGCAAAGAAATATTGGGCATAAATTCAACACATTATATAGATGCAGATGAATTTAATATTTTCGTTAGCTCATCTATTGTTGTCCAAGGTTTCTCATTTTGATCATGTTTGATAAGTTTTGCTACAGTTATTTTTTAATAGCAGAGACTGTGAAATGTCAGACATTTGATTATACAGAACTTACCCTGCCTTCGCTTCCAACTTTTGTCTGATATTAGATAAAACACATAACAAGTTGTGACAGTGGCACAGTGTATTATGCCAGGATGTTACAGTGAACAAATGCTGTTTCTTATTATCCAGACAGTCTTATGATAACAGAGGCTTTGTGAATAAACATTGCTTTAGGAAAAAAAAAAAAAAAAAAAAAAAAAAAAAAAAAAAAAAAAGATGGTAGTAGAAATTGCACAGTCCACATTAAAATCTAATTCAAAAAAGGTCCCTGTGATTCATTCTTTCCAGCTCCAAGGCAAATAGTGAGATTGGTAACACATTCATAATTCAACATGGTTAAATGCCAAGGGCCAAAGAGAGAGCACCCTCCCAGCCAGTATGAGCAGAATGACATTCATGGTTGATTCAGCTCCTTGCAGCAAGCTGTGTAATTGGAAAAGCCAAAGGAAATGACCCCAGACTCTGTGTCCTGCTGATGTCAAAATACATTCACGTCACTCTGACAAGTGGCCAGTTTGGAGGCTTCCTTATAATAGGAGAATGAGAGGGAAGATAAAAGCTTGTGAGTATCCTGAAATAGACACAGCAGAGGTGAGGTACACACTGTAGATGTTTTGTAAAATTTGTGCCTGGGTTATGAAAAGGACTGAAAAACCCAGGCTCAAAAGAGGACACCTGTTTAGTGTATTTTGGTGCCTTAATTACACTGGATTCTATTCATCAATGTGCTTAAAGACAGTTGCTGTACTCAATAAACATATAGACACTTCTATAAAGTTGTTCAGGGTGATCAACTAACAGGATATTTGAAGATGTTGAGAATGTTCAAACCTAAAAGTTATGGTCTTATGATATGGAAAGAATGGAGCTAAGACACCTGTGTGTGCCAAAATCTGAAACCGTATCATTTGGATCATTCGAAAACCTGTAAGGGGAAAAAGATCTGTTCTGAATCAAGACTAACTTTATCATACATTTTTCTGTCAGATCATTAACACAAAATATAATTTAACTAAAGAGTGTTCAGTCAGAGCTTTAAAAGCAGATAGCAGTCAGAGCTTTAAAAGCAGATAGCACTACCTACTTAGTGTTAACACATGACTGATATTATTAACAATAATTAATAACATAATATTATTAATAATTCATGTTTATTACTACATGCACAAAATTTTGCTCACTGGGTATCTTTTTGTCTGTTAAAAGTGTTCAACAAATTAAGAAATTTGCTTTCATTCATTTCTTCTGAGCTATGGACTGTCACTTCCACAGTGAACTATGCAATGAAGGTCAGTTGCATTTACACACCATTTAAACTGTTCAGATATTTTCTTGGGAGGACAATGTTCCTAGCAAACTGTGTTCTTTAATATGTCCCTACCGCTCACCATCAGTTTTTACAGAAATTTATTCTGCAGTGCTTCCACATGGTAATCAAAAGGGCATACTTTATTTGTACTACGGTTAAAATAATTATTTTTTTCTGGGTATTTTGGCTAATTTGCTATAAGTTTTACCACATACAGAGCACATAGGCACTATCATTTGAATATAAGAATATATAGTCTTATGCTTCATTTAATTATATCATTGGCAATGCTGATTCTAAATGTGAAATATTGAATATTTTTTTCAAAATATTTTCCAACACTATTATACTAACTCAGGTGCATGAATTTTATTTGTACCATTGCTCAGAAACCCAGTTTTGAACAAAAGTCCACATTCTCTGTTAGAAATAATTCCCATAAATGACTAACAAGTAAGAGTCCCATTGGTTTTGCCTTTTATTTTACTAGTAGTTTAGAAAACTGTTAAGAGAAAAACTGAATTTTGCTTCTCAAGTGTCCCCTGTCCAGGGATAGAACACTCCACAAGAATTATGGTTATAGTTTGAACAAGAAAGGAAGAGCTCTTGAGAGATAAAGAAGCTGTTAGCATCTTGTTTTGACTTTGACACTTATGATCTAGATCTTCAACTAGTGTAAATTGAAAAAAAAAAAATATTTTAACCAAGGTATGTATTTACATGAGTTGAATCTATCCTATGTTTTTACACATTTTTATAAGGATTATCTAAGGATGGATTTTTGTGACTTGCAATTCTGCTGGGTAATACATGAATCATTGAAAACTATGAGTCAGTCAAAAAAAAGTCAGGTTTACTATGAGGTGAAGGGACATAATGAGGAATCTATTGAATTTGTTATGTCAACTGTCATGTCTACAAAACTTGCATACTTTTGCTAAAATATCTTTATCTCCTTTCTTCTTGTGTGCTGAACATACACACACAGTCATATATGGATTTATGCATCCATATGTATGTTTTTATCTGATGAAACTTTTATGAGGGGAGTTGCAAGGGCATCTAGAGAAATACAGCATTTAAGTTTATGTGAATCACCCATCTACTGGGCATCTGATTCCCCTAGGTTCCTTTAAAAATCTTACTCATAACAAGCTGAATGTATAATTCACTACAAATTGCTCAGTTCTGCTCTTAATAAAGATACTTAGCTGTGGCTGAATAGCACTTTTCATCTTCAAAGTGCTTTTCATTCATTAACTAATTCATTAGCCCTCCAGATCTCACAGTAAGATTTTCCTGATACGTAGCTTTCATTAACTTTTTGCTCCAATTCTTTCCAAGGCTTTCACAGTTATATTCTCTCAGACTTCCCTATAATGTTTCTTCTCTTTCAGTCTCTTTCTTACAGCCAGATTCACCCCTAGGTAACACTACTGAAGTTGACCAAAGTGAAGTTACACCACAGACGACTCTTGCCCTTAGCAATGATAGCATTTTTCACACACAGTTCTTGTAGATGTTTAGCCAGATCTCCACCCTAAGCTATCATTTGGCCAATGTGTACATATTTACTACGTCTCTTTTTAATCTTCATTCATAAATCACTTCTCCAGCCCCTCAGTCATGTGGCTTGATTTTGTCTTTATTGCCACCAATTTGCTCACAATTATGCAGTGCTTAATAGCTTTTCTGAATAGCTTTAAGTCAATGGCACACTAACTTCAGTAGTTGTGAAATAGTTGCAAGAGCTGGTGTTATTCTGAAGAGGGGGAAATCTTGCTATTGTCAATTGCTTTCTTAGTACTGCCTAGATGGCAAGAAAATACCTAGATGGCAAAAATTCTTTCCACAAAAGATTTTTCCATTAAGACTTTAATTCAAAGATAAACAGAAAGAAAAGGGACTTTCTTTTTTTCTTTTCTTTTTTTTTTTTTCTTTCTTTCTTTCTTTCTTTCTTTCTTTCTTTCTTTCTTTCTTTCTTTCTTTCTTTCTTTCTTTCTTTCTTTCTTTCTTTCTTTCTTTCTTTCTTTCTTTTCTTTCTTTCTTTCTTGACTTAATATAAAAGTATACAATTATATATGTATTTATTTATTTTACTTACAAAATTCTATTAAATATATTCTGTGAAATCATAAATTTTTGGGCTTGGGAAATAGGATGTGTTAATTTCTCCTGAACTGTCTTATATCAGAGACATTTGTTTCTAATTTATTATGTTCTTAATGTAGATAAATAAATTAACAAATTACATTTTAAACTGCACTTTTCCACATTTCTCTGTGTTCTCCTTATTACATACAATGCTTATTTGTCATTTCCTCACTCTCAGCCCTTTTCTATTATCTTTGCTTCCATTAATCTAATAAAAATAGTTCTAAAAGGTTATTGTTCACTTTGTCTGAATCTGCTTTCAAACTGTTACCAAACCACATTTTACTTTTCTTCCCAACAGTGCCTTTTCTACTCCACTTTTACCTTTTTCCATCACAGTTTTATCCTACTCTACCTCATCTGATTTCATCTCATCTCTCCTGAACACTCCATCATCTGCAATGACAGCTTGATATTTACTCTGCATTAACTTCCCAGGATCTCCACTGACTTCAGTTCTCTGAAGTGGGAAGATATTATTGTAACAAATGCAAATTCTTTACCTCAGCCTATGCTCAAGCTGGAATTACCTGGACAAAAGGCCTTGGAAAATCTTACATAGAAAATAAATGGAAGTTCAATTGAGAACATCTTCAAGGGTAGAACACAAAATCAAGTATAACTTGATATTCATATTATAAAACAAATTCTTTAGCTTATAATAAAGCCAAATCCAAGGAGTAAATTTCAGTTTTATATATTTTTGTGCTAAGCATAGCTCTGTGTGCATACATTTGCTTACAAAGGGCTGCATGCTAAAAAAGTGTGTGAATTTGGCAGAATTTATTTCTTCTACAAATAAAGACATCTAAGTTTAAAAACATATCTATCCAAAGAAAACCATAAGGATTGGCAGGTGTATCATATTGACAAATATGGCACATGAATAATGTTTTATTTACATACTGAAATATTTCCTTGAAATAAATCCATATGCTTAGGCTACATCTCCTCATCTGTAATGTTGAATTGTCTGAAGCATATTTTAATTATTTGAAAAGCATCATGTTTGCAATAGTAATTGATATGTTATTACTTATGCATGAGAAAATTCAGTCCTGACTTAACTTGTTTGGTTTGTTAATAACATCTGAGTTATAAGTCCCACATGGGTCAGTTAGAAAATCTGACAAAAACTCATTTTGGTGTTATTATTAATATTACTAAACATAAAACTGAAAAACAAAGCAGAAAATATTACACATGCAAGTAAGAAAGATGTTCCTCTTCAATGTATGGTATTGACAGATATGATTATAAGGCCTGTAGACAGAAAGGAGTAGAGGGAGGTTTAATTTAATCTGAGATGCTGCTAGCATCTGAAGGTTTTGAAGCCATTTCTGTCAATTAAGTCTGAAGCAATTGAATTGAGCATAACAATGAGCCTGTAAACCCAGTACTATTGGAGTTCTATGATTTCATGTAGGATCTTGGATTTTATCATTTTTCCAAATTTTGAAGGTGTTCATGTTCATTGGTACTGACAGTATTATCAGAACATTTCAAAAGTTTGTCTGATTTAATAAATAGTGTTCTAAACAAGAATTATTTCTACAATCTGCACATCATCTTTATCTCAGAAAGTCTCTAAACCAGCAAATGCACACAGAGAAGACATTTAAAAAAAAAAAAAAAAAAAAAAATCAGCATATTTTCTTGCCTCAGTCTTCAGTGGAAACCCTTCTTCCCGCACAACCCAAGTGGATGGAGTAAAAGACAGGGACTGGTACAGAAGGCAAGGTCTGTCCCATTGTAAGTTCAATCTCTTAACCACCTGAGGAACTTGAACACATTCAAGTCTATGGGACTTGATAAGAGGCATCCCAGGGCATTGGCTGATGCAGTTGCCAAGCCACACTACATGATCTGAAGACCCTGATGAGTGGGAAAAGGGAAAAAGTGCACCTGCTTTTAAAAAGGTTAGAAATGAGTATCCTGGGAGCTACCTTCCTGTCAGTCTGTGGTGGTTTGGCCCTGGCCTAGGGGGGCCAATGCCCACTAAAGCCTCTCTATCTCCTCTTCTTAAATGGACAGGGGAGAGGGTCAAAATATAACAAAAGCCAGTAATAAGATAGAAGTAATTTAAAAACAATAATAAGCAAAAGCAATAGATTATGCAGAAGCAAAAAACAGAAAGAGATGTTCGTCTCTACTTCCCATCAACAGGACGATGGTTGGTCTTGGGAATCAGGGCTCTCTAACCTTGGTGGTTCCTTAGGAGGATAGACACCATGGACAAATCCCCCCACTTCATTCTTTTACTTCATTCTTGTATCTGAGCTGATCTCATAATGCATGGAATACCACTTTTGCCAGTCTAGGTCAGTTGGTTCAGCTGTGTTCCCTCCCAAGATCTTGCCCACCCCTCAACATACTTTTGGGGCAGGGAAATATTGAAAAGGTACAGCCTGGATACTTATTCAACAGTAGCCAAAACATTGCTGTGTTATCAGCTACAGCTGCAAAACACAGCCCCAGAAGGATGTTTTGTGTAGAATTCATTCTAGCTTAGCCAAATCAAATACACAGCCTCACCTATGTGCCTAAGAAGATCGTGAAACAGATCCTCCTTAGCCATGCTAATGCACATGGAGGACCAAGATATGGTTCCAGACAGCCAGCATGGCTTTACTGAGGGCTTGTCTTGTCTGACTAATACAGTGGCTTTATAAGATGGAACAACTACATCAGAGGACAAGGGAATCTATATGAACTTCTGTAAAGCCTTTGACATGGTCCCCCACCACAACCTTCTCTCTAAATCAGAGAGATATGGATTTGATTGGGAGACTGGTGGACAATGATTTAATTGAATGGCTGCATCCACAGGGTAGTGGTCAACGGCTTGATGTCTGGATGGAAACTGGTGACAAGTGCTGTCTCTTAGGGGTCTATATTGGGGCCATCTTCATCAATAACATAGACAACAAGATCAAGTGAACCCTCAGAAAATTTGCAGAAGACACCAAAATGGGTGGTGTAGTTGGCACACATCAGACATGGGATGCCACTCACAGGGATTTGGACAAGCTTGAGAAGTGAACCTGTGTGAACTCCAAGAAGTTCAACAAGGCTAAGTTCAGGGTCTTGCACCTGATCAGGGAAATTCATTCTATCAATATGGGCTGTAGGATGATGGGATTGAGAGTAGCCAGGGTATTGAGAGACAGTAGTCCTAGCTAACTGGGGAGGTCCTGGTGGACTGAAGACTGGCAAATATGACACTCATTTATGGAAGGAGGACCTAGGGAACCGCAGACCTATTAGGCTGACCTTGGTGTCATGGAAGGTAATGGAGCAGATAATCTCAAGTGCCATTATGCAGCATGTGCAGTACAACTAATTGGTCAAGACTAGTGTGGTGGTTTGGGCTGGGTGTCGGCCCCTGATGCCACTGCACAGGCCACACCTGGGATATTCCAAATGGGGGCCCAGCCCAGTGGGTGGTCACAGGAAGCCAGATATTTCCTTCCCATAATGCCCTGCTTCCCTATAAAACATCAGCGTGGGGTTCTTTCGCTCTCTTTCCTCCCTCGCTGCTGCTTAGGTAAAATGGTGTGAGCTGCCTCCCTTGGGCCTGCCCAGGCCTAAGGCTGAGTCGGAGTGGGGAGAAAGAGCCCTAGGGGGGGTTGGGTGTAGCCCCAGGTGGGGATGGGACGTTCTTGGGTATATTTTGGGATACCTCTCTCTTTGTCATGGTGCTTGTGGTTTTCTGTAAAACTTTCATTGTTTTTTTTTCCTTCCATTTAGACTTTCCACCATTTTTACAATCTGTTTTTTTGTCTGAGTCTTTCTTTTGCCTGTGGTGGGAGAATTGGTCTCCCAACCCACGATATTTATTGGTGTAGCCAGGGCAGGAGTTGGTTGCTGTGGTAAACTGCAGATTGGATTGCAAAGGATGGAGAGTTTAAAGTCAGATCTGGGGCGTTGCTGGCTTGGAAGTTGGGGCTCAAGTTTTCTTGCCAGGGCGACTGTGTGAGCTTCTATGGACTGCAGGAGGACACCTGGTGTGTGGCTGATGGCACAGAAGTCCCTCCTGTTGCTTGAGAGCAGCGAGGGGTGGCTCTTTCTGTGACTTTTCTGCTTGGGGTAGCTTAAGAATGCTCTGGGTAGCCTAAGAATGCCTTTTTAATTCATTGTTCTCTGCGGAGCGGCAAGCAGCAGGGAGTGGAGTGGAGGAGCGGTAGCAGCAAGCAGAGCAAAGTCAGGCCACCTGTCACTGCAGGGAAGGGCCACCTGCGGCGAGCAGAAAAGCGATGGCTTCTGAAACCCAAGAAGGCGAGTAGGGACTTCAGCTGGAAAGCCGTTCTCAAAAGCTCTCAGAACACGGTCATGGCTTTGTCGGAAAAAAATGTTTGGGGGCCTGAAGGGGTGGAGGTGACTTTGATTCTGCATCATGGCAATAGAGACAACGGGAGCCGTGCCATGCTGTGTTCGAGCAGTGGCAGCGGCACCGCCTGTGCCAGTGCTGTGTTCAGGCAGCAGTGGCAGCTGTAAATCTTTTCCCTGTTTTTTCAGGTATGTTCCAAAAATGGCACCAAGCACCTGGCTCTGCCTCCTCTCTTCTCAGTGAGCTGTGGTGCAGCTGCTCCCTCTTCCAAGGGAGGACTATGAACTGGATGCAGTCATGCCTCGGTACATGAATGCCCAGTGTGTGTGTGGGGTGTACCTGCGATGTGCATTTGTGTAGCCTTGGACTGTGACTGGAAGTGGTCAGCTGTGGCTCCCTGGACGGATGGATAAAAGTGGTCATGGAGCCTGATTGCTCCTACTGGCTTGCCTCAGGGGTGGAAAAAAGCTGCTGAGTAAATATAAATGCAAATAAAGGCTTGGCTGAGAAGTTGTGAGGTTCTTCCAGGTGACCAGGATGTCCCACGAAGAACTCACACTGTAGCAGAATGACTCTGTGTCACTGGGAGGTTCCATCATATGAGGAAGAAGAACTGGAATGGACTGATACTTGAGCCTGAATGACAGACTGTGTGGAAGGACACCCAGATGAAGATGTGGACTTTTGCTAGACATGTCATCAGAAGATGACCTGCTCCTCTATAAAACATCAGTGTGGGGTCCTTTCGCTCTTTTTCCTCCCTCTCTGCTGCCTAGGTAAAATGGTGTGATCTGCCTCCTTTGGACCTGCCCAGGCCCAAGGTTGGGTTGGGGGGGGAGAAAGAGCCCTGGTGGGGGGGGGTTGGGTGTACCCCCATATGAGGATGGGATGTTCCTGGGTATATTTTGGGATATCTCTCTCTTTGTCACAGTGCTTGTGGTTTTCTGTAAAACTTTCATTCTTGTGTTTTTTTTTTTTTTTTTTTTCCATTTAAACTTTCCACCATTTTTGCAATCCATTTTTTCCCTGAGTCTTTCTTTTGCCTGTGGTGGGAGAATTGGTCTCCCAACCCACTGTGGTGGAATAGGAAGGTTCCCCCCACACACAAAAGAATTCCACAGCTAACTCAGCCGGAGAAGCAGATGAAAGCTGTATTTTACAAGCAGATATGGAATGCAGTGAATATGTACAAAAATATACAATATTTACAATATATATACAGAAATATACAGCAAAGTATGTAATACAGGAAACCTTTCCCCAACCCCCCTGTGGCCAGGGGGGTTTGGCCTTTTCCCCCCTTCTCCCTCCCTACCTCCCCTTTTTCCCAAAAGGGTTAGAGAGAGAGAGAAAGGAAGGTAATTAAAAGGGGAAAACTTTGTTAAAGCTCAAAGCGAATGCAAAAAGTTAGTTTTCTTATCTGGTTAGCAAGAATCGTAGAGAGAAACGAGCCAGCTCACAGCACAGGGGGAAGAAGAAGACGACTACTGACTGACTCCCCCCGACTGAAAGACTAAACAAAAAAAGCTACAACCGGGTCCCACCAATGAAATTGAATTAGCATATCATTGTTTTCATTCTAATATCAAAACATTCGGCTAGAGTGTTCAGAAAGTGTCTCTTTCTTAAAGGCACAGCCTAAACCGGTCACAATCCACCCCTGCTAAACAATTTCATTGGCTGCTCGTACTGTCCATCCAATCTAAAACAGTATCTGCAGTTTCTAAGCAAAGTTCATAGTCCATTCCGGCTATCCTCAGGTGTAGATGATTCAGAAGTCCAAGAAAGAAGAAAAATGGAAAACAGTTTGTCTCTTCGCAGATGAAGCAAAGAAAAAGGAAAACAGGGAAACAGGTAAACAGGGACTCTCAGTTGACTCAGGGTTCTCAGGGTTCTCAGGGTTCGTGCACCGTGGATTCCTCAGGGATTCTTTCTTTGGGCGCGATGTAGCTGTACAACACTCTGAAATTAAACTCTTTCAGCTAAAGTTAAGTTTCTTTGTGGAATACACTGAATTTCACCATTCTCTTGCATTACCCAATAAGTGTGACCCGGACCTTCAGCTGAAACCACCCCTCGGACAGGTTTAGCCTCTCCTGAGGGAGAAAATACCCAAACAGTTTTACCTAACAGATTCTTTTCTTTAACAACAGGAACTCTATCACCTTCTACTTTCTGTAGCAGATCTGAATGTGCAGGTCCAGCTCGGTTCACTGAACCTCTACTATTTACCAGCCAGGTTGCTTGTGCTAAATGTTTTTCCCAGTTTTTCAAAGATCCACCCCCCATGACAACTAATCATCATAGATTGACAAAGGGGAAGTCCTGTTTTATATACCTGATCTCCTTCCATGACAAGGTGACCTGTTTAGTGGATGAAAAACTGGGGATGTTCTTTACCTTGACTTCAGCAAAGTATTTGAAATTATCACCCACAGCACTCTCCTGGAAATGCTGCTTGTTCATGGCTCAGATAAGCTGATGCTTCACTGGGTAAAATTTGGCTGGCTGACTGAGCCCAAAGTGTGATGGTAAATGGAGCTAAATCCAGTTGGCAGCCAGTGACAAGTTTTGGGCCCCTTACTACAAGGACATTCATTTGCTGGAGCAGGTTCAGAAAATGGCAACAAACCTCATGAAGAGTCTTGAGAACATGTCTTCTGAGAGGCAGCTAAGTGAACTGGGGTTGCTGAGTTTGAAGAAAATAAAGTTGGAAGGAGACCTTATCTCTCTACAACTACATTACAGGAGGTAGGTATTGGTCTGTTCTCCCTAATAACAAGTGACAGGATGAGAGGGAGTGGCCTTCATTTGCACCAGAAGAGGTTTAGAAAATATTAGAAGAAATTTCTGTACTGAAATGGTTCTCAGATAGTGGAATAGGCTCCCCAGTTAGGTAATTGAAACATCAGTCTAGATGATATTTGAAGGATGCATAAATATGGTGGAAAGTGACATCGTTTAGGACCAGAGTTGTTAGAGTTACATAATGGTCAGACTTGATTATTTTGAAGGTCTTTTCCAATCAAAACAATTCCATAATTCTATGATTATATTCTGAAAGACTGAGAGAGTTGGTGCTATTAATCTTGGAGAAGAGAAAGCTCCAGGAAGATATTATAGTGACCTTTGAATACATAAGAAGACCTATAAGGAAGATGGGATGAACTTTTTAATGGGGCCTGTGGTGACATTGCAAGGGGTAGTGGTTTTAAGCAAAACTAAGGAAGACATTTTTTACTATGAGAGTGGTGAAATGGTGGAATAGGTGGTAAAATGTCCAATCCCTGGAAATTTAAAAGGTCAGGTTTGATGGAGCTCTGAGAAATCTGATCTAGCTGAATATGTCTATGCTTATTGCAGAGGGGGTATTGGACTGTCGTGGGATGGGAGACCAATTTTCCCACCACAGGCAAAAGAAAGACTCAGACAAAATGGATTGCAAATATGGTGGAAAGTTTAAATGAAAAAGAAAAATAAACAATGAAAGTTTTACAGAAAACCACAGGCACCATGACAAAAGAGAGAGATATCCCAAAATATACCCAAGAATGTCCCATCTCCACTTGGGGGTACACCCAAACCCTGCCCCCAAGGGCTCTTCCCCTCCAACCCAGCCTTAGAACCCAGCCTAGCCAGGCCCAAGGGAGTCAGCTCAGCCCATTACCTAGGCAGCAGCGGGGAAGAAATGAGAAAGAGCGGACCCCACACTGATGTTTTATAGGGGAGCAGGGCTTTATGGGAATTAAATTCCTGGCTTCTTGTGACCACCTACTGGGCTGGGCCCCCTTTGGAACTTCCCAGGTGCAGTGGCATCAGGGCCAGCACCCAGCCTAAACCACCACATGGACAATATAATTTTAAGTGTCCTTTCCAAACCAAACCCATGACTCTGTCATTTTATGACTCTATCATACATGACATTTCCGAAACATCATAGTGTACAAAAACACTGTAGCATGTTTTTACCCACTTGTTGCTACTAAGCTAGTAGCAACAAATTTAAACAGCAGACAGCGTCGCGGGCTCCGCTCGGCAGCAGCCCCTTCGGAACAGCGCCGGGATCGGCGGCCACTTGGGCGGGCTTTCGCGCTTCTCCTCCTCGGGCTGCGGTGGCGGCTGAGCTCGCCACGCTTCCTGAACGCACAGCGGCACTCGGATGGCCCTGTCTTCACGTGCTTACGGCTCGTGAGGCCAGCGCCTTCGGCGGCGGAATTTGAACAGCGGACAGCGCTTCGCGGGGCTCCGCTGGGCAGCAGCCCCTGCTCTGGTACTCTCTCGCGCTCTCGCGCGCCGCCGCACTTTTTCTAAATTTTTGTCCAGTGGGTGGTGTGTCCAGGGGCAGCCACGGCCGTGGCCAGGGGCAGCATGGTTATAACGCGCAGCAAAATCTCCTTTAAAAAATCAGTGTCGACCCAGACTGAGGTAGAACACAAGCAGGTAGCTGTCCAGGTATCTGGCTGTAGTGAGTGCTGGGGCCTGGCTCTTGAGATGCAGAGTAGTGGGGGCAACTCTTGCATTAGGTGTGAGCAGATTGGCTATCTGCTCGACCTTGTGGCCAGACTAAAGGATGAGGTTGCTAGTCTTAGAGGTGTATGGGATTGTAGAAAAGTGATGAGCCACAGGAGGAAAGAGATGAACCCGAGTAAGCAGGCTCCACAGGCTCCCCCAGCAGAGACTGGTTGTTCGAAAAGCAGAGGGGAATGGATACAGGTTCCTCTCAAAGGACACAAATTAAAACCTCCTTGCCTCCCCCCACCTCCCTCACTGCCCTTGGAAAACAGGTATGGGGCGCTGGAGATCGAGGGTGAGGTGATACTGATGCCGGAGGACACACCATCTGGGGTCTTCCCTGAGGCTAAACAGCCTAAGGTTAAACAGCCTAAGGTTAAACAGCCTAAGGCAACGCAGCCTAAGGCAACGCAGCCTAAGGCAACGCAGCCTAAGGTTAAACAGCCTTCCCCTGGCATCAGGACTTGCTCCCTAAAAAAGAAAAGGAGGGTAATTGTAATTGGTGATTCCCTCCTGAGGGGAACAGAAGGTCCCATATGTAGGCCGGACCCATCTCATAGGGAAGTTATTAGCCTAGCAGGAGTCCAAGTTGGAGATGTTACCAGAAGGCTGTCCAGTCTGGTACAGCCCTCAGATTATTATCCCTTATTGGTCATGCAGTTAGGGAATGATGATGTTGGTACCAGGCCTCCCAGGGCTATCAAAAATGACCTCAGGGCCCTGGGAGATCTGGTTGAGGGGTCAGGTGCACAAATAATTTTTACATCGATACCGTTAGTTGCAGGAGGGAACACAATAAGGAACAGGTCAGCCGCTGTAGTCAACAAGTGGCTTAGGGGCTGGTGCAGACGAATGAATTTTGGGTTTTTCGATCTTGGGGAACTTTCTACTGCACCAGGTCAGCTGGTAACAGATGGAGTACATCTGTCCCAGAGGAGGGGGAAAGGTCATAATACATGAGAATGGCCTGTCCCCCAAAGGTAAAAAGATTCTGGGAAGGGAATTAGCAAGTCTCATTGACAGGGCTTTAAACTAGCTTCGAAGGGGGGAGGGTCGGAAACCAGTGCCCTTAGGCAGGAGTCTGGAGGTGATAAGCTAGAGCTAGAGGTGAAACCAGCAGCCCAGCTGCAGTGCATGTACACTAATGCACGAAGCATGGGTAACAAACAAGAGGAGCTGGAAGCCTTGTTGCAGCAAGAAAGTTATGATGTAGTTGCCATCACAGAGACGTGGTGGGACGACTCGCATGACTGGAGCGCTGCAATTGATGGCTACAGGCTCTTCAGGAGAGACAGGCAAGGAAGAAGGGGTGGAGGGGTGGCCCTGTACGTCAGGGAGGCACTGGATGCTGTTGAGATGGAGATCAGGGATGATAGGGTTGAGTGCTTGTGGGTGAGAATTAGAGGGAAGACCAACAGGGCAGACATCCTGGTTGGCGTCTGTTATAGACCACCCAACCAGGAGGAGGATGTCGATGAGGCATTCTATAGGCAGCTTAAGGCTGTCTCAAGATCACCTGACCTCGTTCTCATGGGTGACTTCAACCTGCCTGATATCTGTTGGGATCTCAACACAGCAGAGAGGAGGCAGTCTAGGAGGTTCTTGGAGTGCATGGAGGACAGCTTCTTATCCCAGGTGCTGCGTGAGCCTACCAGGGGTAAGGCTATGCTTGACCTCCTCTTCACCAACAGGGAAGGGCTGGTGGGTGATGTGGTGGTCGGAGGGTGTTTAGGCACCAGTGACCACGACATAATAGAGTTTTCAGTATGCAGCCAAGCCAAGAGGGGCAGCAAGAAGACCTCCACTCTGGACTTCCGGAGGGCAGACTTCAGGCTGCTCAAGGAACTAATTCAGAAGGTTCCTTGGGAATCAGCCCTTAAAAACAAAGGGGTCCAGGAGAGCTGGACCTACTTCAAGGAAGAACTATTGAAGGTGCAAGAACAGGCTGTGCCGGTGTGCCGGAAGATGAGCCGCCGGGGCAGACGGCCAGCCTGGATGGGCAATGAACTTTTAATAGAACTTAGGGAAAAAAGAGGGTGTATCATCTTTGGAAGAAAGGGGAGGCAACCTACAGAATGTTTAGGGATGTTGCTAGGTTGTGCAGGAAGAAAATTAGGGAGGCAAAAGCCCATTTAGAACTTAGACTGGCCTCTGCTGTGAAGGATAACAAAAAGTCCTTCTATAAATACATCAATAGCAAGAAGAAGGGCAAGGACAACCTCCACTCCTTGGTTGACACGGAGGGGAACGTTGTAACAAAGAATGAGGAAAAGGCAGAGGTACTTAACACCTTCTTTGCCTCAGTCTTCACTAGCAGGGCAGAACGTCTTCCAGACAGCTGGCCTGCAGAGCTGGCAGAAGGAGCCAGAGAGCTGCATAGTTTCCCACTGCTCCAAGAGGAAGTTAGAGATCTACTGAGCCGCTTGGACCCCCACAAGGCCATGGGACCGGATGGGATCCATCCTAGGGTGCTGAGATTGCTGACAGATGAGCTGTCCAAGCCACTTTCCATCATTTTTCAGCAGTCCTGGCTCACTGGAGAGGTCCCAGAAGACTGGAAGCTGGCTAACGTGGTGCCCATCCACAAGAAGGGCCGGTTGGATGAGCCAGGGAATTATAGGCCTGTCAGCCTGACCTCAGGGCCAGGCAAGATTATGGAACGGGTCATCTCGAGTGCGATCACACAGCACTTACAGGATGACCAGGGGCTCAGGCCTAGCCAGCATGGATTTAGGAGGGGCAGGTCCTGCCTGACCAACCTGATCTCCTTCTATGATCAGGTGACCTGCCTGGTGGGTGTGGAGAGGCATGTGGTCTACCTGGACCTCAGCAAGGCCTTTGACACCGTTCCCCACAGCAAACTCCTGGCCAAGCTGGCAGCCCGTGGCTTGGACAGGAGCACACTGCGTTGGGTTAGGAACTGGCTGGAGGGCCGAGCCCAGAGAGTAATGGTGAATGGCACCACATCCAGCTGGCGGCCTGTCACTAGTGGTGTGCCCCAGGGATCAGTACTGGGCCCCATGCTCTTCAACATCTTTATTGATGATCTGGATGAGGGCATTGAGTCCATCATCAGTAAATTTGCAGATGACACCAAGCTGGGGGCAGCAGTTGATTTGCTGGAGGGCAGAGAGGCTTTGCAGAGGGACCTCGACAGGCTGGACAGATGGGCAGAGTCCAATGGCATGAGATTTAACACATCCAAGTGCTGGATTCTGCACATTGGCCACAACAACCCCAGGCAGTGCTACAGGTTGGGGTCAGAGTGGCTGGAGAGTGGCCAGGCAGAGAGGGACCTGGGGGTACTGGTTGATTGTAGGCTGAACATGAGCCTGCAGTGTGCCCAGGCAGCCAAGAAGGCTAATGGCATCCTGGCTTGCATCAGGAACAGTGTGGCCAGCAGGAGCAGGGAGGTCATTGTGCCCCTGTACACTGCACTGGTTAGGCCACACCTTGAGTACTGTGTCCAGTTCTGGGCCCCTCAGTTTAGGAAGGATGTTGACTTGCTGGAACGTGTCCAGAGAAGGGCAACAAAGCTGGTGAGGGGTTTGGAACACAAGCCCTATGAGGAAAGGCTGAGGGAGCTGGGGTTGCTTAGCCTGGAGAAGAGGAGACTGAGGGGTGACCTTATTGCTCTCTACAACTACCTGAAGGGAGGTTGTAGCCAGGCAGAGGTTGGCCTCTTCTCCCAGGCATCCAGCACCAGAACAAGAGGACACAGTCTCAGGCTGCGCCAGGGCAGGTTTAGGCTGGATGTTAGGAAGAAGTTCTACACGGAGAGAGTGATTGCCCATTGGAATTGGCTACCCGTGGAGGTGGTGGAGTCACCTTCACAGGAGGTGTTCAGGAGAAGACTTGATGGGGTGCTTGGCTGTATGGTCTAGTTGTTGGGTGGGTTGGATTGTTTGATGGGTTGGACGCGATGATCTTGAAGGTCTCTTCCAACCTGGTGTATTGTATTGTATTGTATTGTATTGTATTGTAAATCCAGACTGAGCAGAAAAGACAGTGCATCCATTAATTGGCTGAGACTGGAATCCACAGAGGTTTTGAGGAGAGAGAAAGGCTAGCTCCAGTAGAAACATGATTTTCTACTTTGATTTGTTGGCCAGGCTGCAGAGTCACCATTGAAACTAGCGCCTGCAACTTGGAAATTAAGAAAGAAGAAATGGGAGGGGTGGTAGGACTTCAAGACTGATTACTGCTACATAAGCGTTTTGTCATAAGCAAAAAAAGTAAGGAAGACCAGATAGGGGTCTCTAAGAATGACAGAGATAAAGAGGCTAAAGTTTAAAAGTACAGAAGTTTAACTGCCAGTGTTTATTTATAGCTTCACACATACAAAGGCATTGCTATTTCAGGGAAACTGCACTATTTTTTATATGTGTCAGTTCTGAATAGTCCAGACACAGTAAAAGTAAAATAAAGTGAACTGCATGTGTTAAGGAACAAATTTAAATAGCAATGGCTCTGAGGATAAAGTATACATTAAAATAAGGGAAGAAACTATAGCTCATTTAATTTGCAGAATAAATCTCTGACAAAAATCCTGGTCTTGGGTACAGACATGATGTTACAGACTGAGAAAAAAATATAAGGCATAGCCTAATAGAGTGTATGTTTGTATGTGTGTGTGTATTAATCCCACTGCTTATCTACCCCACCAGTTATCCATCTGTAATGCACGTGCAATCAGGAGCATTCATGTTTATAATATTCATTAACACACAAAGACTTCATAGTATACAATACAATACAGTACAATATATCAGGTTGGAAGAGACTTTCAAGATCATCGCGTCCAACCCATTGACCAATACAACCCACCCAACATCTAAACCATGCAGCCAAGCACCCCATCAAGTCTCCTCCTGAACACCTCCAGTGAAGGTGACTCCACCACCTCCACGGGTAGCCAATTCCAATGGGCAACCACTCTCTCTGTATAGAACTTTTTCCTAACATCCAGCCTAAACCTGCCCTGGTGCAGCATGAGACTGGGTCCTCTTGTTCTGGTACTGGCTGCCTGGGAGAAGAGACCAACCTCTGCCTGGCTACAACCTCCCTTCAGGTAGTTGTAGAGAGTGAGAAAGTCACCCCTGAGCCTCCTCTTCTCCAGGCTAAGCAACCCCAGCTCCCTCAGCCTTTCCTCATAGGGCTTGTGTTCCAAACCCCTCACCAACTTTGTTGCCCTTCTCTGGACACGTTCCAGCAAGTCAACTTCCTTCCTAAACTGAGGGGCCCAGAACTGGACACAGGACTCAAGGTGCGGCCTAACCAGTGCAGTGTACAAGGGCAGAATGACCTCCCTGCTCCTGCTGGCCACACTGTTCCTGATGCAGGCCAGGATTCCATTGGCCCTCCTGGCTGCCTGGGCACACTGCAGGCTCATGTTCAGACTCCCATCAACCAGAACTCCCAGGTCCCTCTCTATCTGGCCACTCTTCAGCCACTCTGACCCCAGCCTGTAGAACTGCCTGGGGTTGTTGTGGCCAATGTGCAGAACCCGGCACTTGGATGTGTTCAATCTCATGCCGTTGGATTCTGCCCATCTGTCCAGCCTGTCGAGGTCCCTCTGCAAAGCCTCTCTGCCCTCCAACAGATCAACCCCTGCCCCCAGCTTGGTGTCATCCACAAATTTACTGATGATGGACTCAATGCCCTCATCCAGATCATCAATGAAGATGTTGAAGGGCATTGGGCCCAGCACTGATCCTTGGGGCACACCATGAGTGCCAGGCCTCCAGCTGGATGTACACCATTCACCACCACTCTGTGGGCTAGGCCCTCCAGGCAGTTCCTAACCCAACACAGTGTTCTCCTGTCCAAGCCATGGGCTGATAGCTTGGCCAGGAGATTCCGGGCGGGGCAGTGTCAAAGGCCTTGCTGAGGTCCAGGTAGACTACATGCACAGGCCTCTCCACACCCACCAGGCAGGTCACCTGATCATAGAAGGAGATCAGGTTGGTCAGGCAGGATGTGCCCTTCCTAAATCCATGCTGGCTAGGCCTGATTCCTTGGCCATCCTCTAAGTGCTGTGTGATTGCACTCAAGATGACCTGTTCCATAATCTTGCCTGGCACTATGGTCAGGCTGACAGGCCTATAATTCCCTGGCTCATCCAACCAGCCCTTCTTGTGGATGGGCACCACGTTGGCCAGCTTCCAGTCTTCTGGGACCTCTCCAGTGAGCCAGGACTGTTGAAAAATGATGGAGAGTGGCTTGGACAGCTCATCTGCCAGCTCTCTCAGCACCCTAGGATGGATCCCATCTGTTCCCATGGACTTGTGGGGGTCCAAGCGGCTCAGAAGATCTCTAATCTCCTAGAGCAGCGGGAAACTATGCAGGAGGTAGTTAGAGATCTATCATAGTATCATAGTATCATAGTATCAGTCAGGGTTGGAAGGGACCACAAGGATCATCTAGTTCCAACCCCCCTGCCATGGGCAGGGACACTCCACACTAGATCAGGCTGGCCAGAGCCTCCTCCAGCATGGTCTTAAACACCTCCAGGGACGGAGCCCCAACCACCTCCCTGGATAACCCTTTCCATGGCTTCACCACTCTCATGCTGAAGAACTTCCTTCTCACGTCCAGCCTGAATCTCCCTACCTCCAGCTTCATTCCATTCCCCCTAGTCCTATCACTACCTCTAAGAAGTCCCTCCCCAGCCTTCCTGTAAACCCCCTTCAGATACTGGAAGGCCACAATGAGGTCACCTGGGAGCCTTCTCTTCTCCAAATTGAACAGCCCCAACTCCTTAAATCTGTCCTTACAGGAGAGGTGCTCCAGCCCTCTGATCATCCTCTTGGCCCTTCTCTGGACACATTCCTTACCTATTAGTTATATCGATGGTTTATTTGGTAATAAATTCTTTGAGGAAAGACGTATCTTTTTTCTTTTTTAAAAAATCTATGACGCACTTACATAGCATGGAAAGATAATTGGTTCTATAATTATAAAGTTGTGCTTCCTTACCACCTTGTTTCCTACTGACAGTATGAGGGTTGCTCAGTAAATGCCAGCTTTTCACCTTCTGGTATAACAGTTTTACTCATCATATGTCAGAAGACTAAAAGGGGGGAGATGGGGGAAGAAAGTGAATTACATTAAAAATATTTTAAATCTTCCCAAACTTCACTGGAGTGTGCTTTCAATGTGCTGCCCAGGGAGGTAGTAAAGTCACCATCCATTGAGGTGTTCAAGAGGAGATTGGATGTGGCACTTGGTGCCATGGTTTAGTAGTCGTGAGGTCCTGGGTGACAGGTTGTACTTGATGATCTTTTCCAACCTTATTGAGTATATGATTTCATGATTCATTTTCTCAATATTTCTAGAGATTGTTTTCTAGCTAACAAAATTTAGATACATTAACTCCTTTAAATGACAAAGAGTATACTATTTTCTGTGATACATACAATATCACTATGGAAATTAAGAAAGAAAAAATATATTTTCCTATCTTTTCTCTGGTTAACATGCATGTTATTTATGAAGTGTTGAATTGCAGAATTCTCCATTGATTATAGAGGCACTATAGAGGACCTTGCTTCATTCCAGAGTTTTTGATATGGGCTGTTTTCCATTCCCATGTATTTGTCAAGGGAAATTCAAAGTATTTCAATGGTTATGCCTCTCATTCATCAAACTGATTTTTTTTTTTCCAGTCTGCTGCTGCAGTTGCTCTTAGGAAGATCAAGTCTTAAGCTCCACATTTCCTTCCCAGAGACCAGCCACACTTGAACCTTGCTGGGTGCCTCACAGCAGATAACTAAAGGGAAGAGAGGGCAATTCACCCCCATGTTGTAAAAGGGACATGTACTGCATTATAAAACATCAAAATTAGCTCTGAGAAATTTAGTAATTAGTACAGAGGCCTGTGCAAAGTAGTATACTTTACCTCCTAGGGTTAACAGAAAAAGTGTGCTAATGAAATTTGACCTGGCATTGCCTGGTTCCCTGAACCTGAGATATGTTTTTTCCCTATCAACCATCTTTAAAACACATAACTTTTCACTGCTTTAAGAAGGTCAATAAATTTAAATATAGAGAAAATAAATACAATACAAAATCTGACTTAAAGATATTTTCTTCTTTGTATTTATTTGTTTGTTTTAATATTAGAGTAGTTTTCTTCTAAATTTTCAGGAACTGAGAAGAATTCCCACTGCAAGTAGTGAGCTTTCTCTGTGGTATCATCTCAGCAATCTTTGTCATTTTTTCTCCTTTCCCTTATTACAGCTGTCACCAAAAAAAATGATACAAAGTGTGTTCTTGATTTGTGTTTTCTGTTTCTATTATTTTCCTAATTTTTACAGCTTAATTCATTAAACTGTATCATTATCTCCTGCAAAAGCAAACACAGACAGAATTGAAAAAGATTTACAAATTTTATTTTATCTTAGAAACGAAAAGAGCTTGTTAGTAATCACTTTTTTATATGTCTTCTTTATTTTCTATCCCTGTGTTCCTTTGTTAGCAGTTTTTTAATATTTAGTTTTTAAAAAAAAACCTAGAGGTTTTTTCCTTTATTTCAATAGAATATGAAAGTAACAAAGTCTGTAAAAATCTCAATTAATAGCCATCATCATCCTTTCCACCTTCTGCTAATACCTTTCTGGAAAAAAAAATCCCCTCCCCCCCAAAAGAAAACAACACCCACAAAACAAACAAAACAAAAAACGCAAACACAAACTCTTAAGATTTTTCAAAAATTCTCCTTCAATTTCAGTAGTTATAAAGTAAGATACAATCAGTTATTATCAAGGGTACATTAATCATTAACAACTTTATAAATGACTAAAGATCTCAATTTTGCATAGACCAGATTAGATAATTTCTAAGATTATATGCTTATGAGGAAGGCAACAACACTGTAATAGCTCCAAAGGATAATCTGTTTAAATCTTGGATTTTCAACTTAGTACTGCATGGGGTTGATCACTGCCTTTTCACCTTCTTAGTGAGAACAGGTGAACAGTTATTTTGTTTTTCTTCCATTTTCAATTCACCAGGATTATGTGGGTAGCAGTAATTTGCTACATGTATGAAGCATAACTCCTTTCTCCTATGAACAAACAGAAAGAAATGGAATCCGGGCTACTCAAACAGACTTCAATCCTTCTGGGCTATTTCTGCAGTAGTTCAGTGTGCATCCATCTTCTGCTTTGCTCAGGGCTCATTCCTAAATCAATCTGAAACCTTATGAGTGTTTGTGTCGCATTATATTGGCACATCTTAGTATATATACGATGGCACACCTTTCTCCATCACTGTAACTTCTAGCATCTTACTGAAAAAGATATTTTTGGGATGAGATTCTATTTGTTAATTATTCTGGAGTGACTTTGTAAAGGTCAATGAAATTAGTCTCAAAATGTCACACCTACATGGGGACAAACAAAATCCATGTAGATTATACCGATACTAGAATAGTGATTTGATTTGTTTATTTATATAAAAATGTGTGTGTGGCTCTGTGTGTATTACTCTTCTTCTCATCATTCTTAGATTCTCACCTTAGCCCCTGTCATAAGTGAAGGGAGTAGACAGCTATCTCATGACCTGAAGGCATTAGCCAAATTATCATGGATCAGACATCTGCAAAATACAAAATGAGGTTTCATTTGACATAGACATTTACATCAAACATATACAGAATAATTATTTTCACTGGAGCATTGATGAATCAACCATTGGCAATTTAATGAGAATGCTGTCTGTCCTTGCAAGTTATATTCCCCTTCAGTTGCAAAGGTGCTAGCCAAGCGCACTGTATCACTCAGTCTTGTCAGAGTAGATGCTCTGTCACTGATTAAAGAGCTGGATGTCCTCTTTAGTCACAAAAACATTTCATGAGATAACCTTGTTTCTGTCTTAATGGATTCTTGCAATGTAATGAAAGGCTCCAAACTGGACTTGAAGAAACCCTCTGAGAGACAGAGAGTGTCACTTCTCACTTAGTCATTGCTGGCAATTTCTGCCAATCTGTCCATAGCACACCTGAGAAGTAATGCACAAGTCATTTAAAAGGCACATTCCATCAAATGCATAATGGAAAAGAAAAACATCAGAAGAGTTTTTACTTCCTTACCCAACTCCAGGCTCCTCAACTTTCAGGTTTCTGATTTGTCAAGGCCAGAGAGGGGTCAGGTATAAGAGCAAATATATTAAAACATTCTGTGAGCTGTCTGCAACATGCTAATGGTACTTTGGCAAATGATTTCCCCGGATTTGTGGAAAGGAAGGGAGGAAAAAGAAAGGAGAACTGACAATGCAGTTTTACTCTGCACCTGCTGCCAATTTTGAGACACTAATTCACAAACTATATGGTAAGCACATTTAACTGTTCTAGTATTTTTCTCATGCTTCATGAAAACAGAGATAATGACTGGTAAACCAACTGTAAAATTAAAAGAACTAGATGTTGCCAATAAAGACCATCATTTCAGGAAAATAAATTTGTTTCTTGGAAGCTGCTCTCTAGCATGTGCTTTACGTGCCCACAAGAAAAACAATTCAACCAGAGAGTAAATTGAACTTGCTCCACTGGTTTATATGAACAGACCAAAAATATACACCAACAAGTTATCACTTAATAACTCATTGTTTCCATGATATTGAATCAATAGCAGAACCACTTGAAGTCATTAAATCTTGAAGTGCACTGTAAAATGAAATTCAAGCACACACACCTGTAGAACATACCTGTAGAATACTCATGCAAAGCAGATGGCAAAATGTGTCATCACACTTAAGACACTATTGGTGTGTTGAAAATAGAAGGAGTGGCTTAGTATCTCCTCACAGAAATCATGGTCCAAAATATACGCTAGTATAAATTTTATCTTTTTCTGCAAAGCAACTAATTGTTTATGCATCTAGAAGTGTGTTCTAAAACACATCAAGTGCACTTTCTCTTCTCTTCTCTTCTCTTCTCTTCTCTTCTCTTCTCTTCTCTTCTCTTCTCTTCTCTTCTCTTCTCTTCTCTTCTCTTCTCTTCTCTTCTCTTCTCTTCTCTTCTCTTCTCTTCTCTTCTCTTCTCTTCTCTTCTCTTCTCTTCTCTTCTCTTCTCTTCTCTTCTCTTCTCTTCTCTTCTCTTCTCCTCTCCTCTCCTCTCCTCTCCCTCTCCTCTCCTCTCCTCTCCTCTCCTCTCCTCTCCTCTCCTCTCTCTCTCTCTCTCCTCTCCTCTCCTCTCCTCTCCTCTCCTCTCTCTCCTCTCCTCTCCTCTCCTCTCCTCTCCTCTCCTCTCCTCTCCTCTCCTCTCCTCTCCTCTCCTCTCCTCTCCTCTCCTCTCCTCTCCTCTCCTCTCCTCTCCTCTCCTCTCCTCTCCTCTCCTCTCCTCTCCTCTCCCTCTCCCTCTCCCTCTCCTCTCCTCTCTCTCCCTCTCCTTCTCTCCCTCTCCTTCTCTCCCTCTCCTTCTCTCCCTCTCCTTCTCTCCCTCTCCTTCTCTCCCTCTCCTTCTCTCCCTCTCCCTCTCCTTCTCTCCCTCTCCTTCTCTCCCTCTCCCTCTCCCTCTCCCTCTCCCTCTCCTTCTCCCTCTTCCTCTCTTTCTCTCACTCTCTCTCTCTCTCCCTTCCCTCTTCTCTCCCCTCCCTCTCATCTCCTCTCCTCCAAAAAATCTGAGGATTTTGTGGTTTGGATTAAAATCAAGTCCATTTTTCTGATAATCACAGACAATGAGCACAGGTTCTGCACATTGGCCACAACAACCCCATGCAGTGCTACAGGCTGGGGTCAGAGTGGCTGAAGAGTGGCCAGACAGAGAGGGACCTAGGGGTACTGGTAGATAGTAGGCTGAACATGAGCCTGCAGTGTGCCCAGGCAGCCAGGAGGGCCAATGCAATCCAGTGGCATCAGGAACAGTGTGGCCAGCAGGAGCAGAGAAGTCATTCTCCCCTGTACACTGCACTGATTAGGCCGCACCTTGAGTACTGTGTCCAGTTCTGGGCCCCTCAGTTTAGGAAGGATGTTGACTTGCTGGAACGTGTCCAGAGAAGGGCAACGAAGTTGGTGAGGGGTTTGGAACACAAGTCCTATGAGGAGAGGCTGAGGGAGCTGGGGTTGCTTAGCCTGGAGAAGAGGAGACTGAGAGGTGACCTTCTTGCTCTCTGCAACTACCTGAAGGGAGGTTGTAGCCAGCCAGAGGCTGGCCTCTTCTCCCAGGAAGCCAGTACCAGAAAAAGAGGACACAGTCTCAGGCTGTGCCAGGGGAGGTTTAGACTGGATGTTAGGAAGAAATTCTATACAGAGAGAGTGATTGCCCATTGGAATGGGCTGCCTGGGGATGTGGTGGAGTCACCTTCATTGGAGGTGTTCAGGAAGAGCCTTGATGGGGTGCTTGGTGCCATGGTTTAGTTGTTTACGTGGGTTGGATTGGTTGATGGGTTGGACGTGGTGATCTTGAAGGTCTCTTTCAACCTGGTGTATTGTATTATTGTATTATTCTATTCTATTCTAATGATAGTGTTGATTATGGCATTTTCATATCTAAAATTTGGGGAATGAATCCTCTGAGACATTTGATATTAAGAGGAGAGAAATTTTGGTGGTGGTGACTGACTAAACAGCAGTGTGTAGAAATATCTTCAGCCTGAAATTTACTCAGGCTTTATCCAGGT
Organism: Picus viridis; assembly: GCA_033816785.1. Taxonomy (NCBI): domain Eukaryota; kingdom Metazoa; phylum Chordata; class Aves; order Piciformes; family Picidae; genus Picus; species Picus viridis. The sequence goes on along the minus strand of CM066606.1, from coordinate 94,677,364 downwards.
ACCCAATGTTTCAAGGAATTGAACTATCACACATCCGTTTCCTTTACTGGAAGTAAAGAGAAATAGGCAGGTCTAGGGCAATTCTCAAATGATCTTATTTTGACGACTGCATAAGTTAAAATAGCATCATCTGAAATGGTAAAATAGCATCATCTGAAATGATTTTGTCTTTCTTTTGGCAATAAAAGGTAGCTAAGACTTAGCACAGAGTCTGCTATTTACATTAAGTAGATGCATCCTATGAAGGACTGAAATAAGCCACAGTCTCATCCATACACATATGGCCTATGAGAATGATTTAAAGTAAATTTTCTGTCATGAATGGTACACAAGAAGGAATTACATCTAGACGAAAATAAAACTGTTTTATCTCCTTATTTCAATGGCTAGCTTTCTGTGGAAAGAGCCTCTGACTTAGATTGAGAAATAGCTCAGAATAAGCTGTAAAATATTTTAAATCTCTCCTTTTCATGAAAACACACTGTGACCGGTTTAGGCTGTGCCTTTAAGAGAAGGACACTTTCTGAACACTCTGGCTGAATGTTTTGATATCAGAATGAAAACAAAGATATGCTAATCCAATTTCATTGGTGGAACCCGGCTGTAGGTTCTAGCTTGGTCTTTCAGTCTGGGGGCAGTCAGTCTTCTTCTTCCCCTGTACTGTGGGCTGGCCTGCTTTTCTCTCTCTGAAGCAACAGCTTGCTACGCAGGGATGATTCTTGCTAACCAGATAAGAAAACTAACGCTTTTGTGCTTAACAAGTTTTCACCCTTTTAATTACCTTCCTTTTTCCTTCTCTCTAACCCTTTTGGGGAAAAGGGGAGGTAGGGAGGGAGAAGGGAGGGACAGGCCGAACCCCCCTGGCCGCAGGGGGGTTGGGGAAAGGTTTCCTGTATTACATACATTCCTGTATATTTCTGTATATATTGTAAATATTGTATGCTTTTGTACATATTAATTGCATTCCATATCTGCTTGTAAAATATAGCTTTCATCTGCTTCTCCAGCTGAGTTAGCTGTGGATTCTTTTGTGTGTGTGTGGGGAACCTTCCTACTCCACCACACACACTCTGAGCATCTTTCTTAGGATCCCCTCCTTCTGTATGAATAAAGAAAAACAAACAATAAAAAACTCTCTTAAATTTCAGAGCTATCTGTATGCATGCTATCAAAATGGAGAATAACAGTAACATCATTGTCAAAGCCTAATGTAGAAAAATGAATAACATTTTTGTCTTTATTGTTGACCTGTGAAAAAAAAAACACACAAGAATGAGTTGCAGATGCCACCACTTTGATTATTTTTTGTATACAATATATAGGTCCTGAAGCAATGATTGGTGAAATGTATCCAATATTAAACATAGTAGTAGCAACATCATCATACCTGTGGTCAAATTTCCACTCCCAGTGACTGAATATAAGAAAATTAAACAGACAAACAGTTGCATTGTAAGGGCATGAATTAATTGGAAAGCTGTATTTCCACCACAGTTGGTATAAACTTTTTCTATTGACACCAGAACTGTGAAATATAGCTGACTCAAGGGGTAGGAAAATAGAAGAATATGTTTTCTTGACAGCTGATACATGGTTTGCTATCTCCTTAAAAGGCTGCTGGCCATCTGCTCTGCTTCTTAGCTCCCACAGGGCATCCTGGCTCTCAGCAGCAATGGGGAAATTTCAGCAAAGTTTGGCTGCTCAAACAAAATACACTTCATCCAAGGTGTGGGACTGGAAATCACGGACACTTGATTCCTCTCACTGAGTTTCCAGCATCACCTAGCTTGTGAATAAAATCAGGACCTGAATTTCTCTTAACCAAGAAGGAAGTAAAAATAGCTACAACCTGTTTATGTTGAAATAATATTAAATATTTATCTTTCTTTTTGTTCCTTTCAAATTTTAAATTAGTTTCAGTGGTAGGCCTGGTCCACAGTAGTGAGGAAAGATGTCAGTCTACTTTTATATTCAGAACTAGTTGATTCATTAGTTCAGATTGTAGTTTGGATTTAAAGGATAAAATAAATGACTGAAGAATACATAGTAAAATAAATTTCTATAAAAGAATAGCATTTATGCTATATGTATTAGCTATTATGCTATATGTATTAGCTATTATGCTATATGTATTCTGAGCACTGTAAATATCAGTAAATCAATCCCTTCCAACTCCCATGACTTTCTATTAACTGTCTATTCAGAAAAGAAGGAACTAAGGCCAAAAAGATGCTTTGCAAAAGCTATATAGCAGAGTATATGTGACCTGATCTTTTAATGTCCCAATCATTACCATTTCTCAAGAAAAAAAGATTCCTTAACTCTTATGTCTTGTAGGGTGCACTGAATGAGCTGAGTTTGTGAATATGTGTGTAAGAAGACTATGATGTCTCAAAAAAGGAGATGATGCTTCCCAATCTGGAAAGGGAACATCAGCCAGCTTAAAAAATTCTGTGATAAGTACATTTATCCACTACAGGATGCCTGAAAATGTCTCCTTATTAGAAAACCAGTTCTCAGGCTGAAAACTACCAGTGATTGATTCTCAAAAGCAGAAGAGTGTGGTTACATTTCTAGTTTGTGTGCACCACTGCTGTTACCAGAACTGACAATAAAGCAGTGGTGAACAGGCAGCTGTATATGCACCAAGAGGCATTTCAGCAGGTGGTTGGGTAATTTCCTTGCACAACTGATGTAAGGAACATAAGGAGTTCTGAACCATGGATCCAAAAAGCAAACAGTGAAACAGGGTGCAATGTGCTTTAAAGTCAAGTGGATGCTTTAGTGAGGCAAGAAACATAAGCATAGATACAGCATGTGAATCAGCACTACCCATCTTTCCTAAGTTCCCTGCCCCTCACCTGGTTTTCCAGAGTTTTATTCACATAGCTCCACCTCAACAACCAGCAGGGCTGCAGAAGGCAGTAGAAGCTGACAGTTCAAGGCAGGTCAAGGGAGGTGCTTCTTCCCCTCTACTCAGCTCTGGTGAGACCCCACCTGGAGTACTGCTTCCAGTTCTGGAGCCCCTATTACAGGAGGGATGTGGACGTGCTGGAGCGTGTCCAGAGAAGGGCCACGAGGATGATCAGAGGGCTGGAGCACCTCTCCTATGAGGACAGACTGAAGGAATTGGGGCTGTTCAGTCTGGAGAAGAGAAGGCTCCCAGGTGATCTCATTGTGGCCTTCCAGTATCTGAAGGGGGCCTACAGGAAGGCTGGGGAGGGACTTCTTAGGATATCAGGTAGTGATAGGACTAGGGGGAATGGAATGAAGCTGGAGACAGGGAGATTCAGGCTAGATGTGAGGAAGAAGTTCTTCAGCATGAGAGTGGTGAAGCCCTGGAATGGGTTATCCAGGGAGGTGGTTGAGGCCCCATCTCTGGAGGTGTTTAAGAGCAGGCTGGATGGGCTCTGGCCAGCCTGCTCTAGTGTAGGGTGTCCCTGCCCATGGCAGGGGTTGGAACTAGATGATCCTTGTGGTCCCTTCCAACCCTGACTGATTCTATGATTCTATGATGATTCTATGAGTTCAGTAGAAAGAAAGATAGAAAATTCATTTTTTCTGTATTTAAGGTTACAATTTTAGAAAGCATTGTAGAATTGAGAGATACAGTTTGGTTTGATACAATTGCCCCTACGTTTCTAGCACTCTCACAGGAAAGGGAGTTCACATCATCTCTAGTTCAACTGAGTTAAGAAATAAGGAACAGAACTTCTACCAAGCTGGCACTCAGATATTTTGACAGAGTCCGTTCTTAAAGTCAGTACTGAGAAAAACATCTGGTAAGCAGTTCCAAAGTTTTCCCCATCCTTAGCAACTCTCTACATTTAGAGTATTTTTTGCCTTAAACAACTGTATCTGAATACACATGACAGCTATTCCTGATTTACTCATCCTTTGTACATTGTATTACTTATTTATTCAACCTGTCAAGAAGACACTGTGAAATAAAATATAAAATTTTAAAAGCCCAAACCTAAAATATCAATTTACAATTTATCTCTTAAGAAATACTCAAAATTGTTTTCATTGTTTGTGTCCAGTCTTGTTTATTACCAAATGTTTTACAAGATGAAGTTCAACAGATTGAACAGCTAATAGTGCTAAGTATTGAATTTGCAATTAAACACAAAGTGGATGATGAGTCTATTACAAAGCTTGTCCAGGGAAGGCATTTATGAGACATCATCTAATCAGGCAGAGAGAAGGCATTTTTGTCCTTTCTCTGTTGCACTGTGTGTTAGTGAAGACTGACTTGTATACAAGGAACAGTAGATGTGGCTGGATAGAATTTTTTAATGAAAAAAAAAAACCAAAACACATTTTTTTCCTTTGCAATCAAAATAACTGTGAACAAAAACTCAGAATACTTCCCCTATACCTCACTATGTCTATCTTCACTCTGGTTCAATGCCACCGCTTTTAAATGTTATTTTCCATGCATTTTACAGCTGCAGATGTTTCAAAAAGCTTTCAATATTTGATTTATTGAGTTGTTTTAATTCAACTTCTACCTACCTACTCTGAATATTGGAGGATCTATGATGGTGGCTTACATTATAAAAAGGACACATTCATTTTTTGTGATATTGATGCTATCCTGATATTTTGCAATATTTAGCTATTCTTAGTAGCACAGAAGGTGTCTGATGTCAACAAACTAAGATAAATGCTTCCATTTTGTTTCAAAACAAAGCTCATGAAAGTAAAAGGCCATGATCCTTATTTGACTGCATTTTCTTTCCTCTCCTCAACACCATATTATCAGATGAAAATGCAGATAATGGAATATTTTGCTCGTTTTCTGTCTAGACTTTGCCCTTTCATCAATTCATAGTGCTGAAGAATACTGACTATGAGATTTCAACAAATATAAAATACTAATATGTATGCAATCTTTTATCAATAGATCTTGTAATCATTTATAAATAAGTTATATATCATCATTGTCTCTTGTTACATGCAAACAGGATATGACCTTCCTTTGGAAAATGCAGAAACTGAGGCACGCAGCAATGCAAAGACTTTCTCTAGAAATTTGAATGAGTTTTAGATTGTCAGCTATATTATTGGAAACAATATTGTCCAAACACAGAAAGATCTAACCATGCAGTGACTCTAAAAAACAGTATCTGCAACTGTACCTGAATATAACCTATACAGTTAGCTTGGAATTTGAAAATATCTAATTAATCCAAAGGATCCTTTAATCCAAAGGAACAACAGTTTGTTTTTTAAATTTCTATAATATTCTTCCTATATTATTCAGTGATGTGCCATTTGAGAATGTACTTCATACACTAATGAAGATGTGATATGGGGCTCTTAAGCCGGTAAAAGATTGAAAGGGGATGTTATAAATGCAGATCAATACCTAAAAAATGTAAGTCAATATATGGGTCTGGACTTTTATCAGTTGTGCCCAATGGCAGCAAAAGGGACAAAGGGTATAAACTGGAAAACAGGAGGTTTCCTGAAAACACAAGAAAAAGCTTTGAGGATGACAGAAGGGGAATAGGATAGACAGAGAAGTTGCAGACTTAGGTGACCCAAAAAGCATCGGAGAATGGGTACAGGTCCCTCTTAGGAGACATAAAGTAAAACCCCCACACCTCCCCTCACCTTCCCTGCTGCCCTTGCAAAACAAATACGGGGCACTGGAAGTTGAGGGTGAGGTGATTCTGATGGCAGAAGACACACCATCTGAGGTGCTGACTAAGGCAAAACAGCCTAAGGCAAAACAGCCTGCCCCAAGCATTAGGACTTGTTCCCTCAAAAAAAAGAGGAGGGTTGTTGTTATTGGTGATTCCCTCCTGAGGGGAACAGAGGGCCCCATATGTCAGCCAGATCCTTCCCACAGGGAAATCTGCTGGCTCCCTGGAACCCGGGTCAGGGATGTTACCAGAAGGTTGCCTAGTCTGGTACAATCCTCTGATTACTATCCCTTAAGAGTTAGGCAGTTAGGGAACGATGATGTTGCAACAAGAGCTCCCAAGGCAATCAAAAAGGACTTCTAGGGCTCTGGGAGAACTGCTTGAAGCGTCAGGGGTACAGCTAATTTTTCATCAATATCCTTAGTTCCATGAAGGAATAGTAAAAGGAACAGGTCAACAGCTGTAATTAGCAAGTGGCTCAGAGGCTGGTGCTACCAAAAGAATTTTGGGGTTTTGATCACGGGCAACTTTCTATGTCACCAGGTCAGCTAGCAGCAGATGGAGTACATCTGTCACAGGGGAAGATAAAGATCTTAATGCATGAGAATGGCCTCTCCCCCAAAGGGAAAATGGCTCTAGAAAGAGAGTTGGCAGGTCTCATTGACAGGGCTTTAAACTAGATTCGAAGGGGGAAGGGGCTGAAACCAGTACCCCCAGACAGGAGTCCGGGGGTGGTAAGCTGGAGTCAGGGGTGAAACCAGCAGCCCAACTAAAGTGCATGTACACTAATGCATCAAGTATGGGCAACAAACAAGAGGAGCTGGAAGCCTTGTTACAGCAGGAAAGTTATCACAGTATCACAGTATCACAGTATCACTAAGGTTGGAAGAGGCCACGAAGATCATCGAGTCCAACCTGTCACCACAGACCCCATGACTAGACCATGGCACCAAGTGCCACGTCCAATCCCCTCTTGAACACCTCCAGGGACGGTGACTCCACCACCTCCCATTCCAATGCTGAACAACACTCTCAGAGAAGAACTTTCTCCTCACCTTGAACCTAAACTTCCCCTGGCGCAGCTTGAGACTGTGTCCCCTTGTTCTGGTGCTGGTTGCTAGGGAGAAGAGGCCAACCCCTTCCTGGCTACAACCACCCTTCAGGTAGTTGTAGAGAGCAATGAGTTTGCCCCTGAGCCTCCTCTTCTCCAGGCTAAACAACCCCAGCTCCCTCAGCCTCTCCTCATAGGGCTTGTGCTCAAGGCCTCTCACCAGCCTTGTTGCCCTTCTCTGGACATGTTCAAGTGTCTCAATGTCCTTCTTAAACTGAGGGGTCCAGAACTGGACACAGTACTCAAGGTGTACTCTCACAGTACTCTGTTCCAGAGGGAATCTTGCTCGGGAGCTCACCATGACCAGCAGCCTCGGGTACAGTAGCTGCTTTCCTTTTCAGCACCCCCGGGCCCTCGGCACTCGGCTGGATTCGGCACGGCTGTTTCTCCACATGCTTGCTGCTCGGGATCGCTTGGGCTTCCCACATCACTGCCGGTGCTTTTAAAAACCGGTGGCAGCTCGTGGCAGCCTCTGTTCCAGCGGGAATCTTGCCCGTATCCTCTCGCTCGGCACGCACCGCTGCACTTTTTCTGAATCTCGTCCAGCAGGTCCCGCGGGCAGGGCAGGCACAGTGGTAACGTGCCGCAATTACAAATTCAAAAATCAGTCTCGACTCAAAATGACAGGGAATATAAGCAGGTAGGTAGGTGTCATAAGCAACAGGTGGGTGTCCAGGCATATAGCTGCAGAGAGTGCTGGAGCCTGGCACTTGGGATGCAGGGTAGTGGGGACAACTTCTGCATCAGGTGTGAGCAGATTGACTATCTGCCTAACCTGGTGGCCAGATTGAAGGATGAGGTGACTAGACTTAGAGATGTCAGGGATTGTAGAAGGGAGACCAACCTGAGTAACCAGGCTCTGCAGGCTCCCCAGCAGAGGCTGATTATCCAAAAAGCAGAGGGGAATGGACAAAGGTTCCTCTCAAAAGACACAAATTAAAACCTCCTTGCCCCACCTCACCTTCCCCACTGCCCTTGGAAAACAAGTATGGGACACTGGAAGTCAAGGGGGAAGTGATTCTGATGCTGGAGGACACACCATCTGGGGTTTTCCGTGAGGCGAAACAGCCTAAGGCGAAACAGCCTAAGGTGAAACAGCCTGAGGTGAAACAGCCTTCAACTGGCATAAAGACTTACTCCCTTAAAAAAAAAAGAGGAGGGTGATTGTCATTGGTGATTCCCTCCTGAGGAGAACAGAGGGCCCCATATGTCAGCTGGATTCTGCTCACAGGGAAGTTTGTTGTCTCCCAGGAGCTCAGGTTGGTGATGTTACCAGAAGGCTGCCTAGTCTGGTGCAGCCCTCTGACTACAATCCCTTAATAGTTATGCAGTTAGGGAATGGCGATGTTGCAACCAGAACTCCCAGGGCTATCAAGAATGACATCAAGGCCCTGGGGGATCTGGTGGAGGAGTCAGCTGCACAAATAATTTTTTGTCTATACCTTTAGTTGCAGGAGGGAATACGAGAAGGAACAGGTCATCAGCTGTAGTCAACAAGTGGCTTAGAGGCTGGTGCAGTCAGAAGAATTTTGGGTTTTTCAATCTTGAAAAACTTTCTACTACACCAGGTCAGCTGGTAACAGATGGAGTACATCTGTCCCAGAGGAGGGGAAAGGTCACAGTACACGAGAATGGCCTGTCCCCCAAAGGTAAAAAGATTCTGGGAAGGGAATTAGCAGGTCTCATTGACAGGGCTTTAAACTAGCTTTGAAGGGGAAGGGGCTGAAACCAGTCACCCCAGACAGGAGTCTGAGGGTGGTAAGTTGGAGTCAGGGGCAAAACCAGCAGCCCAGCTGAAGTGCATGTATACTAATGCACGAAGTATGGGCAACAAACATGAGGAGCTGGAAGCCTTGTTGCAGCAGGAAAGATATGATGTAGTTGCCATCACAGAGACGTGGTGGGATGACTCGCATGACTGGAGCGCTGCAATTGATGGCTACAGGCTCTTCAGGAGAGACAGGCAAGGAAGAAGGGGTGGAGGGGTGGCCCTGTGCATCAGGGAGGCTCTTGATGCCATTGAGCTAGAGATCAGGGATGATCGGGTTGAGTGCTTGTGGGTGAAAATTAGAGGGAAGATCAGCAGGGCAGACATCCTGGTTGGAGTCTGTTATAGACCACCCAACCAGGAGGATGATGCTGATGAAGCATTCTATAGGCAGCTTAAGGCTGTCTCAAGATCACCTGACCTCGTTCTCATGGGAGACTTCAACCTGCCTGATATCTGCTGGGATCACAACATAGCAGAGAGGAGGCAGTCTAGAAGGTTCTTAGAGTGCATGGAGGACAGCTTCTTATCCCAGGTGCTGCGCAAGCCTACCAGGGGTAAGTCTCTGCTTGACCTCCTCTTCACCAACAGGGAAAGGCTGGTGGGTGATGTGGTAGTTGGAGGGTGTTTAGGCACCAGTGATCATGAGATAATTGACATTTCAGTATTCAGTCAAGCTAAGAGGGGGAGCAAGAAGACCTCCACTCTGGATTTCTGGAGGGCAGACTTCAGGCTCCTCAAGAAGGTTCCTTGGGAAAGAGCCCTTAAAAATAAAGGGGTCCAGGACAGATGGACCTACTTAAAGGAAGAATTCTTAAAGGTGCAGGAACAGGCTGTGCCAATGTGCCAGAAGATGAGCCGCCGGGGTAGACAGCCAGCCTGGATGGGTAATGAACTTCTAAAGGAACTAAGGGAAAAAAGAGGGTGTATCATCTTTGGAAAAAAGGGGAGGCAACCCATGGAGTGTTTAGGGATGTTGTTAGGTTTTGTAGGAAGAAAATTAGGGAGGCAAAAGCGCATTTGGAGCTCAGCCTGGCCTCTGCTGTGAAGGACAACACAAAGTCCTTCTATAAATATATTAATAGCAAGAGGAAGAGCAAGGAGAAGCTCCACTCCTTGGTGGGCATGGAGGGGAATGTTGTAACAAAGGATGAGGAAAAGGCAGAGGTGCTTAACACCTTCTTTACCTCAATTTTTACTAGCAGGACAGAACATCTTCCAGACAGCTGGCCTGCAGAGCTGGCAGAAGGAGCCAGGGAGCAGCATAGTTTTCCTGTGATCCAGGAGGAAGCTGTTAGAGACCTCCTTAGATGCTTGGATCCCCACAAAGCCATGGGACCAGATGGGATGCATCCTAGGGTGCTGAGAGAGCTGGCAGATGAGCTGGCCAAGCCGCTCTCCATCATTTTTCATCATTCCTGGCTCACTGGAGAGGTCCCAGAAGACTGGAAGCTGGCCATCGTGGTGCTCATCCACAAGAAGGGCCAGTTGGAAGAGCCAGGGAATTATAGGCCTGTCAGCCTGACCTCAGTGCCAGGCAAGATTATGGAACAGGTCGTCCTAAGTGCAAACACACAGCATTTAGAGGATGGCCAAGGGATCAGGCCTAGCCAGCATGGATTTAGGAAGGGCACGTCCTGCCTGACCTGATCTCCTTCTATGATCAGTTGACCCACCAGGTGGATGTGAGGAAGGCTGTGAATGTGGTCCACTTGGACCTCAGCAAGGCCTTTGACACAGTCCCCCACAGCAAACTCCTGGCCAAGCTGGCAGCCCATGGCTTGGACAGGATCACACTGTGTTGGGTTAGGAACTGGCTGTACGACCAAGCCCAGAGAGTGGTGGTAAGTGGTGCCACATCCAGCTGGCGGCCTGTTACTGGTGGTGTGCCCCAAGGATCAGTGCTGGGCCCCATGCTCTTCAACATCTTTATTGATGATCTGGATGAGGGCATCAAGTCCATCACCAGTAAATTTGTGGACGACACCAAGCTGGGGGCAGCAGTAGATTTGCTGGAGGGCAGAGAGGCTTTGCAGAGGGACCTCGACAGGCTGGACAGATGGGAAGAATCCAACAGCATGAGATTGAACACATCCAAGTGCCGGGTTCTGCACATTGGCCACAACAACCCCAGGCAGTGCTACAGGCTGGGGTCAGAGTGGCTGGAGAGTGGCCAGGCAGAGAGGGATCTGGGGGTACTGGTTGATGGGAGGCTGAACATGAGCCTGCAGTGTGGCCAGGCAGCCAAGAGGGCCAATGGCATCCTGGCCTGCATCAGGAACAGTGTGGCCAGCAGGAGCAGGGAGGTCATTGTCCCCCTGTACACTGCACTGGTTAGGCCACACCTTGAGTCCTGTGTCCAGTTCTGGGCCCCTCAGTTTAGGAAGGATGTTGACTTGCTTGAATGTATCCAGAGAAGGGAAACAAGGTTGGTGAGGTATTTGGAACACAAGTACTATGAGGAGAGGCTGAGGGAGCTGGGGTTGCTTAGCCTGGAGAAGAGACTGAGGGGTTACCTTATTGCTGTCTACAACTACTTGAAGGGAGATTGTAGCCAGGCAGAAGTTGGTCTCTTCTCCCAGGCAGCCAGCACCCGAACAAGAAGACACAGTCTCAGGCTGCGCCAGGGCAGGTTTAGGCTGGATGTTAGGAAAAAGTTCTACACGGAGAGAGTGATTGTCCATTGGAATGGGCTGCCCGTGTAACTGGTGGAGTCACCATCAGTGGAGGTGTTCAGGAGGAGACTTGATGGGGTGCTTGGTGCCATGATCTAGTCGTTTGGGTTGGTTGGATTGGTTGATAGGTTGGACACAGTGATCTTGAAGTTCTCTTTCAACCTGGTTTATTTTATTGTATTGTGTGATGTTATGATGTATTTGCTATCACAGAGACATGGTGGGACGACTCACATGACTGGAGCACTGTAATTGATGGCTACAGGCTCTTCAGGAGAGAAAGGAGAGGGAGGAGTGGACGGGTGGCTCTGTGCATCAGAGAGGCACTAGACACCATGGAACTAGAGATCAAGGATGATCGAGTTGAGTGCCTGTGGGTGAAAATTCGAAGGAAGACCAAAAAGGCTGCCATCCTGGTTGGAGTCTGTTATAGACCACCCAATAAGAATGAAGAAGATGATGAATTGTTCTATAGACTTCTAAAGGCTGTCTCACGATCACCCGACATAGTTCTCATGGGTAATTTTAACCTGCCTTTTATCAGCTGGGAACTTAGCAGAGCAGAGAGGAGGCAGTCTAGAAGGTTCTTAGAGTGTATGGAGCATAGCTTCTTATCCCAGCTGTTCCATGAACCTACCAGGGGTAAGGCTCTGCTTGAATTCCCTTTTACAAACAGAGAAGGGCTGGTGGGAGTTGTGGTGGTTGGAGACTGTCTGGGGTCCAGTGACCATAAGATAATTGAGTTTTCAATATGCAGTCAAGCCAAGAGGGGCACCAACAAAAACTCCATTCTGGACTTCTGGAGGGTGGATTTCAGGTTATTCAAGGAACTAACTCAGAATGTACCTTGGAAAATAGCCATTAAAAACAATGAGGTCCAGGAGGCCTGGACCTTCTTCAAGAAAGAATACTTGAAGATGCAGGAATAGGCTGTGCCAATGTGCCATAAGATGAACTGCCAGGGAAAGCAGCCAGCCCAGACAGCCAGTGAAATTCTGGGTGAATTAAGGGAAAAAAGAGTGTATCATCTTTGGAAGGAAGGTGAGGTAACCCATGGAATATTTAAGGATGTTGCTAGGTCATACAGAAGAAACATTAGAGAGGCAAAAGCCCATTTAGAATTTAGACTAGCCACTGCTGTGAAGGACAGCAAAAAATCCTTCTATAAATATATTAATGGCAAGAGGAAGGGCAAGGACAAAATCCACACCTTAGTGGACATGGAGGGGAACATAGTAACAAAAGATAAGGAAAAGGCAGAGGTACTTAACACCTTCGTTGCCTTAATTTGTAATAGCAGGATAGGTTGTCTTCCGGACAACTGGCCTCCTGAGCTGGCAGATGGAGTCAGGGAGCAGTATAGTTTCCCTGTGATCCAGGAGGAAGCTGTTAGAGACCTCCTTAGATGCTTGGATCCCCACAAGTCCATGGGACCAGATGGGATCCATCCCAGGGTGCTGAGAGAGCTGGCAGATGAGCTGGCCAAACTGCTCTCCATCATTTTTCAACAGTCCTGGATCACTGGAGAGGTCCCAGAAGACTGGAAGCTGGCCAACGTGATGCCCATCCACAAGAAGATCCAGTTGGATGAGCCAGGCAATTCCAGGCCTGTCAACCTGACCATAGTGCCAGGTAAGATTATGGAACAGGTTGTCTTGAGTGCAATCACACAGCACTAAGAGGATGGCCAAGGGATCAGTCCCAGCCATCATGGATTTAGGAAGGGCACGTCCTACCTGACCAACCTGATCTCCTTCTATGATCAGGTGACTGCCTGGTGGATGTGGGGAAGGTTCTGAATGTAGTCTACCTGGACTTCAGCAAGGCCTTTGACACCATCTCCCACAGCAAACCGCTGGCCAAGCTGGCAGCCCATGGCTTGGATAGCAGCACTCTGTGCTGGGTTAGGAACTGGATGGAGGGTCGAGCCCAGAGAGTGGTAGTAAATGGTGCCACATCCAGCTGACACCCAGTCACTAGTTGTGTTCCCCAGGGATCTGTGCTGGGTGCCATTCTGTTCAATATCTTTACTGATGATCTGGATGAGGGCATTGAGTCCAAATTCAGTAAGTTTGCAGATGACAACAAGCTGGGAGCAAGTGTACATCTGTTAGAGGATAGGAGAGCTCTGCAGAGGGACCTTGACAGGCTGGACAGATGGGCAGAGTCCAAGGGCATGAGATTCAAGACATCTAAGTGCCGGGTTCTACGCATTGGCCACAACAACCCTATGCAGTGTTGCAGGCTGGGGTCAGAGTGGCTGGAGAGTGGCTGGGCAGAGAGGGACCTGGGGGTGCTGGTGCAGGCTGAACATGAGCCTGCTTTGTGCCCAGGTGACCAAGAAAGCCAATGTCATCCTGGTCTGCATCAGGAACAGTGAGGCCAGCAGGAGCAGGGATGTCATTCTGACCCTGTACACTGCAGTGATTAGGCCACACCTTGAGTTCTGTCTCCAGTTCTGGGCTCCTCAGTTTAGGAAATATGTTGAATTGCTGGAGCATGTCCAGAGAAGGGCAACAAGGTTGGTGAGGAGTTTGGAGCACAAGCACTGTAAGGAGAGGCTGAGGGTGCTGGGGTTGCTCAGCCTGGAGAAGAGGAGGCTCAGGGCAGACCTCATTGCTTTCTACATCTCCTTCATGGGAGGTTGTAGCCAGGTGGGGGTTGGTCAGTTCTCCCAGGCAACCAGTACCAGAACAAGAGGACACAGTCTCAAGCTGCACCAGGTGAAGTTTAGTCAGGATTTTGGGAAGACGTTCTTAATAGAAAGAGTGATTGTCCATTGGAATGGGCTGCCCGTGTAACTGTTGGTGTCACCATCACTGGAGGTTTTTAGGAAGAGACTTTATAGGGTGCTTGGTCCATGGTTTTGTTGATTAGATAGTGTTGGATGATCGGTTGGACTTGATGATCTCAAAGGTCTTTTCCAATCTGGTTTACTCTATTCTATTCTATTCTATTCTATTCTATTCTATTCTATTCTATTCTATTCTATTCTATTCTATTCTATTCATGGGGAAGGCCTGTGGATGTGGTCTACCTGGACCTCAGCAAGGCCTTTGACACCGTCCCCCACAGCAAACTCCTGGCCAAGCTGGCAGCCCATGGCTTGGACAGGATCACACTGTGTTGGGTTAGGAACTGGCTGGAGGGCCGAACCCAGAGAGTGATGGTTAATGGCACCACATCCAGCTGGCGGCCTGTCACTAGTGGTATGCCCCAGGGATCAGTACTGGGCCCCATGCTCTTCAACATCTTTATTGATGATCTGGATGAGGGCATTGAGTCCATCATCAGTAAATTTGCAGATGACATCAAGCTGGGGGCAGCAGTTGATTTGCTGGAGGGCAGAGAGGCTTTGCAGAGGGACCTCGACAGGCTGGACAGATGGGCAGGGTCCAATGGCATGAGATTTAGCACATCCAAGTGCCGGGTTCTGCACATTGGCCACAACAACCCCAGGCAGTGCTACAGGCTGGGGTTAGAGTGGCTGGAGAGTGGCCAGGCAGAGAGGGATCTGGGGGTACTGGTTGATTGTAGGCTGAACATGCGCCTGCAGTGTGGCCAGGCAGCCAAGAGGGCCAATGGCATCCTGGCCTGCATCAGGAACAGTGTGGCCAGCAGGAGCAGGGAGGTCATTCTGCCCCTGTACACTGCACTGGTTAGGCCACACCTTGAGTCCTGTGTCCAGTTCTGGGCCCCTCAGTTTAGGAAGGATGTTGACTTGCTGGAACATGTCCAGAGAAGGGCAACAAAGCTGGTGAGGGGTTTGGAACACAAGCCCTATGAGGAAAGGCTGAGGGAGCTGGGGTTGCTTAGCCTGGAGAAGAGGAGACTGAGGGGTGACCTTCTTGCTCTCTACAACTACCTGAAGGGAGGTTGTAGCCAGGCAGAGGTTGGCCTCCTCTCCCAGGCAGCCAGCACCAGAACAAGGGGACCCAGTCTCATGCTGCACCAGGGCAGGTTTAGGCTGGATGTTAGGAAAAAGTTCTACACGGAGAGAGTGATTGGCCATTGGAATCGGCTACCCGTGGAGGTGGTGGAGTCACCTTCACTGGAGGTGTTTAGGAGAAGACTTGATGGGGTGCTTGGTTGTATGGTCTAGTTGTTGGGTGGGTTGGATTGTTTGATGGGTTGGACGCGATGATCTTGAAGGTCTCTTCCAACCTGGTGTATTCTATTCTATTCTATTCTATTCTATTCTATTCTATTCTATTCTATTCTATTCTATTCTATTCTATTCTATTCTATTCTATTCTATTCTATTCTATTCTATTCTATTCTCCTTCTCTTGAGCCTTTCAAATGCCAAACACTTCCTGTGCAACCTGATTTAGGTGAGCATGCTTTAGCAAAGGGGTTGGACTAGATCATCTCTGAAGGCTCCTTCCAACCTCTACCACTGTGTGATCAGTACCCTCCTAATAACAGCTTTAGCATTTGGTTTAAGTTGCTTGATATCTCTCTGTAAAAATCCCTTATTTGCTGTGGCTGGTTAATGGTGTAAATGCCATAACATCTTTCCAGTGTCATTCCTTCAGTGAATGAATAATCTGCATAATGTACATGAAAGCTTCTTCTTTACAACAATTCTTCCATTCCTGTAATTAGAAATATTTAATTAGATTTAAAGATTAGTTGAAAGACTTTTGAAAAAGGACTATCTGAAACATTTCTTTTGGAATTCATCTTAGTTGAAAGACTTTTGAAAAAGGACTATCTGAAACATTTCTTTTGGAATTCATCTGGCATCTTGCCCATGGGAGTCCCAGGTCAAAGCTTTGCATATTTAGAACTGGCATAATAATTTCCAATACCTAATGCATAACTTAATTCTCTCCCTGCCATCTCTTCTGACAATGACTTTTATCTTTGTATCAGAAATATATTGTGTAGTGATAGCAACAAAATGGGTGAACACTCTGCTGAGATCACCTGCGACAACCTTAGTCTTAGATGTTCTTCTTAAGTGAAACATCCTGAACACACATTCAGAGGTGATGAGGCAAGAAACCACCACAATGGGCTCCACTGTTTTTCAGACTGGTTTAGTGTGCTCTTCAGTCCTCCTCCTCCTACATAGTCTTTGAAGTGTTTCCTCAAAGAGCTGTTGTACTTGGGTGAGAGAAACAGAAATGTCTTTAAAAGAATATAGTTGCAATTCTGTAGCAATTGCTGCACTTGTAAGATGAAAAGAGAAATAAACAGAGTTAAACTAAATTTAACTGCCCTGTTATGGTCTTGATACATGAGAATAAAGGTGAGTGACAATTTAAGGCAAAATTTTTGTTGTTTGTCATTGGTATAAGAAGGAATTTCTACTGGATTTTTATTACCATTTAGCTGTTTAACTGAAACTGAAGATGGGGAGGTGGGTATACTTTTGAAGGTAACAAAGATGGCAACAAGTGGCTGACACAGCTCAATTAATTTATTGATCATAAGAGACCATATCAAATTAACAAAATAAAATTGTTATAACCGACAATTTGTCCAAGCCAGTTAAAAAGGAGGCTAGCTCAGCATGCCTTTTCAAGCTGTCTTCCTATTCTATTTATTTAAAACATACAGTTATATAGAATTTAATAACCTCTCATCTGCTTATTTTTAGAGAAAGTGTACCAAAAATATTGACATGTACCAGACATAAATTATTATTACTGATACTTGTCTGACAAACAGAAACATAAAAGAAACTAAAACCTATCTAAGCCTAGTCTTTATTCTTATACAACAGAACCAAAGGCTATATAAGCTTAATAGGGCTGTTGATGTGAGTGTTGAAAGTCCAGACCAGAGCTTAATATGTCACAACAAGGACCTTCACACACATTTTAAAATATCTGCTTGAAAATATGTCATTGGTTAAAGTAAATCAGGCTATAATGATACAAATTTGCCAAAACTGATAATTAACTTTTTTTTCTTTTATTATATTTTCCCCATCCTTCAAATCATTAACAGCCATGACACAATATGAACTTTTCCAACATTTTTTGCATCTGTGGCATGCTACAAATTGTGCACTTATTTATGAGTTCTTAATTGATGTTCATGACAGATGTGACTTCCAGCCAATGTTCAGTCCAAACTCTGTATATGTCAAAAACTGTGTAGTGCCCAACACTACACAGAAGGTACTATATTCTGTTCTTTATTGCAAGGCTTCTGTTGTTCATAAATAGAACTATGACAAAACAGAAAATTAAAACATTGTAGACAGAACCCCCAAATCTAATTTCCATAAACTCATTGAGATGAATAGTATATTTAAGAGAAAACCTAGTTTTATAAACAATCAAGCTCCTCTATTTCAGTTAAAAATATTTCAATTGACAGTCCTTTAGCAATGGTCTTAACATGCAAGGCATACACAAAGTTGACAAAGGAAATTATTGGAGAAAATGTGCCACTGTAATTAAAACAGTGGAAGGGCAGAATGTAGAAACTCTCCCACCCACCATTCACCCTTCCCATGCTAATGCATGTAGAAATACATGCTTTGCAGACCACAAATACCCAGGCTGATTAATTACATGGCTATGCAATATTACTCATGCAATATTACTCATGCATTCCTCCTGAAATGTCAAAAGGATTAGAAGTGTCACATCCTTCCTCCCAAACTCTAATCTTAAGGAGTCCTGCTGCAATGAAAACAGTGCAATTATTTTCGTACACTGTCAATTTTACTATAGGGGGAAAAAGAGCTTTACTAACAGCAAATAATTATACCACCGCTTAATGACTGATTTAACATAGAAAGCCCACCTAATTCCTTTTGTCATTACAATCTACAGTACTAACACTCTAAGAATGCTGCTTTACTGATTTGACATTGCATTAGCATTAAGAATAATGCTAATATAAAGCACAGCTCAACTTTTTATACTGTTAATCTGCATGAATGCGCTGTAGACCTGGTGTATCATGTGGCCTATTAGCATAGCAAGCACTTGCTATGATACAATCCAGTCTAGTCCTTTGAAGAGAAAGGGGGGGAAGGGGGAAAAGGCTCCTCCTAAGCGGCACAACAAGGAAGGAGTCATAGAGTTTCAATTTTGCTGCAAATAACAGCTGCAGAGATAAGGAGTAATACTTACCCTGGAACATAATTCCATGTTTTCAAGCCCAGACTACCTTTAAAGTAATCTCATACTGATGATTACTGCCCCACCTTGAACCTCTGGGGTGGGGACAGACGTCTTGTTACTGTTGTTTATAGACATCAAAGATGTATGCATCGGGCTTGGAAAGGCTTTTAGACTCATTTTATGTCACAGGACTCTGGAATAATGATTTGTACTTCATTTCACAGTGCTATGCTAGCTGCTGTACAAACACTGTTAGAAGCAGCATTTGCCTTGTAGACCGAATTATATAAATAAATAATAGGCCTGGTATAATAAAAAATGAAAAAAGGGAAATTCTTACCTTCGTCTTGCAGATTTCCTGGCACTTCAAGTGCTCAGTTAAGTTTGTAGACCCTAGGTTTTCAGAACTACTAAATTAATTCTGAGCAGGAAAAATTCTGACAGGGTCACAGATGCTCTGTAAGTACCAGGTTTGAGACAGAACAGGCTAATTTAAGAATGTTACAGAAAACAGGGAGATATTTCATATCTAGCTTAACAGAAAGAACAGGTAAAGCTGATGATGTGTTTGTATTATTTCAAAATTCAATAAACTTGATTTTCTTGCCCATTCACATACTTAATGTAGGGCCATCCAGGGTTTTAGCATCTCATTAATCTCTGATAAGAATGAAATTAACATGACAAGCATTGAAAAAGAGTTAAAGAACTGCGGTATGAAAATGTATACTTGAATACCCCATAATAGAGGGCTGTAAATTCTGCACTATCCATTAATCAGGCAGATTGCTATTACACATATGGACTAAGAATGAAGGTGTGAATTCATTAGAATTTACAGCTCTGACTGGCTGTAAGCTTTGGCCTACTTCTTTAGAAGTATCATTACTTTCTGTTTAACATATTGACCTATCTGTTTGGCATTTGCCAGAACTATTGAACTTTTGCTAAATGTTATGCTTCAGGAATGACATAAAGTATCAGGTTTTCTCATGGGCTCACCCACAACATCCCCCACTTCCCCCCCCCAGCATCAGATTTACAATGAACTTCTGAAACACTTCACAAACTCCTGTAAAGATATTACTTCTTTTTTGTTGGTGACAGTTTTTCTGGGCAAGGAGGCAATAATGTGGTAGAAGGTAAATGTTTCCTTGACTAGAGAAGTTGTTTGGAAACAAGTAAGTGCATTTCCAAAATACAAATAAAGAAATGTCCCCTTGTCCCTTTCTTTCCATGTTTCATTGCTGCATGAGCTGATTCTCTGGTCATGAAATTGCCTTTGATGATCTCTCTATGTACTTCTTTGTTATTTTGTTCCTCTATTTTTTTCTCAAAGCCCAGTCTCAGGTTTGGAGTGTAGACTCCAATAGGTAGTAAAGGGTCTGAAAATTAAAATTTGAAACACTTAAAAAGAAAACATCCATAATGTGTTGTACATTCAAAGACAAATTTTGCAAAGTCTTTTGTCCCCTAGCATGAAATACAGGTGCAATTAGGATGCTCTTTCAAAATGGGTGTCATGACAACTAGCACCATAATAATGAAAAATTAGGTGGCTGGAATTCACAGCAAACATACTGCTACCTAAACACTGTACACCACTAATAAGAAAAGATAGTCACAGACCTTTTCCTTTCTTTGGAAAATAAATTAACGAAGCAAAATTACTTAGAAAAACAAGTCTGAGAAAAAGCCTGCTTCTATTTATGCTACAATTCATATGTGCAGACTTTTGCCTCCATAACACAGTCTCACTTCAGGTGTCTATGGAAGCACAAGTGGCTGGTGTTTTCTTTGAATCATTATCAAAAGAGGATTTAGAAGGTAGACTGATGAAAGGAATGAATGTGTGAGTGTGCATGTGACTCTGTGTGTGTGTGTTTTCAAGAGGTGTAGTAATGTTTTCAATATGCCTAGGGATCACTTTTGAGAAAAAAATACTATGCACTGAAATTAACTGCAATTCTGATTGTCCTCACTGGCCATGAAAAAAAAAAAAAAAAAAAAGGTTATTTAGAGAAGATGTGCCTTAAAAGCTTCTTCAGAGTCTCAAAAGAGCATTGTTTACAGGCTACAGATCCTGCTACTCTGCTTCATAACTTTAAGATGCAGTAATCCTGAATTCCACCTCACAGGAGACAATTAAATTTACCAATATTTAATTTTAAAGCACAGTGTGTTCATGACTGCAATAACTTCTGTGAAGGAACATTGTCCACCCAGAGCTCATAATTCAAGTAGAATTTAACATTCTAAAACTTTCTTGTTACTGAGCCAATTCTTTCATTTTTTTCTCTTTGCCACTTTTCCTGCCAGTGTTCAATATTACTATTTTTTTCAATTACTCTCAGATTTTCATCCATCATACTACAACTGCCTTTAAAGATTCCTTACTTTTTTTTTTTTCCTTTTCTTAATGAGTTGTGAAACAAGCCTTTTTTTATTTTTTTCCCCTGTTTTGCATAGAAAGGAGAAAAAGTAATGAAATTCATTATTAAAGACTGGCAAGACTACGTATTGCAATGACTACAACACGTTTCACCTCACAGTAGGGATGATGTAGTATATCTAATCAGTTACTTCACCTCAGGTGTAGGAGACAATAAACGTTTATGCATTTATGTTGAGGAAATCTCACCCCATAAGGCTATCCACCTGCCTTCTAAAAAATAATTAAAGTCCAAAAGTTATTGTACTTCTACACATTTCTATCAGTCCTGAGGACATGCTAACACTTATTGAGTCTGTTAGTACATTAAGGTATTCCTTTATCATATCTAAGATACCAGTTTCACTCTTGAGCTCCTGTCAGGAATACTTGCTTTAAGCTAATGTAGTCTTCCTAAGGTTAAGTAGAAAATATGAATTACAGAACCAACTAGTCTGATAATATTATTGTATTTTAAACCATTCTTGTGAACATTTCTGCAGTCCCTTTCTCAGGAGAGAAATTTGAACTATTTTGTGACCTCCTTTTTCCTTTTGAATGTCCAATTAGACCTGGACTCAAGGATGGAGATGGGTAAGAATACAATTAATTACAATCTAGGGATCAAAGAAGTTCATAGTAAAATGTTTTCATGTTGAACAGCCACAGCAGGGAGAGATAGAAAGGCAAGCATGCACAATGCTTCACAACTTGAGATCACCAAAAGGAATCAGTGCCAGGAAACACTAATAGTGACCTTCAGGGAGACTGAGGGGAGACAATTGTGGTAGGGTGAGAAAGTTCCACCCCACACACACAAAAGAATCCACAGCTAACTCAGACGGAGAAGCAGATGAAAGCTATATTTACAAGCAGAAATGGAATGCAATGAATATGTACAAAAATATACAATAATTACAATATATACAGAAATATACAGCAATGTAATACAGAAGACCTTTCCCCCACCCAATCTAAAACAATATCTACAATTTGTAAATAAAGTTCATAGTCCATTCCGGCTATCCTCAGGTGTAGATGATTCAGAAGTCCAAGTAACAAGAAAAATGGAAAACAGTTTGTCTCTTTGCAGACGAAGCAAAGAAAAAGGAAAACAGGGAAACTGGGAAACAGGGACTCTCAGTTGACTCAGGGCTCTCAGGGTTCTCAGAGTTTGTGCACTGTAGATTCCTCAGGGATACTTCCTTTGGGCGCGATGTAGCTGTACAACACTCTCAAATTTAAACTCTTTCAGCTAAACTTAAATTTCTTTGTGAAATACACTGAATTTCACCATTCTCTCAATAAGTGTGACCAGGACCTTCAGCTGAAACCACCCCTCAGACAGGTTTAGCCTCTCCTGAGGGAGAAAATACCCAAACAGTTTTACCTAACAGATTCTTTTCTTTAACAACAGGAACTCTATCGCCTTCTACTTTCTGTAGCAGATCTGAATGTGCAGGTCCAGCTCGGTTCACTGAACCTCTACTATTTACCAGCCAGGTTGCTTGTGCTAAATGCTTTTCCCAGTTTTTCAAAGATCCACCCCCATGGCTTTAAGAGTGGTCTTCAACAAACCATTGTAACACTCAATCTTTCCTGCAGCTGGTGCATAGTAGGGAATGTGGAATATCCACTCGATGCCGTGCTTTTTGGCCCAGCTCTTTACAAGATCGTTTTTGAAGTGAGTTCTGTTGTCTGACTCAATCCTCTCTGGAGTTCCGTGTCTCCACAGGATTTGTCTCTCCAGACCAAGAATGGTGTTGCGTGCAGTTGCATGTGGAACTGGATAAGTTTCCAACCATCCAGTGTTTGCCTCTACCATAGTAAGCACATACTGCTTACCAGAACGAGAACGTGGTAGAGTGATGTAGTCAACTTGCCAAGCTTCACCATACTTGTACTTGGACCATCTGTCACCATACCATAAGGGCTTAAGTTGCTTCGCTTGCTTAATGGCAGCACAAATGTCACAGTCAAGGATGACTTGTGTGATAGCATCCATGGAAATGTCTATGGATCTGTCACAAGCCCACTGGTAGGTTGCATCTCTGCCTTGATGTCCTGATGAATCTTGAGCCCACTGAGCTAAGAACATCTCACCTCGGTGTTTCCAGTCGAGATCAAGATCAGAGTCCATGTCTACTTGAGAAACTCTTGCAGCTAAATCTACCTGATGGTTGTGTTGCTGTTCCTCAGTAGCTTTGCTCTTAGGAATGTGAGCATCAATGTGTCTCACCTTCACTGGAATTCTCTCGATTCAATCAGCAATGTCCTGCCACAGGTCAGCTGCCCAAATGGGCTTTCCTTTTCTCTGCCAACCATTCTTTTTCCAGTTCTTTAGCCAAACCCGCAGAGCACTGGCTGCCATCCATGAGTTGGTGTAGAGATAAAGCTTTGGCCATCTCTCACGTTCAGCTACGTCGAGAGCTAGCTGGACAGCTTTTACCTCTGCAAACTGACTGGATTCTCCTTCTCCATCTTTTGCCTCTGCAACTCGGCGTGTTGGACTCCACACTGCAGACTTCCACCTTCGCTTGTTCCAGACAAGATGACTGGAACCGTCTGTGAACAAAGCATATTTCTTCTCATCATCAGAAAGGTCATTGTAAGGAGGAGCTTCCTCAGCACAAGTTACTCTCTCCTCTGGAGGTTTAGCACAGCTGGTACCCTCAGGCCAACTTGAGATCACCTCCACTTGACCAGGTCTTTCAAGATTTCCCATTCAAGCTCTCTGTGTCATCAAAGCCATCCACTTAGACCAGCTGGAATCTGTTGCATGATGTGGTGTAGAACCTTTGCCTTTGAACATCCACAGTATCACAGTATCACTAAGGTTGGAAGAGACCTCGAAGATCATCGAGTCCAACCTGTCACCACAGACCCCTAGAAGGGAGGACATTGCTGCCCAGAGAGAACACTCCTGCCCACTGCAGGCTTGAACTCATGACCTTCGCAGTAAGAGTCTTATGTGCTACTAACTCCAATTCAAAACTGGTAATCTGGGAGCTAAGAGAAGTTGTGATTCAGTTCCAACCACTTCAGAAACTGCTTTTACTCCTTCATAGGCAGCTAGAATCTCTTTCTCTGTTGGAGTATAATTAGCCTCTGAATCTCTGTAACCTCGACTCCAGAAACCAAGAGGTTGTCCACATGTCTCACCTGGAGCTCTTTGCCACAAGCACCAGGTTGGACCATTGTCACTTGCACCCATGTACAAAATGTTCTTAATGTCTGGACCATCTTGGACAGGTCCCAGACCCATTGCTTGCACTACCTCTTGCTTTATCTGGTCAAAGGCTGCTTGTTGTTCAGGTCCCCAGTGGAAACTGTTTCTCTTTCGAGTCACATCATACAGAGGTTTCACAATCTGACTGTATCCAGGAATGTGCAGTCTTCAAAATCCCACTATCCCCAAGAAATGTAGAGTGGCATGTGGAACTGTGGTTCAGTTAGTAGGGCATGAGACTGTGAATGCTGAGGTCATGGGTTCAAATCCTGCAGTGGGCAACAGTGTTCTCTGTGCTTTCTCCTTTTCAATCTACGCCTAATTATGAAACAGGCCTTAGACACCTTTTTCTCCCCGTACAGAGCATATAACAAGTACGCAATCACCATCACCAGCAGCAGATTCAAACACATCACATAAATCACCTTTGGATCCCAGCCATCACTTAAAACAACCCTTTCGCCTACCGGGATCTTAAACTCCTTTGTCTCTATGGGCAGAGTGCTGGAGGTCACATTCTTGTATCTATTAAGCCAAAACAATCCCAGGCACTGGTTGTAGAGAAGCTGAGTCTTATACTTAAACCATAAATGTAATTTATACATCAAGTATCTGCCTAAGCAATCAAAAATCTATCCCAGGAAGTACTTGTAGACCAGTACCGAACAAACTGAAAAGATCAAACGCTCTAAAATCCAAAACACTTTCATGTTTGCAACTCCAACTCGAGCAGACAATAAATCAAGCGACTTTTAGCCCTGCTCCTGGACAGCAATTATCCACAAGCCCCACATTGGGTGCCAATTGAAATATGTGGTGAGAAAGTTGCCCCCCCCCCAGACAAAAGAATCCACAGCTAACTCAGACGGAGAAGCAGATTGTGACGGGTTGAGGCAGCCCCCCCCCTCTCCCCACCACGGGCAGAATAAAACAACTCAGACAAACGGATTGCAAAAGTGATGGAAAGTTTAAAGGAAAAGTGGTGAATGTTTACAGAAAGGCAAAAGCAGAGTGACAAAAGAAATCCCAAACAGTCCCAAGATGATCCCATCCCCACCTGGGGGTACATCCAAGACCCCCAGGGCTCCTTCTTCCCCCTCCCCACTGCTAGGCTAGTCTCAGCTGGCCAGATCTGAGACTGCCCATCCCCCGTGGCCTTGGGCCTAGGCAGGCCCATGGCCGGGAGACAACATCTCCCCCATTACCGGGTGATGGTGAGGAAGAAAGAGAAGGTGCTTAGACCTCGCACTGGATCTTATAGTGGTGCAGAGGATTCTGGTAGAAATACCCAATTTCCTGTGTCCACCCACTGGGCTGGACCTCTGGACACAGGAAGCAGGGGACACCCAGCCCAAACTGCAACACAGATGAAAGCTATATTTACAAGCAGAAATGGAATGCAATGAATATGTACAAAAATATACAATAATTACAATATATACAGATATATACAGCAATGTATGTAATATAGGAGACCTTTTCCCCCCGCCCTGCAGCCAGGGGTTTCGGCCTGTTCCCCTCTCCTCCCTCCCTACCTCCCCTTTTTTTCCAAAAAGGGTTAGAGAGAGAGAAAGGAAGGTAATTAAGGAGAAAATTCTGTTGGCTCAAAGCAAATGCAAGAGTTAGTTTTCTTATCTGGTTAGCTCTGTTAATCCAAGGTCACTCTGTTCCGCAGTGGTTGCTTCAGTGAGAGAGAAGACAGACCAGCTCACAGGACAAAGAACAGACCCCAAAGAGACTGAACCCAAAACTCAAAGTTGTACTATACCTATCCACCAATGAAATTAGTTTAGCATATCTTTCTTTTCAATACATTCAGCCAGAGTGTTCAGAAAGTGTCCATTTCTTAAAGGCACAGCCTAAACCGGTCACAACCATATTGTAATCTACAACTACTTGAAAGGAGGTTGTAGTGAGGTGAGTGCTGGTCTCTTCTCTCTAGCATCAAGTGATAGAATTAGAGGAAGTGGCCACAGATTGGGCCGTGGGAGGTTTACATTAGATACTAGAAAAAATTTCTTTACTGAAAAGAGTGGTCAGAAATTGAAATAGGCTGTCTGGGCATGTGGTGCAATCACTCTCTCTGGAGGAGTTAAAAAAATTTAGTACACATGGAACTTTCTGTTATGGTTTAATGGCCACGGTGGTGTCAGGTCAACATTTGGACTCAATGATATTGAGCTCTTTTGCAACCAAAACTGTTCTATTATTCTGTGGTTATAACAAGGTACTCATTGTGGTGGCCAGGGAATACTTAACTTTAACACCATTTAAAAGGTTGTTTCAAAGCTGTGAAGTCTGGGAAAAGCCAATCTGCATGAAGTTACTATCTTAAGAAATGCATCTGAAATCACCAATTTAATTCAAGGCAAATTTAGTTTTTCATCTGCACAAAATTCTCAGTGAGTGAAAAAGGTATAAAGTTGAATAAGCAGTCATAGCTTGTCCTTATGATGTCCATTTTCATCCTGAACTGGAAGTTCTCAGTTTAAACTTATTTCTCTTTATCACACAACTTTGGCATTTTGGCAGATGATTCTATCTGTTATAAATCTAGGAAACAAAACCGAAAACCAAATACACCTCTTAAAGCCAAGATCATAGAATCATAGAATCAGTCAGGGTTGGAAGGGACCACAAGGATCATCTAGTTCCAACCCCCCTGCCATGGGCAGGGACACCCCACACTAGATCAGGCTGGCCAGAGCCTCGTCCAGCCTGGTCTTAAACACCTCCAGGGACGGGGCCTCAACCACCTCCCTGGACAACCCATTCCAGGGCTTCACCACTCTCATGCTGAAGAACTTCTTCCTCACATCTAGCCTGAATCTCCCCATTTCCAGGTTCATTCCATTCCCCCTAGTCCTATCACTACCTGAGATCCTGAGAAGTCCCTCCCCAGCCTTCCTGTAGGCTCCCTTCAGATAACTGGAAAGCCACAATGAGGTCACCTCGGAGCCTTCTCTTCTCCAGACTGAATAGCCCCAACTCCCTCAGTCTGTCCTCATAGGAGAGGTGTTCCAACCCTCTGATCATTCTCGTGGCCCTTCTCTGGACACGCTCCAGCACGTCCACATCCCTCCTGTAGTAGGGGCTCCAGAATTGGACACAGTACTCCAGGTGGGGTCTCACCAGAGCTGAGTAGAGGGGGAGAAGCACCTCCCTTGACCTGCTGGTCACACTTCTCCTGATGCAGCCCAGGATCTGATTGGCTTTCCGGGCTGCAAGCGCACATTGAGAGCTCCTGTTGAGCTTCTCGTCCAGCAGCACCCCCAAGTCTCTCTCCTCAGGGCTGCTCTCCAGCCAGTCCCTGCCCAGCCTGCATTTGTGCCTGGGATTGCCTCCACCCAGATGCAGGACCCTGCCCTTGGTCTTCTTGAAGCTCATGAGGTTGGCTTGTGCCCACCTCTCCAGCCTGTCCAGGTCCCTCTGGATGGCATCCCTTCCCTCCAGCGTGTCCACTGCACCACACAGCTTGGTGTCATCAGCAAACTTGCTGAGGGTGCACTCAATGCCACTGTCCATGTCACTCACAAAGATGTTGAACAAGCCTGGTCCCAGGACTGATCCCTGAGGGACTCCGCTTGTCACTGTCCTCCATTGGGACATGGACGCAGTGACAGCCACTCTTTGGGTGCGGCCATCAAGCCAGTTCTTTATCCATCTAGTGGTCCATCCATCAAACCCATGTGTTACCAGTTTGGAGACCAGGAGGTGGTGCGGGACAGTGTCGAAGGCCTTCCTCAAGTCCAGGTATTCGACATCAGTTGCTCACCCCTCATCTATTAATGCTGTCACCTGCTCATAGAAGGCCACCAGGTTTGTCAGGCAGGATTTGCCCTTGGCATGGCTCTTCCCTATTCTTCTGAGTCATTAGTGCCTCCAGGAGGATCTGCTCCATGATCTTTCTGGGCACAGAGGTGAGACTGACTGGCC
This sequence comes from Picus viridis, assembly GCA_033816785.1. Taxonomy (NCBI): domain Eukaryota; kingdom Metazoa; phylum Chordata; class Aves; order Piciformes; family Picidae; genus Picus; species Picus viridis. The sequence continues at coordinate 94,649,470 of CM066606.1, read as the reverse complement.
TGTAGTTCCCCGGTTCCTCCTTCTTGCCCTTTTTGAAAATGGGAGTAATGTTTCCCCTTTTTCAGTCTTACAGCATCTCAGGATGTTGTAAGATTTTTGACTGCCATTTTCATGATGGTTCAATGTTTCAAAGAAAATTATAGAATAATAAAAATGGTCTAATTCATTGGCTGAAATATGCCTACCTAAAAATTGAAAAATAAGCCAAGCAAAAAGACCTTGGATACTTTTACAACTTTACCTGAATCTACAAAGAATTTCACAGAAGTGTGTTCAAATCCTGCAAAGAGTTTTGAGGATATGCCTATTTTTAATATTAAAGAAGGTATGCATTTTTATTTCATAGAATCACAGAATTGTTAGGGTTGGAAGGGACCTCAAGGATCATCTTATTGAAACCACCCTGCCATGGGAAGGGACACATCACACTAGATCAGAGCCACATCAAGCCTAGCTTTAAAAGCTTTGAGTAGGGCTTCCACCCCCTCCCTGGGCAACCTCATGGGGAACAACTTCTTCCTAACATCCAATATGAATCTATCACCTCCAATTTTGCTTCATTTCATTTGCCCCTAGTCCTAGCACTACCCGACACCCTAAAAAGTCCTTCACCAGCTTTTTTGTAGGCCCCCTTCAGATACTGGAAGACCACAATAAGGTCTCCTCAGAGCTTTCTCTTCTCCAGACTAAATAGCCCCAACTCTCTTAGTCTGTCCCCATAGGAGAGGTACTCCAGCCTTCTATTTATCCTTGTGGCCTTTCTCTGGACATATTCCAGCATGTCCAGATCCTTACTGTAATAGGAGTTTCAGAACTGGATGCAGTTGTTCATGTGGGGTCTCACCAGAGTGGACTAGAGGGAGAATCACCTCCCTCAACCTAATGGCTATACTTCTCCTGAGGCAGCCCAGGATGTGATTTGCTTTCTGGGCTGCAAGTGCACAGTGGTGGTTTATATTGACCTTCTTGTCCACCAGTACCCTCAAGCCCTTTTCTTCAGGGCTGCTGATAAGCCAGTCACTGCCAAGCCTGTATCAATGCTTGGGATTCCCCCAACTCAGATAAAGGACCATTTAACTCTAAATGTCTCCAAGTTAAGCATCTGCAAGCTAAACAAAGTTAATTGTCTAAGAAACTTAAGTAGACAATTGAGGGTGATGTTCTTAAAATTGTTCATATTGCATGTCATAAGCATGTATCTTTGAAGATGAAAAAGTGCTCTGTGGAGGGCTTTTTCTCTCCAGTACCAACACAAAAAAAACCAAAACCAAACTGCACAATATTGTTAAATTATAGAAAGTCCTCAACATGCAGATGTGTAAAATTAGGTCCATCCTAGTTTTGGGGTTTGGGTTGCTTTTTTTCCATTTGTTTGTTTGTTTTATCCAGCACATGTTAGACTTCTTTTATCACCAAAAAGTAAAAACCATGCTGGTTTAGGAAACTAACCAAGATCCTATATGTGATAGATTTAGAGGTGAGAGCCACTTAGTCTCTAGATCAGTTTGTCAGGATTCAGCCACCATATCCATTGTATTATTACATTTTCTATTAACTTTCTTAGAAATAGTGAATTTGTTCTTTGTGATCCTTTTTAAAGGAGATCACAGTTTTGTAAAGATTAGCTTTGTTGTTTGTGTGTTTGTTTTTGTTGGGTTTTTTTTGCCTTTTCTGTGTTTCTTGTTACTTGTTCTTGTTCTTGTTTTATTTTAATTGGTTTGTTTGGTTTTCTGGAGTTTTTGTTTTATCAATGGATTATATTTTTTTTTTCTGAAAAAAAAAAAGCAGAAGATAGTTACTTTCCCCACCCCCCTTCTTTTTTTGGCTCATAACATTTGTCTCCAAACTGCAGCAGATTAACAGCTCTCCGTATTTTCTGGTACATTATGTGTATCTATAGTCCTTCTTCCCACTCATTACAGACAAGTGACTATCTTAGCGATATTGTAATCTTGCACTTGTAGGGCAATGTTGGGCTATGAAAATGAGAACTAAATGCAACTATGGAAACCACAGTGCTTTTTAAAATGTCTATTGTCTAACATATGGTCTTCAATCTACAAATAAACTGTTCTTTATTATTTTCATTATAATCTAAGCAGAAACTTCCTGGTACACTAAAAAGCTACTTCTGAAAACTAGTTTATTAGGTTGCTTATAAAACCAACACAACAAAACATATTTTATTAGGCAAACTGCACTACTAATTTCACAGCATAGAAATATATTCTATTAATTTTGTGAGGATTAACATAAAGAGAAAGGCACTGGCCATATTTTGAAATTATTATACAAACCATACTGTTGAATATTCTGCATATAAGATTCCCACCAACAAACGATAGAACTCTTCTGAGTGTCAGGAGCTGTGAAAAAAGGTGTTTTGGTTAATCTCTAGTATGGCTCTGAAGAGTGGAAGGCATTAAATCAGTGACAATGTGTATGCCACTGGTCACAAAGGTGATAGTTGTGATTTAAGCACTTCTGAGAACTTAAGCACTTTGGTTTCCTCTAGTACCAAGGTCATCAGCGTGCATATATGGACTGCAGAATTTCCTCCAATGAACCCATTACTGAAGGACCATGGCTGTTTGCATGACATATTGTGATGGGTTGAGGCAGACCCCCTGCCCACCACAGGCGGAAATAACAACTCTGACAAATGGATTGCAAAAGTGATGGAAAAGTTTAAATAGAAAAGGGTGAATGTGCACAAAGAACCAGAAACAGTGACAAGAGAAACCCCAAAACAGACCAGGAAGCATCCCATCCCCACCTGAGGGTGGGACCAAGAGCCCCAGGGATCGTTCTTCCCCCCCCACTGCTAGGCTAGTCTCTGCTGGCCAGGCCTGAGACCGCCCATCCCCCAGGAAATGTCTCCCCCAGTTACTGGGTGCTGGCGAGGGAAGAAGGAGGTAGTGCCAGACCCAGCGCTGGATTTTATAGCAGTGCAGGGGATTGTGGTAGGAGATACACAGTTTCCTGTGTCCACCCACTGGGCTGGACTTCTGGACACACGAAGTACACCACGTAGCCCAAACCACCACACACATGTTCATGGATCTTAAAAAAAAAAAAAGGAACAAACAAATTTGGTAAAATTGGATTGAGAAACCAAATAGAGACAGCTTCTCAGGTGGCCAATTCTTAATTATAATCTGAATTCCGTGAAAAGTTCTGCGCTGCAAAAATATTTATGAAGTTGCCATTGTTCATACTTGAGCTAATTCCATCTCCACTAGAAAAGATCTTGAAGCATATTTGATCTCCTGAGATCTATTTTTTATTGTATCTTTGAGGAATAAAAACAATTTGATCAGGTGGAAAATACAGAAGAATCAAAATGAGTCAGCATGACTCCAGGATCATTGTAATTAATATGATTTTCTGATAGCTGTGTTGCAATTCTTTCCACAGCAGATGTTTGAATAATTTGTATTTTAAATTATGGTTTGTACTGAACTACTATATATTGCCCTTTACCACTGCTTTTTTGGTGAAGACTTCAGGAAGCGTCTCTCTCTACAATTGTTTCATGGTCACTAATAAAGATGAGAAGGCCACTTTTTCCAGCAGGTGGAATACCAAAGGATAATGGCATGGGATTTGGGATGTTCAAACTGAACACCAGAAAACACTCTCCAGTGCAGTACTGGAAAATGTCACCAGAGATGCTGTGACATCTCCACCTCTGGAAAATTTTCAGATGTGGCTATTCATAGACTCATCTGCTCTGACATAGTAATGAATACAGAGCTTGTCTTGAATACTGGACTAGATGATTTCCAGAGGTTCTCTCAAATCAATAATTCTATGAACCTCTGACATTGTTTATTTTGTGGGATTATCTGATATAGAAAAATCTGGGAATTTAAGATAAAGGACATAAATTTGAATTTTATATATGTATGACATATAAAGTCAGTGCTTGGAACATATAACTACGGTGTCAATCTTGAGGCAAGAATATTAAGGAGATTAATTTCTTTCTGGGGAAAAACAAAAACAAAACAAAAAAAACAATCTTGCACTGTAGTATCTATATTTGGGTATCAGGGACAGAACATAAACACAATTGTGGGTGGGATAATTCTGAGAAATTTGCATTTATATTTTCCCATGCTGTAACCCAAAGATGTTCAGTGGAAAACAAAAACTAAGCACAGATTGATACAATTCCTACTGTGCTTGTACAAATACTGCTGCTCATTACACTGCCTGGGGTGGAAGGCTTTTTTACTAGAACTGTGTTAAGTAGCTTGAGAAGTTAATTTACCTACAATAGATATGTCTTTAAAAGCATGATCTTGCTGTGCCATAAATCAATTCATATGACATTTATTCTTTTTTGGGGAATTTTATCAAGGGATTTTAAGAAAGGAAAGAACAGTTGAGATAAAACAAGTATTGGATGAATTCATAGAATCATAGAATCAGTCAGGGTTGGAAGGGACCACAAGGATCATCTAGTTCCAGCCTCCCTGCCATGGCAGGGACACCCCACACTAGATCAGGCTGGCCAGAGCCTCATCCAGCCTGGTCTTAAACACCTCCAGGGACGGGGCCTCAGCCACCTCCCTGGATAACCCATTCCAGGGCTTCACCACTCTCATGGTGAAGAACTTCTTCCTCACATCTAGCCTGAATCTCCCTGTCTCCAGCTTCATTCCATTCCCCCTAGTCCTATCACTACCTGAGATCCTAAGAAGTCCTTCCCCAGCCTTCCTGTAGGCCCCCTTCAGATAACTGGAAGGCCACAATGAGGTCACCTGGGAGCCTTCTCTTCTCCAGACTGAACAGCCCCAACTCCTTCAGTCTGTCCTCATAGGAGAGGTGCTCCAGCCCTCTGATCATCCTCGTGGCCCTTCTCTGGACACGCTCCAGCACGTCCACATCCCTCCTGTAATAGGGGCTCCAGAACTGGAGGCAGTACTCCAGGTGGGGTCTCACCAGAGCTGAGTAGAGGGGAAGAAGCACCTCCCTTGACCTGCTGGCCACACTTCTCCTGATGCAGCCCAGGATCTGATTGGCTTTCTGGGCTGCAAGGGCACATTGAGAGCTCATGTTGAGCTTCTCGTCCAGCAGCACCCCCAAGTCTCTCTCCTCAGGGCTGCTCTCCAGCCAGTCCCTGCCCAGCCTGTATTTGTGCCTGGGATTGCCTCGACCCAGATGCAGGACCCTGCCCTTGGTCTTCTTGAAGCTCATGAGGTTGGCTTGTGCCCACCTCTCCAGCCTGTCAAGGTCCCTCTGGATGGCATCCCTTCCCTCCAGCGTGTCCACTGCACCACACAGCTTGGTGTCATCAGCAAACTTGCTGAGGGTGCACTCGATGCCACTGTCCATGTCACCCACAAAGATGTTGAACAAGCCTGGTCCCAGGACTGATCCCTGAGGGACTCCGCTTGTCACTGTCCTCCACTGGTACATGGACCCGTTGACAGCCACTCTTTGGGTGCGGCCATCAAGCCAGTTCTTTATCCATCTAGTGGTCCATCCATCAAACCCATGTGTTACCAGTTTGGAGACCAGGAGGTGGTGCGGGACAGTGTCGAAGGCTTTGCTCAAGTCCAGGTATTCGACATCAGTTGCTCGCCCTCATCTATTCATGCTGTCACCTGATCATAGAAGGCCACCAGGTTTGTCAGGCAGGATTTGCCCTTGGCAAAGCCATGCTGACTACTCCCAATCACCTCTTCACTGTTCTTCTGAGTCATTAGTGCCTCCAGGAGGATCTGCTCCATGATCTTTCTGGGCACAGAGGTGAGACTGACTGGCCTGTAGTTCCCCGGTTCCTCCTTCTTGCCCTTTTTGAAAATGGGAGTAATGTTTCCCCTTTTCCAGTCTGTGGGGACTTACCAGATACCAGATTACCAGATAAGACAAGCAAACAAACAATCCTACAGAAAAAATGATGTTTTGAAAGCACAAGAAGTTTGTAAAATTTTGGCAGAATATATATCTTCTCTGCTGGCTGAGCTGACGATATCAACCTTTTATTGTACATAATTTTAGGATGCTTCAATTTCACTAAAGCTCAAAAAAATAGGAGATCTCATCAAATTCTGACCATGCGTGACTAACAAAAAATTGGTATTTGAAAGTCCAGACTTCTTTTCTCCAGCTCTGATACATTTTTTCCATATACTGGCATGCAGGCCATTTAACCCATTTTTTGTTCTATTTCTTCCTTGTTTAGTCCCTACAAATTTAAATGCCTCATCTGAGACACCTGGCACAGAGCTGTGACTTTTGGAACTATTGACTGAGAGCCTACCAGGGGTAATGCTATGTTTGACCTCATCTCCACCAATAGGGAAGTGCTAGAGAGTGATGAGGTGCTCGGAGGATGTCTAGGACCCAGCAACCATGCAATAGAATAGAATGGTGAGGCAACCCATAGAATGTTTAAGGATGTTGCTAGGTCTTGTAGGAAGAAAATTAGGGAGGCAAAAGCTCATTTCGAGCTCAGACTGGCCTCTGCTGTGAAGGACAACAAAAAGTCCTTCTATAAATATATTAATAGCAAAAGAAGGGCAAGGACAATCTCCACTCCTTGGTAGACACAGAGGGGAACGTTGTAACAAAAGATGAGGAAAAGGCAGAGGTACTTAACACCTTCTTTGCCTCAAATTTTAGTAGCAGGACAGATTGTCTTCCAGACAGCTGGTCTCCAGTGTTGGCACTTCGAGTCAGGCAGCAGAATAGATCCCCTCTGTTCCAGGAGGAGGGGGCAATTAGAGATCTCCTCAGCTATTTGGATCCCCACAAGTCCATGGGACTGGATGGGATCCATCCTAGGGTGCTGAGAGAGCTAGCAGATGAGCTGTCCAAGCTGCTCTCCATCACTTTTCAGCAGTCCTGGCTCACTGGAGAGGTCCCACAAGACTGGAAGCTGGCCAAAGTGGTGCCCATCCACAAGAAGGGATGGTTGGATGAGCCAGGCAATTCCAGGCCTGTGAGCTTCACCTCAGTGCCAGGCAAGATTATGGAACAGGTTGTCCTGAGTGTAATCACACAGTACTAAGAGGTTGGCTAAAGGATCCGGCCCAGCCAGCGTGGATTTAGGAAGGGCACGTCCTACCTGACCAACCTGATCTCCTTCTATGATCAGGTGACCCACCTGGTGGATGTGGGGAGGCCTGTGGATGTGGTCTACCTGGACTTCAGCAAGGCCTTTGACACCGTCCCCCACAACAAACTCCTGGCCAAGCTGGCAGCCCATGGCTTGGACAGGAGCACACTCCATTGGCTGGTGGGCCAAGCCCAGAGAGTGGTGGTGAATGGTGCCACATCCAGCTGGCGGCCTGTCACTAGTGGTGTGCCCCAAGGATCAGTGCTGGGCCCCATGTTCTTCAACATCTTTATTGATGATCTAGATGAGGGCATCGAGTCCATCATCAGTAAATTTGCAGACGACTCCAAGCTGGGGGCAGGAGTTGATCTGCTGGAGGGTAGAAAGGCTTTGCAGAGGGACCTGGACAGGCTGGACAGATGGGCAGAGTCCAATGGCATGAGATTTGACACATCCAAGTGCCGGGTTCTGCACATTGGCCACAGCAACCCCATGCAGTGCTACAGGCTGGGGTTAGAGTGGCTGGAGAGTGGCCAGGCAGAGAGGGACCTGGGGGTACTGGTTGATGGTAGGCTGAACATGAGCCTGCAGTGTGCCCAGGTGGCCAAGAGGGCCAATGGAATCCTGGCCTGCATCAGGAATAGTGTGGCCAGCAGGAGCAGGGAGGTCATTCTGCCCCTGTACACTGCAGTGATTAGGCCACACCTTGAGTTCTGTCTCCAGTTCTGGGCTCCTCAGTTTAGGAAATATGTTGACTTGCTGGAACATGTCCAGAGAAGGGCAATAAAGTTGATGAGGGGTTTGGATCACAAGCCCTATGACGGAAGGCTGAGGGAGCTGGGCTTGTTTAGCCTGGAGAAGAGGAGACTGAGGGGTGACCTTCTTGCTCTCTACAACTACCTGAAGGGAGGTTGTAGTCAGGCAGAGGTTGGTCTCTTCTCCCAGGCAACCAGCACCAGAACAAGAAGACACAGTCTCAGGCTGTGTCAGGGGAGGTTTAGGCTGGAGGTTAGGAAGAAGTTCTACAGAGAGAGAGTGATTGCCCATTGGAATGGGCTGCCCGTGGAACTGGTGGAGTCACCATCATTGGAGGTGTTCAGAAGAAGACTTAATAGGGTGCTTGGTTGCATGATTTAGTTGATTGGGTGGTGTTGGACGATGGGTTGGACACAATGGTCTCTAAGTTCTCTTCCAACCTGGTCTGGTCTATTCTATTCTATTCTATTCTATTCTATTCTATTCTATTCTATTCTATTCTATTCTATTCTATTGCAGGGGGAATTATCTTAAAGGAAGGATGCTTTTATGGAGAGAAGCCCTTTATTTCCAGATAGATAGACTCCAGAAGAAATAAAGATGTATGAAGTAGGAATGCAATTTTCAGAATATATTGAAAATCTTTACATTGAGAAAAATATTTGTACAAAGGAATGAACTAAATATTTTCATCATATACTGAAGGCAGGATAAGAACAGATCACAGGGACAGAATATTAAATCCGATATCTAAAAAGGCAAACACTGGAATAAATGAGTAGAACAGTCAAAATACCTTTCTGTTTCTAAAGCAGATGGTTTAGCTTTAGTTATTGTCACAGGATTCTGATTAAGTAATGTCTCCATGTAATTTTTCGTTTTATGACTCCACCCTTATGAATATCTGGCATTTACATTTGTTTCAAAATTAAAGTATTGCACAGTGTGTTTTGTGTCTGTCTCGGGAAGATCCAGGGTTCCAAAATACCTCATCTGAAGAATATATTGAACTAAACTATATATTTTTATGGCAAGTTTTTGTTGTGAGTTTTTTATTTTTCTGCATTTTCTGCAGTCTCCATGCCAAAACTCTTTTTCTATCTTGTTATCTTTTACTATAGCCTTTGGGATTCATGCCTGATTATATAAAATATGCAAAACCAATGAATATTTTCTGGAAGGCCAACCTATTCCACATCCAGACATTGTGTGCTTCTGACAATGTCTCAAGACTTTACTGTATCTGATTTTGTCTGCAGAGAGCAGATAATACAGATCATGTCTTGCTTGTACCATGCTTGGTAATATTACTGGAAATGCTTCCTGAACAGGAGTAGGCAGAAGGCAGTTCTACTGACTTTTGCAGATGGAATGGTTTTCTGCTGAAAAAATGCAGCTAAGATAAGGTGTAATTGGCAAAATCACTACTATTTTATTGATTTCTTTTTTCTACATTTTAACAAACTAGAAACATCCTGTTTTGATAATTTAAAAGATATCTTTTTCTTTTTCAATTTTTCAATTTTTTTTTCTTCATATTTTATGCATGTTAGATTAACATACAACAATCGTCAAAACAAACAAAAGCAGAACTGTTGTCTCCTCAAACACTTTATTGGTAAAAATATGGAAGTGTATTGCCTTGTTCCAATTTAGTTAAAATAAGAGTCAGAAAAATCTGAAATTTTGTGGAAGCATATATACTTATAGCGTAGTCATCTATGTTTATTACCAAAAGCTGGAAAATTATTCTGACTATAATGGGTAAATATGGAGAACAGAATACTTGGTATGTTTGTCTCATTTCCATTAAAGGGGGTGAAACTAAAAAGGAAAAAGTGGGCATTTATTTCAAGTTGAACTTGTGATCAGGTTGGACTCAATGATCTTTGAGGTCTCTTCCAACCTTGGTGATACTGTGATACTGTGAACTAAATGGGAAATCATGATAGATTAACAGCAGCCAATAAAACCCCAGACCTACCAAAGAAACAAATCTGTAAGATGTAAGATGATTCAGTCTGGAGAACAGAAGGCTCCAAAGAGACCTTATGGTGGCCTTCCAGTATCTTAAAGGGGCCTACAAGAAAGTTTTTTAGGTATCAGGTAATGATAGGATGGGGGGCATGGAACAAAAATAGAAATTAGTAGATTCAGATTGAGTGTTAGGAGGAAATTCTTCACCATGTGGGTGGTGAGACATTGGAAAATGTTGCCCAAGGAAATGGTAGAAGCCCTATCCCTCAGAGTTTTTAAAGTTAGGCTGGATGCGGCTCTGAGCAACCTGATCTAGTGTGAGGTGGCCCTGCCCATGGCAGGGGAGGTGGTGGAGCCAACATCCCTGGAAGAGTTCAAGAGAGGATTGGACATGGCACTTGGTGCCATAGTCTAGTCATGAGGTCTGTGGTGACAGGTTGGACTCGATGATCTTTGAAGTCTCTTCCAACCTTGGTGATACTGTAATACTGTGATACTGTAGATGATCCTTGAGGTCCCTTCCAACCTTAACAATTCTATGATTCTATGTGGTTTTTTGAAAGCTACAGAGAGGCATTTACAGAATTTCAGTATTCTGAGTGAAGTAAACTATAATAGGAAGGAAGCTAATAACCAGTCTAGAAATATTTGGTCTTAAAAATTGTTGACATATATTTCCTCTTCTAGAATTAGAATAGAGGTATCCATGGAAGCAGCACATTTTTAAATATAATACCTGAATTGATGTGAAATAAATATGCTTTCTTGATTACACAACAACTTTCTATTTATCTTAACATTGAGAGAAACCTTCTTTGAATATAGAGTCTTCAGCTGGTGGGCATTCCCAGCAGATGAAGGATATATCCATCACATCTAAGTTAGAAAAATAATTAATTCTGAGTAAAACACGTAAGATTTAGTTAGATTAGATTAGAGAATGAAAGATGCAGCCTTATTTAACTTAGTTTTATAACTTGTGTCTGTGACATCTTGTGAGTCTGCTTTCAGAAGAGGGAAAATATTTTACATTTTTATTTCTCCTGACTGCTGCTCAAAGTTATCTTCTGGATTTAACTTCACTTTGGAATAATTTCCACCATTCTAGACTTGAACTTCTTTTATGTCCTTTTCTAGTTTCTGTTTTCCACTCAAATAAATGAGTCACTTAAGAACATTTTAAAAAAAAATTTGCAGTTCTAATGAGAACCACAGAACTATTCAAAATGGTGTCTTCTACAAATCAGAAAACAGAAACAAAGTTAAATCTCTGTCTCTGTCAGAGTTTGATAGTGTAATCTTCAGTATGGGCAGATTCCATCAGCTTACTGTATTTGCAGACGAGATCTCACACCACGAAGAAATCTTAGAACTATGGTGTTCTCACCAAATGTTTGAATCCATGGAGACAAGTAGTAAGTTCAGTATGCAACTTAAATGGTCTGGTTTACATATCATTTTAGCGTGGAAAGATCATCCTCATGCCTATAAAGGGACTCTCAGGTATCTGGCTCAGAAGTATGCACATGATGGATACCTTTACTCATTCAAATCCATGTCTCCCACAGAGTCAGACTGCAAGCACACATTGTCCAGGTTAAGAATCCATCTCTTAGTTTTCTGACCAATAGATACTCATTAACGCCCCTTTGCCTGATGATACTGCTCATCTGTGCTCCCTAGCCTTTTTAATCCAAAATGAACTAGGATAGAATAAACAAGTAGGTCTGTACCAGTTTATTTTCTTTTTGACTGAAATATGTCATGGAGTACTCATGAAAATACCTGCCATCAAAACTCTCACTTAGATAATAAACTCAACTTTCAAATAAACTGAAGTAACATTTTATCTTTTGATTATTTTTTCACTCAAAATATAGTTGTTGGTTTTTTTAATGATTTTTCAGAAAATGCAAGTTCCTCTTGCATTAGAAAACTGTAATCAACTGCATTCCTTCTGTTTATGATTATATTCTGGTATTTTGTCCAGAGAAGTTTTAAACAATCCAAGCAATAGATCTCAAAATACTTCAAGCTGGAAAGATTTTGTGCAAATAATGAATTTATGCCTGGTCACTCTACATATATAAAAAGATTCCTTTACATGTATTATCATTTATTTTTGGGAGTCTCTCTGTTTAGAAATGATGAAGATGGAAATACTGAGATTTGTCTAGATTTTCTTCAGCATTTTCTTCAGCACACATTAAACCTAAAGATGGGCATAGGTTTATTTGCTGTCTCTATTGTCTTGTTGCTGTCTTATTTTTGTCTAGCATTTTTTTAGAACAAAATTGCAAAATAGTGTTGACACAACACTGAAAACTAAGGCATGATTTAAATGCATGAGTGAAACATGAGGAAATACTATCTTATCTCCTGGAATTCCTAAGGATTTTTCCAATAGTAGTTTAAGGAAACCAGAAGCTAAATTCTCACATCCAAAATCTATTTCTTCTCACAATGTCTCAGGCATCGAATAGCACCTTAAATGCATTACAAACTTGTATTTGAGTAGTTGATTGCTCTTTGATTCACCTCACTTTGAAATACATATATAAAATGTATCAGCTGCATTTTCCTGAAGAGGACTCTTGGAATAACTTTGAGCAGGTAGCATAGAATTGTGAAAATATTTTTTACACTTCCAAAGATAGGTAAGATTAATTACATGCATTCTTTCTTTGTTCTACTTTTGTGAAAGCTCTTCCAGCAAGACTGTGAGATATTTGCAAGGTATAGACTCACAATTCATATGGACTCATTTCAGTCGAAAGAACTTACAGAAAAGGTGTACCTTTCAGATTTACTGGAAAGATCAAGGTGAGACAGAGTTTTACTACTTCACCAAGCAAAGAGAAGATGAGGAGCATCAGCACAGGGAAAGACAAGCACATCAGAGGGAATACTCTTGTGATACCCCCAGCCTTCTCTAGGCTTTAATTCAAACAGGCCTGAGAGGAAAAGAGAACAGCAGATTGATGTAATCTGAGAGTCTATATGTGCAATATGATTTGACCAGGATGGGTTTCAATCTCTTGTTATATGGTACTTAGAAATTAGTTTTCTGAATCTGAATAAATACATTTTTCTCAGACTTCTTAATTTGGAGAATTTATCATCTACATTAGAAATATAACAGCATTTGTGACATCAAGAAGGAAATCAAAGTAAATCTAAATATCTGACATAGATTTTCATTTGATACCAGAAACATTTAGTCAGATTTTCCTCATGAAATTTCAGCTATGTTCAAAGAGAAATCAGGGTACAGAATCTCACAAGTTTTTATTACTCCCCTTGAGATCATAGTGGTTAGTATTAAGGCAAATTTTGCAGCTTCTCTTACAAAAAAGTACCAAGAAATTTGTATGTGAAGTTGAGTTTCAATCCAGCTCTATTTTTGACCCTGAAGATAGTTTTAACATGTATGGCAGTGTTTATAAATAAAACAATAGGCCAATGGTAAACACGTTTAATACCAGACATAAATGTTTGATACTCTGTCTTAAATGAAAAAATATGTATCCTCTAATGAATACTTAATTAGGACTGTGATCTGAATACAATGACCAGAGTCCCTACTGCTGTGCAGATAAACCAGAACGAAATGAATTACTGTCATGTAGGCGGTGATATTAATGGTGTCCAGCTTTATAAATGAAGACAATTTTGAGCCACTTTAGTTACTATTGTACTGAGAGCAAGTGCAACATGCCTAACATATCATTTCTGTACTGGCAAATGATAAGATTTAAACTGAAAATATTCTTAACATGGAGATGTTTTCCTCTATTAAATATTTCTAATTAGCTGCTGTTACAGTCAGACGTCATTAAATGTAAACAAAAATAAGCTCTATATTAATAGATGAATGTTGACCTGAAGTCAGATTTTTCCAACTGCTAAAATTCTGACTGATGTTTAGCCTAAAGTCTTGCTATTTGGCAACTTCTAAACTATCACAGCACAGTGTTCTTAACTATTATGTGCTGTTCAGGATATGTCATACGATTGTTTTGCAGCTGATAGCGGCTCTCAGTAATAACCTGTGTTTACTATTCTTGCAGAAATTTTTATGTTCCCACTTGAGGGAGCAGTCATGCAAAGTCTCATACCTGTGAAGAGCTTAAATCATGTGTGCATTTCCTCACTGATTACCCAAAGATTACGTGCATGTGCAAGCATTTGCTGGATTCAAATATATCATCATGGTTTTGGTTTAAATGTATATCCTAATGTCTGGCTCATTTAAATCTTCCAGATTGTAGACATTATTTTCACTTGTAAAACAGATTTTCTCACATATATAACTGGCATTTTTCTTCACCCCTGCCAACAAACACCCAGATAAATATATTACAAAAAAGGCAGTATAGGCTTGCAGCCAGCTAGAAAGCAAAATTCTTTGGGAACAGTGAGCAGCTCAGATGGCTAGTAGCAATGCAGATGAAGCCATTCTCATTACAGCATAGGCCAAACAATCAGGAAAGCAAAACAAGACCATGTTTTTTAGACTTCTGGAAAACTGTATGGAAGTACACAGCATAGGCCTTTCTCCATTTCCCATGAGGTCAGTGCAAATTTCAGTACTGACTCTAAGAAAAAGCAGTGTTGATATGAAACTAAATAGTTTATAAAATACAATGTCAAGCCTGTCTGATGTTTGTCTCAGTCTTTGGCTGACTTTTTATTGCAAATGATGGTGTTGAAATCCTCTGCATATTTGGGGATGAGTGGATCCTTAAGCTCACAGACCAGCTGTCATAATAAAGTACATTGCTTCATTGTTCTTAGCAAAAAATCATCCACTTTGAAAGAAAAATGGCAAGGCTAAATAGAAAGAGAATGGAACTTTTCAATATTATCAATTCCAAGATAAAAAAACATTTTGAAACGGAAGAAAATTTCTTAAGAATTTAAGAGTTATGACTAAAATAATTCCAATTTTTAACACTCTCCTACTTTTCTTTTTATAACAAATATTCTGACAGTTCTGCCTGTGAAAAAAAATATCACACAGACAGATGAGTTTAATTTGTCTCACTGAAATAAATGAAAAAAGAAAGAATAATTTTTCTGAGCATTGGATGTTTCTCTCATCTGATTAGTAATGGGAAAGGGAATTTAATACTTCTAGGTCAGTGATTTGAATTGAGGTTAGTTAAGTACTGTAAGTTAGTCAGAAGTTCATTATCACTTTTTGTTATTAATTATGGGTTTTGGTTGACTTATCTGAAGTGATTAAGAACCATATTCAGAATCTAAATTTCACCTTTGGCCCTATGCCTAACTTTTTCTTCAGCTGCCTCTTTCAGAGGTTTCCTGTCACTGAAGCATAGGTGAAATTTTATCCACTGCAATATGATTCTTTCAAAACAGACTATGGGATTTCAGTGCTTAAATTCCAGTGAAAATAACAGTCTTCTAATGTTGAAATAATGGTTTGATTTTAAACACTTTAACAACACTGAAAAAAAAATATCATTGTTTAGCTGAACTGAAAATAGGATTATTTTTTATATTACTATACAACTCTTACAGAAGACAAATAGCATCAAGATTCATTTCACATAATTGGAGTCACTCAGAATTTGGCCATCTAAACTAAGTTTGTTTTGGCTCCCTAAACACTGAGCAGAGAGAGAGAGACATCTCCAGAGAATAATTCATCTTGTATGCCTTACATCCTGCTCTTAGGATAAGCGTCTATATCTCCCAACTAAATACGTAGAAAGCCTTTCTGATATAGATAGCTTTTAAAATTATAAAATTAGGCAAGTTCATCCTGCCCTATCATTATAACCTCATCTCCATTTCTTGCACAAAAAATGTCTGAGGACTTCAAGGACAAGAAACACTTTCCCTCTAATATCTACCACTCTCCAAAAGGTGACCTCTGATGTGGTAGAAAAATGGGGAAAATAATGTCTTTCATTTGTTTATTTTGTACCACTGAGGCTGATAAAGAAACATCTTCCAAAAGATGAACTAACACTCCTCCTCCAAGCAGTAATAGGAAACACAGGACTATTACGTGGTATCTGGAAAAATCACACAGAGCATAGCTGTGGAACAATGACTGTTTAATCCACATTTAATTTGTGTCACCATTGTATATTGATTATCCATTATCCTCATGCAAATAACATGACTTATCCATTGAAACAGCTGTGCATTGTTTTTCAATTTTAAGTGAATTCTTTCAGTGCTCCATGAAAGGTGTCAGATTACCACCTCCAGGGACTGAAGGTCTCTTGTTTATCTACAGAGCATATTCAAGTGATAATGATGGATCCACTCAAGCAGCTGAGGGTTTGTTCCTCTGCTCAGAGGGTCAAAACATCCCCTGCACAAATGAAAACCAAGCAGACTCTGGGCCCACAGATGGAAAATGAGGATGTTTAAATTCCACTCTCTTTAGCAGTAGTATGTTTCCATGAACTTAGGAGCTCCTGTGTAAAACTGAGGAAACAGGTGTCAAGCACCAGTCTTGAGGCAGCTTGTCATGACCCAGCCCTCCCCTTACCAACCCTGGTCACCAGCGGGTGGGGAGGTGGCGATGATAAAGTTCAAATTCCCTTGGAATAAATGAAGGTGAAATGATGCCAAACTGCTAATCAGCTGGGGTTTTTATATTGAACCAGAGGGGAAAAGGGATCAAAAAGCAATGGGAAAAAGTACATATAAAAGAGAAGGGACATTACCATTTCCCTGGCTTGAAAATTGTGCTATGTAGGAGCAGTTCCAACTTTTTTGGTGGTGGCAGGGGGCAGGGCAGTGCCACATGGTCTTCTCTAAGCTGCAGGCAGCCTAAAGTCCAATGTGGTGTTTCTCCAGGATGCAGACATCAGTGAGAATCCAAGGTTGTGGGCCAGTGGTACAGGCTGCCCACCACAGAACCCTCTAGACAGGCATGCAGCGGCAGGAAAGTCACATCCGTGCCATGTGGCCGCTGCCACTTGCCACATGCTGCCATCACTTGCCGATGCATGTGAGTGAGAAGAGCAATGGGGAAGCAGGGACATGCCTTATGGCTGCCTACTGCAGAGCCCTCTAGGCATGCAGGCAGTGGCAGGAACAGAGATCCATGGAGCCCTGAAGAGTAAGAAGTGGGGCAGTGGTGGGTGAGAGGGAACATGGAACACAGCAGAGTGGAGAGGAGCTGAGCACCTTCTTCTGGCCTCCTGTTCCCTCCTGCTTCTCTGGAAATCCCCAGCTGCCCCTCCCCACCCCATCCTCAGGGCTGTGTCGAGTGTCATGTGCACACCTGCAGTTCAGTAGCACTGTTTCAGACAAACTAAGCATTTGGTGTCTTATAAAAGTACAGATATATTTTGGACATTACTTGCGGTTCTCATGTATTCTAAAATGATGAGCTGTCAGTCCTTTGGGGTCAGTACTAGGATCAGTACTATTTAATATATTGATCAGCAACCTAGATGAGGAAACAGAGTGCACTATCAGCAAGTTTGCTATCAACACAAAACTGTGTGGGGAAGCTGACACACAAGAGGGTTGTGCTGCCATTCAGCCAGACTTAGGCTGAAGACTTGGGCACAGAGAAATTGAATGAAATTCAAGAAGGGTGAGATAGAGTCCTGCACCTGTGAAAGAACGACCCCATGTGTCACTACAGATTGGGGACTGACCTGTTGGGAGAGCAGTGAAAGGGAAAAGGATCTGGGGGTCCTAGTGGATGGAAGGTTGAGCACAAGCCAGCGATTTGCTTCTGTGATCAAGAAGGCCAATGCCATTCTGGGGTATATTAGAAGGGGTGTGGCTAGTAAGTCCAGAGAGGTTCTCTTCCCCCTCTACTCTGCCTTAGTGAGACTGTGTCTCAAATATTGTATCCAGTTCTGTGCCCCTGGGTTCAAAAATAACAGGAAACTGCTTGAAAGAATCCAGTGCAGAGCCACAAATATGGTTAAGGGAGTGGAACATCTTCCTTATGAGGAGAGATTGAGGGAGCTGGGGCTCTGGAGACAAGGAGACTAAGGGTTGACCTTGTTAGTGTTTATAAATATGTAAAAGGTGAACAACAAGAGGATGGACTCAGGATCTTTACTATGACTGGTTGTGGGTCCCTCAATTTAAGAAGGATATTGGGATACTTGAACATGTCCAGAGAAGGGCAACAAGGCTGGTGAGAGGTCTCAAGCACAAGCCCTATGACGAGCGGCTGAGGGAGCTGGGATTGTTTAGCCTGGGGAAGAGGAGGCTCAGAGGAGACCTTAATGCTCTCTACAACTACCTGAAAGGGGTTGTAGCCAGGTGGGGGTTGGTCTTTTCTCCCAGGCAACCAGCAACAGAACAAGAAGACGCAGTCTCAAGCTGCACCAGAGGAAGTTTAGGATCAAGGTGAGGAGAATGTTCTTCACAGAAGGAGTTATTGCCCATTGGAATGGGCTGCCCAATGAGGTGGTGGAGTCACCATCCCTGGAGGTTTTAAAAAAAGAATTAGTTGTGGCACTTGAAGCCATGGTTTAGTTATCATGAGGTGTTAGGTCAAGAAGATCTCTGAGGTCTTTTCCAACCTTGTTGATTCTATTATATTCTTGGTGATGACAAATGACAGGACAAGTTGCAAGGTGTGGAAGTTGAGGCATAGGATATAAACATATAAACATGAGGAAAAAATTTTTCACTGCAAGGATGACAGAATAGTGAAACAGGATGCTCAGGTAGGTTGTGTAGTCTTCCACTCTGGAGATATTTAAAACCAGCCTGGATGTGTTCATCTGTGATCTACTGTAGGTGATCCTGCTGTGGTAGGGGGCTTGAACTAGATGATTTTTTGCATCCTTTTTGCAACCCCTGACATTCAGTGATTCTTTGAAAGGGAGGGAAATAAATAAATAAAAGAGTTGGGAAAAGTAATGAAAACTATCTTTTCTTTTTTTTTCGGGGGGGGAGGCATACAGTGGGTATTGTGCAGAAAAAGGGTCAATAGTCAAAATCTGAAGCCTAGGAAAATGTTGATCATGTTAGGTTTTTCACAAAAAGCTGTAAAGTCTTGAACAATATGGAGAAGGAAAAAACAACACTCTATCATTAGTCGTTAAAATACAGAAATTGGAGAATCAATAGATTCCTGGACAAAAAAAAATTAAACAAATAGAGGTAATTTTTTATGGAACACAAAATTGAGCTCTGTTTCTCTTCACCACGGGATATTTTTGAGACTTCAAGTGGATTATAAAAAGGCACAGACAAATCCAGAAAGAGTCTGGAGAAGAGAAGGCTCCGAGGTGACCTCATTGTGGCTTTCCAGTATCTGAAGGGGGCCTACAGGAAGGCTGGGGAGGGACTTCTCAGGATCTCAGGTAGTGATAGGACTAGGGGGAATGGAATGAAGCTGGAAATGGGGAGATTCAGGCTGGATGTGAGGAAGAAGTTCTTTACCATGAGAGTGGTGAAGCCCTGGAATGGGTTGTCCAGGGAGGTGGTTGAGGCCCCGTCCCTGGAGGTGTTTAAGACCAGGCTGGACGAGGCTCTGGCCAGCATGATCTAGTGTAGGGTGTCCCTGCCCATGGCAGGGGGTTGGAACTAGATGATCCTTGTGGTCCCTTCCAACCCTGACTGATTCTATGATTCTATGATTCTAACTGTTCCACTGGAGGCTATTAAATACTGTGCAATGGATTTTAGCTTTAGTTCAGTGAGTGCTGACATCACGAGTTGCCAGGAGCTGGGGGAAATCATTCTATAGTCATTTTATCTGTCTTACTCTTTCTTTAAATGTCTTTAACTGCTTGGTTTTGGAAAGAAGATCCTGATTTGGAAGCTTTTGATGTTAAGGATCTTTGATCTCAGAAATCACTAACTCATTTGTGGTGAAGTCTCTTTTTTGCCCGATAGGAAATTGCAGGTTCTGTTTCCATGATCCAACTTGTTTTCTGGATTTTTATTTTCTTTCTCCATATAAATTAATTTTCTTATTGAGATAAAAAGGGGCCATAGTCATTACAGACCATTAAAAAGATGTTGAAAGGCAGATGGAGAGAGAAAAGCTTCTATTTTGTGCACCAGCAATATTTTGGGAATGATAAGGCAAGTTTTAGGGAAGACACTGTTCCACGGAATTGCAAACCCATTCTGGTTTTGTTGGGATGCACAACTTTTCATGGTATTTGTCACCTTTGAATTTTCCTTAATTACAGTTAGAAAAATATCTGTAATTGCCACACAGGTTACATTAGGCAATAAACTGAAAATACAGGTTCAAAAGCAAGGATAAGGAATCTGACTCTGAGACAGTTGCTGATAGGAAGACATTGGATGTATTTGAAGAGAGCAAATACAGACATGCTGTATTTTCTGATCATTATTTTAAAGAAATCTGTATGTTTGTATGACTCTGTGTGTGGTTTGAGAGAGAAAACAGAAAAAAAAATGGTTCTTATAAAGAATGGATACAAGGCACTTTTGCATCACCAGCCCAGTTATGTTTAATCTCAAGTCCTTTCCAAAGGAAAGGGTTTGCCTAAGAAAATAAGGCAATAAATTCTTCTTTTCAGACAATGAGAGGTAAAAGAGAGGGGAATCACCTGTGTTTATAACTCTTCACATAATCAGCAGAATTCCTGATGCATTTCCAAGGCATCAGTCAAGGAGATTCCAAATAGGATGCCTGAGGATACCCTTGACTTCGGCGGCGGAATTTGAACAGCGGACAGCACTTCGCGCGGGGCTCCGCTCGGCAGCAGCCCCTTCGGAACAGCGCCGGATCGGCGGCCACTTGGGCGGGCTTTCGCGCTTCTCCTCCTCGGGCTGCGGTGTCACAGTACCACAGTATCACCAAGGTTGGAAGAGACCTCGAAGATCATCCAGTCCAACCTGTCACCACAGACCCCATGACTAGACCATGGCACCAAGTCCAATCCCCTCTTCAGGAGGGAGGACATTGCTGCCCAGAGAGAACTCTCCTGCCCACTGCAGGCTTGAACTCACGACCTTTCCAGTTAGAGTCTTATGTGCTACCAACTTAGCCACATGGTCCCCCGTGGCGGCTGAGTTCGCCACGCTTCCTGAACGCACAGCGGCACTCGGGCGGCCCTGTCTTCACGTGCTTACAGCTCGTGAGGCCAGCGCCTTCGGCGGCGGAATTTGAACAGCGGACAGCGGTTCGCGCGGCTCCGCTCGGCAGCAGCCACCTTCTCTGGTACTCTCTGGTGCTCTCGCGCGCTGCCGCACTTTTTCTAAATTTTTGTCCAGTGGGTGGTGTGTCCAGGGGCAGCCACGGCCGTGGCCAGGGGCAGCATGGTTATAACGCGCAGCAAAATCTCCTTTAAAAAATCAGTGTCGACCCAGACTGAGGTAGAACACAAGCAGGTAGCTGTCCAGGTATCTGGCTGTAGTGAGTGCTGGGGCCTGGCTCTTGAGATGCAGGGTAGTGGGGGCAACTCTTGCATTAGGTGTGAGCAGATTGGCTATCTGCTCGACCTTGTGGCCAGACTAAAGGATGAGGTTGCTAGTCTTAGAGATGTATGGGATTGTAGAAAAGTGATGAGCCACAGGAGGAAAGAGATGAACCCGAGTAAGCAGGCTCCACAGGCTCCCCAGCAGAGACTGGATGTTCAAAAAGCAGAGGGGAATGGATACAGGTTCCTCTCAAAGGACACAAATTAAAACCTCCTTGCCTCCCCCCACCTCCCTCACTGCCCTTGGAAAACAGGTATGGGGCGCTGGAGATCGAGGGTGAGGTGATACTGATGCCGGAGGACACACCATCTGGGGTCTTCCCTGAGGCTAAACAGCCTAAGGTTAAACAGCCTAAGGTTAAACAGCCTAAGGCAACGCAGCCTAAGGCAACGCAGCCTAAGGTTAAACAGCCTTCCCCTGGCATCAGGACTTGCTCCCTAAAAAAGAAAAGGAGGGTAATTGTAATTGGTGATTCCCTCCTGAGGGGAACAGAAGGTCCCATATGTAGGCCGGACCCATCTCATAGGGAAGTTATTAGCCTAGCAGGAGTCCAAGTTGGAGATGTTACCAGAAGGCTGCCCAGTCTGGTACAGCCCTCTGATTATTATCCCTTATTGGTCATGCAGTTAGGGAATGATGATGTTGGTACCAGGCCTCCCAGGGCTATCAAAAATGACCTCAGGGCCCTGGGAGATCTGGTTGAGGGGTCAGGTGCACAAATAATCTTTACATCGATACCGTTAGTTGCAGGAGGGAACACAATAAGGAACAGGTCAGCTGCTGTAGTCAACAAGTGGCTTAGGGGCTGGTGCAGACAGAAGAATTTTGGGTTTTTCGATCTTGGGGAACTTTCTACTGCACCAGGTCAGCTGGTAACAGATGGAGTACATCTGTCCCAGAGGAGGGGAAAGGTCATAATACATGAGAATGGCCTGTCCCCCAAAGGTAAAAAGATTCTGGGAAGGGAATTAGCAAGTCTCATTGACAGGGCTTTAAACTAGCTTCGAAGGGGGAGGGTCGGAAACCAGTGCCCTTAGGCAGGAGTCTGGAGGTGATAAGCTAGACCTAGAGGTGAAACCAGCAGCCCAGCTGCAGTGCATGTACACTAATGCACGAAGCATGGGTAACAAACAAGAGGAGCTGGAAGCCTTGTTGCAGCAAGAAAGTTATGATGTAGTTGCCATCACAGAGACGTGGTGGGACGACTCGCATGACTGGAGCGCACTTACAGGATGACCAGGGGCTCAGGCCTAGCCAGCATGGATTTAGGAGGGGCAGGTCCTGCCTGACCAACCTGATCTCCTTCTATGATTAGGTGACCCGCCTGGTGGATGTGGGGAGGCCTGTGGATGTGGTCTACCTGGACCTCAGCAAGGCCTTTGACACCGTTCCCCACAGCAAACTCCTGGCCAAGCTGGCAGCCCGTGGCTTGGACAGGAGCACACTGCGTTGGGTTAGGAACTGGCTGGAGGGCCGAGCCCAGAGAGTAATGGTGAATGGCACCACATCCAGCTGGCGGCCTGTCACTAGTGGTGTGCCCCAGGGATCAGTACTGGGCCCCATGCTCTTCAACATCTTTATTGATGATCTGGATGAGGGCATTGAGTCCATCATCAGCAAATTTGCAGATGACACCAAGCTGGGGGCAGCAGTTGATTTGCTGGAGGGCAGAGAGGCTTTGCAGAGGGACCTCGACAGGCTGGACAGATGGGCAGAGTCCAATGGCATGAGATTTAACACATCCAAGTGCCGGATTCTGCACATTGGCCACAACAACCCCAGGCAGTGCTACAGGCTGGGGTCCGAGTGGCTGGAGAGTGGCCAGGCAGAGAGGGATCTGGGGGTACTGGTTGATTGTAGGCTGAACATGAGCCTGCAGTGTGCCCAGGCAGCCAAGAAGGCCAATGGCATCCTGGCTTGCATCAGGAACAGTGTGGCCAGCAGGAGCAGGGAGGTCATTGTGCCCCTGTACACTGCACTGGTTAGGCCGCACCTTGAGTACTGTGTCCAGTTCTGGGCCCCTCAGTTTAGGAAGGATGTTGACTTGCTGGAACGTGTCCAGAGAAGGGCAACAAAGCTGGTGAGGGGTTTGGAACACAAGCCCTATGAGGAAAGGCTGAGGGAGCTGGGGTTGCTTAGCCTGGAGAAGAGGAGACTGAGGGGTGACCTTATTGCTCTCTACAACTACCTGAAGGGAGGTTGTAGCCAGGCAGAGGTTGGCCTCTTCTCCCAGGCATCCAGCACCAGAACAAGAGGACACAGTCTCAGGCTGCGCCAGGGCAGGTTTAGGCTGAATGTTAGGAAGAAGTTCTACACGGAGAGAGTGATTGCCCATTGGAATCGGCTACCCGTGGAGGTGGTGGAGTCACCTTCACAGGAGGTGTTCAGGAGAAGACTTGATGGGGTGCTTGGCTGTATGGTCTAGTTGTTGGGTGGGTTGGATTGTTTGATGGGTTGGACGCGATGATCTTGAAGGTCTCTTCCAACCTGGTGTATTGTATTGTATTGTATTGATATTGTATCCAATCCAATCCAATCCAATCCACCAGGTTGGAAGAGACCTTCAAGATCATCGTGTCCAACCCATCAACCAGTCCAACCCACCTATACAACTAACCCATGGCACCAAGCACCCCATCAAGTCTCCTCCTGAACACCTCCAATGAAGGTGACTCCACTACCTCCATGGGCAGCCCATTCCAATGGGCAATCACTTTCTCTGTATAGAACTTCTTCCTAACATCCAGCCTAAACCCATTCTATACCCTGTATATATCAAGGTATTTTCAGTTATAAATTAGGTTTTCCAGTCCCACACTATCCATAGTTCAAGTACTAATTTTCTGTCCTTATTAGGAGGCATTCTTGACAATGGGAAAAACAACAAACAAAAAAACCAAAACAAAACAAAACAAAGCAAAAAAATGAAAATGAGCGAGGATTAGGGGACATTAATATGAGAGACTGGATATCCATGTGGTCTGCTGTGTTTGGGTCACTAAGAGTCCAGCAAAGGTTCAGATTTAAAGATATGAATTATATTGCAGAATTCTGTAATATATACCTGCAATACATCATCCCACTATTAAAGAATATTTCCTATTCATGTCAGGAACTACCTATGATGTGGAAAAACATAACAGGCATAGCAGGTAACTTTCACTACAAGCAGAGCACATAGGTGAGAAGCACATTGATAAAGGCAACAAACTCATGGTCTTGCACAAGACAGAGAAAGAGATAATGAGTATTCTTTTACTGAATTAGTGACCTGTGTCAGGGAGTGAGCCCTGGTCCCTAGCCAGCTAGGGTAGACTAGGTCATGTTTTCATTGTCTTTGGAAACTGCACTATAAAGCAAACTCTTTTCACTTTTTTTTGTTTATGTGGGTTTAATTTTCTGGGTTTCTTTAATCTAGAAAGCAGAGATAGTTGCAGCACTCTTCATTACAAATCTTGAAACAAAGTATCATATGGAAGGTGTGGAAGAGCAGAAAGGTTTCAGGACAAGAAAGAACAACAGGCCACTGATAACGGAAGAATGGCATGATGATAAGAGGAGCTGGCTGCAGTAAACAACCTGAAGTGTGAGACAGAAGGACGCTTGCCTCCATGCAAGAACAGCTGTCTCGGTCCGTAGAGGGAAAGAGACTCAGGGATTTTTTGAATATTCCTGTGTTGTGAAATGAGAGGCACAAACGAGGCCAAAATATCAACAGCTAGACTATTTATTACATAAACAAAGTGGATGGACATAAATAAAGTGGATGGATCAGAAGGGGAGAGAGAGAAAATATATAGAGAGAGAAGAGGAAAGGAATTATATTACCACACCCCTCACCCCCCAAGACAGTTTGAGTCTGTGGAGCAAAGGTGCTGCAGGAGATATTGGGTCTGTAGAGGAAGGGTGCTGAGGCTTTGGCTGTAGAAGGGATGTGGTCCTCTGAGCAGCTTCTTCAGATCTATGAGTTGCAGCAGGCGGAACTTAGGGCACCGAGAGAGGGTTTTCAGAGTCCAAGATCTGTTATGTTGTCCCGTGATGTTTCCAACGTGTGGTGCCATCTTCTTTCTTCTGCATTTTTCTTCTTCAGTTTTCTTCTTCCAAGCCAGTAGCTGCTCCAGTCTTTTATACAGTTTTTCAGTCCTTAGGCAAGTGCTCAGGTGTTGTTCCCCACGATATCGTTCTGGGAAATCATCCTTAGGTAAGTATCCAGGTATCATTCCCCAGGAAATCTTTCTGTGTATTCATGTGAGTCTGGATGGAGGGGGAAAGACCTCCGCCTCCTCCTTCTCCATCTACCTACCCACACACTCATTACACATCAGGAAACAGGTGGTGAATCCATTGTCTCATCATCCTCCCTTCCTGGGGTATCTGATGGCTGGAAATGATCCTGTCCTGAAGGCATGATGGCTGGGCCCTTGGGCCATTGTTGTAGGCCAGATGCAGTCCAGTGAGCAATGTTTGCACCTTCCAAGAGTCCTTCCAGTGGCTCTGCCCAACACACATCAGCTATTGTCTGGGCAAGCAGAAAGTGATTTTATCTTTGTTGACTCACACCAAGAGAGACAAGCTTTATTCTCTCACAACAGCTCAACCTGATATGGGATGAAGATAACAATGGACAGCTGCATATCAAAGAAGAAAACTTGATTAGCAGCAGGTGTACAAAAATGTCAGGGAATTGCTTAGCCTGCTCAATTTTTCCTATATAAATTGCTTGTTCTGTACTAATAAACAATTCCTGCTTCACTTTCATGGGAGTCCATGCATGCATTCCAGCAGCAAGAGACAGAAGCTCCAAGGTGATATATGTGTCAAAGTGTAGTTGTCCCCTTGAGATCTATCATGTCATATGGTCAGCAGCAGACCTTTGTCAAGGCACCTCCTGAGGAAGACACACATGACATGTTATCTGAACAAGATACCTAACCTTAGCACACTACTTTCTGCAAACAAACATCTGCACATTTTCTATTGCTGGAAGACAGATTGTTCAGTCATCAAACCATTTTAAGAGGAGGGAGTTCATGACAAAGTGGACTCCTGATCCACCCTTCATTTACCCTCCCTTTTCACTGAAAGTACTGCAGTGTTATGTGCTATCAGGAAATGGAGGCTAAACCTCTGGAGAGTGTGACTGAAAAGGAAAACAACATGGCTAAAGAGAAAGCTTACCTCTCTCTGGGAAACTTACTGAGTCCTGGATTGTTAGATGCCTGAGAATTGTCCTTCAGGAAGGAAAACAACCAACTAAACAGACAAACAAACAACAAAAAATCCAAAATGAACAGACGGGGAAAAAAAAAAAGGAGATGTCTCAAATCACCCATGCAGGACAAGGCCACCCTCCATTCCATTATCTCACTTATTCTCTGTGTTCAGAGGTCAGGAAACAAAGGGTATCATTTTCTCTCTGCCATCCCCCACTGCAGTTCTTCCTCATGCTGACTCCAGAAACGCTTCCCTCCCTTCTCTCAGTCATCCAGAGATCTGAGTCTGTTCTGTCCTGTGTCATCATAATTCACACTATTGAAACTGTTTAGAGATCTTTTTCATCTAGTTTAGATCAGACAAAGACATGTGATTTACTTTACTTTGGTCAACAAACTGTAAGACTAAAGTACTAACATTAAATCTGAAGAACACATTATTCAGTCCAGTCATTACATGTAGTCTTTCAGACAAATTACAGATATTGTTAAGCAACGGAGGAAAAGCAAAGGAATGGCGTCTTAGAAATCATGTGTTTCCATACTGATGTTCTCTGGGAACATTAAAAACAGAAGTTTGACAGGACACTCCTTTACAAGACCCTTTACCTAGGGAGAAAAAAAACTAAATTTCCCTGCTAGATCATATTTTTATTGGCATTAAGAAAAAAAAATCGGAACAGAAAACCCAAACTGAAAAGCTCAGATACTTTCCGAATATCAATGACTCATTGAAAATGACCTTGTTTGCCTTTAAAATATACTAAAGTGCTTTTGGGATTGTTGGTTATAACTTTTTTTTTTTTTAAGCAGATAGTCAGATAAGACATTCTTGACTGAATCATATCATGCATCTGGGAAGGTCACCTTATATGTGCTTTCCATTGCTGATACAGATTCATAGATTTTAAGTCCAAAATGGACTTTGTGTAACTCCTCCTGCATAACACAGGTCAGATGAATTTTCTTGATAATTCTGCATCAAATCAAACTGAAAGCATACTAAGGCAGGCAGGTATTACTCTATTTTCTGCTCTGTAATTTCCCTCAACATTGCACAAATATGTGTGCATGTTTCTGCCTTTGCAAAGCCTTCCTTAGATCATACAGAGATCAGTCTATTACGGCTTAAAGTAAAAAGAAAAGCAGTAAAAGAAAAAAAAAATATAATAGTTAACAGCAGCTGGTCCAAGAGTAAAATAGGAACAGAGGCAGTAGGTCACAGAATAGATGTGACAGAAAGCAGTAAGTAATGAGCAAGCTACTGTATTTCTAAGACCCCCATTCACTATACCAGCAGGTCATAGATGAAAATGAGTTGCATAGTTTCACCTCATTCTGGACATCAGTGGGCATTTGTCAACATTGCAAGGTATTCCCTAAGATCAGGACACATTTAGTTCATTAAGTCCTTTAGGTGAACTTGAGTAATTGGAAAGCTTTTCAAATCACAAGTGATGTGAACAAGAAGTACATGTAGGAAAGAAATAATTTGGCTGCCCAGCTTGTCTGCATTGGATTAGCAACATTTCCCCAGATTCTGTATTTTGGCATTTTTGCTTCAGTGACTAATGTGTTTTTCACAGTATACTTGTTTGTTTGGTTGTTTGTGGGTTTTTTTGTTGTTGCCAGTATTTTTGTCATAGCCACCCACAGAAAAGATGCTGCAATTTATTTATTTGTCTGCTAAATAGGACTCATCCTGGTTGTTCTCAGTTAATTTGTGAAGAATTGCACCACAGACAAATGCAGACGCAATGCACAAATTTCAGGGGTAAAAGAGGCATTCTGTTTTCCTCATTCCAAACTTTTCCTCTCACTTGTCAAGAATCTCAAAGATGAATTTTTCATGTGGGTAATGAACATGTCAAAACAAAATACATAAATACAAAGCCTTACTACAGCCTAACTGCTGCACTGATATGCCCTGAGGTTAAACATCTTTCTTTATTTGCACCAGGGCTCTTAACTTTAACTAGAAATGGTATGAAATCTTTCTCTCTAACAAATAGCTAACTCAAAATCATGAAAGAAATTAACAATCCATAGTCACTGAGTTACCTTTTTGATCAAGTCTCTTGAAGTTCCTAGCCCAAGTTAGTTATTGAAGCATGATAAGAAAAAGACTTTTTCAATCCCCTGGAAATTGTCTATGGTTCACTTTTGTGCAAAGAAGACCTCACCTTCTTTAAAGTAGAAAAAATAATTACTAATGAGCATTAAAAAAAAGTAAGAAAAATCATTTACCTTTCGTAACGCATCGCTGCATCTTTTTTTTTTTTCCTTCTTCTTCTGAGAATCATGAGTAGTTTTCATGAAGGTTTATTTGATTATTTTTTTTTATATTTTTTTACTGTGTGGTAGAGCTGTGGTTTTAATACAGAAAAATAATAATTTCTGTTTATATCACCTTTCATTAATGCCTCTTGTCAATATTATTTAATTAAGATTCACATCACTACAGAAGTTAATAACTGGGGTTTTTTTGGATTTTGGTTTTGTTTTGTTTTCATATTTATCTTTAGTCTTGACACTTAGTTAATGCTTTGAGAAAGCACCAACTTCTTAAGGCTTTTTTGTGTTTCCCTGGTTGAGGCATTGCCATTTCTGTTGGGGAACTACTATGCAAATAGGATTATTTACACTAATTATTGTATGGAGCTAATGAAGAGTGAATCTTGTACCTGAGAGGGTTAAGTAACTTTAGAGGGTGAATCAAACATGATTTAGTCCTCATAGCTATTTCTTCTGTTCATGTTGGTACGCCTGTTGAACACCATCATTTCTGCTCACACCACTAAATTAATGATGTGCCTGAACAGTGGAAGAGCATTATCTATACATCGTAAGAGTTGGGTTCATCCCTGTAGGACATAGTGCCAGGTTAACTCTCATTCATTTACGAATGTCTTCCAAAATTGATTTTAACAGTGCAGCCTCAATGACAGAATCATTTCATTTACTGGTGTGGATGGACTCAGGGAATCCTAGCTGGTTTATGAATATAATGCTGACTTTACGAAAAGTTGTCATCCTCATATGAGGAAAAAAATTGCTTGTGGACAAAAAAATTAAATAACATTGGGAGTAGCATGTGGCCTATACCCATCTAGGGTTGGGGAAGTTGGACCTTGTCAGCTGAAGCTATATGTTTTATTCCTCACCATCTCTGACAGCAGTAGGATAGGAAATGTTTCAGCAATTACCTGTTTTTTTAAAAATTATATCCTAAAGCATTGCAGCTGGAGGTAAGCCCAATAATTTATGGAATCTTGGTGTCAGCAGGACAGAGTGTGCACAGCTGTAAAGGCAGAGAAAGATGGGCACTTTGTGGAGCAGTCTTTAGTTCTCTGGTGAACCTGCTCATAGAAATGTCGGAAATTAACAGAGTCATTGCATTATACTCCATGACTTCATTTTGGAGAGACTTGAGCCTTGTGAGCTACTATGTTATGCTTGCTTTTTGACTTTGTATTAAGTCTTTGGAAGGACTGATCTAATAAAGCTGATATGAGTAATCTAAGTAATCTTTTATTTGATTAATATGTGTGATGAAGAGGTCATTACTTTATGAATATGAATTATGAAAATAGTATTTTATTAATTATCAAAATTATTAATAACCTATTAATCACTATTTTATATACATGTTCTAGTGTACAGTCGTGAAATACATCCCATAAGTGGGTTAGTATTGTAATTAGAACTCAATTGAAATATTTACAGAATCATTTCCTACTTATATAACAAAGGGTGCAGTTCCGCTGCTTGTCCACCAGACGGGGTGCAGGCAGCTGCTTAACTATATACAGCAATGTTACAATGCATCAGAGGTTACTGCTAGATGCAGATGCTTTGAACTGAATGTTAGTGAGTGGAAAGCACTTGAAAGATACTTTGTGTCCTTTGTAGTGAGGTTGGGTTCCAGCAGATTACTGTCACTGGACTGTTTCCCAGGCCAGTCTGGATGGTGGTGCTGGGTGGCAATCCTCTCTCCACGGCAGTGGAGAGGAGATGGAACCTAGGCTTAGCTGGTAGGCAGGTTCCCTTGCAGGACTCAGACAGGTTCCCTCCAGATGATAGGGAGCGGTCCTGTGAGGTCGGCCCAGCAGGGCTGGTGGGGCTCGTAGGACTGGTCCCAGGATGGGGTCAGCCCTCACAGAGTCAGTCCTCACAGAGTTGGCTCACACAGCAGGTTTAGGCTGTGCCTTTAAGAAATGGACACTTTCTGAACACTCTGGCTGAATGTTTTGGGATTATAACAAAAACAAAGATATGCTAAACTAATTTCATTGGTGGAATTGGTATAATGCGACTTTTAGTTTTGGGTTCAGGCTGTTTGCAGTCAGTCTGTTCTTCTCTCTGTCCTGTTGGCTGGCCTGTTTCTCTCTCTGAAGCAGTAGCTTGCTGGGCAGGAATGAACTTGCTAACCAGATAAAAAAATTATCTCTTGCATTCACTTTGAGCTAACAGAATTTAATTTTCTCCTTAAGTACCATCCTTTCTCTCTAACCCTTTTTGGAAAAAAAGGGGAGGTAGGGAGAGAGAGGGGGGATCACGGCCGGGGAGGGGCACCCTTTCATCCGGCTGTGGGTCTTCTGTATTACATACATTGCTGTATATTTCTGTATATATTGTAATTATTGTATATTTTTGTACATATTCATTGCATTCCATTTCTGCTTGTAAATATAGCTTTCATATGTTTCTCCGG
The DNA here is from genome assembly GCA_033816785.1 of Picus viridis. Classification (NCBI taxonomy): domain Eukaryota; kingdom Metazoa; phylum Chordata; class Aves; order Piciformes; family Picidae; genus Picus; species Picus viridis. Next base: position 94,618,314 of record CM066606.1, on the reverse strand, counting down.
CTGAGTTAGCTGTGGATTCTTTTGTGTGTGTGGGGGAACTTTCTCACCCCACCACACCTCCAGATGATAGGGAGCGGTCCTGCGATGTCGGCCCAGCAGGGCTGGTAGGGCTCGTAGGGCTGGTTCCAGGATGAGGTCAGCCCTCACAGAGTCAGTCCTCACAGAGTTGGCTCACATGGCAGGGCAGGGTGACGGTTCCCAGTAGACGGGCTCAAAGGCTTCTGATCTGCCGTGTGGTGCAGTGGACACGCTGGAGGGAAGGGATGCATTCCAGAGGAACCTTGACAGGCTGGAGAGGTGGGCACAAGCCAACCTCATGAGCTTCACAAGACCAAGTGCAGGGTCCTGCATCTGGGTCAAGGCAATCCCAGGCACAAATCCAGGCTGGGCAGGGACTGGCTGGAGAGCAGCCCTGAGGAGAGAGACTTGGGGGTGCTGGTGGACAAGAAGCTCAACATGAGCTCTCAATGTGCACTTGCAGCCCGGAAAGCCAATCAGATCCTGGGCTGCATCAGGAGAAGTGTGACCAGCAGGTCAAGGGAGGTGCTTCTCCCCCTCTACTCAGCTCTGGTGAGACCCCACCTGGAGTACTGCCTCCAGTTCTGGAGCCCCTATTACAGGAGGGATGTGGAGGTGCTGGAGCGTGTCCAGAGAAGGGCCACGAGGATGATCAGAGGTCTGGAGCACCTCTCCTATGAGGACAGACTGAAGGAGTTGGGGCTATTCAGTCTGGAGAAGAGAAGGCTCCGAGGTGACCTCATTGTGGCCTTCCAGTTATCTGAAGGGGGCCTACAGAAAGGCTGGGGAGGGACTTCTCAGGATCTCAGGTAGTGATAGGACTAGGGGGAACAGAATGAAGCTGGAAATAGGGAGATTCAGGCTAGATGTGAGGAAGAAGTTCTTCAGCATGAGAGTGGTGAAGCCCTGGAATGGGTTATCCAGGGAGGTGGTTGAGGCCCTGTCCCTGGAGGTGTTTAAGACCAGGCTGGACGAGGCTCTGGCCAGCCTGATCTAGTGTGGGGTGTCCCTGCCCATGGCAGGGGGTTGGAACTAGATGATCCTTGTGGTCCCTTCCAACTCTGACTGATTCTATGATTCTGTGATTCTATGATCTGGCATGGCAGCAGGCAGGGCTGGACGCATCAGGGTCAGCCCTGCTGCAATGGGCTTTGAGCCCGGCATAGGCAGCCCTGGGGAAGAAGCACGGCTGCATGGAGCGGCGGCTTCTTCTTTGCTTGGCTCAAAGGAGTGATGGGACTCTCTCAGAGCAGTCCCGGCTTTGGAGTACAGGCACAGAGTGGCAGAAACAGCGACTCCTCTCCTGCGATAGCAGAGTTATGCAGGCATGTGATCCTGATTTCCAATGGGACACACATGGTCAGTCTGCTGCTTAAGGCTAATGCAGACATGTGGGCTGCCAGACTTGGCTAAGTCCTTTTCCCCGGCAATTGGGCAGATCTTACCTCGGGATCCAGTCCTCTCGAGACACGGTGAGCTCTCCTGTTTGGTGTGACTGGCAATGCAATGCTGGAGCTTCTAGGGTTCAGCGATGGTCCCTCTTCTGGGGATACTCTCAGGGCTAAGGCTCAATCAGCCTGTCTGGATATGGGCTTCACCTCATTGTGCAGAGGCTACTCGTTTGCTTGCATATATGAGAGAGAAGACTTAACAGTCATTGTCCTCTCAAGCAAGGAGAGAGAGCAAAGGGAAAGAGGGGGCAACTTGTTTACCAACTGGGGTAATACTTATAGGTTCCTCAAGGCTAGATTTGACCAATGGGCACTCTTGTAAACAACTGGCTTCAGCCTATAGAAACCATGAAGACAGAATTATGCCCATACTTAGTATTAGCATGAGCATCCCATGCACTGGGTGTGTGCAGTGATCTGTGCCGGCCTGGCTAATGCCGTGGCCTTTGTTTCCCTCATGAAGAGGGGGAACTTGTCCACATGCTGGGACAAGATTCAATATCTGGGCATAATGTACCTTCACCACATTATGTAACTTAAAACATGGTGAATTTTATCAAGATGATCTGGCCCACTGGACCAGGTAATATTAGTACAAGTAACTCACCTTTCCAAATCCTAATGAAAATAAATTGAGTATGTTACACAAGGATTGCATCCTGAGTGACAGCCATCTGCTTAATCTTAGCTTTTGTTAAGTTCTGCCTGGACTACCAGACTTGAAATACCATAGTCAGCTCTCTCGCATTTAAAGCTGTGCCCTGAAAATAGTAAGCCTTACTCAGTTTTGCCAAAATGGCTTGGTTCTGGTTAATGTACCTCTATCCTCCCATTCTGTCCCTTCTTTTTTTGTCAGCTATGATGCTTATCTAGGTATGTATGTAAGAAGTGAGTTCAGCACACTAATTCTGCAAAAAATCAACCAATGATCTACAGTAATTCCAAACTGAAAAACTGAACTTGCTAATCAAGTAAGAGTAAGTCTGACACTACTCAGAGAAACACTGTGTGGGAGGGCAAAGGATCATAGAATTGTTTTCACTGGAAAAGATCTCTAAGATTATTGAGTCCAACCACAAACCTAACACCACTATGACCATTAAACCTTGTCCGAAATTGTCAGATATTTTTAGCAACAGCAGGAACACTAATTCTACCTCCTTCCAGGTTAGCTTATTCGAATACCAGAACACTCTTTCAATAAAGAAGTTGTTCCTAGTATTCAATCTAAACTTCCCATGGCGCAACTTGAGGCCATTTCTTGTCCTTCTATCACCTGTTACTAGGGAGAAGAGATCTATGACCACCTCACTATAATGCTAAAAAGAAGGGCAGGAAGAACCTTCACTCCCTATTGGACCTGGAGGGGAACAGAGTGACAAAAGACGAGGAAAAGGCTGAGGTCCTGAACACCTTCTTTGCCTCAATTTTTAACAGCAAGGCAGGATGAGTTCAGGACGAGTGGCCTCCTGGGCTGGGTGATGGGGTCAGGGAGCAGTGTAATGCCCTGGATATCCATGAGGAATTAGTTCAGGACCTGCTGAGCCACTTGGACACTCACAAGTCCATGGGGCCGGATGGGATCCATCCTAGGGTCCTGAGAGAGCTGGCAGATGAGCTGGCCAAGCTGCTCTCCATCATTTTCCTCCAGTCCTGGCTCACCAGTGAGGTCCCAGATGACTGGAAACTGGCCAGTGTGGTCCCCATCCACAATAAGGGATGGATGGAGTAACTCGGAAACTATAGGCCAGTCATCCTGACCACAGTGCCAGGGAAAATGATGGCGAAGATTATCCTGGCGACAATAACTGCGCACCTGCAGGATGGCCAAGGGCTCAAGTCCAGCCAGCATGGATTCAGGAAGGGCAGGTCCTGCCTCTTCAACCTGATCTCCTTCTATGATCAGGTGACCCACCTGGTGGATGTGGGGAGGCCTGTGGATGTGGTCTACCCGGACCTCAGCAAGGCCTTTGACACCGTCCCCCACAGCAAACTGCTGGCTAAGCTGTCAGCTCGTGGCTTGGACAGCAACACTCTGTGCTGGGTTAGGAACTGGCTGAAGGGCCGGGCCCAGAGAGTGGTGGTCAATGGTGCCACCTCCAGCTGGAGGCCAGTCACCAGTGGCGTCCCTCAGGGATCAGTTCTGGGCCCCATCCTCTTCAATGTCTTCACTGATGATCTGGATGAGGGGATTGAAACAGTCATCAGCAAATTTGCAGATGACACCAAGTTAGGAGCACATGTTGGTCACTTAGAGGGTGGGAGGGCCCTGCAGAGGGATCTCGATCGACTGGACAGATGGGCAGAGTCCAATGGGATGGCATTCAACAATCCAAGTGCCGGGTGCTGCACTTTGGCCACAACAACCCCATGCAGAGCTACAGGCTGGGGTTTGAGTGGCTGGAGAGTGGCCAGAGAGGGACCTGGGGGTGCTGACCGACAGCTGCCTGAACATGAGCCAGCAGTGTGCCCAGGTGGCCAAGAAGGCCAATGGCATCCTGGCCTGCATTAGGAATGGTGTGGCCAGCAGGAGCAGGGAGGTCATTGTACCCCTGTACTCTGCTTTGGTTAGTCCGCACCTTGAGTCCTGTGTCCAGTTCTGGGCCACTCAGTTTAAGAAGGACATCGAGACACTTGAAGATGTCCAGAGAATGGCAACAAGGCTGGTGAGAGGCCTTGAGCACAAGCCCTATGAGGAGAGGCTGAGGGAGCTGGGGTTGTTTAGCCTGGAGAAGAGGAGGCTCAGGGGTGACCTCCTTGCTCTCTACAACTACCTGAAAGGTGGTTGTAGCCAGGAAGGGGTTGGGCTCTTCTCCCCAGCATCCAGCACCAGAACAAGGGGACACAGTCTCAAGCTGCACCAGGGGAAGTTTAGGCTCGAGGTGAGGAGAAAGTTCTTCACCGAGAGAGTGATTCGTCATTGGAATGGGCTGCCCGGGGAGGTGGTGGAGTCGCTGTCTCTGGAGGTGTTCAAGAGGGGGCTGGATGTGGCACTTGGTGCCATGGTCTAGTCGTGAGGTCTGTGGTTACACGTTGGACTCGATGATCTTCGAGGTCTCTTCCAACCTTAGTAATACTGTGATACTGTGATACTGTGATAATCTCCTTTCAGGTAGTTGTAGAGAGAGATAAGGTCTTCAGTCATACTCCTTTTCTCAGACTAAAAAACCTGAATTCACTAAGCCGCTCCTCAGAACATCCATTTTCCAGACTCATTTTCCAGATGCTTCACCACCTTCAATGCCCTTCTCTAGACATGTTCCAGACACTCAACATCATTCTTACAGTGAGGGCCCAAAAAGTGAGCACAGTATTTGAGTTGTGGCTTTACCAGAGTAGATTACACCAGCACAACCGCATACTTACACCTGCTGGCCACGCTATTCCTCATAGAGGTCAGGATACTGTTGGCCTTCTTGGCCACCTGAGTGCACTGCTGGCTCATGTTCGGCTGGCTGTCAACCAGAACCCACAGATTTGTTTCTGCTGGATAGCTTTTCAGCCACTCTCCTCCAAGCCTGTAGCTTTGAATGGGGTTGTTATGACCTGCACTTGGACTTCTTAAACGTCATACTATTGACCTTAACCCATTGACCTGACCTGTCCAGACCACTCTGCAGATCCTTAATATCAAGTAGGTCAGAACTCCCACCCAGCTAAGTATTGTCTGCAAACTTACTGAGTGTCCACTTCATCCTCACATCAAGACCATCAATAAAGATATTCAACATGACTGACCCTGAGGAACACCACTTGTGATCAGCTCCCAACTGGATTTATCTCTGTTCACTACAGCTCTTCAGGCCCAGCTGGCTAGCCAGAGTGTTTACTCAATGAATTGTCTGTCCATCCAAGCCATAAGCCACCAGTTTGTTCAGGAGAATTCTGTGGGAGAGAAAATCAAACGTTTTGCTGCAGACCAGGTAAATAACATGCAGAGCCTGTCCCAAAACCAGTAAGTGGGTGACTGTTGTAGGTCAGATTGGTCAAGCAGGACTTGCCCATTATGAACCCATGTTGACTGAGCCTGATCGCCTGGCTGCCCTGCACATGCTGCATAACAGCACTCAAGGTGATCTGCTTCCTGATCTTCCATGGCACCTTCTTCTGACCTTTCATGTAGATGGGTGTCATATGTGCCAATCTCCAGTGATCTGAGACCTTCCCATTTACCAGGACTGCTGGTAAATGATGGAAGGTGTCTTGGTGAACGCTTCCACTATCTGTCCCTGGATGTGTGACAATCCTGTAGATTTCTCTGTTTGTCAAAGTGCTGCAGCAGGTAACTGGCCATCTCCTCATGGATTATGGGAGCTTCATTCTACTCCTCATCCCTATCTTCCAGCTCAAGAGATTGGATGCCCAGTCAACAACTGGTCTTATTACCAAAGCAAGAGACAAAAGAGTTATTGAGTACCTCAGCATTTCTCCTTAGTCCTCCTTTTGTTCCTAAAATATATTTGTAGGATTTCTTGTTTTCTTTAGCAGCCAGAGCCTAATTAATTTTTGGCTGGGTTTTGAATCTTCTAATTTTCCCCCTGCATGATTTCACAAGTTTGTAGTCCTCCTGAGTGACCTGTCCATTCCAGTGATCATAGACTCCCCTTTTCTTACTGAGCTGCAAAGAAATCTCTGCATTCAGTCAGGCCAGCATCTTCCCCTCCAGCTCATCTTTTGGTATATGGTAATGGCCTGTTCCTACACATTTAATACTGCTTTCTTGAATGGTGTCCAGCCTTCTTAGATTCCTTGGGCCTTCAGGATTGTCTCCCAAGGGATTTTGATGACCAGGCTTCAAAACAGGCCAAAGTCTGTCCAATAGTACTCCAGTGCTGCCATTTGGTTGACCCTGTTCTTTGTTTCTTCCACAGAGTAGTAGAATCTATATGAGCTTCAAGGTCCCTTCCAACTTAAACCATTCTTTGAATCTATGACTATATGAATGATTTACAACTGCATCATTTCATGATGATTCTGCACAAGATGGCACCTTAAAGTCCTTACTCAACTACCTGAAGGGAAGTCATAAGAAGGTGGGGGTTAGGCTTTTCTCCCAGGCAACTTGTGACAAGATGAGAGAGAATAGAATAGAATAGAATAGAATAGAATAGAATAGAATAGAATAGAATAGAATAGAATAGAATAGAATAGAATAGAATAGAATAGAATAGAATAGAATAGAATAGAATCGAATCGAATCGAATAGAATAGAATAGAATAGAATAGACCAGACCAGGTTGGAAGAGACCTTCGAGATCATCACGTCCAACCTATCAATCAGTCCAACCCACCTAAACAACTAAACCATGGCACCAAGCACCCCATCAAGTCTCCTCCTGAGCACCTCCAATGATGGTGATTCCACCACCGCCCCAGGCAGCTGATTCCAATGGACAATCACTCTTTCTGTATAGAATTTCTTCCTAACATCCAGCCTAAACCTCCCCTGGCACAGCCTGAGACTGTGTCCTCTTGTTCTGGTATTGGCTGCCTGGGAGAAGAGACCAACCTCTGCCTGGCTACAACCTCCCTTCAGGTAGTTGTAGAGAGCAAGAAGGTCACCCCTCAGTCTCCTCTTCTCCAGGCTAAGCAACCCCAGCTCCCTCAGCCTTTCCTCATAGGGCTTGTGTTCCAAACCCCTCAACAACTTTGTTGCCCTTCTCTGGACACGTTCCAGCAAGTCAACATCTTTCCTAAACTGAGGGGCCCAGAACTGGACACAGTACTCAAGGTGTGGCCTAACCAGTGCAGCGTACAGGGGGAGAATCACCTCCCTGCTCCTGCTGGCCACACTGTTCCTGATGCAGGCCAGGATTCCATTGGCCCTCTTGGCCGTCTGGGCACACTGTGGGCTCATGTTCAGCCTCCCATCAACCAGTACCCCAGTAGGAAAGCAGAAAGTACCTATGGAAGGTTTCAGGACAAGAACAACAGGCCACTGATACTGGAAGGATAGCTTGATGATAAAGAAGAGCTGACCGTGGTAAACAACCTGAAGTGTGAGACAGGAGAACACTTGCCTCCATGCTGGAGAAGATCAAACTGATATGGGATGAAGATAACAATGGACAGCTGCATATCAAAGGAGAAAACTCAATTAGCAGCAGTGGTGCAAGAATGTCAGGGAATTGCTTACCCTGCTCGATTTTTCCTATATAAGCTGCTTGTTCTGTACCAATAAACAATTCCTCCTTCACCAACATGGGAGTCCGTGCATGCATTCCGACATGCCCCCCAGGTCCCTCTCTGCCTGGCCACTCTCCAGCCACTCTGACCCCAGCCTGTAGAACTGCATGGGGTTGCTGTGGCCAATGTGCAGAACCCGGCACTTGGATGTGTTAAATCTCATGCCGTTGGATTCTGCCCATCTGTCCAGCCTGTCGAGGTCCCTCTGCAAAGCCTCTCTGCCCTCCAGCAAATCAACTCCTGCCCCCAGCTTGGTGTCATCCGCAAATTTACTGATGATGGACTCAATGTCCTCATCCAGATCATCAATAAAGATCTTAAAGAGGATGGGGCCCAACACTGATCCTTGGGGCACACCACTAGTGACTGGCCACCAGCTGGATGTGGCATCATTCACCACCACTCTCTGGGCTCATCGCTACAGCCAGTTCCTAACCCAATGGAGTGTGCTCTCGTCCAAGCCATGGGCTGCCAGCTTGGCCAGGAGTTTGCTGTGGGGGACTGTGTCAAAGGCCTTGCTGAGGTCCAGGTAGACCACATCCACAGGCCTCCCCACATCCACCAGGCGGGTCACCTGATCATAGAAGGAGATCAGGTTGGTCAGGCAGGACCTGCCCCTCCTAAATCCATGTTGGCTAGGCCTGAGCCCCTGGCTGTCCTGTAAGTGCTGCGTAATCACACTCAAAATGACTCGTTCCATAATCTTGCCTGGCACTGAGGTCAGGCTGACAGGCCTATAATTCCCTGGCTCTTCCAACTGGCCCTTCTTGTGGATGGGCACCACCTTGGCCAGCTTCCAGTCTTCTGGAACCTCTCCAGTGAGCCAGGACTGCTGAAAAATGATGGAGAGTGGCTTGGACATCTCATCTGCCAGCTCCCTCAGCAACCCAGGGTGGATCCCATCCGGTTCCATGGACCTGTGGGGGTCCAAGCGGCTGAGAAGATTTCTAACTGCCCCATCCAGGAACAGAGGAAAACTATGCTGATCCCTGCCTCCTTCTGCCAGCTCTGCAGACCAGCTGTCTGGAAGATGTTCTGTCCTGCTAGTAAAAATTGAGGTAAAGAAGGTGTTAAGCACCTCTGCCTTTTCCTCATCCTTTATAACAACATTCCCCTCCATGCCACCAAGGAGTGGAGCTTGTCCTTGCCCTTGATCTTGCTATTAATATATTTACAGAAGGACTTTTTGTTGTCCTTCACAGCAGAGGCCAGTCTGAGCTCCAAATGTGCTTTTCCCTCCCTAATTTTCTTCCTACAAGACCTAGCAACATCCCTAAACATTCCATGGGTTGCCTCCCCTTTTTTCCAAAGATAATACACCCTCTTTTTTCCCCCTAGTTCCTTTAGAAGTTCATTACCCATCCAGGCTGGCCCTCTGCCCCGGCGGCTCATCTTCCGGCACACTGGCACAGCCTGTTCCTGCGCCTTCAAGAGTTCTTCCTTGAAGTAGGTCCAGCTCTCCTAGACCCCTTTGTTTTTAAGGGCCGTTTCCCAAGGAACCTTCTGAGTTAGTTCCTTGAGTAGCCTGAAGTCCGCCCTCCGGAAGTCCAGAGTGGAGGTCTTCTTGCTCCCCCTCTTGGCCTGGCTGAATACCGAAAACTCTATTATCTCGTGGTCACTGGTGCCTAAACACCCTCCGACCACCACATCACCCACCAGCCCTTCCCTGTTGGTGAAGAGGAGGTCAAGCAGAGCCTTACCCCTGGTAGGCTCACGCAGCACCTGGGATAAGAAGCTGTCCTCCATGCACTCTAAGAACCTCTTAGATTGCCTCCTCTCTGCTATGTTGTGATCCCAGCAGATATCAGGCAGGTTGAAGTCACCCATGAGAACAAGGTCAGGCGATCATGAGACAGCCTTAAGCTGCCTATAGAATGCTTCATCAAGATCATCCTCCTGGTTGGGTGGTCTATAACAGACTCCAACTAGGATGTCTGCCCTGCTGATCTTCCCTCTAATTTTCACCCACTCGCACTCAACCCGATCGTCCTTGATCTCCAGCTTAATGGCATCAAGAGCCTCCCTGATGTACAGGGCCACCCCTCCACCCTTTCTTCCTTGCCTGTCTCTCCTGAAGAGCCTGTAGCCATCAATTGCAGCGCTCCAGTCATGCGAGTCGTCCCACCACGTCTCCGTGATGGCAACTACATCATATCTTTCCTGCTGCAACAAGGCTTCCAGCTCCTCATGTTTGTTGCCCATACTTCGTGCATTAGTATACATGCACTTCAGCCGGGCTGCTGGTTTTGCCCCTGACTCCAGCTTATCACCCTCAGACTCCTGTCTGGGGGGACTGGTTTCAGCCCCTTCCCCCTTCGAAGCTAGTTTAAAGCCCTGTCAATGAGACCTGCTAATTCCCTTCCCAGAATCTTTTTACCTTTGGGGGACAGGCCATTCTCGTGTACTGTGACCTTTCCCCTCCTCTGGGACAGATGTACTCCATCTGTTGCCAGCTGACCTGGTGCAGTAGAAAGTTTTTCAAGATCGTAAAACCCAAAATTCTTCTGACAGCACCAACCTCTAAGCCACTTGTTGACTACAGCTGCTGACCTGTTCCTTCTTGTATTCCCTCCTGCAACTAAGGGTATAGACAAAAAAATTATTTGTGCAGCTGACTCCTCCACCAGTTCCCCCAGGGCCTTGATGTCATTCTTGATAGCCCTGGGAGTTCTGGTTGCAACATCGTCATTCCCTAACTGCATAACTATTAAAGGATAGTAGTCAGAGGGCTGCACCAGACTAGGCAGCCTTCTGGTAACATCACCAACCTGAGCTCCTGGGAGGCAACAAAGTTCCCTGTGAGCAGGGTCTGGCCGACATATGGGGCCCTCTGTTCCCCTCAGTAGGGAATGACCTACAGCCTCTTGTTATATTCACTCCCATCCTTCCTCACATGGTTTTGGGTACATCATCTCTTATCAACCTGTGGGGCCCCTAACAGACAGCCACAAATTCCATTAGCTAATCCCTTTTTGGTTCCCATATACCATCCTGAAAATAATGCTGCCCTTTGACTTTTTTTCTAGCAAGCCTGTTTTGTTCCCTAATGCCTTCCAATCTAGTTTAAAGCTCTTTCACTGTCTTCCTAGCTCCAATGCTAAAATCCTTTTCCCACTTCATGACCTGTGCATCCCATCTGTTGCCAGCAGGCCTGGTGTCCTGTAAACCAACCCATGATTAAAGAACCTGAAGTCCTGCTAGACACACCAGCACAGGAGCCAGGCATTGATCAGCTGCCTGTTCTGTTTATTCCCTCATAACTCCCTGCAATGGGAGGGATAGAGGAGAATACTACTTGTGCTCCTAATCCTTTAACCAATCATTCAAATTCTTTAAAGTCTCTCTTAATTGTCCTTGGACTTCTTGTCACTACTTCATCATTGCCTATTTGAAAGTTCAGGTTAGTAGTCTGTGCTGAGTTGCACCGATTCTTGATGGGGACTGAAAAGAACCCAGCCCCAGGTGGACAAAAGAAACTTGATCTATGCGGGCAGAAAGACAAAGACTTGTTTTTTCGCCTCCCAGGAAGAAAGGTCCCCCTTTAGTCAAAGGTGGTCTATTCCATTCCCCCTTCTGTCCAGCAAGCCTGTTTACAGAGAGATACATCTGAGCTCTTTGTCTTTCCCCTGCACTTCTACTGCTCAACAGAAGGGTCCCCACTGCTCCTGCTTTCTGCATCAACCACATGGCCAGGCCTTTCCTTTCCATGCTGCATCCACACTTTCTAAAGAACTAAATCCATTTTCACTAAGGGAATCCAATGCCAGCCGGGCCTGGATTTATATATTTTTCTATTTACCCTTTACCCTATAATTTTGTAGCCTCCCCTATTAGTGCTACAAATATATATTGTAGAAAAATTACTTTCTTTAGTTCCAAACCAATTCTAGGCTATTTTCTTCCATGGTTCTTACCAATCCTTCCTCTTGCCTAATTTGCTTTACCTCACTGGGTAAAGGGACAGTCAGGAGGAAATCTAAATCTGTTTCCATTTGGGCTTTTCTTTTCTTTTGTAATCTGGGTAAAGCATATAGTCTGAGAGCTCTAGTAAGGAAGGAAAACTTCTATCACTAAGCCTAAATTTTTACAACAGCTTGAATAGCAGAACCATGTCTTTCATTAAAAAACTCTTTAGCCTACTGTACTTTACTTCTCAGAAATATGGGACTTATGAGGACAGAACATTTTAGAAAAAATGAGGTTTTGAGTTTAGTTTAAAAATGTACTGTACATATTTTAATCATGAAATTATTAGATAGCACAGAATCAATAGTTTGCAATACTGAGAACAAATCAATTATGGTAATGTTAATAAGATATATGAATACTATCTCTTAAGGCATGAAATCCATGGAGTTTTGAGATGCGTACAAAACATCTGTGTGTACCAGAAATTCTGTAAGGGTAGGAAATCTCAGCTCCGTCAGGGTCAACTTTCCTAATAGCTTTTAAGTAGTGCTGAATAGGGTACCAAATGACATCCAAACTGCACCAATATGAACAACAACCAACAGCACTTCCCTGCAGAATCATTCCTGTTTCATGCAAGCTTGCATAACATTACATATAAAATGGGTATGTGATGAAAGTAAAGAAACTTTATTCATGAAACTAAGACAGTAAACCATATTTTATTAGACAAACTGCACCACTAATTTAACAGCAATGGAAACACACTTTATTAATCTTACAAGGAGTACAGCGGAGCAAAAAGGCATCAACCATAATTTAAAGTAATTTGGAACAAATTTTCATTAATTAAATACCAGGAAATTAAATAATCTCACCAGTTACTACCCAAGTGATGTGTTTGAACGGCATAATTTTTTGTCAGTAAAGCATAAGTAAAATATTATGTCTTTTTTCTGTAAATAGTGGCCAGTTTTCAGAAGGAATATTCAAAGGAAGAGTGTATCACCTCCCATCCCAAACCCTGAGGAGGGAAGAAAATGTATGGACTGTAAGAACAACAATGTTGTTTTCCAGAATCACCTTTTTTTTTTTTCTTTCTTTCCTTTACAGCTTTGGTTTCTGACTCTTTATAAGAGCTATCTTAACCTGATCTTTGCTGCAGTAAACTGGACTTACTGTTGTTACTAAATTTCATAAAAAATGAAAAATGATGTCTAATTTATCAAAAAAAAATGAGAAATCTTTCTCAGGGACAGGGAAGTGTGAAACGCTGTATAAAAGTGTGTCTTGAAATGTTTGTGTCCTTTTGTAGATGTTATTAAGCATTATTTGGGAAGAAACAAGAAGAGATAAATTCGGGACCTTATAATAGTTACATATATTATAACCTCTATCAGAATATTTAAAATTTTGTATTGTTTGCTTTGTTTCTGTGTGGAATAATTAGACTAAGATTTGGTTTGCATTTTCCCTTAGAAACTTAGATCCATCAAGATTTTCATTGACTTAATTTTCCTTGCACCTTACCACCACTGGCTGTATTGATAGAACATCTGTGTATAGATCCAGATAACTCCTTCAAAAAAGCAATAAACCAAAGAAATATGTTTTGTGCAGTTGTGGTGGTTTGGGCTGGGTGCCCTCTGCTGCATGGTGTACTTCCTGTGTCCAGAAGTCCAGCCCAGTGGGTGGACACAGGAAACCGTGTATCTCCTACCACAATCCCCTGCACTGCTATAAAATCTAGTGCTGGGTCTGGCACTGCCTCTTTCTTCCCTTGCCAGCACCCGGTAACTGGGGGAGACATCTCCCGGCCTTGGGCCTGGCTAGGCCCAAGGCCAGGGGGATGGGCGGTGTCAGGTCTGGCCAGCCGAGACTATCCTAGCAGTGGGGGGGGAAGAACGATCCCTGGGGCTCTTGGTCCCACCCTCAGGTGGGGATGGGATGTTTCCGGGTCTGTTTTGGGGTTTCTTCTGTCACTGTTTCTGGTTCTATATGCACATTCACCCTTTTCTATTTAAACTTTTCCATCACTTTTGCAATCCATTTGTCAGAGTCGTTATTTTGCCTGTGGTGGGGAGGGGGCTGCCTCAACCCACTACAACAGTAAAGTCTCAAAAGGTAAACCTAGCTTCTATTAGATGATCTTGATGCATTTTTAGAGGAAATTCCAATTATCAGGAAATGAATCAGCAGTGGCTGGAATACAAATAAAGATGGCTAAGTGGACGAGGTAATACACTGCTTTGCTCCTGAATGAGACAGATCAAACAGCAGAAGAATACAGAATCTCAGAAAGCATTCATTTGGAAGAGACCTCAATAATCACCTAGTCCAACCCTTGACCCAGCACTGTAGGGTCAACACTAAACCATGTCCCTACGTGCCAGGTTCATGCACTGCTTAAACACCTCCAGGGAAGACAACTCCACCACTGCCCTCAACAGTGAATTCCGGTGTTTGATAACCCTCTCTGTGATTAAGTATTTCCTAATATCCAGCCTGAACCACTCTGGGAACAGCTTGAAACCATTTTTTCTAGTCCTGCTGCTTGACACCAAGGACGAGAAGCTGACCCACTCTTCCCTCTAACCTCCCTTCAGGTAGTTGTACAGAACAATGAGGCTTCGGACAGCGGTTCGCGCGCGGCTCCGCTCGGCAGCAGCCCCTTCAGAACAGCGCCGGTACTTCGTTCAGTTACCGTATTGCTTCACAAGCATGCAGGTGTTCAGGTGGGTGGCTGCAGTGAGTGCTGGGACCTGGCACTCGACATAGAGGATGGAAGGAACAACTCCTGTGTGAAATGTGAGCAGATCAGCGATCTGATGAGCATGGTGGCGAACTAAAAGAAGAGGTAGAAAGGCTAAAAGCTATAAGAGACAGCGAAAGGAACACTGACTATTCCCATAATCTAACCTCTACAAAACCAGAACAGGGGGTAACTCTCAGTGGAGCAGGGAGTTTGATACCTACCATCAGCTAGCCTCTCAGCCTCCCTGCAGTAACCCACATGAGCAGGGCCAATGGGAGCAGGTCTCTGCCCGACGGAAGAAGGGCAGACGGAGCAAGTGTGTGCTGCTTTGAGCAGCACACTGCCTACAGTGCAGGTTCAGAATAGGTATGAGGCTCTGCAGGAGGAGCAGGTCATAGGTGAGGACAAGGACTCAAGGAAGACAGAGCTTCACCAATGACAGGTTGCCTCAAGCCAGCCATCAAAACTAGTCCAGAAAAGAAACCTCGTAGAGTCATCGTTCTAGGAGACTCCCTACTGAAGGGGGCAGAGGGCCCAATATGCAGACCAGACCCATTTCATAGGGAGATCTGCTGCCTCCCTGGTGCCCAAGTAAAGGACATAGTAGGCAAAATTCCCAAACTTGTGAGTTCTTCAGACTACTCCCCACTGCTGGTCTTTCAGGTGAGTAGTGACGATGCATCAATGCGAGGCTCACAATCAATTGAAAGAGATTTCATAATCTTAGGGCACCTGCTAAAGGGATCAGGAGCTCAAGTTGTGTTTTCTGCTATCCCTCTAACGTCAGTGATGGATGAGGGAACAACAAGGAAGAGCCAACAGGTCAATTCATGGCTCAGGGACTGGTGCCATCGGCAGGGATTTGGGTTCTACAATCATGGTTTGGTTTACAAGGCAGCAGAGCTGAAAACAACTTATGGGACACACTTGTCCCAGAGGGGGGAAAAGGATCCTGGGGCAGGAATTGGCAGGGCTCATTGACAGGGCTTTAAACTAGATTTGAAGGGGGAGGTTAATAGTCTCCTGCTGGCCTGTGACAAACAGAGGGGCAGCTAACCAGAGGCAGAAGGATGGAGAGCTGCTAAGGGCTCTCAACTTGCCCTGAGGCAAGACACAAATGATGCACCAGGACACCCTGTGGAAACCAAGGAAATTGGCACAAGAGGATGACAGGGCCAGCCCAGCTGAAGTGCTTCTATGCAAATGCACACAACTTGGGCAACAAACAAGATGAGTTAAGGGCCACCGTGCTGTTGGGATGCCATGACATAGTGGGCATCACCGAAACTTGGTGGGACGATTCCTATGACTGGAACATAGGGATAGATGGGTATGAGCTCTTTAGGAAGGATAGGCAGGGAAGGAGACGAGAAGGTGTTGCCCTCTATGTCAACAACCAGCTGGAATCAGTGCAGCTCCACCTGGGGAGGGATGATGAGTTGGTTGAGATTGTATGGGTTAAAATTAAAGGCAAGACAGGGGGAAGGAGATATTACTGTGGGGGTCTCTACAGGCCACCTGACCAGCAGAACCAAGCAGATGAGGCCCTCCACAGGCAAATAGAAGTGGCTTCCAGGTGACAGGCCATGGTCCTCGTGAGGGATTTCAACCACCCTGACATCTGTTGGAGGGACAGCACAGCAAGGCATCAGCAATCCAGGATGTTCCTGGACTGCATAGAAGACAACTTCCTCCTCCAAATGGTAGAGGAACCAACAAGAAAAGGTGCTACGCTGGACCTTGTTCTCACCAACAGGGAAGGGCTGGTAACGAATGTGAGGCTCAGAGACGGCCTTGGCTGCAGTGACCATGAAGCAGTTACAATACAATAATACAATACACCAGGTTGGAAGAGACCTTCAAGATCATCGCGTCCAACCCATCAAACAATCCAACCCACCCAACAACTAGACCATACAGCCAAGCACCCCATCAAGTCTTCTCCTGAACACCTCCTGTGAAGGTGACTCCACCACCTCCACGGGTAGCCGATTCCAATGGGCAATCACTCTCTCCGTGTAGAACTTCTTCCTAACATCCAGCCTAAACCTGCCCTGGCGCAGCCTGGGACTGTGTCCTCTTGTTCTGGTGCTGGCTGCCTGGGAGAAAGGCCAACCTCTGCCTGGCTACAACCTCCCTTCAGGTAGTTGTAGAGAGCAATAAGGTCACCCCTCAGTCTCCTCTTCTCCAGGCTAAGCAACCCCAGCTCCCTCAGCCTTTCCTCATAGGGCTTGTGTTCCAAACCCCTCACCAGCTTTGTTGCCCTTCTCTGGACACGTTCCAGCAAGTCAACATCCTTCCTAAACTGAGGGGCCCAGAACTGGACACAGTACTCAAGGTGCGGCCTAACCAGTGCAGTGTACAGGGGCACAATGACCTCCCTGCTCCTGCTGGCCACACTGTTCCTGATGCAAGCCAGGATGCCATTAGCCTTCTTGGCTGCCTGGGCACACTGCAGGCTCATGTTCAGCCTACAATCAACCAGTACCCCCAGGTCCCTCTCTGCCTGGCCACTCTCCAGCCACTCTGACCCCAGCCTGTAGCACTGCCTGGGGTTGTTGTGGCCAATGTGCAGAATCCGGCACTTGGATGTGTTAAATCTCATGCCATTGGACTCTGCCCATCTGTCCAGCCTGTCGAGGTCCCTCTGCAAAGCCTCTCTGCCCTCCAGCAAATCAACTGCTGCCCCCAGCTTGGTGTCATCTGCAAATTTACTGATGATGGACTCAATGCCCTCATCCAGATCATCAATAAAGATGTTGAAGAGCATGGGGCCCAGTACTGATCCCTGGGGCACACCACTAGTGACAGGCCGCCAGCTGGATGTGGTGCCATTCACCATTACTCTCTGGGCTCGGCCCTCCAGCCAGTTCCTAACCCAACGCAGTGTGCTCCTGTCCAAGCCACGGGCTGCCAGCTTGGCCAGGAGTTTGCTGTGGGGAACGGTGTCAAAGGCCTTGCTGAGGTCCAGGTAGACCACATCCACAGGCCTCCCCACATCCACCAGGCGGGTCACCTGATCATAGAAGGAGATCAGGTTGGTCAGGCAGGACCTGCCCCTCCTAAATCCATGCTGGCTAGGCCTGAGCCCTGGTCATCCTGTAAGTGCTGTGTGATCGCACTCGAGATGACCCGTTCCATAATCTTGCCTGGCACTGAGGTCAGGCTGACAGGCCTATAATTGCCTGGCTCATCCAACCGGCCCTTCTTGTGGATGGGCACCACGTTGGCCAGCTTCCAGTCTTCTGGGACCTCTCCAGTGAGCCAGGACTGCTGAAAAATGATGGAAAGTGGCTTGGACAGCTCATCTGTCAGCAATCTCAGCACCCTAGGATGGATCCCATCCGGTCCCATGGCCTTGTGGGGGTCCAAGCGGCTCAGTAGATCTCTAACTTCCTCTTGGAGCAGTGGGAAACTATGCAGCTCTCTGGCTCCTTCTGCCAGCTCTGCAGGCCAGCTGTCTGGAAGACGTTCTGCCCTGCTAGTGAAGACTGAGGCAAAGAAGGTGTTAAGTACCTCTGCCTTTTCCTCATTCTTTGTTACAACGTTCCCCTCCGTGTCAACCAAGGAGTGGAGGTTGTCCTTGCCCTTCTTCTTGCTATTGATGTATTTATAGAAGGACTTTTTGTTGTCCTTCACAGCAGAGGCCAGTCTAAGTTCTAAATGGGCTTTTGCCTCCTAATTTTCTTCCTGCACAACCTAGCAACATCCCTAAACATTCTGTAGGTTGCCTCCCCTTTCTTCCAAAGATGATACACCCTCTTTTTTTCCCTAAGTTCTATTAAAAGTTCATTGCCCATCCAGGCTGGCCGTCTGCCCCGGCGGCTCATCTTCCGGCACACCGGCACAGCCTGTTCCTGCGCCTTCAATAGTTCTTCCTTGAAGTAGGCCCAGCTCTCCTGGACCCCTTTTATTTTTAAGGACTGATTCCCAAGGAACCTTCTGAATTAGTTCCTTGAGTAGCCTGAAGTCTGCCCTCCGGAAGTCAGAGTGGAGGTCTTCTTGCTGCCCCTCTTGGCTTGGCTGCATACTGAAAACTCTATTATGTCGTGGTCACTGGTGCCTAAACACCCTCCGACCACCACATCACCCACCAGCCCTTCCCTGTTGGTGAAGAGGAGGTCAAGCATAGCCTTACCCCTGGTAGGCTCACGCAGCACCTGGGATAAGAAGCTGTCCTCCATGCACTCTAAGAACCTCCTAGACTGCCTCCTCTCTGCTGTGTTGAGATCCCAACAGATATCAGGCAGCTTCTTCCCAGCCTCTCCTCCCTTCTTACCAAGCTCCAACTCACTCTAAAATTCCCTACCTCCTTGTCTTCCGAGCAGCACAAGGGGATGTGCAATGGGGATAGTGGTCAGTTCATCACACATCTCTGGCACTCTTTCTTACTCACACTCTTTACCTGCTCCAGTGTGGAGTTCTTCCCACGAGAAAGTCTTCCACAAATTTCTCCAACATGAGTCCTTCCCATAGGTGGGCCTTTCCATGGTGGTCTTTCAGGAACAGACTGCTGGAGTGTGAGTCCCACAAAAATCACAAATCCTGCCAGCAAACCTGCTTCAGGTTGATCTCATCTCTTTTCAAGCACTGATAGGTCCCATCAGAAGCTGTCCTTGGCTTCTCCCATGGTCACATCCTCCTTTGGCCATCCACCTGCTCTGGAAAGAGGTCTTCAGCCTGTGTCAGCCTGTGGCTGTACTCAGCACTGGTCAGGCCACACATTAAGTCCTGTGTCCAGTTCTGTGCCCCTCAGTTTAGGAAAGATGTTGAGCTGCTGGAACATGTCCAGAAAAGGGCAACAAAGCTGGAGAGGGCTTTGGAGCACAGCCCTGTGAGGAGAGGCTGAGGGAGCTGGGGTTGCTTAGCCTGGAGAAGAGGAGGTTTAGGGAGACCTTCTCGCTCTCTACAACTCCCTGAAGGGAGGATGTAGCGAGGTAGGGGTTGGTCTCTTCTCCCAGGCAACCAGCACCAGAACAAGAACACACAGTCTCAAGCTGCACCAGGGGAGGTTTAGGCTGGATGTTAGGAAGAAGTTCTTCATAGAAAGAGAGATTGGCCATTGGAATGTGCTGCCCATGGAGGTGGTGGAGTGACCATCACTGGAGGTGTTTAGGAAGAGACTGGACGAGGTCCTCAGTGCCATGGTTTAGCTGATTAGATGATGTTGGGTGATAGCTTAGACTCGATCTCAAAGGTCTCTTCCAACCTGGTCTATTCTATTCTATTCTATTCTATTCTATTCTATTCTATTCTATTCTATTCTATTCTATTCTATTCTATTCTATTCTGTTCTATTAACATTTCAAGGAAGGCAATGAAAAAACAAGTGAATTTCTAATGTCCCAAGTAGAAGAGAGTAAACTTTGGTTAATGGAGTATAACCTCTTTTTCTGTATATTCTTTTTAAAGAGAACTTTAGGATTAGTGCATTGACATTAGCCTTTTGCATAGGCAGGCATGCACTTCACATAAGGCCCATATCCATACAGGGATCATGGTACTGGATCAAAAGAACCATTCTGGAGATCATATTTACAACATCCAGCTGTGGCAAGTATGGGAGGCCTGTACTTATTCTTTTTCATTTTTGGCTTGTCATGCCCTTGCCACCTGGTCTTGATCATGCTGTGCTCAGAGGGGACATACTCCTCCTGTATTACTTTCCCTTGGAGTTTCATGAGATGCTCATATAAGACAGTTACCAAATTTTAAATCTCCATGCTTATACACTTGCAATATTGATCTTAGTTTTCCAGTAGTGGTTTGAGCCTTAACTGGGAGCTAAGAGCTCATATGGGGGCAAGGCTGAGAATCTCTCCCCTGCTCCCCCTTCCTCCCTCCCAACAGAGAGGAAAAAAAAAAAAAGGAAAGGGAAGGAGCAAATCCACCAAGCAACAATTTGGAGTTGGCCTGGAAATAGAGCGGTAAAGAGTTTTCTTTAAGCAATATACATATATAAGAATAACAGGTAAGGTTCACAAGGGCAGGGAACAAGGATGGATGGGAGGGGGATAAAAACCCAAGAATACAAAACCAGTCTCTCTCTCTGAAGAGGCGTGGAGGCAGCAGGGAGAAGGATCATGCCCAACCTGTGGGAAAGGAGACACGCTGGAGGGAAGGGATGCCATCCAGAGGGACCTGGACAGGCTAGAGAGGTGGGCACAAGCCAACCTCATGAGCTTCAACAAGACCAAGTGCAGGCTCCTGCAGCTGGGTCGAGGCAATCCCAGGCACAAATCCAGGCTGGGCAGGGACTGGCTGGAGAGCAGCCCTGAGGAGAGAGACTTGGGGGTGATGGTAGACCAGAAGCTCAACAGGAGCTCTCAATGTGCACTTGCAGCCCAGAAAGCCAATCAGATCCTGGGCTGCATCAGGAGAAGTGTGGCCAGCAGGTCAAGGGAGGTGATTGTGCCCCTCTACTCAGCTCTGCTGAGACCCCACCTGAAGTACTGCGTCCAGTTCTGGAGCCCCTATCCCAAGAGGGATCTGGAGGTGCTGGAGCGTGTCCAGAGAAGGGCCACGAGAATGAGCAGTGGGCTGGAGCACCTCTCCTGTGAGGATAGACTGAAGGAGTTGGGGCTGTTCAGTCTGGAGAAGGGGAAGGACTTCTCAGGCTCTCAGGTAGTGATAGGACTAGGGGGAATGGAATGAAGCTGGAGGTGGGGAGATTCAGGCTGGATGTGAGGAAGAAGTTCTTCCCCATGAGAGTGGTGAAGGCCTGGAATGGGTTTTCCAGGGAGGTGGTTGAGGCCCTGTCCCTGGAGGTGTTAAGACAAGGCTGAGATGAGGCTGTGGCCAGCCTGCTCTAGTGCAGGGTGTCCCTGCCCATGGGAGGGCTGATCCTTGTGGTCCCTTCCAACCCTGACTGATACTATGATACTAACCACGTGGCAGAGGAGCAGGAAAGCAGCTGCAGTAGCTCTTGCCCAGGAGAGGCATGAGCCAAAAAGGAGACCTAATGACTCCAATGCAATCCTTTTAATACCCTAGCTGGGCAGGGAGGGGGAGTGGAACAGATTCAGTTTTCCAGGGGGAAAATGCCCTGCAGGGAGCACAAAGCACTTGCAAGCCCTCCACCCTGTTTTCAGAATGGGCGTTAACCTGACACAATATACAGTAAGGAAAATAATTCCATATATCTGGTCTGGATGGAAGATATTGAAATGGAAGCAAGGAATCATCCAGCCTGATCCAGCTGACTCTCTCAGGCTGTTGCTCACCAACTCTGTGCTGCAACGGAGCAAAGCAATCCCTTATTCTTCCTAGAAATGGGTTTAATAGTCTCATAACTAACTATTTTTTTCAAGAATCCAAACACTCTCCTGTTAAGAGAGGCTGAGGGAGCTGGGGTTGCTTAACCTGTCAAGGAGGAGGCTCAGGGAAGACCTTATTACCATCTACAACTACCTGAAGGAAGGTTTGCTCCCGTGTGGCCAGCAGGAGCAGGGAGGTCATTCTGCCCTGTTCTCAACACTGGTTAGGACACACCTTGAGTCCTAATGTCCAGTTATGGGCTCCTCAAATTAACAAGGTGTGACTGGTTTAGGCTGTGCCTTTAAGAAATGGACACTTTCTGAACACTCTGGCTGAATGTTTTTGATATTTGAATGAAAACAAAGATATGGTAAACCAATTTCATTGGTAGAATCCAACTGTAAGTTTTTTTTAGCTTAGTCTGTCAGTCTGGGGCAGTTTTTTTCTTCTCCCTGTCCCGTGAGCTGGCCTGTTTCTCTCTCTGAAGCAACAGCTTGCATGGCAGGAATGACCTTGGATTAACAGAGCTAACCAGATAAGAAAACTAACTCTTGCATTCGCTTTGAGCTTAACAGAATTTTACACTTTTAATTACCTTCCTTTCTCTCTCTCTCTAACCCTTTTGGGAAAAAGGGGAGTTAGGGAGGGAGAAGGGGGGAGTAGGCCGAACCCCCCCTGGCCACAGGGGGGGTGGGGAAAGGTCTCCTGTATTACATACATTGCTGTATATTTCTGTGTATATTGTAAATATTGTATGTATTTGTACATGTTCATTGCATTCCATTTCTGCTTGTAAATATAGCTTTCATCTGCTTCTCTGGCTGAGTTAGCTGTGGATTCTTTTGTGTGTTGGGGGGGAACCTTCCTACCCCACCACACAAGGACATTGAGACTCTTGAACATGTCCAGAGAAGGGCAACAAAGCTGGTGAGGGCTTTAGAGCACACCCCTGTGAGGAGAGTCTGAGGGAGCTGGGGTTGCTTAGCCTGGAGAAGAGGAGGCTCAGGGGAGACCTCATTGCTGTCTACAACTACCTGGAGGGAGGTTGTATCTAGATGAGGCTTGGTCTCTTCTCCCAGGCAATCAGCACCAGAATAAGAGGACACAGTCTCAATCTGTGCCTGGGGAGGTTGAAGATGCATGTTAGGAAGAAGTTCTTTATAGAAAGAGAGATTGGCCATTGGAATGTGCTGCCCAAGGAGGTGGTAGAATCACCATCACTGGAGGTGTTTAGGAAGAGCCTTGGTGAGGCACATGGTTCCATGGTTTATTTGATTGGATGCTGTTGGGTGATAGGCTGGACTTGATGACATCAAAGTTCTTTTCCTACCTGGTTAATTCTATTCTATTCTATTCTATTCTATTCTATTCTATTCTATTCTATTCTATTCTATTCTATTCTATTCTATTGATATTTTCAGGCTGTGCCTTTAAGAAAGATAGTTGTAAATTCTCTAGCTGAATAGTTGAATGTAAAAAGGGAAACAAGAAAGATAATTCTAAATGAATTTCATTGGTCAGATGAGTGGGATGCAGTTTTACGATCTTACATTCTACTCTCATTCTGTTCTGTCTTTCTGCTGGCATGCTGGCTGCTTCACTGAAGGACTCTTATCAGCAAAACCAGAGATAATCATTGCTAGCTTTTCTTAATGACACTTTTGAACTATCTGAGATTACCCTGACTTCTTTCCTTTTCTCTCTTCTTCTAATTAACTAGAGGGAATAGTGCGGAAGAGGTTGGGCGGAGAGGCGAGGTGGAATCCTCCTGCCCATGGAGATTTCTATGCTGTTTGCTTTTTGTAAATACCTGTAAAATATTGTAAATATTGTATATTTTGTGCATATTCATTGTTTTCCATTATTGCTTGTAAAATATACCTTCATTTGCTTCTCCGACCAACTTCATCCAAGCTTTTGTTGATGTGTGTGGGATAAACCATCTCTATTCTATTCTATTCTATTCTATTCTATTCTATTCTATTCTATTCTATTCTATTCTATTCTATTCTATTCTATTCTATTATCACCTGAAAGAAATTTTGTTCTATGCCTGTTAGTCTAAACTCAAAATCTTTTCATAGGCATTCCTGGGTGACAAAAAAGCTGGTGGAGTAAGCAAGAACGTATAATGATGAACAATATAGAAAAAAATATTCAAAAGTGCATCTAAACTCAAATCTACACATGTATGTAACAGCTCACTCCAGAAAGCAAGGGTTATTTCCAGGTAATGTCTACACTAGACAAATCAATTGACTGTAAGGTCTTTCAACTACTTGTAAGTGCTCTCAAGTCTGAACAGATTTGATACAGTCAACTTTTTGGTGACTATCACTGGAAATTCTGCAGATTTTTTGTGTCTGGGAGAGTTTACTACTAGCATAGATGATACACATCCCACCGTTTTACCATCTGCTGCAACACTGTGATCCTATGGCACAATCTATTCTGTTTGCCTGACCTGCAGACATCTAACCACTGCCATGGTATTGTATGTTTTACAGAACCTACCTTGGGAGTTATTTTATGTTTCACTTTCTCTTTTTTTTCTTTTCTTTTTCTTTTTCTTTTTCTTTTTCTTTTTCTTTTTCTTTTTCTTCTTTTTCTTTTTCTTTTTCTTTTTCTTTTTCTTTTTCTTTTTTTTTTTCTTTTTTTTCTTTTTCTTTTTTCTTTTTCTTTTTCTTTTTCTTTTTCTTTTTCTTTTTCTTTTTCTTTTTCTTTTTCTTTTTCTTTTTCTTTTTCTTTTTTCTTTTTCTTTTTTTTTTTCTTTTTCTTTTTCTTTTTCTTTTTCTTTTTCTTTTTTTTTTTTCTTTTTCTTTTTCTTTTTCTTTTTTTTCTTTTTCTTTTTCTTTTTCTTTTTCTTTTTCTTTTTCTTTTTCTTTTTCTTTTTCTTTTCTTTTTCTTTTTCTTTTTCTTTTTCTTTTTCTTTTTCTTTTTCTTTTTCCTTTTCCTTTTCCTTTTCCTTTTCCTTTTCCTTTTCCTTTTCCTTTTCCTTTTCCTTTTCCTTTTCCTTTTCCTTTTTCCTTTTATTTTTTCTTTTAAATAAGCAGCTTCTTGCACAGAAGTGTCTTTTTCACCTTGTCAGAAATGATCTAGTTCTTGTTCTGTCCCATTCTTTACCTCCAAGGGATGAGGGGCTTTGCTAATTCCTTGAGTATATGCCACCTCAGCTATTCTAAGGAATAGTGGCTTTTTTCCCCCAATGATTGATAATCACAATTTCAAGAGGGGAGAGGTATGGAAACAAAGCCATATACCTGAAAACACAAAGAAGTTGAAAAATATACAATATCAGAGTGAAACAATTTGTCCTCAGTCTGTCCCTGAAAATCCATAGCTGAAACCACACCACTAGTTCCACAGGCAAGCAGCTTCTGATGAATGACATTCAAGACTGAGAAATTTGCATATACAAGCCCATTTCCATTCATGGTTTTATTTTTGTTTTAGATTGGTTGAGCTTTTTAACCTTACTTGAATCTCTTGTGCATTCAGTCTGGAGCTTTGCACAACCAGTTCTTCAAGATCTGTTGCTGATTCTGTCATTTTTACTTCCTCAAGTGTCATGTTTTCACACAAATTAGAAATAGATCAGAACACAATGGTACTGATTCTTCAGCCATGCCTACTTTGATTTTCTTAGGCGGACTGTAGCATAAATAGGACTTAACCAGGCTTTTGAATTGACATCCGGGACAATGAAAATGTACCAAAAGAAAACAAACCCAAGACATTTTAATTATTTAAGTCTCTTAAATGAAGGTCTGATTTTATTTTCATAATAATTGAGTGGGGCACATAGTCATTGCCATGTGTATTGTAGAATGGCTGAAAAGTTGAAAAATAGATACTTTGTTAGCACTGTCCAAGTGGACCTGCTGATGCTAACATCACTAAACTCAGATGTGATTCCAGGGTACCCCCATCTGTGCTGGATAGAAGATATTGTCCCAACATATAATAGTGGCACCTAGGCCTTTTTGCAAGTGCCATTGCTGAATCTGTAATATTTCCCATGTAGTTTCTACAGTCAAAACAAACCTCAGAGAAATGCATCATCACTATTTCCATGAGAGGAAAGTTGGATCTGCACCTTTGTTTACTTTTATCACTGTCCACAATATAATTTGAAAATAGTTTTTAAAATTTGGAAGATATTTACAACTGCCAAACTTTTTCAAGAGGAAGAACTTGGCATATTAACATGATCTCAAGCAATCTTCCATAAAATCTTGATAGACCAATCTTGAGCATGACCAAACATAAAATGGGGCAGTTTTCCTATTGTTATTCCTAGTTTTAGCTTCTTCTGCAAAAATAATTGAGAAATAGTATCTCACATTGTGCTGCTTTACCTATTTCTTTTCACTGCCATTAGACAATTTCAGCTGAAGTAATTAATAAATCATCACTGCCACTGAAATAAAAAAGACAGCACACATCAGCTACACTGTCTGAATCTGTCCCAAAGTTTGGATTAATAGAACAGTATTCCTTTGCACCCAAAGGGCTATGCATGTCTTCTAGCACCCTTGCAAGATAGCTCTTAAACAGTAGCAGATCATTTAGCTGTCAAAGTATGCATTTACACTTCAAATTCTGATCACTGAAACACCTTTTGTATATTACTACTATTCATGTCTCTCAATTTACTTAGACTCTAAATGTATATATATTTAATTTAACAGAATTAGAAACACATTGGACTGGGCATTTAGCTTGCACAAATGCTCTCTCTTGAAGCCTTGTGGGAGGTGTAAGTGAAGGTGCTCTGATGCTGGTTGTATGTAGAAAAACCTCTAATATTATGCATATGTTATCCCTCCAGCAGCACATGCAAAAGTTAGAGACGAGTTGCTTCCAATGCAAAACAATGAGGAAGTCAGTAAAACAAATCAAACTTGATATTGCTGGACATGGATCTTAAAAAATTTTGAAGACATTTTTTTCTCTTTGAATCTGTAAAGAAGTAAAACAGCAGTTGTCCTGCGTTCTTTTGTTATTCTAGAAAGTGTTGGCAGTGAATAAGTGACTGTAGGAAATGAGCAGTTCCCCTAATTGCCAAAATGTAGGCTGACTGCTGGTGTTGATAGGGCTTTCAGGCACAGAAACAGACTTGACATTTAGAGATTTAAAACCTAGCAGATGAAATCCTGGCTCAGTTGAAGTTACAGTGGACTCTCTTACTGCCTAGAAAGATACTTTTTCCCACCTTTCATATTAATGTAATTTACCACTATTTTATCTTGAAAGGCTTGACACATCCTTCTAAAGATTGCTTGTAAAGGACCACGTGTCTTGAAAAGCAGCCTGGTCTTAGCTCTGCATGCCAGGGTAACACCTGAAGACTAAACAATGTAAGATGTTGAGTAAGAGTCATCATTCAGTTCATTCTTCAGCTACTAAGTGATGTACCTTCCATTGTTAAAGGCTTTTCCTTCATCCAGTACTAAATGTAACACTTTGAGACCATTTTTGTACAGTTAAAAAGAAATTTTCTCTAAAGTGAAGTGATAAGCTCAGTCAAGATTGCAGTCCTGAGGTGTCATTTGTCCGTGTCACAGCTCTTCACTTGCATTGCAATGGCCATCTAAGTTTACTATAGTACAATACACCAGGTTGAAAGAGACCTTCAAGATCATCGTGTCCAACCCATCAACCAATCCAACCCACCTAAACAAGTAAACCATTCAACCAAGCACCCCATCAAGTCTCCTCCTGAACACCTCCAATGAAGGTGACTCCACCACCTCCATGGGTAGCCCATTCCAATGGGCAATCACTCTGTATAGAACTTCTTCCTAACATCCAGCCTAAACCTGCCCTGGTGCAGCCTGAGACTGTGTCCTCTTGTTCCGGTGCTGGCTGCCTGGGAGAAGAGACCAACCTCCACCTGTCCACAACCTCCCTTCAAGTATTTGTAGAGAGCAAGAAGGTCACCCCTCAGTCTCCTCCTCTCCAGGCTAAACAACCCCAGCTCCCTCAGCTTCTCCTCATAGGGCTTGTGTTCCAAACCCCTCACCAACTTCGTTGCCCTTCTCTGGACATGTTCCAGCAAGACAACATCCTTCCCAGC
Source organism: Picus viridis (assembly GCA_033816785.1). Classification (NCBI taxonomy): domain Eukaryota; kingdom Metazoa; phylum Chordata; class Aves; order Piciformes; family Picidae; genus Picus; species Picus viridis. Next base: position 94,590,659 of record CM066606.1, on the reverse strand, counting down.
ACTTGGATGTGTTAAATCTCATGATGTTGGATTCTGCCCATCTGTCCAGCCTGTCGAGGTCCCTCTGCAAACTCTCTCTATCCTCCAGCAGATGAACTCCTGCCCCCAGCTCGTGTTGTCTGCGAATTCACTGATGGTGGACTCAATGCCCTTCTCCAGATCATCAATAAAGATGTTGAAGAGCATGGGGCCCAGCACTGATCATTGGAGTGCACCACTAGTGACTGGCTGCCTGCCAGCTGGATGTGGCACCATTCACCACCACTCTCTGGGCTCAACCCTCCAGCCAATTCCTAACCCAATGCAGTGTGCTCCTGTCCAAGCCATGGGCTGATTGCTTGGCCAGGAGTTTGCTGTGGGGGACAGTGTCAAAGGCCTTGCTGAGGTCCAGGTAGACCACATCCACAGGCCTCCCCACATCCACCAGGTGGGTCACCTGATCGTAGAAGGAGATCAGAGTGATCCATGCTCCCTTCACAAAAGTTAGCAGAGCAGGGAGTGAAAGGAGAGAGACAGTGAAGTAGTTCTGAGCCACTGAGATTTCTCCTTTAAATAGATTCACAGATACATATAATCGTTTGGCTTGGATGGGATCTTAAAGATCAGGAGGTGATTGGGAGTAGTCAGCATGGTTTTGCCAAGGGCATGGGTGCCATGGACAGTGGCATCGAGTGCACCCTCAGCAAGTTTGCTGATGACACCAAGCTGTGTGGTGCAGCAGACACGCTGGAGGAAAGGGATGCCATCCAGAGGGACCTGGACACGCTGGAGAGGTGAGCACAAGCCAACCTCATGAGCTTCAACAAGACCAAGTGCAGGCTCCTGCAGCTGGGTCGAGGCAATCCCAGGCACAAATCCAGGCTGGGCAGGGACTGGCTGGAGAGCAGCCCTGAGGAGAGAGACTTGGGGGTGCTGGTGGACCAGAAGCTCAACAGGAGCTCTCAATGTGCACTTGCAGCCCGGAAAGCCAATCAGATCCTGGGCTGCATCAGGAGAAGTGTGACCAGCAGGTCAAGGGAGGTGCTTCTTCCCCTCTACTCAGCTCTGCTGAGACCCCACCTGGAGTACTGCCTCCAGTTCTGGAGCCCCTATTACAGGAGGGATGTGGACATGCTGGAAGGTGTCCAGAGAAGGGCCACGAGGATGATCAGAGGGCTGGAGCACCTCTCCTATGAGGACAGACTGAAGGAGTTGGGGCTGTTCAGTCTGGAGAAGAGAAGGCTCCCAGGTGACCTCATTGTGGCCTTCCAGTATCTCAAGGGGGCCTACAGGAAGGCTGGGGAGGGACTTCTCAGGATCTCAGGTAGTGATAGGACTAGGGGGAAGGGAATGAAGCTGGAAATGGGGAGATTCAGGCTAGATGTGAGGAAGAAGTTCTTCCCCATGAGAGTGGTGAAGCCCTGGAATGGGTTATCCAGGGAGGTGGTTGAGGCCCCACCCCTGGAGGTGTTTAAGCCCAGGCTGGACAAGGCTCTGGCCAGCCTGATCTAGTGTAGGTTGTCCCTGCCCATGGCAGGGGGGTTGGAACTAGGTGATCCTTGTGGTCCCTTCCAACCCTGACTGATTCTATGATTCTATGATTCTATGATTTAGTTGCAACCCCTTTGCCATGCTCAGAGACACCTCCTACTAGACACGATTGATCAAGGCCCCATTCAACCTGGTTTGAATGCTTCCAGGCTTGAAGCCTCCACAACTGGGAAGAAAACTGCCAGAGATGGGCAGCCTGTTCCAGTGTCCCACCATCCCCATGGTATAAGAGTATCTTCCTAACAGCTAATGTCTAAATAGAGTTAGTCCAGAGAAAAAATACTGCCATTGGCAAGCTCCTTCAGCCTGAATGTATTTCAACATAGATACTAGCCTATAGCTCTAGTGAAGATGGGTATGTTTGCTTGTTTGTTTTAAGCTCTTATAAGGCAGTATACATGGGTACCTACCTAAATACCAATGGTGCAGGTGAGGACCCTAGTCCCCATAGTGTTTGAAGACATTCAGATGTTAGTACATAACTGCCCTGTAGCAGAGCAATGCCTGAACAGAAGAAAGCTAATATCAAAACTGTAAGAAATTAATCATTTCACTTCCCATAATAAGATTTAATCCTGGGAAACATTTTAGTATTTCAACTGTTTATTCAGTTCAGGATGAAAACACATATGAAAACACAGTGATTCTAGGCCTCCTTCACTTACTGATTTTGTGAGCCAAATACAGCTCACAGACATTTCTCATGAATTTGGAGCAGTTTATATTGACTTCGGTGGACTTACTCCAGATTTCAATTGATGTAAATTAAAGCAAGTTTTGGCCTAATGGCCGGTAATCTGATGTGTCTATCAGCAATTAAATATACTTAACGTGAAAAGACAGAGATCAATACCAATGGTGACTGACACTGTTTATTTTTACTTTACTATTTTCGCTAGAAAGCTGACTTGGGACTGTCACTCGGGACCAATGTGCTTGAGCTGAAAGCCACTCCATTTTCACTTTCCTTTTCAGGCTTTTGAGGGCGGGAGGACCCCAGCAGTCACCAAGGCAGAGAGTGAGGTCTGGCATAGCTGTATTCTCACATGCCCGCTCAAGGTCATGACATCAGATGCCTGAGGCTGGCATGGTCTCACATTGCGCTAGAGAGCTGATGCCTGAACACTCAATTGCAGCCTGCGGCACTGCCGCTGCACTGATTGTATCTTTTATTCTTCCAGTCAGTCTGTGGCCAGGGACAGGGATGGTTGCAACTCTCAGCAAAGCTGTCTTCAAAAGATCAGTATTGACCCAGACTGAGGTTGAACATAAACAGGCAGGTGTGCAGGCAACTGGCTGCAGAGAGTACTGGAGCATGGTACTTGAAATGGAGGGCAGTGGAGACTATACCTGCATTAGGTGTGAACAGATCAACTATCTGGTTAACCTAGTGGCTGAACTGAAGGAGGAAGTTTCTAGACTTAGGACTGTTAGGAAGTGTAAAAGGGAATTGAACTTACATAACCTGCAGGCTCTGCAGGCTCCCCTAGCAGAGGCAGGTGACCCAAAAAAGCAGTGGGGAATGGATACAGGTCCCTCTTAGGAGACATAAAGTAAAACCCTCATGGCTCCCCTCACCCTCCCTGCTGCCCTCACAAAACAAATATCTGGCACTGGAAGCTGAGGGTGAACTGATTCTGATGACAGAGGACACACCATCTGTGGTGTTGCCTAAGGCAAAACAGCCTAAAACAAAACAGTCTGCCCCCCACATCAAGACTTGTTCTCTCAAAAAAAAAAGAGAAGGGTAATTGTTATTTGTGATTCCCTCCTGAGGGGAATAGAGGGCCACATATGTCAGATGGATCCTTAACACAGGGAAGTCTGCTGCCTCCCTGGGGCCCAGGTCAAGAATGTTACCAGAAGGCTGCCTAATCTGTTACAGCCCTCTGATTACTATCTGTGGTAGGTTGAAAGGCATCCTCCCACCACGGGCAAAAATGAGACTCAGACAAATGGATTGCAAAAGTGGTGTGTAATGGGTTGAAGCCAATCCCCTCCCCTCCATGGGCAGAAATCAAACTCAGCCAAATGGATTGCAAAAAAGTGCTGGAAAGTTTAAATGGAAAAGCAGTGAATGTTTACGGAGAACCAGAAGCACAGTGACAAAAGAGATCCCAAAGCACACCCAGAATCATCCCATGCCCACCTGACGGTACACCCAAAACCCCCAGGACTCTTTCTTCCCCTACGCCCCCTACTGTTAGGCTAATATCAGCTGGCCAGATCTGAGATTGCCCTTTCCCCTGGCCTTGGGCCAAGCCAGGCCCAAAAGGCTGGGAGATACCTCTCCCAATTACCAGGTAGCAGCAAGGGAAGAAAAGAGGAAGTGACAGGACCCTCGCTGATGTCTTATAGGGGAGTAGGGCATTATGGGATTAAACACCTGGCTTCCTGTGTCTGGGCTGGATTCCTTCAGGACACAGGAGGTGTTTCTCATGTGAACACAGCAGGGGGCACCTGGCCCAAACTGCTACATGGTGGAAAGTTTAAATGGAAAAGCAGTGAATGTTTTACAGAGAACCACAAGCACCGTGACAAAAGAGATCCAGTGACAAAAGAGATCCCAAAGCACACCCAGAAACATCCCATCCGCACCTGAGGGTACACCCAAAACACCCAGGGCTCTTTCTCCCCCTGCCCTGTTCCCACCCTCCCCCGCACTGTTAGGCTAATCCCAGCTGGCCAGATCTGAGATTGCCCTTATCCCCAGCCTTGGGCCTAGCCAGGCCCAAAGACTGTGAGATAGCTCCCTCCATTACCAGGTAGCAGTGAGGGAAGAAAGAGGAAGTGCAGGACCCCGCAGGTGGCTTTTGTAGAGAGCAGGACATTATGGGATGAAATACGTGGCTTCCTGTGTCCACCCACTGGGCTGGACCTTTCAGGACACTGGAGGTGTGACTCATGTGGCCACAGCAGGGAGGCACCCAGCCTGAAGCACCTCACTATCCCTTGATAGTTATGAAGGTAGGGAGCAATGAGGTTGAAACCAGAGGTCTCAAGGCAATAAGAAAAGACTTCAAGGCTCTGGGAGAACTGGCTGAGGGGTCAGGGGTACAGATAGTTTTTTCATCAATACCCTTTCTTTCAGGAAGCAATACTGAAAGGAACAGGACAGCAGCTGTCATTAACAAGTGGCTCAGAGGCTGGTGCCACCAAGAGAATTTTGGGTTGTTCAATCTTGGGGAACTTTCTATGGCACCAGGTCAGCTAGCAACAGATGGAGAACATCCATCCCAGAGGGGAGAAAGATCCTAGCACTTGAGAACAGCCTATCCCCCAGAGGGAAAAGGGTTCTAGGAAGGGAGTCGGAAGGTCTCATTGATAGGGCTTTAAACTAGATTCAAAGGGCACAGAGGCTGAAAACAGTCCCCCCAGACAGGAGTCTGGGGGTGGTAAGCTGGAGGCAGGGGTGAAAGCTGCAGCCCAGATGAAGTGCATGTACACTAATGCACGCATCATGGGAAACAAGAGGATCTGGAAGCCTTGTTGCAGCAGGAAAGTTACGATGTAGTTGCCATCACAGAGACGTAGTGGGACGACTCACATGACTGGAGCACTGTCATTGATGGCTACAGGCCCTTCAGGAGCGATGGGCCAGGGAGAAGGAGTAGAAGGGTGGCATTGTACATCAGGGAGGCTCTAGACACATTGGAACTAGAGATCAAGGATGATCAGGTTGAGTGCCTGTGGGTGAAAATTAGAGGGAAGACCAGCAGGGCAGACATCCTGGTTGACTATAGGCATCTAGAGGAAATCTCAAGATCACTAGATCTTCCTCTCATAGGTGATTTCAACCTGCCTGATATCTGCTGGGAGCTCAACACAGCAAAGAGGAGGCAGTCTAGGAGGTTCTTAGAGTGTATGGAGGACAGCTTCTTATCCCAGGTGCTGTGTTAGCCTACAAGGGGTAAGGCTCTGCTTGACCTCCGTTTTACAAGCAGAGAAGGGCTAGTGTGAGATGTGGTGGTTGGAGGCTGGGCTCCAGTGACCATGAGATAATTGAGTGTTCAATATGCACTCAAGCTAAGAGGTGCAGCAACAAAACCTCCACTCTGGACATCCAGAGGGCAGACTTCAGGTTACTCAAGGAGCTAACTCAGACGGTTCCTTGGGAAACAGCCCTTAAAAACAAAGGGGTCCAGGAGGGCTGCAGCTGCTTCAAGAAAGAACTCTTGAAGGTTCAGAACAGGCTGTGCCAATGTGCCAGAAGATGAGCCCCGGGACAGACAGCCTAGACAGGCAATGAGCTTCTGAGTGAATTAAGAGGAAAAAGAGGAGTTATCATCTTTGGATGGAAGGAGAGGTGACCCATGGAATGTTTAAGGATGTTGCTAGATCATTTAGGAAAAAAAAAAAAAGAGTCAAAAGCCCATTTAGAGATTTTGACACCATCCCCCCAGCAAACTCCTGGCCAAGCTGTCAGCCCCCGGCTTGGACAATAGCATTCTGAGCTGGGTTAGGAACTGGCTGGAGGCTGAGCCCATAGAGTGGTGACTTCCCCCAGGGGTCAGTGTTGGGCCCCATCCTGTTCAATATCTTTACTGAATATCTGGATGAAGGCATTGAGTCTATCATTGAGTTGGATGTTAGGAAGAAGTTCTATACAGAGAGAGTGATGGCCCTTTGGAATGGTCTGGCCATGGAGGTGGTGGAGTCACCTTCATTGGAGGTGTTCAGGAGGAGACTTGATGGGGTGCTTGGTGCCATGGTTTAGTTGTTTAGGTGGGTTGGATTGGTTGATAGGTTGGATGCGATGATCTTGAAGGTCTCTTCCAACCTGGTTTGTTCTATTGTATTGCATTATTGTAACAGTAAATTTGTGGATGACACCAAGCTGGCGGCAGGATTTGATCCATTAGAGGTTTAGGAGAGCTCTGCAGGGGTACCCTGACAGGCTGGACAGATGGGCAGAATCCAAGGGCATGGGACTGAACACATCCAAGTGCTGGGTGTTGCACTTTGGCCACAACAACCCCAGGCAGTGCTACAGGCTAGGGTAAGAGTGGCTGGAGGGCAGCCAGGCACAAAAGCACCTGGAGGTACTGGTTGACAGCAGGTGAACATGAACCAGCAGTGTGCCCAGGTGGCCAAGAAGGTCAATGGTATCTTGGCCTGGATCAGGAATAGTGTGGCCAGCAGGAACAGGGAGGTCATTCTGCCTTGTGGTCAGCAATGGTTAGGCCACACCTTGAGTCCTGTGTCCAGTTCTGGGCCCCTCAGTTTAGGAAAGATGTTGAGTTGCTGGAATGCATCCAGAGAAGGGTATCAAAACTGGGGAGGGGTTTGGAGCGCAGCCCTGTGAGGAAAGGCTGATGGAGCTGGGGTTGCTTAGCCTGGAGAAGAGAAGGCTCAGGGGGACCTTATTGCTGTCTACAACTCCCTGAAGGGAGGTTGAAGCTAGGTGGAGGTTGGTCTCTTCTCCCAGGCAACCAGCACTAGAACAAGAGGACACAGTCTAAGGCTGCACCAGGTGAGGTTTAGGCTGGATGTTAGGAAGAAGTTCTTCATAGAAAGAGAAATTGGACATTGGAATGTACTGCCCGAGGAGGTGGTGGAGTCACCATCACTGGAAGTGTTTAAGAGGAGACTGGATGGGGCACTTGGTGCCATGGTTCAGTTGATGGTGTTGGGTGATGGGTTGGACTTGATGATCTCAAAAGTCTTTTCCAACCTGGTTAATTCTATCTTATTGTATTCTAATCACATAAAAGAAATTATTTTTTAAGATACAGATGTGAATTTATGTACCACATGAAGGAAAATGCAGTAATTATATTCTTGACTAAGCAATGATCTGGATATTATTCAGTATAAAGGAGGCCATAAATGGTAAAGTGAATTTAGGCACAGTACTGAGAATGCTGTTCCAGTGTAGAATATGAACAGAGATTTTTTTTTTAATCTATTTTTTCATGAATAATAAGAGTGACAAAAAATCCCAACAGTGCACAAAGCAGTTATCTGATAGAACAGCTAATATAAGATAATATTCCGGAGGGAAATTAAAAGATTACAACCATTAAATACAAGTTACTACAAAATTTTATGCTGTAGTTTAAATCAGCTCACGTTACCATATTCTTTTTAACAGTTTATGCTAGGGGTGACATTTATTGTGAGCAAATGCAAGAGATCTTAGTTTACTGAACATGAAAATATTCTATTCCAAAAGAAAACATAACAGGTAACAAACAGGACTTTAAACCATATCGATCTCTTCAATGAAGTCTAAATGAACATCTATTTAAACTGAGTCTACAATTTATTTAATCAAAAGTACAGTACAAAACTACTATAGATTATTTATCTGCAGTTCACAGTAAAAATGGAAGAGCACAGGAAGTGTAGTTTTACATTGATATTCTCGATATAAAGAAAGCATGACTTTAAATTTTTTGGATCAGACACAGATATGAAAGTCCTGAAGTGCTTCAGTGGAGAGAAATTTTATTCAAAATTATCTGAATATACTAAAAAATGTTTTGAAAATATATAGGCTGGAGTTCTGTGGAGACAAGTGTAAGGTAGTATATTTTAAGAAGTAGAATGAGATGTACAATTATAAGGTGGAAATAATGGGCTTGGTAGAAGTTCGTTGGGTGATAGGTTGGACTCGATGATCTCAAAGGTCTTTTCCAGCCTGGATAACTCTCTATTCTATTCTATTCTATTCTATTCTATTCTATTCTATTCTATTCTATTCTAAACAAACAGCACTGGGACCAGCGGCCGCTTGGGTGGGCTTTTGCACTTCTCCTCTTCGGGCTGCGGTGGCGGCTGGGCTCGCCACGCTTCCTGAACACACAGCGAGACTCGGCGCGTCCCTCTTTTCACCTGCCTGTGGCTCGTGAACCCAGCGCCTTCGGCGGCGGAATTTAAACAAGGGCAGCGGTTCGCACGGCTCCGCTCGGCGGCCGCCGCCTTCTCTGGTACTCTCTCGTGCTCTCGCGCGCCGACGCACTTTTTCTAAATTTTTGTCCAGTGGGTGGTGTGTCCAGGGGCAGCCACAGCTGTGGCCAGGGGCATCGATGACTGGGGCCAGGGGCAGCGACGACTGTGGCCAGGGGCAGCATGGTTATAACGCGCAGCAAAATCTCCTTTAAAAAATCAGTGTTGACCCAGACTGAGGTAGAACACAAGCAGGTAGCTGTCCAGGTATCTGGCTGTAGTGAGTGCTGGGGCCTGGCTCTTGAGATGCAGAGTAGTGGGGGCAACTCTTGCATTAGGTGTGAGCAGATTGGCTATCTGCTCGACCTTGTGGCCAGACTAAAGGATGAGGTTGCTAGTCTTAGAGATGTATGGGAATGTAGAAAAGAGATGAGCCACAGGAGGAAAGAGATGAACCCGAGTAAGCAGGCTCCACAGGCTCCCCAGCAGAGACTGGTTGTTCAAAAAGCAGAGGGGAATGGATGCAGGTTCCTCTCAAAAGACACAAATTAAAACCTCCTTGCCTCCCCCACCTCCCTCGCTGCCCTTGGAAAACAGGTATGGGGCACTGGAGATTGAGGGTGAGGTGATACTGATGCCGGAGGACACACCATCTGGGGTCTTCCCTGAGGCTAAACAGCCTAAGGTTAAACAGCCTAAGGTTAAACAGCCTAAGGTAAAGCACCCTAAGGTTAAACAGCCTAAGGCAATGCAGCCTAAGGTTAAACAGCCTTCCCCTGGCATCAGGACTTGCTCCCAAAAAAAGAAGAGGAGGGTAATAGTTATTGGTGATTCCCTCCTGAGGGGAACAGAAGGTCCCATATGTAGGCCGGACCCATCTCATAGGGAAGTTATTAGCCTAGCAGGAGCCCAAGTTGGAGATGTTACCAGAAGGCTGCCCAGTCTGGTACAGCCCTCTGACTATTATCCCTTATTGGTTATGCAGTTAGGGAATGATGATGTTGGTACCAGGCCACCCAGGGCTATCAAAAATGACCTCAGCGCCCTGGGAGATCTGCTTGAGGGGTGAGGTGCACAAATAATTTTTACATCAATACCATTAGTTGCAGGAGGGAACACAATAAGGAACAGGTCAGCCGCTGTAGTCAACAAGTGGCTTAGGGGCTGGTGCAGACGAATGAATTTTGGGTTTTTCGATCTTGGGGAACTTTCTACTGCACCAGGTCAGCTGGTAAGAGATGGAGTACACCTGTCCGAGAGGAGGGGAAAGGTCACAATACACGAGAATGGCCTGTCCCTCAAAGGTAAAAGGATTCTGGGAAGGGAATTAGCAAGTCTCATTGACAGGGCGTTAAACTAGCTTCGAAGGGGGAAGGGCCGGAAACAGTGCCCTCAGGCAGGAGTCTGGAGGTGATAAGCTAGAGCTAGAGGTGAAACCAGCAGCCCAGCTGCAGTGCATGTACACTAATGCACAAAGCATGGATAACAAACAAGAGGAGCTGGAAGCCTTGTTACAGCAAGAAAGTTATGATGTAGTTGCCATCACAGAGACGTGGTGGGACGACTCGCATGACTGGAGTGCTGCAATTGATGGCTACAGGCTCTTCAGGAGAGACAGGCAAGGAAGAAGGGGTGGAGGGGTGGCCCTGTACATCAGGGAGGCACTGGATGCCGTTGAGATGGAGATCAGGGATGATCGGGTTGAGTGCTTGTGGATGAGAATTAGAGGGAAGACCAGCAGGGCAGACATCCTGGTTGGAGTCTGTTATAGACCACCCAACCAGGAGGAGGATGTTGATGAGGCATTCCATAGGCAGCTTAAGGCTGTCTCAAGATCACCTGACCTCGTTCTCATGGGTGACTTCAACCTGCCTGATATCTGCTGGGATCTCAACACAGCAGAGAGGAGGCAGTCTAGGAGGTTCTTAGAGTGCATGGAGGACACCTTCTTATCCCAGGTGCTGTGTGAGGCTACCAGGGGTAAGGCTCTGCTTGACCTCCTCTTCACCAACAGGGAAGGGCTGGTGGGTGATGTGGTGGTCGGAGGGTGTTTAGGCACCAGTGATCACAAGATAATTGAGTTTTCGGTATGCAGCCAAGCCAAGAGGGGGAGCAAGAAGACCTCCACTCTGGAGTTCCGGAGGGCAGACTTCAGGCTACTCAAGGAACTAATTCAGAAGGTTCCTTGGGAAACAGCCCTTAAAAACAAAGGGGTCCAGGAGAGCTGGACCTACTTGCAATAATACAATACAATACACCAGGTTGGAAGAGACCTTCAACATCATCGCATCCAACCCATCAAACAATCCAACCCACCCAACAACTAGACCATACAGCCAAGCACCCCATCAAGTCTTCTCCTCAACACCTCCAGTGAAGGTGACTCCACCACCTCCACGGGTAGCCGATTCCAATGGGCAATCACTCTCTCCGTGTAGAACTTCTTCCTAACATCCAGTCTAAACCTGCCCTGGCGCAGCCTGAGACTGTGTCCTCTTGTTCTGGTGCTGGCTGCCTGGGAGAAGAGACCAACCTCTGCCTGGCTACAACCTCCCTTCAGGTAGTTGTAGAGAGCAAGAAGGTCACCCCTCAGTCTCCTCTTCTCCAGGCTAAGCAACCCCAGCTCCCTCAGCCTTTCCTCATAGGGCTTGTGTTCCAAACCCCTCACCAGCTTTGTTGCCCTTCTCTGGACACGTTCCAGCAAGTCAACATCATTCCTAAACTGAGGGGCCCAGAACTGGACACAGGACTCAAGGTGTGGCCTAACCAGTGCAGTGTACAGGGGCACAATGACCTCCCTGCTCCTGCTGGCCACACTGTTCCTGATGCAAGCCAGGATGCCATTGGCCTTCTTGGCTGCCTGGGCACACTGCAGGCTCATGTTCAGCCTACAATCAACCAGTACCCCCAGGTCCCTCTCTGCCTGGCCACTCTCCAGCCACTCTGACCCCAGCCTGTAGCACTGCCTGGGGTTGTTGTGGCCAATGTGGGGTTGTTGTGGCCAATGTGCAGAACCCGGCACTTGGATGTGTTAAATCTCATGCCATTGGACTCTGCCCATCTGTCCAGCCTGTCAAGGTCCCTCTTCAAAGCCTCTCTGCCCTCCAGCAGATCAACACCTGCCCCCAGCTTGGTGTCATCTGCAAATTTACTGATGATGGACTCAATGCCCTCCTCCAGATCATCAATAAAGATGCTGAAGAGCATGGGGCCCAGCACTGATCCTTGGGGCACACCACTAGTGACAGGCCGCCAGCTGGATGTGGTGCCATTCACCGCCACTCTCTGGGCTCGGCCCTCCAGCCAGTTCCTAACCCAACGCAGTGTGCTCCTGTCCAAGCCAGGGGCTGCCAGCTTGGCCAGGAGTTTGCTGTGGGGGACAGTGTCAAAGGCCTTGCTGAGGTCCAGGTAGACCACATCCACAGGCCTCCCCACATTCACCAGGCGGGTCACCTGATCATAGAAGGAGATCAGGTTGGTGAGGCAGGACCTGCCCCTCCTAAATCCATGCTGGCTAGGCCTGATCCCTTGGCCATCCTGTAAGTGCTGTGCGATCGCACTCGAGATGACCCGTTCCATAATCTTGCCTGGCACTGAGGTCAGGCTGACAGGCCTATCATTCCCTGGCTCATCCAACCGGCCCTTCTTGTGGATGGGCACCACGTTGGCCAGCTTCCAGTCTTCTGGGACCTCTCCAGTGAGCCAGGACTGCTGAAAAATGATGGAAAGTGGCTTGGACAGCTTATCCGCCAGAAATCTCAGCACCCTAGGATGGATCCCATCTGGTCCCATGGACTTGTGGGGCTCCAAGCCGCTCAGTAGATCTCTAACTTCCTCGTGGAGCAGTGGGAAACTACGCAGCTCTCTGGCTCCTTCTGCCAGCTCTGCAGACTAGCTGTCTGGAAGACGTTCTGTCCTGCTAGTGAAGACTGAGGCAAAGAAGTTGTTAAGTCCCTCTGCCTTTTCCTCATCCTTTGTTACAACGTTCCCCTCCGTGTCAACCAAGGAGTGGAGGTTGTCCTTGCCCTTCTTCTTGCTATTGATGCATTTATAGAAGGACTTTTTGTTGTCCTTCACAGCAGAGGCCAGTCTAAGTTCTAAATGGGCTTTTGCCTCCCTAATTTTCTTCCTACAAGACCTAGCAACATCCCTGGTTAGGCCGCACCTTGAATACTGTGTCCAGTTCTGCGCCCCTCAGTTTAAGAAGAGCATTGAGACACTTGAACGTGTCCAGAGAAGGGCAACAAGGCTGGTGAGAGGCCTTGAGCACAAGCCCTATGAGGAGAGGCTGAGGGAGCTGGCGCTGTTTAGCCTGGAGAAGAGGAGGCTCAGGGGAGACCTCATTACTCTCTCCAACTACCTGAAGGGTGGTTGTAGCCAGGAGGGGGTTGGCCTCTTCTCCCTAGCAACCAGCACCAGAACAAGGGGACACAGTCTCAAGCTGCACCAGGGGAAGTTTAGGCTGGAGGTGAGGAGAAAGTTCTTCACCGAGAGAGTGATTAGTCATTGGAATGGGCTGCCCGGGAGGTGGTTGAGTCTCCGTTCCTGGAGGCATTCAGGAGGGGACTGGATGTGGCACTTGGTGCCATGGTCTAGTTGTGAGGTTGTGGTTACAGGTTAGACTCGATGATCTTCAAGGTCTTTTCCAACCTTGGTAATTCTATTCTATTCTATTCTATTCTATTCTATTCTATTCTATTCTATTCTATTCTATTCTATTCTATTCTATTCTATTCTAACTACTAACTGAAGGGAGGTTGTAGCGAGGCAGAGGTTGTTCTCTTCTCCCAGGCAGCCAGTACCAGAACAAGAGGACACAGTCTCATGCTGTACCTGGGGATGTTTAGGCTGGAGGTTAGGAAGAAGTTCTACCCAGAGAGAGTGATTGCCCATTGGAATGGACTGCCCATGGTGGTGGTGGAGTTACATTCATTGGATATGTTCAGGAGGAGACTTGATGGGGTGCTTGGTGCCATGGTTTAGTTTTTTGGGTGTGTTGGATTGGTTGATTGGTTGAACGTGATGATCTTGAAGGTCTCTTTCAACCTCGTCTATTCTATTCTATTCTATTCTATTCTATTCTATTCTATTCTATTCTATTCTATTCTATTCTATTCTATTCTATTCTATAGTACAGTATGAAGAGTTCATTAATGATCACAAGCTGAAACCAAATAAATGGTTCTATATAGATATGGAGAACAAACATCAGATATGTAGCAAAGTCAGCGTGATCTGCCTTTTTCAATTTTATATTGCAACATGAAGATAAAATTGAAAAAGAATAATTTTTGAAGTCCCGAGCATGATCACATTTCACAGAAAATGTATCTGATGAAAAAAAAACCCAACAAATAAACATTAGGTAAAATAAAAGTTATGCTTAACAACAACTTTGGTAAGAGAAAGCAAGAAGTTAAGAACAGTGCAGTGTTCGGGTCTGGTTATCAACATCCATGTGTTTGTATGACTGCAAGTGAAATTAGGGAATTAATTTGAAGTATGACCATGTTGGCAAAACCATGCTCAAGGCAAAGGAAAGAGACTTTAAATAGTGAATGCTGCTAATGGACTGAGTTTTCATGCCTCCACATATATAACTATTTAACTCAGATAATCCTGTTTTATATATATTTGAATCAATTTCTCATAAACTGATGTTTAAGTTGAAGCCATGAAAACTATTTGAATTACTTACTGTGACAAGAAGATGCCTGATCTAGTTTTATTTGTTATTCTTCTGGCCTTCTTTTCCTCTCCTCTTTTTCTTTCTGGTTTGTTTTGATTTTTTTTTCCCTAATAAAATGCTTCACATGAGCATTGTTGACACATAAAAAATGTTAGCAACTGAAGGGAGAATCCAAGGGGGAGTCATATCCTATACAGTACTTTTTCTTATTGCCAACTTTTATGTAGGACATAGTATTGAAATAAAAATGTAACAACTCTCCTGTCGAAGCTCACAGTAGCCTGTTAAAGAAAGCAATCAGCCATCAGATAAATATCTGAGTCTTTATGGGCACAGTCGAAAGCACAAAGATTACACTGCAAGAATGTGTTCTTTCTGCTGTTTTTCCCACACACAAAAGGAGAAATCATTATTCTTGGTTGAAAACAGTTTGGACAGTGTAGTAGAGTAGTTGCCTGTACCTAAATTTGTATCCTGACTTCCATCTAAGACCTTCCATTTTCAGTGTTCAGTCTGACACAACAAAGGTTAGGGAAACAATGCATTTGTCAGATGAATATTTGGTATTTGTGCAAATTTTGTGGTGCTTTATGGTACTTTATGGTGTTCATGACTCAATAGGTAGAAGTTGTGCTTCTGGCTCATATCCAAAGCTTCTCATGTTCATTTTAGTTATTGTCCTTATGCAATGTCTCTGAAAAATTATACCACTTATTTTGAGGTAGAGTTTTTTATTTGCCACCATTACAAAATGATAAATCCTTGGAACAGTAGTTCAAAAAATACAGATCTTCTTTTATATGGATTTTAGAATTAAATATTAGCTGCATGTTTGATGTATTCTCAAGTTTCTTTCCACAAATGCAAAACTACTTTGTCTAATGCTTGATTTTCTACCTATGTTCATGACCTTTTCTTTCCTGTAGATTCTCTCACACAATTCCATAGTTCCTGGAGCTCAGACATAAAATATCAACTGCCCTGAGACTCACTTGTGGCAGTTGACATCATGAAGCTGTCTTTGAAAGTTAATGCAGCACATTAACACAGTGTGGGGTTTCTGCCATTTGGATCTTCAGTTTAGAAGTCTACAAATCTATGCCCATGACTTTTATGTGTGTGTGTGTGTTGAAAAAAAATGTTTGGAAAACATACGGTTGGCTCTAGATGATATAAGTATTTAATAGAAACAGTAACCAAAATCAGAAGAGAAATTCTGCTTCCAGTTGTACACTATTTCTTGCTTGCATATTCCTTGATAGAACTGATTCTGCCACTCTGCTCTGGTAAGACCACATCTGGAGTACTGTGTCCAGCTCTGGAGCCCTCAATACAGGAAGGACATGGACCTGATGGAGCAGGTCCAGAGGAGAGCCACAGAAATTATCAGGGGGCTGGACCGCTTTTGCTGTAGGGACAGGTGGAGGGAACTGGGGTTGTTCAGCCTGAAGAAGAGAAGGCTTCAGGGAGACCTGATTGCCACCTTTCAGTACCTGAAGGGGGCCCTCAAGGAGGATGGAGAGGGACTGTTTACAAAGGCCTGCAGTGATAGGATGAGGGGCAGTGGTTCAAAATTAGAGAACAGTAGATTTAGTTTGAGTGTTAGAAAAAAGTTCTTTACAATGAGGATGGTGGAGCACTGGAAGCACCTGGAGCACTGGTGGAGCACCTCAAACAGAGAGGTGGTTGAGGCTCCATCCCTGGTGATATTCTTGATGAGGCTTGATGGGGCTCTGGGTGACCTGATCTAGTTGAGGAAATCCCGGCTCACTGAAAGAGGGTTGGACTAGATAACCTTTAGAGGGCCCTTCCAACCCAAGTGATTCTGTGATTCTATGATTAATATTATTGCACAGAAATATATCTCAGAATATTATTTGCAGTTCTATGTTCTGAACCCTGCACACTGACATCTCAGAGTACATTTCCACTTCAGAAAATTACAATGAAACATCTCCATGTTCCTGAGATCCTTGGCATGCAGTAATCAAGTGGGTCAAGATTTAGTCTGCTGTTTTCTGTTAACAAGCACAGTAGGAGAAATAAAATAGTTCTTGTGCATGATTCCTGAATATAAACTCCTTGTTGCTATTATTGAACCAGCAATCAGTTCTCCAATTTTCTATTAAAACATCAACAGTATTTTTTAGAGCTTAAATTGAGCGGTGATTTTATTTAAAGCTACACCTAGACAGCACTTTTCTTCAAAGAATATCTTGTTACTGCTAAAAATTGAAGTAATTCAAATTAGTGTGATTGGAACATGGAAAGAGTCAAAAATCAATAGAACATTTTCCAGGGTTCTATATATGTTTTTGAAAAGAGACATGCTTACAGTAAATGCAGCTGCTTGTTCAAAGTGCATTCAAGGGTTAGCTGAAAAGATGGCTCTCCATGCAGCCTTCCCAGAGAGACAGAGTTTCTAAAGATTTCTAAATCCAGCCTCTGACTATGGACAAAAGCCTTTCACAGGCATTTTAAATATTCTTACCTAATATTAGATTGTGAAGCTAGAACTGAAATTCTTCTAATATTTTGCTCCTTATGAAAGGCAAAGTGGGTCAGTGAATGAGCTGCAAACCACTCTACAGATATAGCACGGGTTACTTTTGTATGTAGAATCATAGAATCATAGAATCAGTCAGGGTTGGAAGGGACCACAAGGATCATCTAGTTCAAACCCCCTGCCATGGGCAGGAACACCCCACACTGGATCAGGCTGGCCAGAGCCTCGTCCAGCCTGGTCTTAAACACCTCCAGGGACAGGGCCTCAACCACCTCCCTGGATAACCCATTCCAGGGCTTCACCACTCTCATGGGGAAGAACTTCCTCCTCACATCTAGCCTGAATCTCCCCACCTCCAGCTTCATTCCATTCCCCCTAGTCCTATCACTACCTGAGAGACTGAGAAGTCCCTCTCCAGCCTTCCTGTAGGCCCCCTTGAGATATCTGGAAGGCCACAGTGAGGTCACCTCGCAGCCTTCTCTTCTTCAGACTGAATAGCCCCAACTCCTTCAGTCTGTCCTCATAGGAGAGGTGCTCCAGCCCTCTGATCATCCTCGTGGCCCTTCTCTGGACACCTTCCAGCACGTCCACATCCCTCCTGTAATAGGGGCTCCACAACTGGACGCAGTACTCCAGGAGGGGTCTCAGCAGAGCTGAGTAGAGGGGGGAGAAGCACCTCCCTTGACCTGCTGGCCACACTTCTCTTGATGCAGCCCAGGATCTGATTGGCTTTCTGGGCTGCAAGTGCACATTGAGAGCTCCTGTTGAGCTTCTGGTCCACCAGCACCCCCAAGTCTCTCTCCTCAGGGCTGCTCTCCAGCCAGTCCCTGCCCAGCCTGGATTTGTGCCTGGGATTGCCTCGACCCAGCTGCAGGAGCCTGCACTTGGTCTTGTTGAAGCTCATGAGGTTAGCTTGTGCCCACCTCTCCAGCCTGTCCAGGTCCCTCTGGATGGCATCCCTTCCCTCCAGCGTGTCCACTGCACCACACAGCTTGGTGTCATCAGCAAACTTGCTGAGGGTGCACTCGATGCCACTGTCCATGTCACCCACAAAGATGCTGAACAAGACAGGTCCCAGGACTGATCCCTGAGGGACTCCAATTGTCACTGGCCTCCATTGGGACATGGACCCGTTGACAGCCACTCTTTGGGTGTGGCCATCAAGCCAGTTCTTTATCCATCTAGTGGTCCATCCATCAAACCCATGTGTCACCAGCTTGGAGACCAGGAGGTGGTGCGGGACAGTGTCGAAGGCTTTGCTCAGGTCCAGGTAAATGACATCAGTTGCTCGCCCCTCATCTATTAATGCTGTCACCTGCTCATAGAAGGCCACCAGGTTTGTCAGGCAGGATTTGCCCTTGGCAAAGCCATGCTGACTGTTCCAAATCACCTCTTCAGTGTTCTTCTGAGTCAGTAGTGCCTCCAGGAGGATCTGCTCCATGATCTTTCCGGGCACAGAGGTGAGACTGACTGGCCTGTAGTTCCCCGGTTCCTCCTCCTCGCCCTTTTTGAAAATGGGAGTAATGTTTGCCCTTTTCCAGTCTGGGGGGACTGCCCCAGTCTGCCATGACTTTTGGAATAGAATAGAGAGGAGTTTGGCAACCTCATCTGCCAGTTCTCTCAGCACCCGTGGGTGTATCCCGTTGGGTCCCATGGACTTGATCACTTTCAGGTTCTTCAGGTGATCACCCACCTGAGCTTTACTTACGATGGGCAGTTCTTCCTCCCCGTCCCTGGCATCGTCTGCCATGACACCAGGAGTGTGGCTGGAGGCCCTTGCAGTGAAGACTGAGGTAAAGAAATTATTGAGTACCTCAGCCTTTTCCACATCGCTTGTGTGATGTCTGAGGATAGTGTTTGCTGGGCTACAGTAAATTACTACATCCCCGCACAGTGATGGGCAGTGCTGTGAGCATATACTGCAGTTCCTGTTAAAAATCAGGGCTGGGTCAGTCTATTCCAGAAGTAATAGTATCTCAAGACAAATTCAGTAGCTGAGACAGGACTGATTCATCCAACTTTCACCTAGACTTGTTTCATGTGCTGAGAGCTTGACCTTGTCTCCTGTGACGTCCTTATAGGTAAACTTAAGAAGCTGTGCTGAATGAGTGGACAGTGAGGTGGATTGACAGCTGGCTGAATGACAGAGCGTAGAGAGTTGTGATCAACAGTGCACTCTTGCACTCTATTGGGGCCTGGCATGTGCTTACTGAGCCACAGTTCAGTACTCTAAGAGGACTGTGGCTGAGGCAGGCATCCAAATGTCCCCTGGGGATACCATGGTTGGATGCAATGATCCTGAAGGTCTCTTCCAACCTGGTGTATTGCATTGTATTGTATTGTATTGTATTTAGGTGGGTTGGATTGCTTGACGGGTTGGATGCAATGATCCTGAAGGTCTCTTCCAACCTGGTGTATTGTATTGTATTGTATTGTATTGTATTGTATTGTATTGTATTGTATTTAGGGTGGGTTGGATTGCTTGACGGGTTGGATGCAATGATCTTGAAGGTCTCTTCCAACCTGGTGTATTGTATTGTATTGTATTGTATTGTATTGTACTGTATTGTACTGTATTGATTACCTCAAGAGAGGGTATTTCAAGGACCCAAAGGGCTATTGATGGGCTTTGGTGTGGCCACAGTAAATACAGAGCAGGTCATGCAGCCATCTACCCTGCCTGGCTTTTCAGAAGATGCCTTTGTTGTGGGAATGCTGCAGATTGAGGAGCAAGAGGTGCCACTTGTTACCAGGAGGATGCACTATGACAAGAGGGATATGGGCGTGCTGGAAGGTGTCCAGAGAAGGGCCACGAGGATGATCAGAGGGCTGGAGCACCTCTCCTATGAGGACAGACTGAAGGAGTTGGGGCTGTTCAGTCTGGAGAAGAGAAGGCTCCCAGGTGACCTTCATTGTGGCCTTCCAGTATCTGAAGGGGATCTACAAAAAGGCTGGGGAGGCACTTCTCAGGCTATCAGGTAGTGATAGGTCTAGGGGGAATGGAATGAAGCTGGAGGTGGGGAGATTCAGGCTAGATGTGAGGAGGAAGTTCTTCCCCATGACAGTGGCCTGGAAAGGGTTGTCCAGGGAGGTGGTTGAGGCCCTGTCCCTGGAGGTACAATACAATACCATACAATAAAAAACCATAAAATACACCAGGTTGGAAGAGACCTTCAAGATCATCACGTCCAACCCATCAACCAATCCAACCTACCCAACATCTAAACCATGCAGCCAAGCACCCCATCAAGTCTTCTCCTGAACACCTCCAGTGAAGGTGACTCCACCACCTCCACGGGTAGCCCATTCCAATGGGCTACCCCCTCTCTGTATAGAACTTCTTCCTAACATCCAGACTAAACCTGCCCTGGCGCAACCTGAGACTGTGTCCTCTTGTTCTGGTGCTGGCTGCCTGGGAGAAGAGACCAACCTCTGCCTGGCTACAACCTCCCTTCAGGTAGTTGTAGAGAGCAAGAAGGTCACCCCTCAGTCTCCTCTTCTCCAGGCTTAAGCAACCGCAGCTCCCTCAGCCTGTCTTCATAGGGCTTGTGTTCCAAACCCCTCACCAACTTTGTTGGCCTTCTCTGGACACGTTCCAGCAAGTCAACATCATTCCTAAACTGAGGGGCCCAGAACTGGACACAGGAATCAAGATGTGGCCTAATCAGTGCAGTGTCCAGGGGCAGAATGACCTCCCTGCTCCTGCTGGCCACACTCTTCCTGATGCAGGCCAGGATGCCATTGGCCTTCTTGGCTGCCTGGGCACACTGCAGGCTCATGTTCAGCCTACAATCAACCAGTACCCCCAGGTCCCTCTCTGCCTGGCCACTCTCCAGCCACTCTGACCCCAGCCTGTAGCACTGCTTGGGGTTGTTGTGGCCAATGTGCAGAACCCGGCACTTGGATGTGTTCAATCTCATGCCCTTGGACTCTGCCCATCTGTCCAGCCTGTCGAGGTCCCTCTGCAAACTCTCTCTATCCTCCAGCAGATCAACTCCTGCCCCCAGCTTGGTGTCATCTGCAAATTTACTGATGATGGACTCAATGCCCTCCTCCAGATCATCAATAAAGATGTTGAAGAGCATGGGGCCCAGTACTGATCCTTGGGGCACACCACTAGTGACTGGCCGCCAGCTGGATGTGGCACCATTCACCATTACTCTCTGGGCTCGGCCCTCCAGCCACTTCCTAACCCAACACAGTGTGATCCTGTCCAAGGCATGGGCTGCCAGCTTGGCCAGGAGTTTGCTGTGGGAGACAGTGTCAAAGGCCTTGCAGAGGTCCAGGTAGACCACATCCACAGGCGTCCCCACATCCACCAGGCGGGTCACCTGATCATAGAAGGAGATCAGGTTGGTCAGACAAGACCTGCCCTTCCTAAATCCATTCTGGCTAGGCCTGATCCCTTGGCCATCCTGTAAGTGCTGCGTGATTGCACTCAAGATGACCTGTTCCATAATCTTGCCTGGCACTGATGTCAGGATAACAGGCCTATAATTCCCTGGCTCATCCAACCGGTGTTGGAGGTGTTTAAGCCCAGGCTGGATGAGGCTCTGGCCAGGCTGATCTAGTTAGGATGTCCCTGCCCATGGCAGTGGGGTTGGAACTGGATGATCCTTGTGGTCCCTTCCAACCCTGACTGATTCAATGATACTATGATACTGGCAGCAATATCACACAAACCGAGACTCCCTGTCTCCTATCCATGAGCGGATTCATCAGCTGGATATTGTCTCAGTCCAGAGGGGGTAAAAGACTCAGTTCTTTTGAATATTCCCATGTTATGAAATTAGAGGCACAAACAAGGCCAAACTATCAACAGCTAGACTATTTATTACACAAATAAAGTGAATGGATCAGGAGGAGAGAAAGAGAGACAATAGGGATTGAGGGAGAGAAGGGGGAGAGAGTAGAGGAAAGGAATTTTATTACCATACCCCTCACCCCCCAAGACAGTTTGGGTCTGTGGAGGAAGGCTGCTGCAGCTTCAGAAGGGTGCTGCAGGTTTGGCCTGGAGGAGATGCTGTCCTTGTTGGCTGTGCTGCCCTCTGAGCAGCCTCTTCAGCTCCATGAGTTGCAGCAGGCATAACTTAGGACATGGAGAGAGGGTTCCTCTTGGTCTGCTTCTTCCAGGCTACATGGTGATGCCTCTGTCATTTTTTCTCTGCTGGTATTTTCTCCATTTTTCTTCAGAGCAGCATTGCCCCTGGCTTTTCCTTCTCTCCTGTCTTCCTTCTCAGCGGCATTGTCCAGGTCTTTTACTTCTCCTGTGTTTTCCTTCTCTCGTATTTTCTTTCTGCCCAGCCAGTAGTTCCTCAGATCTTTTATAGGTATGAGTCCAGGTGGTGAATATGCGTATTCGAGAGAGGATGGATAACAGTGGCCTCTGCCCATTATTTCCAGGGCAGCTGAAGTCTGGTGAGCAATCCTTATCTATGCACCTTCCAGAGAGTTGTTCCAGTGGCATCTACCCAATACACATCAGCTATTGTCTGGGCAAGCAGCAAAGGTGATTTTATCTTTGTTGAGTCACATCAAGGAGACAAAAAAAGTCATGGCAGTCTGGGGCAGTCCCCCCAGACTGGAAAAGGGGAAAACATTACTCCCATTTTCAAAAAGGGCGAGGAGGAGGAACCAGGGAACTACAGGCCAGTCAGTCTCACCTCTGTGCCCGGAAAGATCATGGAGCAGATCCTCCTGGAGGCACTACTGACTCAGAAGAACACTGAAGAGGTGATTTGGAACAGTCAGCATGGCTTTGCCAAGGGCAAATCCTGCCTGCCAAACCTGGTGGCCTTCTATGAAGAGGTGACAGCATTAATAGATGAGGGGCGAGCAACTGATGTCGTTTACCTGGCCCTGAGCAAAGCCTTCGACACTGTCCCGCACCACCTCCTGGTCTCCAAGCTGGCGACACATGGGTTTGATGGATGGACCACTAGATGGATAAAGAACTGGCTTGATGGCCACACCCAAAGAGTGGCTGTCAAGGAGTCCATGTCCCAATGGAGGCCAGTGACAAACGGAGTCCCTCAGGGATCAGTCCTGGGACCTGTCTTGTTCAACATCTTTGTGGGTGACATGAACAGTGGCATCGAGTGCACCCTCAGCAAGTTTGCTGATGACACCAAGTTGTGTGGTGCAGCAGACATGCTGGAGGAAAGGGATGCCATGCAGAGGGACCTGGACAGGCTGGAGAGGTGAGCACAAGCTAACCTCATGAGCTTCAACAAGACCAAGTGCAGGCTCCTGCAGCTGGGTCGAGGCAATCCCAGGCACAAATCCAGGCTGGGCAGGGACTGGCTGGAGAGCAGCCCTGAGGAGAGAGACTTGGGGGTGCTGGTGGACGAGAAGCTCAAGATGAGCTCTCAATGTACACTTGCAGCCCAGAAAGCCAATCAGATCCTGGGCTGCATCAAGAGAAGTGTGGCCAGCAGGTCAAGGGAGGTGATTCTTCCCCTCTACTCAGCTCTGCTGAGACCCCTCCTGGAGTACTGCGTCCAGTTGTGGAGCCCCTATCCCTAGAGGGATGTGGGGGTGCTGGAATGTGTCCAGAGAAGGGCCACGAGGATGATCAGAGGGCTGGAGCACCTCTCCTATGAGGACAGAGTGGTGAAGCCCTGGAATGGGTTATCCAGGGAGATGGTTGAGGCCCCGTCCCTGGAGGTGTTTAAGAGCAGGCTGGATGAGGCTCTGGCCAGCCTGATCTAGTGCGGGGTGTCCCTGCCCATGGCAGGGGAATGGAACTGGATGGTCCTTGTGGTCCCTTCCAACTCTGACTGATACTATGATACTATGATAGTAAGATTTAATCTCTCACAGAGATCCAGGGATTTATACAATACAATACAATACAATACAATACAATACAATACAATACAATACAATACAATACACCAGGTTGAAAGAGACCTTCAAGATCATTGTGTCCCATCCATCAACCAATCCAACCCACCTAAACAACTAAACCATGCAAACAAGCACCCCATCAAGCCTCTTCCTGAACACCTCCAATGAAGGTGACTCCACCACCTCTATGGCAGCCCATTCCAATGGGCAATCACTCTCTCTGTATAGAACTTCTTCCTAACATCCAGCCTAAACCTGCCCTGGCACAGCCTGAGACTGTGTCCTCTTGTTCTGGTACTGGCTGCCTGGGATTGATCAACAAGGCACACTTGCCTTTCCATAGTCCCATCTGGCCAGTGAAGAAATCTGATGGAGGGTGGAGATAAACAGTGGACTATCATGGCCTGAATGAAGTGACACTACCAGTGAGTGCTGCTGTGGCAGACATGCTGGAGTTTCACTGTGAGTTAGAGTCAAAGGCAGCCAAGTGGTACACTATGACTGAAATTGGCAATACATTCTTCTCAATTCTGCTGGCAGTAGAGTTCGGGCCACAGTTTGCGTTTGCATTGAGGGTTGTGCAATACACCTGGAACTGACTGCTCCATGGGTGGAAGTATAGCTCACCATTTCTCACAGACTAATCCAGAATTCACTAGAAACAGGTGATGGCCCTGAAACATCTACAGTACATTGATGACATCATTCTGTGGGGTGAAAAGACAGAAGAAGTGTTTAAGAATGGAAGAAAAACATCATTCACATTCTTCTGAAGGCTGGATTTGCTGTAAGGAAAAACAAGGTCAGAAGACCTCCACAGGAAATTCAGTTCCTGAGAATAAAATTGCAGGATGGACTACATCATGTACCTATGGATGTGGTCAAGGAGATAGCAACCATGACTCCACCCCCTAACAAGAAGGAAACACAGGGTTTCCTAGGCCTTATGGGGTTCTGGAGAATGCATGTTCCATGTCATAGTTAACTTGAGTCCTTTCTATCAAGTGACCTGAAAGAAGAATCATTTTGAGTGGAACAGTGAGCAATGGCAAGCCTTTGAGCAGATCAAACAAGAGATAGCTCATGCAGTAGCACTTGGGCCTATCCAAATGGGGCCATCAGTGCACTTGGAGTATCTGGCAGAAGACACCAGGTGAAACCTGAAGTTTGCCATTGGGTTTCGGAGTAGAAGGTATCGAGCCCACTACACACTGAGAAGGAGGTTTTAGCAGCATATGAAGAAGTTCAAACTGCTTCAGAAGTAGTGGGTACAGAACAACTCTCTTCTTGGCACTCAGACTGCCTGTGCTGCACTGGATGTTCAGAGGCAACATACCCTCTCCACATCATGCAACCAGTGCTACATGGAGTAAGTGGGTAGTACTAATTATGCAGCGAGCTCTACTGCAGAAACCAAACTACCCAGGAATTCTGGATGAGATTATGGGCTGGCCAAAAAGCAGAGATTTCAGAGTGTTGCCTGAGGAAGTGGTTTGTGCCCATGAGGCACCACCATGCAACGAGTTATCTGAAGATGAAAGACGTTGCACTTTATTTACTGATGGATCCTGTTGTGTGGTAGGAAACCATCAGCAGTGGAAAGCTGCTGTATGGAGTCCTACATGACAAGTTTTTGAGGCCACTGAAGTAGAAGATGAATCAAGTCAATATGCAGAAGTGAAAGACATCTAAATGGCTCTAAAGATTGTTGAGAGAGAAATGTGGCTAGTACTTCATCCAGATTTCTGGATGGTGGCTAATGTCCTGTGGGGGTGGCTACAGTGGTAGAAGATCAATTAATGATGCAGGGGTAAGCCCATCTGGGCTGATTCATTGTGGCAGGACATTGCTGCATGGATAGAAATCATGACTCTGAAGGTATGTCATGTTGATATTCATGTACCTAAGAGCTGTGCTAATGAAGAACACCAAAGTAATAAGCAAGTAAACAAGACTGGCAGAAATTATGTAGCTCAAGCAAATCTGGACTGGGAGCATAAATGTGAGCTGTTTGTAGCTTGATGGGCCCATTAAACATCAGGACATCTAGGGAGAGATGCAATGAACAGATGGGCTCATGACTGAGGGGTAGACCTGACCATGGAAACCATCACAATGGTCACACCTGACTGTGAAACCTGCACTGCAATCAAGTGACCCACCAGAGATAAGTCACCCTGGAACAGAGGGTGGTGGCTAAGTGTGGTTGTAGGGCTAAACGGGCCAAACTCAAACCCAGAACAAGTCCTGGCACATCCAGGCGTGGTCCCCCTTTCCCCCTCCGTCCTGCAGGGGTCTGGGGAACCAGGGAAAAAGAAAAAGAACCCAGGCACCATAAAGTCTGGTAAACAAGGGATATATCCTCCCTTTGTGATAAATAGGCAAGTGCACTCCCCATGCTTCACCGAGACTAGGCTGATGTCTTTGCCTTACATGGTCACAGCCTGGTGAAATCCCTTTCTGTTGGTTGTCATTGGTCAAATTTGTCCTAAGGCTAATGATAAAAGGAAAGCCAAATTGTAAACAAGCTGCCTTGCATCGTCTTGCCTTTCCTTGCCTAAGATCCGGAAAAGAAGCCATGAGCCTTGCAACTCAGAATCTTTGCCGTGCCTCTGTTTACCCAGAAGGATACAAGCCCCTCCATGTAAGCTGCTCTGACTCCATAGTCAGCCTCTTCACATGGTAAAAGCCCAGGAGCAGATAGAAGTGTCTTGCTGGGAGGAAGAGGGAAATCCTGGGTGAGCCAAGACCCTGGGTACCATCCCCTTGCAGCAATAAGTCTCTTCCAGCTCAAGTGCCTGCTTCTCAAACCCAGACCTTGCAGGAAAGTGCCCAGAGAAACAGGCTATTGTTGAGAGCCTGAAACAGTGGGACAGCCTGAGAACTGTGGGAAGCTTTTAGAGCTGCCTGCCATTATGCTACAGCCAGCCCAGCCATTGGGACAGTGAGACAACCCTGCTGGCAGCCAGTGCCTGAAAATACACCAAAAGCTGTTCCTGCCTAACATACAGAAACAGCACCCTCCATTTTGGGTGGAACTCTCATTGCTTTGCGTAACCTAGACTATACTGCAGCCCCAGAGAGAATTCTGGAGACATTATATTGTGAGTAGTTGCTTATTTCCTATAAAGCCTCTGTAAAAGGTTCCATCCATAAGGTTTTTAATTGCTGCTGTTTGGGCAAGATTCTTGTTGAGTCTCCCCCTGGTGGACAGATGTCATAACAAGTCACAGACTGTCTTTCCCAGTGTTATTTTCCTGGCTTGCTTAACACTGTTTAAATTGTTAATATTGCCTATATACATTACATATCCATTGCTAATATCCAACAGCCATACACTGAGCCTACTGAGAAGGTTTTTGGCAACGTTTTTATATATATAAAAAATATATAGTATTTTTATTACTATCATTTTTTCCTTATTAATAAATCATAATTCACATTTGTAACACTGGGATTTTGCTATGGTGAGGCCTGTCAGATTGACTTTACTGTACCACTGCCACAAATGCACCAGGGCAAGTGCTACATCCTGACCATGGTAGAGAGCAACCACAGGTTGGTTGGAGACATACCCTGTAAACCATGCCACTGCCTGGAACACTATCTTAGGCCTTGAAAGGCAAATCCTCAGGTGACATGGTACCCCTGAAAGTATTGAATCCAAAGATGGAACTCACTTCAGGAACAATGCGTTCAGTTTCTGGGTCAAGAAAAATGGCACCGAGTGGGTGTATGACATTCTCTATCACCCACAGGCCTCTGGAAAGATTGAGAGATGTAATGGACTGTTAAAGACCTTGTTGGGAGCATTGGGTAATGGGGCATGGAAGCAGTGGGATGCAAATTTAGCAGAAGACACTTGGCTGGTAAATTCCAGAGGATCTGCCAGCTGCCCTGGTTCTGCCCAAACAGGACCTCTGTACACTGTGGGAAGAGATAAGGTCCCTGTAGTGCACATGGGAAAGTGGCTGGGAAAGGCAGTGTGGGTTGCTCCTCCCATGGGGAAAGACATAATCATCTAGGCTGTGCTTTCCAACATTTCCCCACCCCCAAGAGTATGCTGAGGGGTGGGCAAGATCTTGGGAGGGGACACAGCCAGGCTAGATCACTCAAACTGTCCAAAAGGGTATTCCATGCCATATGACATCAGCTCAGATACATACACTAAGTGAAAGAAGAAAGTGTGGGGATATTTGCCCACGGCAAATGTCCTTCAGAACAACCATTGCACACAGATCCCTGATGCCCAGTACTGAAGATTGTATGCTGATTGTCTGCAGAGAATAACATCTCTCTTTGGTTTTGATTTCACATAGGGCCTTTGATCTTTGTTTGCACTTAACCTTATTAAAGTGTTTCTACCTTATTGCAGGCCTTCTGTTATATTTTCCCCCTCCACCTAAGAAGGGAAGTGATAGAGCGGCTTTGGCAGGCATTTGTCCCCAGCCAGGGCCAAACCACCTCAAGTAGTAAACCACATAAAGTTCAACAAGGGCAAGTGTAGAGTCTTGTACCTGCAGAGGAATAACCCTATGTATCAGTACTGGTTAAGACCTTTCCCTCAGGTCTGCACAGATGGACCTGGGAGACCTGGTGGATTACAAGTTTACCATGAGCCAACAATGTGCCTTCATGGCCAAAAAGGCTGAGGTACATTAAGAAGAATGTGGCCAGCAGGACAGAAGAAGTTCTCTCCCTCTACTCTGCCCTGGTGAGGCTGTACCTGGAATATTGTATCCAGTTCTGAGTTCCCCAGTTCAGAAAGGAAAGAGAATTATCAGAGAGAATCAAATAGAGAGCCATGAGGATAATTAGGGAACTGGGGCATTTCTCTGAGATGGAAAGGTTGAAAGATCTGGGACGCTTCAGTCTGCAGGAGACAAGACTGTGATGGGATATTATCAATGCATATAAATAGCTAAAGAGTGCAGGTCATGAGGATGGGGCTGGGTTGTTTCTAATGATGGCCACTGGTAGGACAAGGGCCAACAGGTGAAAACTAGAATGCAGGAGGTTTTACGTGAACTTAAGGGAAAAACTTATTTATATTGCAGGTGACAGAGCACTGGAAGAGGCTGCCCAGAGATTTTGTGAAACATTCACTGGAGACTTTCAGAACCCTCCTGGACACATTACTGTGCAACCCAACCTAGTCAGATCTGGCTTAGCAGGGGGTTAGACCAGGGGTCTCTTCCAACCCATACCATTGCATGATTCTATGGTTCTGTAACTCTATGATTATATGATTCTGTGACTGTTATTATTCTATGATTCTATGCAGTACTTTACAACACATAAAAGGTCAACAATGCAGTTAGTTTGTAAGAGAAACTTTATCAGAGTGTTACCGTGATTGAGAGATGGAGACGAAGCCTGATGCAAGCAAAGTGTCTACTTTATTGTACAAAGTCTTTTCTTTATATAGGCTAACATAATCAAAGGCAACTCGGGATTGGTAATTAGATGTGTCCGTGTGACAGTTACAGATTCGTGATTGGCTGCTGAGAAAATGCCAAGGAACACACATCCCTTGGCAAGGCTCAGACAGGTGTTAGACAAAAGACAAACGATCACACATCTCTTATCTAAGTTACAATAATAATACAATAATACAATACACCAGGTTGGAAGAGACCTTCAAGATCATCGCGTCCAACCCATCAAACAATCCAACCCACCCAACAACTAGACCATACAGCCAAGCACCCCATCAAGTCTTCTCCTGAACACCTCCTGTGAAGGTGACTCCACCACCTCCACAGGTAGCCGATTTGATTGGCTTTCCGGGCTGCAAGTGCACATTGAGAGCTCCTGTTGAGCTTCTCATCCACCAGCACCCCCAAGTCTCTCTCCTCAGGGCTGCTCTCCAGCCAGTCCCTGCCCAGCCTGGATTTGTGCCTGGGATTGCCTTGAACCAGCTGCAGGAGCCTGCACTTGGTCTTGTTGAAGCTCATGAGGTTGGCTTGTGCTCACCTCTCCAGCCTGTCCAGGTCCCTCTGGATGGCATCCCTTCCCTCCAGTGTGTCTGCTGCACCACACAGCTTGGTGTCATCAGCAAATTTGCTGAGGGTGCACTCGATGCCACTGTCCATGGCACCCACAAAGATGTTGAACAAGCCTGGTCCCAGGACTGATCCCTGAGGGACTCCGCTTGTCCCTGGCCTCCATTGGGACATGGACCTGTTGACAGCCACTCTTTGGGTGTGGCCATCAGGCCAGTACTGTGTCCATCTAGTGGTTAACCCATCAAACCCATAACCAGCCTTAACCTCCCCTGGCACAGCTTGAGACTGTGTCCTCTTGTTCTGGTGCTGATTGCCTGGGAGAAGAGACCATCCCCCATCTGGCCACAACCTCCCTGCAGGGAGCTGTAGACAGCAATAAGGTCTCCTCTGAGCATCCTCTTCTCCTGTCTAAGCAACTTCAGGTCCCTCAGTCTCTGCTCACAGGGCTGTGCTCCAGACCCTTCCCCAGCTTTGTGGCCCTTCTCTGGACACCTTCCATCAACTTAGCATCTTTCCTAAACCGAGGGGCCCAGAACTGGACGCAGGACTCAAGGTGTGGCCTAACCAGTGTCGTGTACAGGGGCACAATTACTTCCTTGTTCCTGCTGTCCATACTGTTCCTGATCCATGCCAGGATGCCATTGGCCTTGGTGGCCACTTGGGTACACTGCAGGCTCATGTTCAACCTACTACCAACCAGTACTCCCAGGTCACCCTCTGCCTGGCTGCTTTCCAGCCACTCTGCCCCCAGCCCATAGCACTTCATGGGGTTGTTGTGGCCAGTGTGTAGAACTCATGGTGTTGGCATATGAGCTGCCAAGACTTTCTCCATTATTTTCCACCAGTCCTGGCTCACTGGTGAGATCCCAGATGACCAGAAGCTGCCAACGTGTTGCCCATCCACAAACAGGGCTGGTTGGATGAGCCAGGGAATTCTAGGCCTGTCAGCCTGACCTCAGTGCCAGGCAAGATGATGGAACAGGTCATCTTGAGTGTAATCACACAGCACTTACAGCATGGCCAAGGGATCAGGCCTAGCCAGCATGGATTTAGGAAGGGCAGGTCCTGCCTGACCAACCTGATCTCCTTCTATGATCAGGTGACTGCCTGGTGAATGTGGGGCAGGCTGTGGATGTAGCCTGCCTGGACCTCTGCAAGGCCTTTGACAACGTCCCCCACAGCAAACTCCTGGCCAAGCTGGCAGCCCATGGCTTGGACAGGAGCACTCTGTGCTGGGTTAGGAACTGGCTGGAACTGGTTAGGCCACACCTTGAGTCCTGTGTCCAGTTCTGGGCCCCTCAGTTCAGGAAAGATATTGACTTCGTGGAAGGTGTCCGGAGGAGGACAACTAGGTTGGTGAGGAATTTGGAACACAAGCACTATGAGGAGAGGATGAGAGAGCTGGGGTTGTAGCAAGGAAAGGATTGGTCTCTTCTCCCAGGCAACCAGCACCAGAATAAGAGGACACAGTCTCAAGCTGTGCCAGGGAGGTTTAGGCTGGAGGTTTGGAGGAAGTTCTTCATAGAAAGAGAGATTGGCCATTGGAATGTACTACCCAGGGAGGTGGTGGAGTCACCATCACTGGAGGTGTTTTGGAGGAGGCTTGATGGGGTGCTTGTGCCATGGTTTAGTTGATTAGGTGGTGTTGGATGACAGGCTGGACTCAATGATCTCAAAGATCTTTTCCAACCTGGTCTATTCCATTCTATTCTATTCTATTCTATTCTATTCTATTCTATTCTATTCTATTCTATTCTATTCTATTCTATTCTATTCTATTCTGAAAGGTATTAGAGGAAACAATACTGACACAGCAAGACACACACAATAAAAATGTAACCTTCTTTGTTATCACACTGCATACTCCTTTAATACTTTAAATATTAAGGACTTTAAGAAATCTGAATAATTCACTATCAAATCCCTTACATATTTAGCTTAGTAGTAAGATGAATTAAAGCTATTTTATAACTTATATTGCTTGAACTTTTGTCTGGTTTTGCATAACTCTTTTCAAAAAACTCCCTATTTCTGCATTTCACATTGTACTTAATTTACTTTTATTAGCATGACACTTACATTAGAATATCACCAGACATACAACATTGTCAAACAAGAGCTTTGCAGGCAGCTTGAAAATGAACCCTAACTTCATTAATGTCTGATAAAAACACCTGTTGTTGACACTAAAGCATCTTCATGAACTAGTACAAAGAATTTGTTCTTAAAATACAGTGAATTTGCCAGCTTATATATATATATATATAACAATAACAGGAAAAGGTTCACAGGGGCAAGGAACAAGGATGGATTGGAGGGGGACAAAAACAAGAGAATAATAAAAAAACAGCCTTTCTCTGAGGGAGCATGGAGGCAGCAGGGAAAAGGATCAGGTCCAACCACGTGGCAGAGGAGCAGGAGGGCAGCTGCAGTAGCTCTCACCCAGCAGTAGCTCTCATCCAGCAGAGGCAGGATCCAGAAAAGAAGGGCCAACAGCTACGATGTCCTGCTTTTTATACCCTAGCTGGGCAGGGAGAGGGGAGTGGAACAGACTCAGCTTCCCAGGGGAAAAATGCCCTGCAGGGAGTGAAAAGTACCTGCAAGTCCTCCACCCTGCTTTGTTCGTTTGTTTTCAGAAAAGGGTATTAACCCACCACACCATTGAGTATAGAAGGAGCTCAGAGGAACCACCAGAAGTTAGAGTGCGTAGTAATAAACACCCATGTATGGCACCGTTCGCCAGGTACATGAAATGGATGATCTAGGGAAGGTCAGATGGCCACTTCCAACAAACAAATAGAGACATAAGGAAAAGAAAAAAAAAGTATTTACAACACACCAGAAGTCAAATATAAGATTGGACTCAGAATAGCTAACCACTGGAATAAATTATCAAGAGAGGAGCTGGATGGTTTTGTGTTTGCTGTTTTCTTCTTGCTGCTGTTTATTCCCTTTTAATCAAATAAAAATTACTGAGTTCTGCATAGGGCGATAATTTAATGTGTGAGTCATTGGTGTCACACTAAAGGTTGTACTAGTCTTTACAGGACCGAGCCAGTGTGTTAATTATACATTTTGAAGCAGAATAGATTAGACAAATATGGCAATGGGCTCCAAATAAAGCTTTAAAACTGTTGTTTCCTTCCACTACATTCTTATATGGAAGCTGGTTTAAAAAATGTTTTTGTTTAAAGTTAAATTGAATGTAAAAATTTTTGAAGAAAACTAAATTTACTAATTAATGGGAAAAATTGTTTTTAAATGGAGCTATGATATAATAAAAGCAAAACTGCATATATGGTCAGAAGAACATTCCTGAATCTTTTTTTTTTAATGTAATCATTCAGTTCCTCATATAACACTGAGGCTGCCTGTAAACAAATCCACTCCTAGATTGGTGCAATTCAAAAGAAAAATTTGCAACAGCTGTTGTGTGAATAGCATCGTTTTGAGATTTGAGTTCCTAAGCTCATTACAGGCGAACATCTGGAAAACTGAATTGAATCCAAATCTACTAAAAATTACTGTGTCTGTTAGTTTGTTGTATTCACTTACGGAAATGAGCAATTTTATCATAATTTAAAGAATTTCATTTCATGGTTGGTGGCATATACATTGAAAGAATCTTTATTCCTTTGCTATGGAGAAAACAACCTTTATAAAAGGGGAAGCTGCCCCAAGTAACATCTTCAGAAATCACAGCAATACCCTTCTAACGGAATCTAGGCAGTCAAATGAAACACTCAAACCTCTTCTTACCAGAACAGGAACTTAGTTATATACAGAGAAACAGAGATTTTTTTTTTTTTTTTTTGGACCTGTAATCTGTGAAGTACATCACTAAATCCTGCATATGTATCATAGAATCATAGTATCGGTCAGGGCTGGAAGGGACCACAAGGATCATCTAGTTCCAACCACCCGGCCATGGGCAGGGACACCCTACTCTAGATCAGGCTGGCCAGAGCCTCATCCAGCCTGGGCTTATACACTTCCAGGGACAGGGCCTCATGGTACTTGTAGACTGTGACAAGATCTCCTCTGAGTCTTCTCTTCTCCAGGCCAAACTTCCCTGGCAGTCCCTTCACCAGCCTCATCACTCTCCTCTGTTCAAAAAGTTTGGTTTGAAAAAACATTCTTCACCCTTGAGGAAGAAGTTCCACTTCAGTGGAGCTGCATTGATGCACTTGCAGAAATATGAATCAGATCAACTCAATTTTTTCATACTTTATTGGTTTCAACAAAATTTTCCAATCAGTACAACATAATAACTGCAAAAAGATTCCCAGCACAGGAATATGATGAGCCAAAAATGATGTAGGAGTGCTATCTGCCCAACTAAGAACACATTCTTGAAAGAGGCTTAAGGTAGAATCCTACTTTAGGAGCCATAAATTACTGGGCAAATAAGACTGCATTCTTTGACTGCTCCAGGACATTTCAGAATCATCTAAATTGTCTAAAGTTTTACACAGGATTATACAAGGATGCTCCCTCTGTTACTTTGTTGTATTTTTAAAGTAAACACACAGCCCAAACAGGAAAAAAGGTGGGTTTTATACAATACAATATAATACAATACCATACCATACAATACAATACAATACAATACAATACAATACAATACAATACAATACACCAGGTTGAAAGAGACCTTCAAGATCATTGCGTCCAACCCATCAACCAATCCAACCCACCTAAACTACCAAACCATGGCACCAAGCACCCCATCAAGTCTCCTCCTGAACACCTCCAATGAAGGTGACTCCACCACCTCCACGGGCAGCAGATTCCAATGGGCAATCACTCTCTCTATATAGAACTTCTTCCTAACATCAGGCCTAAACCTGCCCTGGTGCAGCCTGAGACTGTGTCCTCTTGTTCTGGTACTGATTGCCTTGGAGAAGAGACCAACTTCTCCCTGACAGTCAGGACCTCATCAGTGTGATCCTTTGGAGGCATACAAAAAATTTTGGAATAGTTTTAAGCAGAGTGGTTAGGGGGTAGCATGACAGCTTTATTGATTTCAGTAGAGAACAAATATGGAAATTATTTAATTTAACAATGAGACATATTGTCTCATCTAACATGAAGGGTGAAAAAAGGGAGGGAGGGAAAAGAAGGAAGAAAGAGAAGGAGAGAAAGAAAAGGTGAAAATGAAAGAGAGAGCAAAAAGAGAGAAGGAAGAAGGAAAGAAAAAGAAAACTAAGAAAATTGAAAGAAAAGAAAGAAAGAAAGAAAGAAAGAAAGAAAGAAAGAAAGAAAGAAAGAAAGAAAGAAAGAAAGAAAGAAAGAAAGAAAGAAAGAAAGAAAGAAAGAAAGAAAGAAAGAAAGAAAGAAAGAAAGAAAGAAAGAAAGAAAGAGAAATATAAGGAAAGAAAGAAAGTCAGCCCTTGATATTACAGCTTTAGCTTAGATGACAGAAATAAGATGCTGGCCCCAAGATCTGCATGGAATCATTCAAACAGCTTAATAGCACAGGGGATAAATCATTATTATTATTATGAAACAGGAGACAGAGTTCTTGGGACCTGAAACTGTGCAGTTCAGCTCCAACTGCTGTTCAACATTCAGAACTACCAACTTCATTTCCTCCTAGCACGTAATAAATAACACATCAACCCAACATAAAAGCATTTTTATAATAGCAGTAAAGGAACTGCAGAGACTGTGATTATCATGAACTAATAACACCCTGCATTAGATATGGAGCACAGATTGGAGATGACCTGCAAACAAGGCTATGATACACATGGCCAGTACTGTATCTGACCAGACATAGTACCATTTTGACTGTGCTACACCTAACTGCTGCCATATTTTTAATATTCTCTCCCCCTGCCACAGTAATTTACACAGAGGGAGTCCATTTGTCATTGTGGGTTTCCTCTTTATTCAGTGGCTTCTAGCACAAGAGCTCTAATGAATGCCAAGTTTTAATTCATGGCACTGTTAGCTCCGTTCATGAACCAGCTCACATTTCCTGTAGTATTTTCACAGCATCACACATCTTGAGGAAACAGAATGGAAGCTCAGCTGGTCCCTTTTTAGTGATACTCTAGCTTTACAGAGGTGATGACTGTACCCTGTAATGAGAAAGAAGGGGTTGCCTGGTGGTTAAAATATATAGCTGCCTATTAGTCAAATTGCCCCACTCATGCTGTCTTTAAAGTAGATCCTGCTTCACTCTTTTCTTGCGTGTGACCTTGCTCTTGTGTTAGAATGGACCCCAACACTTATCGTAGTAGTGTTACTTAACTGCACAGGGCAAACTGTTACAGGTACATTCCCCATGAGGTGCTTATGCATGGAAGAATGTCTCACTGGAGACACTTGCACATGCTCTGAAACTATAAAAAATTCTCCCAACAGCTCCACATCTGGTATCATTGGGAAGGAATGAATAGGAACACATAAAAAAGTTTAATTGACGTCCATCTCCTAATTATGGCCTCACATAATATCCCTCAGACAAATTCCAACAGCACATGAAAGTCACCTGAACTACATAATCCTCTCACATCAGGAAAGAAGTAAGAAAAGTTGTATTTCTATGGTTGAAGTGTCCTTTAATTGTACTTACCCTACAAATTACTCGATCTCCTCTATGATGGGTGTTTGATGACCAGAAAATAACCACAGTGCTTCAGAGCAGTCTTCTATGACAAAAGTACTTAATCTTCATCCAAGTGCTGGTATCCCTATTCCTGGTGAATGCTCCTTGATAGTGCTGTACAGCATGAAAGGACAGGCAGCTCTAATCCCAGACCTTTTGTTCTAATAAATCAACTTTTAATGGTATTTTCTCATATTATTTTAACAGCTACTCTAATCTTGGTATTACAAATCTGAAATAATGCTTGGACAGAAGATGGAAGCAGTTATAGACTAGCCACATCTTGATGGAAAGAAGAGACCTGTGCTCTGATCTGCCTCAGCCATCTACAGACTGAAGAATAGACCAATAATCATATCTTGGTAAGAGCCTCATTAAAGAATTCTGTTTTGCTTTGCTTGGCAGTTGAATCAATGTGTCTAGGTTGATCATGAAGAATTTTTTCCCCTATTTTCTGTATAAAAGAAAATTAAATAAAAAATCTGATTTAGACGTTATTTCCCATTAGTGTTGGAACCTTTATTTTTGAGGAAGAGAGATGTCTTAAATGACCTAAAGTGCCTGACAACCTCATTTCATAAGTGTTGTTATTTTGGACATTTTTATCCAATTAAAAAAAAAAAAAAAACAAACAAAAAAAACCCCACCAACACCACACACACACACACCAAGTAGTAGATAAACTAAGAGAATACTTTCCCAACAATTTTATACATTGTCTGAAATATTTTACAGTTATGAGTTAGGGCAAGACTTCATATATATATCAGAATGATAAAGAACTCTTAGTCCTTTCTGTCAATACTATTACTCATTGTAGGGACTATTCAACTATCCAGTGAAGAGAAATAGAAATCTTCTTACAAAAAGTCAAGAGACATTAGGCAAGGCAGATCTACGGTAAGGTTGAGACTTGGCTTATACTCAAAAGAAATATGATATAAGGTAAGAAATAAAGAAGAGGAGAGGGAAGTGAAATTATGTAATTCAAAGAGTGAGGTATAAACCAGTCCTGAACTTACAGCAGTGGGAACAAATTGTCAGTCCCTGAGGGAAGGAAGCAAAGAAAGCAACTGTATGCAAATGATAATGATCATTTATGCATATTAGGTTTACAATTGGTCATGGGATTTTTGTGGGCCCAGATGCTTTCTGTGAGAAGCAAAACAGCAGGATCTGGGCTAAATTAATACACTAATTTAATCAGAATTTTTTTTTCCCCATAACATAGATATGTGAGGATGAAGACAAAATAGGCTTCCATTTCAGCTGGAAACTCTCTCAGGAACACACCATGACCAGCAGCCTCGGAGGGCACTAAGTGCTTTCTTTTTCAGCCTACAGGAATGGCAGGAACCCCACGTTCTCATGGCACTTGGAGAGAATCGGCGCAGACGTTTTCCCATGTGCTTGCCGCTCAGGACCACTTGAGATTGCTGCGTCAATAGGGGCATATTTGAAAAGCATAGTGGCAGCCCGCCGGCTCTTCCATTTCAGCCCGTGTGCTCTCGCTCAGCTGCAGACAGCTGCACTTTGTCTAATTTCTTGTCCAAGAGGTCACATGGGCAGGGATAGGCATGGTGGTAACTCATCGCAATAATTCCTCCAAAAAATCAGTGTCGATTGAGACTGGGGTGGAACATAAGCAGGTAGGCAGGTGTCATAGGCAAGAGGTAGGTGTCCAGGCATCTGACGGCAGAGAGTGCTGGAACCTGGCACTTGAGATGCAGGGTAGTGGGGACAACTCCTACGTTAGGTGTGAGCAGATCGACTATCTGCCTAACCTGGTGGCCAGAGTGAAAGATGAGGTTGCTAGACTTAGAGCTGTAAGGGATTGTAGAAGGTAGACAAACTTGAGTAACCAGGCTCTGCAGGCTCCTCCAGCAGAGGCTGGTTATCCAAAAAGCAGAGGGGAATGGATGCAGGTTCCTCTCAAAAGACACAAAGTAAAACCTCCTTGCCTCCCCTCACCTTCCCCACTACCCTTGGAAAACAAGTATGGAGCACTGGAGGTCGAGGGTAAGATGATTGTGATGCCAGAGCACACACCATCTGGGGTTTTCCCTGAGGCAAAACAGCCTAAGTTTAAACAGCCTAAGGTTAAACAGCCTTCCCCTGGCATCAGGACTTGCTCCCTTAAAAAAAAGAGGAGGGTAATTGCTATTGATGATTCCCTCCTGAGGGGATCAGAAGGCCCCTTAAGTCGACCAGACCCTTCTCACTGGGAAGTTTGATGCCTACTAGGAGTTCAAGTTAGAGATGTTACCAGAAGGCTGCCTAGTCTGGTGCAGCCCTCTGACTACTATCCCTTACAAGTTACGCAGGTAGGGAATGATGATGTTGCAAGCAGAATACCCAGGGCTATCAAGAATGACTTCAGGGCCCTGGGAGATCTGGCTGAGGGCTCAGGTGCACAAATAATTTTCTCCTCAATACCTTTAGTTGCAGGAGGGGTGGCCCTGTACATCAGGGAGGCACTGGATGCCGTTGAGATGGAGATCAGGGATGATCGGGTTGAGTGCTTGTGGGTGAGAATTAGAGGGAAGACCAGCAGGGCAGACATCCTGGTTGGAGTCTGTTATAGACCACCCAACCAGGAGGAGGATCTTGATGAAGCATTCTATAGGCAGCTTAAGGCTGTCTCAAGATCGCCTGACCTTGTTCTCATGGGTGACTTCAACCTGCCTGATATCTGCTGGGATCTCAACACAGCAGAGAGGAGGCAGTCTAGGAGGTTCTTAGAGTACATGGAGGACAGCTTCTTATCCCAGGTGCTGCGCGAGCCCACCAGGGGTGAGGCTCTGCTTGACCTCCTCTTCACCAACAGGGAAGGGCTGGTGGGTGATGTGGTGGTCGGAGGGTGTTTAGGCACCAGTGATCACGAGATAATTGAGTTTTCGGTATGCAGCCAAGCCAAGAGGGGGAGCAAGAAGACCTCCACTCTGGACGTGAGGAGGGCAGACTTCAGGCTACTCAAGGAACTAATTCAGAAGGTTCCTTGCGAATCAGCCCTTAAAAGCAAAGGGGTCCAGGAGAGCTGGACCTACTTCAAGGAAGAACGATTGAAGGTGCAAGAGCAGGCTGTGCCAGTGTGCCGGAAGATGAGCCGCCGGGGCAAACGGCCAGCCTGGATGGGTAACGAACTTTTAATAGAACTAAGGGAAAAAAAGAGGGTGTATTATCTTTGGAAGAAAGGGGAGGCAACCTACAGAATGTTTAGGGATGTTGCTAGGACATGCAGGAAGAAAATTAGGGAGGCAAAAGCCCATTTAGAACGTAGACTGGCCTCTGCTGTGAAGGACAACAAAAAGTCCTTCTATAAATACATCAATAGCAAGAAGAAGGGCAAGGACAACCTCCACTCCTTGGTTGACATGGAGGGGAACGTTGTAACAAAGGATGAGGAAAAGGCAGAGGGACTTAACAACTTCTTTGCCTCAGTCTTCACTAGCAGGACAGAACGTCTTCCAGACAGCTAGCCTGCAGAGCTGGCAGAAAGAGCCAGAGAGCTGCATAGTTTCCCGCTGCTCCAAGAGGAAGTTAGAGATCTACTGAGCCGCTTGGACCCCCACAAGGCCATGGGACCGGATGGGATCCATCCTAGGGTGCTGAGATTGCTGACAGATGAGCTGTCCAAGCCACTTTCCATCATTTTTCAGCAGTCCTGGCTCACTGGAGAGGTCCCAGAAGACTGGAAGCTGGCCAACGTGGTGCCCATCCACAAGAAGGGCCGGTTGGATGAGCCAGGGAATGATAGGCCTGTCAGCCTGACCTCAGTGCCAGGCAAGATTATGGAGCCGGTCATCTTGTGTGCGATCGCACAGCACTTACAGGATGGCCAAGGGCTCAGGCCTAGCCAGCATGGATTTAGGAAGGGCAGGTCCTGCCTGACCAACCTGATCTCCTTCTATGATCAGGTGACCCACCTGGTGGATGTTGGGAGGCCTGTGGATGTGGTCTACCTGGACCTCAGCAAGGCCTTTGACACCGTCCCCGACAGCAAACTCCTGGCCAAGCTATCAGCCCATGGCTTGGACAGGAGCACACTGTGTTGGGTTAGGAACTGGCTGGAGGGCCGAGCCCAGAGAGTGGCGGTGAATGGTGCCACATCCAGCTGGCGGCCAGTCACTAGTGGTGTGCCCCAGGGATCAGTACTGGGCCCCATGCTCTTCAACATCTTTATTGATGATCTGGATGAGGGCATTGAGTCCATCTGTAGGAATCCTGTCTACCAATCCTGGATGCAAATCACCTTGTGATTAGATCATGAATCGAGATGTGCCCTCAACAAAGGATAACCAGACTGCAGCTGGCCTACAATAATGGCCCAAAGACTCAGCCATCACACCTTTAGGACAAGATCATTTCCAGCTATCAGATAACCCAGGGAGGGAGGATGGTGAGACAATGGATGCACCACCTGTGTAGTGAGTGTGTGGATAGGCAGATGGAGAAGGAGGAGGCGGAGGCCTCTTCCCCCTCTTCATCCAGACCCTGCCCAAACTCACCTGAGTACACAGAAAGATTTCCTGGGGAACGATATCTGGATATTTACCTAAAGACGATTTCCCGGACCGATTTCCCGGTGAACAATACTGGGACACTTAACTAAGGATGATCTCCCAGAACGATGTCCTGGGGAACAACACCTGGACATCTCGCCTAAGGACTAAAAAACTGTATAAAAAGACCTGAGCAACACTGTCAAGTCAGAAGAAAGCAGACGGCACCACACGTGGGAAACATCACAGAGCAACACCACGGACCAACCCCACGGACCTTGGACTCTGAAAACCCTCTCTCCACCTCTGACCTTTGGTAATATAACCCCTTTCCTATTTTCTCCTTCTTCTCCCTATTCCTTCTCTTTCTCCCTCTCTATTTTTCCTCTCTCTCTCCCTCTGTTTCTAATCCATCCTCTGTATTTGTGTAACAAATAGTCTAGCTGTTGATATTTTGGCCTCGTTTGTGCCTCTAATTTCACAACACGGGAATATTCATTAAAAACCTCAATCTCTTTCCCTCTCTGGATCGAGACACCATCATCAGTAA
Organism: Picus viridis; assembly: GCA_033816785.1. Classification (NCBI taxonomy): domain Eukaryota; kingdom Metazoa; phylum Chordata; class Aves; order Piciformes; family Picidae; genus Picus; species Picus viridis. The sequence goes on along the minus strand of CM066606.1, from coordinate 94,549,518 downwards.
ATTTGCAGATGACACCAAGCTGGGGGCAGGAGTTGATCTGCTGGAGGGCAGAGAGGCTTTGCAGAGGGAACTCAACAGGCTGGACAGATGGGCAGAGTCCAACGGCATGAGATTGAACACATCCAAGTGCCGGGTTCTGCACATTGGCCACAACAACCCCAGGCAGTGCTACAGGCTGGGGTCAGAGTGGCTGGAGAGTGGCTAGACAGAGAGGGACCAGGGAGTGCTGGTTAATTGTAGGCTGAACATGAGTCTGAAGTGTGCCCAGGCAGCCAAGAGGGCCAACCGCATCCTGGCCTGCATCAGGAAGCGTGTGGCCAGCAGGAGCAGGGAGGTCATTCTGCCCCTGGACACTGCACTGGTTAGGCCACATCTTGAGTCCTGTGTCCAGTTCTGGGCCCCTCAGTTTAGGAAAGATGTTGACTTGCTGGAACATTTCCAGAGATGTGCAATGAAGTTGCTGAGGGGTTTGGAACACAAGCCCTTTGAGGAGACACTGAGGGAGCTGGGGTTGCTTAGCCTGGAGAAGAGGAGACTGAGGGGTGACCTTATTGCTCTCTACAACTACCAGTGCAGAGTACAGGCACATCCACCAGGAGGGTCACCTGATTGTAGAAGGAGATCAGGTTGATCAGGCACAACCTGCCCTCCTAAATCCATCCTGGCGGGGCCAGATCCATTGGCCATCCTGTAAGTGCTGTGCGATTGCACTCAAGATGACCTGTTCCATAATCTTGATGGGGTGCTTGGTGCCATGGTTTAGTTGTTTGGGTGGGTTGGATTAGTTGATAGGTTTGACGCAATGATCTTGAAGTTCTCTTCCAACCTGGTCTATTCTATTCTATTCTATTCTATTCTATTCTATTCTATTCTATTCTATTCTATTCTATTCTATTCTATTCTATTCTATTCTCCTCTACTCTACTCTATTCTATTCTATTCTATTCTATTCTATTCTATTCTATTCTATTCTATTCTATTCTATTCTATTCTATCTTCCCTGGCACTGAGGTCAGGCTGACAGAGCTATAATTCCCTCGCTCATCCGACTGGCCCTTCTTGTGGATAGGCACCACAATGGCTCCAGTGAGCCAGGACTGCTGAAAAATGATGGAAAGCGGCTTGGACAGCTCATCTGCAAGCTCTCTCAGCACCCTAGGATGGATCCCGTCTGGTCCCATGGACTAGAGGGGCAGCTCACCAGAGGCAGAGGGATGGAGAACTTCTAAGGGTTCTCAACTTGCTGCCCTGAGGCAAGCCATGAATGGCACACCAGGACACCTTGTGGAAACCAAGGGGAATTGGCACAAGAGGATGACAGGGCCAGCACAGCTGAAGTGCTTCTATGCAAATGCACGCAACTTGGGCAACAAACAGGATGAATTAAGGGACACCGTGCTGTTGGGATGCCATGACACACTGGCTGTTACTGAAACTTGGTGGGATGATTCCCATGACTGGAATGCAGGGATAGACAGGTATAAGCTCTGAAATTAATGATAGGCAGGGAAGTTGAGGAGGAGGTGTTGCCCTCTATGTCAATAACCAGCTGGAATCAGTGCAGCTCCACCTGAGGAGGGATGATGAGTTGGTTGAGATTGTATGGGTTAAAATTAAAGGCAAGACAGGAGAAGGAGATATTACTGTGGGGGTCTCCTACAGGTCACCTGACCAGCAGAACCAAGCAGATGAGGCCCTCCACAGGCAAATAGAAGCGGCTTCCAGGTGACAGGCCCTGGTCCTTGTGGGTGATTTCAACCACCCTGACATCTGTTGGAGGGACACTACATCAAGGCACCAGCAATCCTGGATGTTCCTGGACTGCATATGTGATGCGTTGAGGCAGCCCCCCCTTCCCCATCACGGTGAAAAATAACAACTCAGAGAAACGGATTGCAAAAGTGATGGAAGGTTTAAAGGAAAAGCAGTGAATGTTTACAGAGAGCCAGAAGCACAGTGAAAAAAGAAATCCCAAAACAGACCCAGGATGATCTCATCCACACCTGGGGGTACATCCAAGACCCCCAGGGCTCCTTCTTCCTCCCTCCCCCCATTGCTAGGCTAGTCTCAGCTGGCCAGATCTGAGACTGCCCATCCCCCTGTGGCCTTGGGCCTAGCCAGGCCCATGGCTGGGAGAGAGCATCTCCCCCCAGTTACCGGGTGATGGCAAGGAAGAAAGAGGAAGTGCTTAGACCTCGCACTGGATCTTATAGTGGTGCCGAGAATTATGGTAGAAATACCCAGTTTCCTGTGTCCACCCACTGGGCTGGACCTCTGGACACAGGAAGCACCTCATGGGGCAGAGGGCACCCAGCCCAAACTGCAACTTCCTCCTCCAAATGGTAGAGGAACCAACAAGAAAAGGTGCTATGCTGGACCTTGTTCTCACCAACAGGGAAGGGCTGGTAACAAATGTGAGGCTCAGAGACGGCCTTGGCTGCAGTGACCATGAAGCAGTTGAATTTAATCTCCTCAGGGCAATCAGGAGGACATATTCTAAGCTTACAACCCTAGACTTGAGGCATGCAGACTTCGATCGCTGCAGGGATCTGCTAGCCAAAGTGTCATGGGATGAAGCCGTGGAAGGAAGAGGGACCCAGGACAGCTGGTCAGTATTCAAGGACCACCTCCTCTGTGTCCAGGAGCTATGTATACCAACAAAGAGAAAAGCAGGAAAGAACGCTAGGAGGCCTGCCTGGATGAACAAGGAGCTGCTGGACACACTATTACTTAAAAAGAAACTCTATAGGAAGTGGAGGGAAGGACAGATAGAACAGGGGGATATAAGGAACTAGATGATCCTTGTGGCCCCTTCCCACCCTGACTGATACTATGATACTATACTATGATAAAAACATTATGTTTGGAAGACCATTGAAATCATCAACTCAACTTGTTACAAGGAGAACAGACTGACTCGTAACAACCTCCTTTCAGGTAGTTTTATAGAGCAATGATATTTCTCCTGAGCATCCTTTTCTCCAGGCTAAAACCTCCAGTTCCTTCAGCTGCTTCTCATATGACTTGCACTCTAGACTCCTTACCACCTTTGCAGCATGTATTGGACATGCTTCAGCACCTCAGTGTCATGAAAATTACAAAAACCCAAACAAATCAAGTCTGTAACCACTAAGTGCTGTACTATTTCACTGAATATATCCTCTTGGATTATGTGGGCTTTATTCTGCTCCTCATGTCTGTCTTTTAAATCAGGGGGCTGGGTTCTCAGAGAACAAGTGGTCTCCCTTTTGTAGAGGTCTTCTCCAGCCTACAGTTGAAGACTGAGGCAGAGAAGACATCCTTTACCTCATCATGTATTTTAGAAACATTTTTTATTGTCTTTTATAACAACAAGAAGTGCTGAGGTCTCCACCACCACCTGCTGCCACTGCTGCCCACTCTTGTGCAGGAGTGCCCATGCCTAGGGAAGCACTGCCCTCTCGTGTCTGCTCTGCACAGCAAGCTACCAGCCACACTGTAATGGAGACTGGTGCCCATCCTCTGAGATCTGGCTAACTAAGCGGTGACTGCAAGCATGTAATATCTGTGTCAGGGCAGGAGACAATTAGCATCACCCATAGCTGGGTCTGTTGGAACACACTAGGACTTCTGTGGCCTTGAGTTAGCAGGGACAATGGAAAGATTAGTCCAGTTCGTCAACAGTTCTCTCTTACAGTATTACAGTATTACCAAGGTTGGAAGAGACCTCGAAGATCATCGAGTCCAACCTGTAACCACAAACCTCACAACTAGACCATGGCACCAAGTACCACATCCAGTCCCCTCTTCAATGCCTCCAGGGATGTCGACTCAACTACCTCCCCAGGCAGCCCATTCCAATGACAAATCACTCTCTCGGTGAAGAACTTTCTCCTCACCTCCAGCCTAAACTTCCCCTGTTGCAGCTTGAGACTGTGTCCCCTTGTTCTGCTGCTGGCTGCCAGGGAGAAGAGGCCAACCCCTTCCTGGCTACAACCACCTTTCAGGTAGTTGTAGAGAGGAATGAGGTCTCCCCTGAGCCTCTTCTTCTCCAGGCTAAACAGCCCCAGCTCCCTCAGCATCTCCTCCTCGCAGGGCTTGTGCTCAAGGCCTCTCACCAGCTGTGGTGGAGTAGGAAGGTTCCCCTCCACACACAAAAGAATCCACAGCTAACTCAGCCAGAGAAGCAGATGAAAGCTGTATTTTACAAGCAGATATGGAATGCAATGAATATGTACAAAAACATACAATATTTACAATATATACAGAAATTTACAGGAATGTATGTAATACAGGAAACCTTTCCCCCAACCCCCTGCGGCCAGGGGGTTCGGCCTGTCCCTCCCTTCTCCCTCCCTTCTCCCTCCCTACCTCCCCTTTTTCCCCAAAAGGGTTAGAGAGAAAGAGAAAGGAAGGTAATTAAAAGGGTGAAAATTTGTTAAGCTAAAAAGCGAATGCAAGAGTTAGGTTATTTTCCTTATCTGGTTAGCAAAAGTTGTCCCTGCATAGCAAGCTGTTGCTTCAGAGAGAAAAGCAGGCCAGCACACAGTACGGGAGGAAGAAGAAGACTGACTGCCCCCCCACCCACTGAAAGACTAAGCCAGAACTTACAGCCGGGTTCCACCAATGAAATTGGATTAGCATATCTTGTTTTCATTCATATACCAAAACATTCAGCCAGAGTGTTCAGAAAGTGTCCTTCTCTTAAAGGCACAGCCTAAACCGGTCACAATCCACCCCTGCTAAACAATTTCATTGGCTGTTCGTACTGTCCATCCAATCTAAACCAACATCCACAGTTTGTAAGTAAAGTTCATAGTCCATTCCGGCTATCCTCAGGTGTAGATGGTTCAGAAGTCCAAGAAACAAGAAAAATGGAAAACAGTTTGTCTCTTCGCAGATGAAGCGAAGAAAAGGGAAAACAGGGAAACAGGGAAACAGGGACTCTCAGCTGACTCAGGGTTCTCAGGGTTTGTGCACCGTGGATTCCTCAGGGATTCTTCCTTTGGGCGCGATGTAGCTGTACAACACTCTGAAATTAAACTCTTTCAGCTAAAGTTAAATTTCTTTGTGGAATACACTGAATTTCACCATTCTCTTGCATTACCCAATAAGTGTGACCCGGACCTTCAGCTGAAACCACCCCTCGGACAGGTTTAGCCTCTCCTGAGGGAGAAAATACCCAAACAGTTTTACCTAACAGATTCCTTTCTCTAACAACAGGAACTCTATCACCTTCTACCTTCTGTAGCAGATCTGAGTGTGCAGGTCCAGCTCGGTTCACCGAACCTCTACTATTTACCAGCCAGGTTGCTTGTGCTAAATGCTTTTCCCAGTTTTTCAAAGATTCCACCCCCCATGGCTTTAAGAGTGGTCTTCAACAAACCGTTGTAGCGTTCAATCTTCCCTGCAGCTGGTGCATAGTAGGGGATGTGGAATATCCACTCGATGCCGTGCTCTTTGGCCCAACTCTTTACAAGATTGTTTTTGAAATGAGTTCCGTGGTCTGACTCAATCCTCTCTGGAGTTCCGTGTCTCCACAGGATCTGTCTCTCCAGACCAAGAATGGTGCTGCATGCAGTTGCATGTGGAACTGGATAAGTTTCCAACCATCCAGTGTTTGCCTCTACCATAGTAAGCACATACTGCTTACCAGAACGAGAACGTGGTAGAGTGATGTAGTCAACTTGCCAAGCTTCACCATACTTGTACTTGGACCATCTGTCACCATACCATAAGGGCTTAAGTCGCTTTGCCTGCTTAATAGCAGTGCAAATGTCACAGTCATGGATGACTTGTGTGATAGCATCCATGGAAATGTCTATGGATCTGTCACATGCCCACTGGTAGGTTGCGTCTCTGCCTTGATGTCCTGACGAATCGTGAGCCCACCGAGCTAAGAATATCTCACCTCGGTGTTTCCAATTGAGATCGAGATCAGAGTCCATGTCTACTTGAGAAACTCTTGCAGCTAGATCTGCCTGATGGTTGTGTTGCTGTTCCTCAGTAGCTTTGCTCTTAGGAATGTGAGCATCAATGTGTCTCACCTTCACTGGAATTCTCTCGATTCGATCAGCAATGTCCTGCCACAGGTCAGCTGCCCAAATGGGCTTTCCTTTTCTCTGCCAACCACTCTTTTTCCAGTTCTTTAGCCAACCCCACAGAGCATTGGCTACCATCCATGAGTCGGTGTAGAGATAAAGCTTTGGCCATCTCTCACGCTCAGCTACGTCGAGAGCTAGCTGGACAGCTTTTACCTCTGCGAATTGACTGGATTCTCCTTCTCCATCCTTTGCCTCTGCAACTCGGCGTGTTGGACTCCACACTGCAGACTTCCACCTTCGTTTGTTCCCGACAAGACAACAGGAATCGTCTGTGAACAAAGCATATTGCTTTTCATCATCAGATAGGTCATTGTAAGGAGGAGCTTCCACAGCACGAGTTACTCTCTCCTCTGGAGGTTTGGTACAGTTGGTACCTTCAGGCCAACTTGAGATCACCTCCACCAGACCAGGTCTTTCAAGATTTCCCATTTGAGCTCTCTGTGTTATCAGAGCCATCCACTTAGACCAGGTGGAATCTGTTGCATGATGTGGTGTGGAACCTTTGCCTTTGAACATCCAATTCAAAACTGGTAATCTGGGAGCTAAGAGAAGTTGTGATTCAGTTCCAATCACTTCAGAAGCTGCTTTCACTCCTTCATAGGCAGCTAGAATCTCTTTCTCTGTTGGAGTATAATTAGCCTCTGAACCTCTGTAACCTCGACTCCAGAAACCAAGAGGCCATCCACGTGTCTCACCTGGAGCTCTTTGCCACAAGCACCAGGTTGGACCATTGTCACTTGCAGCCGTGTACAAAATGTTCTTAATGTCTGGACCATCTCGGACAGGTCCCAGACCCATTGCTTGCACTACCTCTTGCTTTATCTGGTCAAAGGCTGCTTGTTGTTCAGGTCCCCAGTGGAAATGGTTTCTCTTTCGAGTCACATCATACAGGGGTTTCACAATCTGACTGTATCCAGGAATGTGCAGTCTCCAAAATCCCACTATCCCCAAGAAACGTAGAGTTTCTTGCTTGTTCATGGGGTTTGCCATGGTAGAGACTCTATTTACCACATCCACTGGAATGTGTCGGCGTCCATCCTGCCACCGCACTCCCAGAAACTGGATCTCTCTGGTAGGTCCTTTCACCTTGTCTCGCTTGATGGCGAAACCTGCATTCAGAAGAATGTCAATGATTTTGTTACCTTTCTCGAAGACTTCCTCATCAGTTTTACCCCAGACGATATCATCAATGAACTGGATGTGTTCTGGAGCACCACCTTCCTCCAGAGCATCGTGGATCACTGCATGACAGATGCTTAAGCTGTGGATCCAGCCCATTGACAATCTGTTGAAAGTGTACTGGATTCCTCTCCAGGTGGAAGCAAACTGAGGCCTGCATTCCTCTGCTATGGGAATAGAGAAGGCGGCATTAGCAATGTCTATGGTAGCATACCATTTGGCCTCTTTGGATTCCAGCTCATACTGCAGTTCCATCATGTCTGGTACTGCTGCACTCATAGGTGGAGTCACTTCATTCAGGGCTCAGTAGTCGACTGTCAGACGCCAGTCTCCATTCTGCTTTCGCACAGGCCACACTGGACTGTTGAAAGGTGAATGAGTTTTGCTGATGACTTTCTGACTCTCCAACTGACGAATCAGATTCTGAATGGGCAACAAAGAGTCACGGTTGGTTCTGTATTGTCTGTGATGCACAGTCTGAGAAGCAACCGGCAATTTAATGTCCTGAATCTTGTGTTGTCCCACAACTGCAGATTCATCAGAAAGCTCAGGTCTAACAGACAGCTTCAGTTTTTGTTCATCAACTTCTACAGATGCTACTCCAAAAGCCCATTTGTAACCTCTAGGCTCGTTGAATCGCCCTTCTCTCAGAAAATCAATTCCCAGAATACAAGGTGCATCAGGTCCGGTCACCACTGTATGCTTCCTCCATTGTTTACCAGTTAAACTTATATCAACCTCCACCTTAGTTAACTCTTGAGATCCACCAGTGACTCCCAGAATAGTTATAGCCTCTGATCCCTGATAATTTGATGACATTATGGTGCACTGAGCCCCTGTGTCAACCAAGGCCCTGTACTTCTGAAATTGTGAAGTGCCAGGCCACTGGATGTACACATCCCAATAGATTCTGTTATCTCTGTTACCCCTCTCCTCCCCCTGGCGGGAGGCAGGGCACCCCTAGTTATGGGGAACATGCCCACATGTGCAATGTGCACAGTGTGCAGTGTTAGAACTGGAGCCACTGTTGGAGCTATTAGAGTTGTCCTGGGGAACTGTAGAAGTAACAGCTACCCTTCTGGTATTACTACCTCGGGTTCTGCCACTTTGCAGTTCCCTCAGTCTCCTGAAAAGATTAGCAGTTGGTTGATCATCCCATCTGTTCATGTTCTCACCAAACTGATCACGCAGAGTTATCCAGATACTCGCACGTGATTGCCTTGGTGGTCTGTTTTGGTTGGATCTGTTTTGGAATGACCTGTTTTGGAATGACCTGTTTTGGAATGACATCCTTGGAGGACGTCTATTCCTCACAGAGGAAACCTGTATCCATCTGGAGGAAGAATTGGAATTATCTCCTTGTGCCAATTGGGAGATGGTATTTTTAATTTCATCCTTCAACTCTTTCATGTAATTCTTCATTTCACCGGACAGAGTTTCAATGGCTGAAACCAAAGAAACATGTGTCATGCTATCCTCCAATTGTCTCATCTGATCAGTGAATTGGCCAACCGTAGGAGAAGCTCCACCATAATTCCTTGCCACAATTCTGCTTGCCAGAATATTTGCATAATTAGGAGGAGCAAGTTTGATGAGCTTTTTAGCAAGACCAGTTCCTACAGGAATTTCATCAGGATTCAGAGTCTCATGGCCACCATAGGGTACCTCTCTAACAGCAAATTCTCTCAGACACTTAATTCCCTCATCTATGGTAGTCCAGGGTTTAGGATTCCATGGAAGATCATCTCGGGAAGGATATCTCATGAGAGTTGCCATTAAAAGGCGTATCCAGAGAGTAACCATGCCAAGAGTCCTGCCTAGATGTCTATCTATGCCATTATCCTTTGAGAGAGTTCCTAGTTGAGCTGCTGACTTGTCTCCAACTACCAGAGCTGGAGCACATGTATCATAACATCTACCAAGCCAAGCTAGGATTGGCTCCTTATCTGCTCTGATGTAATCTTTACGCACATGCCGGAATTCTTCCCTCAGCGAAGAACAGCTGTCAATGTCATCTGACTCCTCCTCTGCCTCTTCTTCCTGAAGTTCTTGTCTCAATAATCTTACTGTCACTCTCCTAAGAATCTGCTTAAGGTCAGGAATACCACCTTTAGTTGTTCTGCTATCAGCAATTTGCCCTGCATCTCCATCCAGTGATGATCTCAATAACTCAGCTATATCTTTAAGACAAACCTTTTCCTCCATCTCAGCAGGGTCTCTTTGGGCAGAAGTTCCCTCACCAGGATCCTGCTGCTCTCCCCCATCATCATCTGGATCATCTTTGCCCTTTCTTCTTCTCGTACTTAGAAAAGCTACCTGCTTAACTGGAGCTGTGTTTGGATCTACAGCTGGCTTAATAGAAGCTGACAGGTTTTGAAAAGAATCAGCTGCTGTGGAGGACACTTCCGGTCCTGCCGATGAAGAAGGAGGAAATGGTTTTGCCTCGTTAATGGCTGCCGAAGACGTGGAAGCCATGTTAGGAGCTGCCGCTGGCTGATTGCCAGAACCACCAACAGCACCGTTCAGAGCAGCCTTTCCGATGGACTTTTTAGCTTTGTCGTTAACTGATACAGATTCTGCATTCTCCTCATCACTAGATATCTCTGGGGTAGAGTTAGAGCTGTGCCTTCTCCGTTTCGATCTAGGCTTAATTACAAAGCACGCTTTAGAAACCTTTTTATCCCGATACAGAGCATATAACAAGAACACATTACTTATCACCAACAGCAGGATTGCACACATCAAATAAATCACCTTTGGATCCCAGCCATCACACCAGCCTTGCTGCCCTTCACTGGACACGTTCAAGTGTCTCAATGTCCTTCTTAACTGAGGGGCCCAGAACTGGACACAGGACTCAAGGTCTGGCCTAACCAAAGCAGAGTACAGGGGCACAATGACCTCCCTGTTCCTGCTGGCCACACCCTTCCTAATGAAGGCCAGGATGCAGTTGGCCCTCTTGGCTGCCTGGGCACACTGCAGGCTCATGGTCAGCTTCCCATCAACCAGCACCCCCAGGTCCCTCTCTGCCTGGCCACTCTCAAGCCACTCTGACCCCACCCTGTAGCACTGCATGGCGTTGCTGTGGCCAATGTGCACAACCCGGCACTTGGATGTGTTAAATCTCATGCCATTGGACTCTGCCCATCTGTCCAGCCTGTCGAGGTCCCTCTGCAAAGCCTCTCTATCCTCCAGCAAATCAACTCCTGCCCCCAGCTTGGTGTCATCTGCAAATTTACTGATGATGGACTCAATTCCCCCATCCAGATCATCAATAAAGATGTTGAAGAGCATGGGGCCCAGTACTGATCCCTGGGGCACACCACTAGTGACTGGCTGCCAGCTGGATGTGGCACCATTCACCACCACTCTCTGGGCTTGGCCCTCCAGCCAGTTCCTAACCCAACACAGTGTGATCCTGTCGAAGCCATGGGCTGCCAGCTTGGCCAGGAGTTTGCTGTGGGGGACAGTGTCAAAGGCCTTGCTGAGGTCCAGGTAGACCACATCCACAGGCCTCCCCACATCCACCAGGTGGGTCACCTGATCATAGAATGAGATCAGGTTGGTCAGACAGGACCTGCCCCTCCTAAATCCATGCTGGCTGGGTCTGAGCCCCTGGCCATCCTGTAAGTGCTGTGTTATTGCACTCAAGAAACCCCAGCGCGTGGCTGAGAGCAGGCAGCAGCGAGGAGCTTGGCTCGGAGGGTTTGCTTTTGCGTTTGCTTTCCTTGCTTTTCGGGAGGTAAGGGGCTGGTGGCTCGGGACCTCCTGGAGAGAGGAGGAGGGGCGGCAGGCTCGGGTTGCCTACTTGCCTGAGGGCAGTGACGTAGCAGGGGGAGGGGTTGCCGTAGAAAAAAAAAGCCGGGTGGCGAGGGTGATTGAGAGGGTGATTCAGAGGGTGATTCAGAGGGTGATTCAGAGGGTGGCTACTGCAACATGGTTACTACTAGAAGTAAGGCTAGTAGAAGAACAGTTGGCACCCAAACAGAGGCCACTCACAAGCATGCAGGTGTTCAGGTAGGTGGCTGCAGTGAGTGCTGGGACCTGGCACTCAATATGGAGGATGGAAGGAACAACTCCTGTGTGAGTTGTGAGCAGATCAGCGATCTGATGAGCATGGTTGCCGAACTAAAAGAAGAGGTAGAAAGGCTTAGAGCTATATGAGACAGCGAAAGGAACACTGACTATTCCCACAATCTAACTTCTACCAAACCAGAACAGGGGGTAACTCTCAGTGGAGCAGGGAGTTTGATACCTACCCATCAGCTAGCCTCTCAGCCTCCCTGCAGTAACCCACATGAGCAGGGCCAATGGGAGCAGGTCTCTGCCCGACGGAAGAAGGGCAGACGGAGCAAGCGTGCTACTTTGAGCAGCACACTGCCTACAGTGCAGGTTCAGAATAGGTATGAGGCTCTGCAGGAGGAGCAGGTCATAGGTGAGGATGAGGACTCAAGGAAGACAGAAGCTGCACCAAAGACAGGTTCCCTCAGGCCAGCTATCAAAACTAGTCCAGAAAGGAAACCTCGTAGGGTCATCGTTGTAGGAGACTCCCTACTGAAGGGGGCAGAGGGCCCAATATGCAGACCAGACCCATTTCATAGGGAGATCTGCTGCTTCCCTGGTGCCCAAGTAAAGGACATAGTAGGCAAAATTCCCAAACTTGTGAGTCCTTCAGACTACTACCCACTGCTGGTCTTTCAGGTGGGTAGTGACGATGCATCAATGCGAGGCTCACGGTCAATTAAAAGAGATTTCAGAACGTTAGGGCACCTGCTAAAGGGGTCAGGATCTCAAGTAGTGTTCTCTGCTATCCCTCTAACATCAGTGATGGATGAGGGAACATTGTGGAAGAGCCAACAGCTCAATTCATGGCTCAGGGGCTGGTGCCATCGGCAGGGATTTGGGTTCTACAATCATGGTTTGGTTTTCAAGGCAGCAGAGCTAAAAACAACTTATGGGACACACTTGTCCCAGAGGGAGATAAGGATCCTGGGGCAGGAATTGGCAGGACTCATAGACAGGGCTTTAAACTAGATTTGAAGAGGGGAGGGGTTGGTGGTCTCCTGCTGGCCTGTGACAAGCAGAGGGGCAGCTCACCTGAGGTGGAGGGATGGAGAGCCAGTAGGGGCTCTCAGCTTGCTGCCCTGAGGCAAGACACAAATGACACACCAGGACACCCTGTGGAAACCAAGGGGAGTTGGCACAAGAGAACGACAGGGCCAGCGCAGCTGAAGTGCTTCTATGCAAATGCACGCAGCTTGGGCAACAAACAAGATGAGTTAAGGGCCACCGTGCTGTTGGGATGCCATGACATAGTGGGCATCACTGAAACTTGGTGGTACGACTCCCATGACTGGAACGTAGGGATAGACGGGTATAAGCCTTTTAGGAAGGATAGGCAGGGAAGTTGAGGAGGAGGTGTTGCCCTCTATGTCAACAACCAGCTGGAATCAGCAGAACTCCACCTGGGGAGGCATGATGAGTCGGTTGAGAGTTTATGGGTTAGAATTAAAGGCAAGACAGGGGAAGGAGATATTACTGTGGGGGTCTCCTACAGGCCACCTGACCAGCAGAACCAAGCAGATGAGGCCCTCCACAGGCAAATAGAAGTGGCTTCCATGTGACAGGCCACGGTCCTCATGGGCAATTTCAACCACCCTGACATCTGTTGGAGGGACAACACAGCAAGGCATCAGAAATCCAGGATGTTCCTGGACTGCATAGAAGACAACTTCCTCCTCCAAATGGTAGAGGAACCAACAAGAAAAGGTGCTATGCTGGACCTTGTTCTCACCAGCAGGGAAGGGCTGGTAACCAATGTGAGGCTCAGAGACGGCCTTGGCTGCAGTGACCATGAAACAGTTGAATTTAATATCCTCAGAGCAATCAGGAGGACATATTCTAAGCTTAGGACCCTAGACTTTAGGCGTGCAGACTTCGATCGCTGCAGGGATCTGCTAGCCAAAGTGTCGTGGGATGAAGCCCTGAAGGGAAGAGGGACCCAGGACAGCTGGTCAGTATTCAAGGACCACCTCCTCTGTGTCCAGGAGCTATGTATACCTACAAGGAGAAAAGCAGGAAGGAATGCTAGGAGGCCTGCCTGGATGAACAAGGAGCTGCTGGACACACTATCACTGTGAAACTCTATAGGAAGTGGAGGGAAGGACAGATAGAACAGGGGGTATATAATGAAGCTGCCCGAGCAGCAAGAGGCCTGGTTAGGAAAGCCAAAGCAGAGTTTGAACTGAATCTAGCCAGGGGGGTTAAAGGGAACACTAAGAATTTCTATAGGTATGTTAATGGCAAGAAGAAGACTAGGGAAGGTGTGGGCCCCCTGAGAAAGGAAAGTGGTGAATTAGTCACAAGTGATGTGGAAAAGGCTGAGGTACTCAATCACTTCTTTACCTCAGTCTTCACTGCAAGGGCCTCCAGCCACACTCCTGGAGTCATGGCAGACGATGCCAGGGACGGGGAGGAAGAACTGCCCATCATAAGTGAAGCACAGGTTCGTGATCACCTGAAGAACCTGAAAGTGTTCAAGTCCATGGGACCCGACGGGATACAGCCACGGGTGCTGAGAGAACTGGCAGAGGAGGTTGCCAAGCCCCTCTCTATTATATTCCAGAAGTCATGGCAGACTGGGGAAGTCCCCACAGACTGGAAAAGGGGAAACATTACTCCCATTTTCAAAAAGGGCAAGAAGGAGGAACCGGGGAACTACAGGCCAGTCAGTCTCACCTCTGTGCCTGGAAAGATCATGGAGCAGATCCTCCTGGAGGCACTAATGACTCAGAAGAACAGTGAAGAGGTGATTGGGAGTAGTCAGCATGGCTTTGCCAAGGGCAAATCCTGCCTGACAAACCTGGTGGCCTTCTATGAGCAGGTGACAGCATTAATAGATGAGGGGCGAGCAACTGATGTCGTTTACCTGGACTTGAGCAAAGCCTTTGACACTGTCCCGCACCACCTCCTGGTCTCCAAGCTGGCGACACATGGGTTTAATGGATGGACCACTAGATGGATAAAGAACTGGCTTGATGGCCGCACCCAAAGAGTGGCTCTCAACGGGTCCATGTCCCAATGGAGGCCAGTGACAAGCGGAGTCCCTCAGGGATCAGTCCTGGGACCTGTCTTGTTCAACATCTTTGTGGGTGACATGGACAGTGGCATCGAGTGCACCCTCAGCAAGTTTGCTGATGACACCAAGCTGTGTGGTGCAGTGGACACCCTGGAGGGAAGGGATGCCATCCAGAGGGACCTGGACAGGCTGGAGAGGTGGGCACAAGCCAACCTCATGAGCTTCAACAAGACCAAGTGCAGGGTCCTGCATCTGGGTCGAGGCAATCCCAGGCACAAATCCAGGCTGGGCAGGGACTGGCTGGAGAGCAGCCCTGAGGAGAGAGACTGGGGGTGCTGGTGGACCAGAAGCTCAACAGGAGCTGTCAGTGTGCACTTGCAGCCCAGAAAGCCAATCAGATCCTGGGCTGCATCAGGAGAAGTGTGGCCAGCAGGTCAAGGGAGGTGATTCTCCCCCTCTACTCAGCTCTGCTGAGACCCCACCTGGAGTACTGCATCCAGTTCTGGAGCCCCTATTACAGGAGGGATGTGGACGTGCTGGAAGGTGTCCAGAGAAGGGCCACGAGGATGATCAGAGGGCTGGAGCACCTCTCCTATGAGGACAGACTGAAGGAGTTGGGGCTGTTCAGTCTGGAGAAGAGAAGGCTCCCAGGTGACCTCATTGTGGCCTTCCAGTATCTGAAGGGGGCCTACAGGAAGGCTGGGGAGGGACTTCTCAGGATCTCAGGTAGTGATAGGACTAGGGGGAATGGAATGAAGCTGGAAATGGGGAGATTCAGGCTAGATGTGAGGAAGAAGTTCTTCCCCATGAGAGTGGTGAAGCCCTGGAATGGGTTATCCAGGGAGGTGGTTGAGGCCCCGTCCCGGGAGGTGTTTAAGACCAGGCTGGACGAGGGTTTGGCCAGCGTGATCTAGTGTAGGGTGTCCCTGCCCATGGCAGGGGGGTTGGAACTAGATGATCCTTGTGGTCCCTTCCAACCCTGACTGATTCTATGATTCTATGATTCTAAGATGACTTGTTCCATAATCTTGCCTGGCACTGAAGTCAGGCTGACAGGCCTATCATTCCCTGGCTCATCCAACCGGCCCTTCTTGTGGATGGGCACCACGTTGGCCAGCTTCCAGTCTTCTGGTACCTCTCCAGTGAGCCAGGACTGTTGAAAAATGATGGAGAGCGGCTTGGCCAGCTCATCTGCCAGCTCTCTCAGCACCCTAGGACAGATCCCGTCCGGTCCCATGGCCTTGTGGGGGTCTATGTGGCTCAGAAGATCTCTAATTATCCCATCCTGGAACACAGGGGTACTATGCTGCTCCCTGGGTCCTTCTGCCAGCTCTGCAGGCCAGATGTCTGGAAGCCACTCTGTCCTGCTAGTAAAAATTGAGGCAAAGAAGGTGTTAAGACCCTCTGCCTTTTCCTCATCCTTTGTTACAATGTTCCCCTCCATGCCCACCAAGGAGTGGAGCTTGACCTTGCCCTTCCTCTTGCTGTTAATATATTTCTAGAAGGACTTTTTGTTGTCCTTCACAGCAGAGGCCAGTCTGAGCTCCAAATGTGCTTTTGCCTCCCTAATTTTCTTCCTACAAGACCTAGCAACATCCCTAAACATTCCATGGGTTGCCTCCCCTTTTTTCCAAAGATAATACACCCTCTTTTTTTCCCTTAGTTCCTTTAGAAGCTCATTGCCCATCCAGGCTGGCCATCTGCCCCGGCGGCTCATCTTCCGGCACACTGGCACAGCCTGTTCCTGTGCCTTCAAAGTTCTTTCTTGAAGCAGGTTCAGCTCTCCTGGACCCCTTTATTTTTAAGGGCTGTATCCCAAGGAACCTTCTGAGTTAGTTCCTTGAGTAACCTGAAGTCTGCCCTCCTCACGTCCAGAGTGGAGGTCTTCTTGCTGGCCCTCTTAGCTTGGCTGAATACCGAAAATTCAATTATCTCATGGTCACTGGTGCCTAAACACCCTCCGACCACCACATCACCCACCAGCCCTTCCCTGTTGGTGAAGAGGAGGTCAAGCAGAGCCTTACCCCTGGTAGGCTCGCACAGCACCTGGGATTAGAAGCTGTCTTCCATGCACTCTAAGAACCTCTTAGATTGCCTCCTCTCCACTATGTTGTGATCCCAGCAGATATCAGGCAGGTTGAAGTCACCCATGAGAACAAGGTCAGGCGATCTTGAGACAGCCTTAAGCAGCCTATAGAATGCTTCATCTACATCTTCCTCCTTTTTGGGTGGTCTATAACAGACTCCAACCATGATGTCTGCCCTGCCGATCTTCCCTCTAATTCTCACCCACACGCACTCAAGCTGATTGTCCCTGATCTCTAGCTCAATGGCATCAAGAACCTCCCTGATGTACAGGGCCACCCCTCCTCTTCATCCCAAAATCTTCCCATCAGTTTGTAGAATCGTCTTGGTTGGAAGAGACCTTAAAGATAAGCAAGACCAACAGTTATCTGACTCTACCAATGCTACTGCTAACCCATGTCCCTTACACGACATCTAAGCATCTCTTAAACATTTCCAGGGATGGGGATTGAGCCACCCCTTGGGGCAGTTTATTCCAGTGTTTGATAACCCTTTCAGTGGAGTGGTTTCTTCCAGGTGCAGCTTCAGACTGTGTCCTCTTGTTCTGGTGCTGGTTGCCTGGGAGAAGAGACCAACCCTCAACTGGCTGCAACCTTCGTTCAGGGAGTTGTAGACAACAATAAGGCCTCCCCTGAGCCTCCTTTTCTCAAGGCTAAGCAGCCCGAGCTCTCTCAGCCTCTCCTCACAGGGCTGTGCTCCAGACCCCTCACCAACTTCGTTGCCCTTTTCTGTAAATGTTCCAGCAAGTCAACATCCTTCCTAAACTGAGGGGCCCAGAACTGGACACAGGACTAAAGGCGTGGCATAGCCAGTGCAAGGTACAGGCAGAGAATCACCTCCCTGCTCCTGCTGGCCACACTCTTCCTGATGCAGGCCAGGATGCGGTTGGCCCTCTTGGCCACCTGGGCACACTCCTGGCTCATGTTCATGCTAGTATTCTCTACTACCACCAGGTCCCTCTCTGCCTGGCCGCTCTCCAGCCACTCTGACCCCAGCCTGTAGCACTGCATGGGGTTGTTGTGGCCAATGTGCAGAACCTAGCACTTGGATGTGTTCAATCTCATGCCTTTGGACTCTGCCCATCTGTCCAGCCGGTCAAGATCCCTCTGCAGAGCTCTCCTAACCTCTAACTGATCAACACCTGCTCCTAACTCATCTGCAAATTTACTGATGATGGACTCAATGCCCTCCTCCAGATCATCAATAAAGATATTAAAGAGCATGGGGCCCAGCACTGATCCCTGAGTGACACCACTGGTGCCTGGCTGCCAGCTGGATGTGGCACCATTCACCACCACTCTCTGGGCAGGGCCCTCCAGCCAGTTCCTAACTCAGCTCAGAGTGCTGCTGTCCAAGCCACGTGCTGATAGCTTGGCCAGGAGTTTGCTGTGGGGGACACTATCAAAAGCTTTGCTGAAGTCCAGGTAGACTACATCCACAGCCTGCCCCACATGCACCAGGCTGTCACCTGATCATAGAAGGAGATCCAGTTGGTCTGGAAGGACCTGTCTTCCTAAATCCATGCTGGCTGGGCCTGACACCAAGCTGGGGGCAGGAGTTGATCTTCTGGAGGGCAGAGAGGCTTTGCAGAGGGACCTCGACAGGCTGGACAGATGGGCAGAGTCCAATGGCATGAGATTGAACACATCCAAGTGCCGGGTTCTGCATATTGGCCACAGCAACCCCAGGCAGTGCTACCGGCTGGGGTCAGAGTGGCTGGAGAGCAGCCAGGCAGAGAGGGACCTGGGGGTACTGGTTGATGGTAGGCTGAACATGAGCCTGCAGTGTGCCCAGGCAGCCAAGAAGGCCAATGGCATCCTGGCCTGCATCAGGAAGAGTGTGGCCAGCAGGAGCAGGGAGGTCATTGTGCCCCTGTACTCTGCTTTGGTTAGGCCACACCTTGAGTCCTGTGTCCAGTTCTGGGCCCCTCAGTTTAAGAAGGACATTGAGACACTTGAACGTGTCCAGAGAAGGGCAACAAGGCTGGTGAGAGGCCTTGAGCACAAGCCCTATGAGGAAAGGCTGAGGGAGCTGGCGCTGTTTAGCCTGGAGAAGAGGAGGCTCAGGGTGACCTCATTGCTCTCTACAACTACCTGAAGGGTGGTTGTAGCCAGGAAGGGGTTGGCCTCTTCTCCTAGCAACCAGCACCAGAACAAGGGGACACAGTCTCAAGCTGCACCAGGGGAAGTTTAGGCTGGAGGTGAGGAGAAAGTTCTTCACCGAGAGAGTGATTCGTCATTGGAATGGGCTTCCCGGGGAGGTGGTTGAGTCTCCGTCCCTGGAGGCGCTCAGGAGGGGACTGGATGTGGCACTTGGTGCCATGGTCTGGTTGTGAGGTTGTGGTTACAGGTTGGACTCGATGATCTTCAAGGTCTCTTCCAACCTTGGTAATTCTATTCTATTCTATTCTATTCTATTCTATTCTATTCTATTCTATTCTATTCTATTCTATTCTATTCTATTCTATTCTATTCCTTGGCCATCCTGGCCTGGAATTATCTGGCTCATCCAACCGGCCCTTCTTGTGGATGGGCACCATGTTGGCCAGCTACCAGTCTTCTGGGACCTCTCCAGTCATCAGGAGAAGTGTGACCAGCAGGTCAAGGAAGGTGCTTCTCCCCCTCTACTCAGCTCTGGTGAGACCCCACCTGGAGTACTGCGTCCAGTTCTGGAGGCCCTATTACAGGAGGGATGTGGGCATGCTGGAGCGTGTCCAGAGAAGGGCCACGAGGATGATCAGAGGGCTGGAGCACCTCTCCTATGAGGACAGACTGAAGGAGTTGGGGCTGTTCAGTCTGGAGAAGAGACAGCTCCCAGGTGACCTCATTGTGGCCTTCCAGTATCTGAAGGGGGCCTACAAGAAAGCTGGGGAGGGACTTGTCAGGCTGTCAGGGAGTGATAGGACTAGGGGGAATGGAATGAAGCTGGAGGTGGGGAGATTCAGGCTGGAGGTGAGGAGGAGGTTCTTCACCCTGAGATTGGTGAGGCCCTGGAATGGGTTATCCAGGGAGGTGGTTGAGGCCCCACCCCTGGAGGTGTTTAAGACCAGGCTGGACGAGGCTCTGGCCTGCCTGATCTAGTGTGGGGTGTCCCTGCCCATGGCAGGGAGGTTGGAACTAGATGATCCTTGTGGTCCCTTCCAACCCTGACTGATTCTATGATTCTATGATTCTATGATCCAGGACTGGTGGAAAATGATGGAGAGCAGCTCATCTGCCAGCTCTCTCAGCACACTAAGATGGATCCTATCTGGTCCCATGAACTTGTGGGGATCCAAGGGGCTAAGCAGGTCTCTAACTCCTTCCTCCTGGATCACAGGGGAACTATCCTGCTCCCTGGCTCCATCTGCCAACTCTGCAGGCCACTTGCCCTGCAGACAACCTATCCTGCTATTGAAAATGGAGGCAAAGAAGGTGTTAAATACCTCTGCCTTTTCTTCATCTTTAGTTACTATGTTCCCCTCCATGTCCACCATGGAGTGGAGGTTGTCCTTGCCCTCCTCTTGCCATTAATATATTTATAGAAGGATTTTTTTGTCCTTCACAGCAGAGGCCAGTCTATGCTCTAAGTGGGCTTTTGCCTCTCTAATTTTCTTCCTGCATGACCTAACAACATCCTTAAACATTCCATGGGTCACCTTTCCTCCCTTCCAAAGATGATATCTCCTCCTTTTTTTCCCTTAATTCACTCAGAAGCTCATTGCCTTTCCAGGAATTTCTGCCCCAGGGCTCATCTTCTGGCACATTGGCACAGCCTGTTCTGAGCCTTCAGGAGTTCTTTCTTGAAGCAGGTGCATGCTGGTGACAGAAAATGGAGTCAATACGAACAACCAATATGATCCAGTATTGTTCTAGTATTGTTCATTTATTAAGGGAACTTCTACAGCTTATACAGACTCAGGGAGCATCGTTGGCATAGCTTCATTGGCCCCCCACGTGTGTCCATGCATCATACTATTATAGATTATTGGTTAAACTACTGATAACACATGAGGTTGTTGATGCATGTGTGTGTCCTGTTATTCCCAGATAACTCTCTGTGTTTATAGCTACCCGTGCCCTGCTTTAGTTACATGCTGCATGCACATCACTGTTTTGCTAAACTGCTACCTACTTCTGCACTTACGCTGAGCACAGCCTACCACCATGTCAGGCTCTAAGCTTATACTGCCAGATTGCTCACACTACTTATTGCTACCATTACCACAGGGGCAGCCCTCCTGGACCCCTTTGTTTCTAAGGGCTGTTTCCCAGGGTACCTTCTGAGTTCGTTCCTTGAGTAACCTGAAGTCTGCCCTCTGGAAGTCCAGAGTGGAGGTTTTGTTGCTGCCCCTCTTAGCTTGACTGCATATTGAACACTCAATTATCTCATGGTCACTGGAGCCCAGACAGCCTCCAACCACCACATCTCCCAGCAGCCCTTCTCTGCTTGTAAAAAGATGGTCCTTGGAGGTGTTTAAGAAAAGACTGGATAAGACACTTAGTGCCACAGTCTGGTTGATTAGATAGGGTTGGGAGATTGGTTGGACTTGATGATCTTGGGAACTTAACTAGCAGTGAGGAGGTAGTCCTGAAAGTTTCTAGAGTGTGTGGAGGACAGCTCCCTGATGCAGCTGTTAAGTGAGCCTACCAGGGGTCAGGCCCTGCTTGACCTGCTGTTCTCCAATAGAGAAGGGCTGGTGGGAGATGTGATGGTAGGAGGCTGTCTAGGATGCAGTGACCACGAGATAGTGAAGTTTTCAATATGCAGGGAGATTGGGAGAAGCACCAACAGAACCCTCACCTTGGAGTTCCAGAGGGCAAACTTCAACTTCTTCAAGTAACTTATTTGGAAAGTACACTGGCAGCAGCCCTGAAGAACCAAAGGGTCCAGGATGGTTGGACCTATTTCAAACAGGAGCTCTTGAAGGCACAGGAACTGGCAGTGCCCATGTGTCGAAAGATGAGCCGAGGGGAAGGCTCTGGGCCTGGATGAGCAAGCAGCTCCTGAAGGAATTATGGGCAAAAAAGAGGCTGTATCACCTTTGGAAAGGGGGGAGGCAACTCCAGATATGTTTAAGGATGTTGTTAGATCATGTAGGAGAAACATGAGAGAGGCAAAAGCCCAGTTAGAACTAAAGCTGAACACTGCTGTGAAAGATAATAAAAACATTTTTATAAATACATTAATGCTAAAAAGAGGGCAAGAAGAACCTCCACTCCTTATTGGACCTGGAGTGGAACATTGTAACTAAAGATGAGGAAACGGCTGAGGTTCTAAATACCTTCTTTGCCTCCATTTTCAACAATAAGGCAGGAGGAGTTCAGGACGAGTGGCCTCCTGAACTGGTAGATGGGGTCAGGGAGCAGTGTAGTACCCCTGAAATCCACGAGGAATTAGTTTGGGACTTGGATACTCACAAGTCCATGGGACTGGATAGAATCCATCCTAGGGTGCTGAGAGAGCTGGCAGATGAGTTGGCCAAACCTCTCTCCATCATTTTCCACCAGTCCTGGCTGACTGGAGAGGTTCCAGATGACTGGAAACTGGCAGTCTGGTGGATGTTGGAAAGGCTGTTGATCTAGTCTACCTGGACTTCAGCAAAGCCTTTGATAGTGTCCCCCACAGCAAACTCCTGGCCAAGCTATCAGCACGTGGCTTGGACAGCAGCACTCTGAGCTGGGTTAGGAACTGGCTGGAGGGCCCTGCCCAGAGAGTGGTGGTGAATGGTGCCACATCCAGCTGGCAGCCAGGCACCAGTGGTGTCACTCAGGGATCAGTGCTGGGCCCCATGCTCTTTAATATCTTTATTGATGATCTGGAGGAGGGCATTGAGTCCATCATCAGTAAATTTGCAGATGAGACTAAGTTAGGAGCAGGTGTTGATCAGTTAGAGGTTAGGAGAGCTCTGCAGAGGGATCTTGACCGGCTGGACAGATGGACAGAGTCCAACATGATGACAAGTCCAAGTGCCAAGTGCTGCACTTGG
Organism: Picus viridis; assembly: GCA_033816785.1. Lineage (NCBI taxonomy): Eukaryota > Metazoa > Chordata > Aves > Piciformes > Picidae > Picus > Picus viridis. Next base: position 94,527,125 of record CM066606.1, on the reverse strand, counting down.
GTCACAACAACCTCATGAACACTACAGGCTGGGCTCAGAGTGGCTGGAGACCTGCCAAACACAAAGGGACCTGGGAGTACTGATTGGCAGCTGGCTGAACATGAGCCAGGAGTGTGCCCAGGTGACCAAGAAGGCATATGGCATCCTGGACTTGATCAAGAATATTGTGTCCAGCAGGAGCAGGGAAGTCATTCTGCCCCTGTACTCAGCACTTGTTAGGCCACACCTTGAGTCCTGTTTCCAGTTCTGGGCCCCTCAATTGAAGAAGGACATTGAGACACTTGAACATGTCCAGAGAACAGCGACAAGGATGGTGAGAGCTTTGGAGCACAGCTCAGTGAAGAGAGGCTGAGGGAGCTGAGATAGTTTAGCCTGGAGAAGAGGAGGCTCAGGGGAGACCTTATTGCTGTCTGCAACTCCTTGAAGGGAGGTTGTGGTCAGGAGGGGGTTGGTCTCTTCTATCAGGCAACCATCACCAGAAAAAGAGGACACAGTCTCAAGCTGTGCCAGGGGAAGTTCGGACTTGAGGGGAGGAGAAAGTTCTCTACAGAGACAGTTTTTATGCATTGGAATGTGCTGCCCAGGGAGGTGGTGGAGTTACTGTCCCTGGAGGTGTTCAAGAGGTGATTGGACGTGGCACTTGGTGCCATGGTCTAGTAGGCATGAGTGGGTGACAGGTTGGACTTGATGATCTCTGAGGTCTTTTCCAACCTTGTTGATTTCATGATTCTATGATCTTGAGGTCTCTTTCAACCTGGTTGATTGTTTGATTCTGTTTATTCCTTTATCAGTCTCTGCAACTGGATCCATTAATCAGTTGTCCCAGGACCCTGAAGTGTCTGTTCATTGCCCTTGGAGTTACTGTCACTACTTCATTACTGCCTATCTGGAAGATCAACAGTGGATAGTAGTCTGAGAGTGTCATGGGTTAACACCCATCCTGCAAGTGGGGGCAAGGGCTTGCAAGTGTTTTGCCCTCCCTGCAGGGCTTTTTCCCCCTTGGAAACTGAATCTGCTCCACTCCCCCTCCCTGTCCAGCTAGGGTATAAAGAGAGCCATACTAAGGAGGGAATATTTCTCCTTACATCAATAACCTGGGCTCCAGAAAGGCAGCACATTTAGGTCTGGTCTATATATCGGGCCTTCCACCCCTTCAGAACTGAGTCATCTATGACAATGATTTGTCTTTAATTTTTTACTGAAACAGTTTTAATTCAGGGTGTAGATTGACTAAGCCTCAGCAACACTTCCAATGGTTCACTGGGTGATCCATTATCCGTGTCATCTTTCACTTCCCTTTGCAGAGCACTGTATCTGTTTTGCTAGGGCACCTGGGAAATTGGGGTATCTACCACTGAGACATACCAATGTTGCCTATTGCACTGAGTAGGAACTTGTAGCCCTTGCTTGCTGTTCTCTAAATTAGGTGAGGAGAGGGTGAGCGGCTTTTCATACCATGACCTCTATCTGCCTGTTAAGATTGCTTAAGGGAGGGCAAAGTGTGAGTCCGAGAATTCATGTCTCTCTCACATGCTTTAATGGCCTCCAACCTACTTACTTTTTCCTGGAGCTCCATTGTTAAGTGGAGGAGCTCATCTACCTGAGCACAGGTCTCACAGTTGTGCTCATTGAAGCCATCTGACTGACATGAGTGGGGTGCAGCCCTTATCCCAACATGTGTTCGGCAGCCAGTTTGCATTAGAACCCCATCTGGGAAGATACGTTATTAGACCTGGCTAGTGCAGTGCTCAGGGATGCCATGGGATTCTGCCAGGTGGATCGCTCCCTGGTTGAGCTGGCCAAGCTTCAGGACCTTCCCTTGCAAGCCCTTCTGCATGAACTGCTGCACCACACCCTGACTGGCCTCCCATGGCCTGTTTGTTCTCTCTCTGCAGATCACCCAGGTCTTAGCCTGAGAACTACTTTTAAAGGTGTGGATGTGATCAGTGTTGCCTTGTCACAGCCCAGACCTTGTCACCCCATCCCATGAGAGTAGCCAGATCCTAGTAAGTCTCTCTGCTCCACTGTCATTTTGCTACCAAAGGAAAACTTGCAGGAAATGCTCTGTAATCTGAGATCTATCTGTCTGCTGCTGGCCAGGACAGTTCTTAACCAGCTACTCTCAACAGTGTATATGTATACTAGCTAATGCATGGAAGATGAGGTGACCTCCTTCCCTGACTTGTCATGTTGAATCCAGACAGACATTGATTGCCTTCAAAAAGCCTCTGAAGCTGTGCTGTTTCCCAACTAGTACAGATCAGGCTGGACTTTACACCTTTATAGGAAATCACTTAAGTAAGGATGAATTTCAAATTTCAGGTTTTTCATGCATTGTGGCAGTATGTAGAAGTTCTTAAGATGGGATTAGTTTCATACCAGAGATGCAATCTACTGCCAGTTGTCTGAAAGAGCTATTCCTGGGCTTCAGGATGCAGACATTTGATGTGGCTACAAGATCCTACTGATTAGATAATTTGCAGGAGGGCCACAGTACTTGGCTTACAACACTGAGGTATCCTCCTCAGTCCCAGTGTAAGCCAAACTGTATAGCTGTAATCCATTTAAAAAGTCTCATTGATACCCAAGAAGCATGTTCCTAGATTCTGAATTTCTAAATTTATCTCTCCCCACATTATTTCTCACATTACTTCCACATTACTGTAGTTATGTAGAAGATGCAACACATAGGGCTGATTCTTCTTCATTTCCATCTAGATGGGCATTGATAGTCATAAAAAGAACAATTCTCCTATGTTAACAGTCATGTGCTGGTGTGAGAAAAAGAAGACAAAGCAAACACATACTCTTGGCTGCATCTTGCTCTCCCAGAAGGAAGAATGTATTAGATCTCTACCACATGATGGACAGAGAAATAGCACTGTGTTGACTGAAGCTACTCCTGATTTACACCAGGGAAGAGAGCAAACAGCTGCTTTCAAACCTGGCAAGGAGAAAAATAAAACATAAACCAGTTGGAGCTGACAAAAACAATGCTTTGTTTCTGGTCAGCGTAATCAGAGAGAGACTGCTTCAGGGATGTGTTCTCCCCTTTTGAAGAAAACACACATAGTGTTCATGAGCTGCAACAGATCCCAGCAGGCTAAACAGACCAGCAGCAGATCCTTTAATTCCTCCCTTTTGTGTTTGCTCATCCATGAGTGCTGATATTACTCTGGGTCAATTATGTCCATATTTATGAACCCACTGGAAACTCCTTATGTTTAACGTGTTCTTTAAATCTGTGAATCTTTTTTTCTTTTCTGTTTGCCCACCTTTGTGTAGCAGATTCTGCTGACTTCTACTTTCTGTCTATGTTACCTCAAGGACTAGTTGAATGACATCTTCTGTGCATTATTACAGCACAAAACATTTGCCAAGCACACATAATGTATATATCAGGCTCATGGCAGCAGGGATATGCAGCCCTACAGCTAAGCCAAAAATGATCAGTAAATGTTTGTTGAAAACAATTGCCAATGAAAAGTGGTTTTGACTAAAATGAGAAAAATGAACTGAAGACATTTTCATTTTGTCTAAATATTTTTCTGCGTTCAGATTAAAAAGTTCTAATTTTGGTAACTTCTACAAAGGTATAGGGTATTTGTAGTGGTGTTTGCTTTAGTGTTTTTTTTTTCTCCTATTTTTGATTTGTTCAAAAAATGGGAAAAGTATATATTTTCTTATCTCCTGCAGGACCAATAGCTAAAGCATAGATGGAAATCTAGGGTATGAGACAAGATTTCTTAGTCTTATAGAACTTCTTATGTCTTGTGGCTAAGATATAAGTCTATCTTAGTCTCCTCTGTGCAGTAGCAGTAGAAGAGAAGAAATTGTGTGCTTTTGACTGCTTACCACCTCTTAAACCTTGGTGGGTGCCCGTTTACTTTCCTTCTTTGAGGTATGAGTAAATACAGCAAACTCCTGGTCAAGCTATCAGCCCATGGCTTGGACAGGATCACACTGCGTTGGGTTAGAAAATGGCTGGAAGGCCGAGCCCAGAGAGTGGTGGTGAATGGTGCCACATCCAGCTGGCAGCCAGTCACTAGTGGTGTGCCCCAAGGATCAGTACTGGGCCCCATGCTCTTTAACACCTTTACTGATGATCTGGATCAGGGCATTGAGTCCATCATCAGTAAATTTGCAGATGACAGCAAGCTGGGGGCAGGAGTTGATCTGCTGGAGGGCAGAGAGGCTGTGCAGAGGGACCTCGACAGGCTGGACAGATGGGCAGAGTCCAAGGGCATGAGATTGAACACATCCAAGTGCCGGGTTGTGCACATTGGCCACAACAACCCCATGCAGTGCTACAAGCTGGGGTCAGAGTGGCTGGAGAGTGGCCAGGCAGAGAGGGACCTGGGGGTACTGGTTGATTGTAGGCTGAACATGAGCCTGCAGTGTGCCCAGGCAGCCAAGAAGGCCAATGGCATCCTGGCCTGCATCAGGAAGACTGTGGCCAGCAGGAGCAGGGAGGTCATTCTGCCCCTGGACACTGCAGTGGTCAGGCCGCACCTTGAGTACTGTGTCCATTTCTGGGCCCCTCAGTTTAGGAAGGATGTTGACTTGCTGGAACGTGTCCAGAGAAGGGCAACGAAGCTGGTGAGGGGTTTGGAACACAAGCCCTATGAGGAAAGGCTGAGGGAGCTGGGGTTGCTTAGCCTGGAGAAGAGGAGACTGAGGGGTGACCTTCTTGCTCTCTACAACTACCTGAAGGGAGGTTGTAGCCAGGCAGAGGCTGGTCTCTTCTCCCAGGCAGCCATTACCAGAACAAGAGGACGCAGTCTCAAGCTGTGCCAGGGCAGGTTTAGGCTGGATGTTAGGAGGAAGTTCTATACAGAGAGAGTGATTCCCCATTGGAATGGTCTGGCCATGAAGGTGGTGGAGTCACCTTCATTGGAGGTGTTGAGGAGAAGACTTGATGGGGTGCTTGGCTGTATGGTCTAGTTGTTGGGTGGGTTGGATTGGTTGATGGGTTGGATGCGATGATCTTGAAGGTCCCTTCCAACCTGTTGTATTGTATTGTATTGTATTGTATTGTATTGTATTGTATTGTATTATATTGTATTGTATTGTCTCCTGCAGCTGGAAAATTATGTAGGAGCATTATTCAGAAGACAAATGACAATGTGATACCACAGCTGAGATTAGGAAAATCCTGTGGATGGTTTTATGCCAAGGTGTCACAAGTATATTGTATTAATTGTCATATTTTGCCAGTTCTAGGTGAATTTATGATGAAGATTTTAAAAGGGGACTCCTAGTTCTTTCTTCCAGAATAAACTGGATGAAAAGTCTCCTAGGCAAGAAAACAAAATTCAATATTATGGTCTGTGGGTAGCATCAATTTGACATCATTAAGCTTGGCTTTAGAGCACTGGCTTCAGATAAATTCATGGTAACAATGATCACCCGTAAGCACGGGCTGGCCCAGGGAAGGACTGAAACAACTGCTGTCATCAGCACAGCTTTGTCAAGAGTCTTTCAGAGTGTTAAAGTTTCTGGTATGTGATGTGCAACCAAAACGAACCATAGAATCATAGAATCATAGAATCAGTCAGGGTTGGAAGGGACCACAAGGATCATCTAGTTCCAACCCCCCTGCCATGGGCAGGGACACCCTACACTAGATCACGCTGGCCAGACCCTCGTCCAGCCTGGTCTTAAACACCTCCAGGGGTGGGGCCTCAACCACCTCCCTGGATAACCCATTCCAGGGCTTCACCACTCTCATGGGGAAGAACTTCTTCCTCACATCCAGCCTGAATCTCCCCATTTCCAGCTTCATTCCATTCCCCCTAGTCCTATCACTACCTGAGATCCTGAGAAGTCCCTCCCCAGCCTTCCTGTAGGCCCCCTTCAGATACTGGAAGGCCACAATGAGGTCACCTGGGAGCCTTCTCTTCTCCAGACTGAACAGCCCCAACTCCTTCAGTCTGTCCTCATAGGAGAGGTGCTCCAGCCCTCTGATCATCCTCGTGGCCCTTCTCTGGACACCTTCCAGCACGTCCACATCCCTCCTGTAATAGGGGCTCCAGATCTGGACGCAGTACTCCAGGTGGGGTCTCAGCAGAGCTGAGTAGAGGGGGAGAAGCACCTCCCTTGACCTGCTGGCCACACTTCTCCTGATGCAGCCCAGGATCTGATTGGCTTTCCGGGCTGCAAGTGCACATTGAGAGCTCCTGTTGAGCTTCTGGTCCACCAGCACCCCCAAGTCTCTCTCCTCAGGGCTGCTCTCCAGCCAGTCCCTGCCCAGCCTGGATTTGTGCCTGGGATTGCCTCGACCCAGATGCAGGAGCCTGCACTTGGTCTTGTTGAAGCTCATGAGGTTGGCTTGTGCTCACCTCTCCAGCCTGTCCAGGTCCCTCTGGATGGCATCCCTTCCCTCCAGGGTGTCCACTGCACCACACAGCTTGGTGTCATCAGCAAACTTGCTGAGGGTGCACTCAGTGCCCCTGTCCATGTCACCCACAAAGATGTTGAACAAGACAGGTCCCAGGACTGATCCCTGAGGGACTCCGCTTGTTCCTGGCCTCCACTGGGACATGGACCCGTTGACAGCCACTCTTTGGGTGCGGCCATCAAGCCAATTCTTTATCCATCTAGTGGTCCATCCATCAAACCCATGTGTCGCCAGCTTGGAGACATAGGAAAGGTTCTAACAAATCTAATGGGGAAAAAAATCAAATCACAGTATGCTGCCAGCCATTGTATGAGGTTAAGGAAAGGAATAGTAGAAAGGTTTACATTTCACTAGTGAATGTCAGAAGTAAGAGCTGGCTGAGACACAGAAAGGATTTACTTAGTTTCTTAATTTACTTGTTAATAATTCATTAGCTATGACAGTGGCAATTAAACCCTCGACTATTTTTTTGTATCCTTTTATCTTTCAGGCTGCAAAGCTGGACTTCAGCTAATCCATTCCTAGAGATCTGTCTAATTTTAATTTCTCTTTCCACCTTTCATTCATTGCAGCTCAATTTCTACTTTCAATTACACTCAATTCTTTACAATGTCACTCCCTGGCCAAATGCCATTAATCCTCTCTTTTCTAACATGATTCTTTTAGCCCCTTCCTGACGTTATCACCCACTCGTGGGGAGATTCAGGCTAGATGTGAAGAGGAAGTTCTTCACCATGAGAGTGGTCAAGCCCTGGAATGGGTTATCCAGGAGGTGGTTGAGGCCCCATCCCTGGAAGTGTTTAAGCCCAGGCTGGATGAGGCTCTGGCCAGCCTGCTCTAGTGTAGGGTGTCCCTGCTCATGGCAGGAGGGTTGGAACTAGATGATCCTTGTGGTCCCTTCCAACCTTGACTGATACTATGATACTATGATACTTTGTTGCAAGAAACATGGTTCTTGCTCCATCATACTCTTACTTGGGTTTTGACTTTGCCATACAACTTCAACATGCCTGCTTGTAACTGTGATCTTCTCCACAACATTCTGTGCTCTGTGTTTCATATTCTGCACTTCTCACTCTTCATCTGTCTTTCTTAACACATTGCCTTCCTAGAATCCCTACTTTTCAGCTTAATCAAGTGCTATTAACCTGTCTTTGGAAGGAAAGACTGTTTTTCAAAGTCTGCATATGTAGATAGGATTCATATTACCCCTCCTTTACAAAGTTAAAAGAGGGCATTGTAAAATAATGAGATGTATTAGAAATGCAGTGTGCTTGCTGTGCTCTAAGAGATGTGTTTTGTAAACTTTATGTGATAATTAGTCCTTAAGTACTTAGCCCATAACCAATTAACTTAGCAGTATACACAGTATCCTCTCAGAAAAGGATGTCACTGTAATTTGCTAAAAGCAGTATTAAAAGAAGGGAAATCACTAAGAATGTGCATTTCTGAGTGTTTTCTGTGAAACTTGGAAATAATATTTGTCTTTCTTTCACATCATTTGTCTATTTGCCTATTTTTCTGTATTTATATGCAGACATGAAAGACAGTTTCAACTCTGTTGTGCACTTTCTGAATCTGTTTATAATCAGAAATACATGCAACTTGTGGTTCTTCTCTTGGCTAGGTCACACAGGCAACATCTCGGGTGGTATAGATCAAGCTAGCATCAGTGATGCAGACATGTATTTATCATTTGAGAGTTGGGCAACAGGCTTTTCTCTGTCACTGAAGAAACAAAATCCACTTTCCCCACTTTCAAGTGAAACTGGACAGTAACAGGTTTAGGAATTGCCTAATGTTCCAGAACAGGATCTTCCTCTCTGGGTATTTATACAGCAGCTACCACTGTGGTATCTAACCCCCTATTGATTTATTAAAGTGAACTCATAAAGGTCTCTGTGTTTTGGTGTGGGTTTTTATTCCTTGCTCTGTTATTTTATGTGGTGTTATTGTGGGAAAGCAAGGGCAGTGGAAGAATGTTTTACATTTTGTTCTGAAAGTGCTGAGGTTTACAGTCATTCTGATATGTTCCAGAGGCAACTATCACAATGTCGACCAGTAGCCAAGAAATCTCTTGCTTTCATGAGTTTCCTTGTAGCAGATGTTTGTGAGAAGTGGATTTCCCCTGTGTCATTTCACCAATAAGGCAGATAAAATCAAACTGAGATTCTTGGAAACTGAGAAGCAAATCCTTGATTTCATGTAGGAAGTCATCAGTGTCAGTGCAAATGCCAACTTTCAGCAGTCACTTGTTCAGCTTATGGGCTGCTGTTCTCTCCATCAGCTGAAGGGTGTGTTTTGGTTGTGTTTTTTAAGCTTGGCAGTCACTTGCCTATATACAGTTTGATACAGTCACCAAAGCCAGGAGGTGTGGGGGTTAGTAAGCAGATGTATCACTCTCTGTAGATGCAACCAGAACTGAAGTGCAATACTACTCTTTCTGAGTCTGAGGCATGCAGACCACTTTGGGTGCCTACAGTGTACACAGGGAGCATGAGGAAGCACTTTGCTTTTAGAGATACGAGTAACAGTAATAATCTTCAACAGAATGGGAACACCACTGTAGAGGAGGCATTGCTTCCACTTTCTCAGCTCTGGCCATTGCAAATTTTACTTAATTAGGTGGTGTTGGATGATAGGTTGGACACGATGACCTTGAAGGTCTCTTCCAACCTGGTCTATTCTATTCTATTCTATTCTATTCTATTCTATTCTATTCTATTCTATTCTATTCTATTCTATTCTATTCTATTCTATTCTATTCTAAATTGTTCTTTATTGACCTGCAAATCTTTGAGACTAAATAGCTTGAGTGTGCTGTGGGAATGGTAATATTTTAATGAAGTGATCCAAAGAGAAAGTTTGCTCACATGTTTTTGTTTATCTTGTCTGTGATATCTCAAAGTCTTCACAGAGAAGCTGGACAGGATGGAGCTGCAAGCATCGCCCAAGTGGAAGTATGCACAGATGCACTGCACACTCACACAGGAAAGCATCTGGAAAGAAAGGGACAAATAGTAGTAGGAAAAGGCATGAGGTATGGTCAGGCTGTGGTCTTCACAGAATCACAGAGGGTTAGGGACTGGAAGGCCCTCTGCGGATTGTACAGTCCAAACCCCCTGCCAAAGAAGGTTCACCTAGACCAGGATGTATCCAGGCAAGTTTTGAGTTTCTAGAGAAGGAGACTACAAAACCCCCCTTGGCAACCTATTCTAATACTCTGTCACCCTTAAAGGGATGACTATGTTGTAAAACCATTGCCAGAGTGGCAAAGGAATGCATTGGTGCTAACCTTAGCTAGACAAAGTGGCAGCTGGAAATGGGAAAAGCAACTTCACCACAGCAGCTTCAACAGAAGCCAGAGCCAACACATCACTCCAGCTCCAGCTCCAATTAGAGTATAGTTCAATGCTTTATATGTTTGTATACTGTTCATAGAGTGCATATGGTATATGTAACTCACTGTGCAGGACAACCTAATCCACATGGGAGGAACCATACCAAGGGTAATTAATACTTGAGGCCTATCTTTTCCCATAGGTCAAGGGAATGGAATTGTACTGAAGAGAGCCCAGAATTATGCCCTGAATAGTGCCAAAACCTGTCCCAACATGTTTTGCTCAACACTTCCTTTCCCTCCTTTCTGGAATGGATACTTAGCCCAGAGTTGCATAAACAAAGGGCTAGGTGTCACCAAGCTGGTGTAAACAACACAATCTGCCTTCTTTGGGATAAACATCCCTTGTGAGATGCTCATGCTTCTTCCAAGTTTGGGCAAAATTCTAGCCACATGTTTTGCTATTGACTAAAGGCATTTACCAATTTTGACTAGAGTCAAAATATGATGGCATTCAACAAATCCAAGTGCTGGGTGCTGCACTTTGGCCACAACAACACCATGCAGAGCTACAGGCTGGGGTCGGAGTGGCTGGAGAGCTCCCAAACAGAAAGGGACCTGGGGGTGCTGGTTGACAACTGTGTAAACATGAGCCAGCAGTGCGCCCAGGTGGCCAAGAAGGCCAATGGCATCCTGGCCTGCATTAGGAATAGTGTGGCCAGCAGGAGTGTAGTGAATGATGCTTATGGCCAGGATTGTGCCCCAAATATTTCTAGGACATACTTCTCTGTGTGTTAACCCTCCTTTGTTTCCCCCTTTCTGAAGGCAGCAGGGGGATCCAGGTAAACTGCCTGCCTGGGCATAGTCTCACCCCTGTGGTACACAAGGGCCAGGCTATATGTGTGTTTCCCTGTTTATAGCATAAGCTTATGCCATATTTGTTAGATGCCAGTTCATTGGTTAATCTTTGTGTTAGCAACAGATGCTCATTGGACCAGTATTCACTGGGGCAAATGGTAAATAGGGGTTGTTTGGTAACTGAGCCCCCCATATTCATGTTTGAGCCTGTATCTGTGTGCGTACTAGTGCTGCTGTGGCTCACTGGAGAGGTCCCAGATGACTGGAAACTGGCCAATGTGGTCCCTATCCACATGAAGGGTCAGATGGAGGAACCTGGAAACTCCAGGCCAGTCAGTCTGACCTCAGTGCCAGGGAAAATGATGGAGCAGATTATCCTGGTGGCAATAACTGCGCACCTGCAGGATGTCCAAGGGCTCAGGTCCAGCCTATATGGATTTAGGAAGGGCAGGTCCTGCCTGACCAACCTGATCTCCTTCTATGATCAGGTGACCTGCCTGGTGGGTGTGGGGAGGCCTGTGGATGTGTTCTACCTGGACTTCAGCAAGGCCTTTGACACCATCCCCCACAGCAAACTGCTGGCTAAAATGTCAGCTCGTGGATTGGACAGCAACACTCTGTGCTGGGTTAGGAAGTGGCTGGAGGGCTGAGCCCAGAGTATAGTGGTGAATGGTGCCACCTCCAGCTGGAGGCCAGTGACCAGTGGCATCCCCAGGGATCAGTTCTGGGCCCCATCCTCTTTAATGTCTTCACTGATGATCTGGATGAGGGGATTGAGATGGTCATCATCAAATTTGCAGATGACACCAAGTTGGGAGCAGATGTTGGTCAGTTAGAGGATGGAAGGGCTCTGCAGAGGGACATTGAGTGACTGGACAGATGGGCGGAGTCCAATGGGATGCTGGCCTGCAGAGCTGGCAGAAGGAGACAGGGAGCAGCATAAGTTTCCTCTGTTCCAGGATGGGATAATTAGAGATCTTCTGAGCCACATAGACCCCCACAAGGCCATGGGACCGGACGGGATCCGTCCTAGGGTGCTGAGAGAGGTGGCAGATGAGCTGGCCAAGCTGCTCTCCATCATTTTTCAACAGTCCTGGCTCACTGGAGAGGTCCCAGAAGACTGGAAGCTGGCCAATGTGGTGCCCATCCACAAGAAGGGCCGGTTGGATGAGCCAGGGAATTATAGGCCTGTCAGCCTGACCTCAATGCCAGGCAAGACTATGGAAGACGTCATCTTGAGTGCGATCACACAGCACTTACAGGATGGCCAAGGGATCAGGCCCAGCCAGCATGGGTTTAGGAAGGGCAGGTCCTTCCTGACCAACCATATCTCCTTCTATGGTCAGGTGTCCCGCCTGGTGAATGTGGGGAGGCCTGTGGATGTAGTCTACCTAGACCTCAGCAAGGCCTTTGACACAGTCCCCCACAGCAAACTCCTGGCCAAGCTGGCAGCCCATGGCTTGGACAGGAGCACACTGTGTTGGGTTAGGAACTGGCTGGAGGGCCGAGCCCAGAGAGTGGTGGTGAATGGTGCCACATCCAGCTGGTGGCCTGTCACTAGTGGTGTGCCCCAAGGATCACTGGTGGGCCCCATGCTCTTTAACATCTTTATTGATGATCTGGAGGAGGGCATTGAATCCATCATCAGTGAATTTGCAGATGACACCAAGCTGGGGGCAGGAGTTGACCTGCTGGAGGATAGAGAGGCTTTGCAGAGGGACCTCAACAGGCTGGACAGATGGGCAGAGTCCAAGGGCATGAGATTGAACACATCCAAGTGCCGGGTTGTGCACATTGGCAACAGCAACGCCATGCTACAGGCTGGGGTCAAAGTGGCTGGAGAGCAGCCAGGCAGAGAGGGACCTGTGCGTGCTGGTTGATGGGAGGCTGAACATGAGCCTGCAGTGTGCCCAGGCAGCCAAGAAGGCCAATGGCATCCTGGCCTGCATCAGGAACAGTGTGGCCAGCAGGAGCAGGGAGGTCATTCTGCCCCCATACACTGCACTGGTTAGGCCACACCTTGAGTCCTGTGTCCAGTTCTGGGCTCCTCAGTTTAGGAAGGATGTTGACTTGCTGGAATGTGTCCAGAGAAGGGCAACGAAGTTGGTGAGGGCTTTGGAACACAAGCCCTATGAGGAAAGGCTGAGGGAGCTGGGGTTGCTTAGCCTGCAGAAGAGGAGACTGAGGGGTGACCTTGCTCTCTACAACTACCTGAAGGGAGGTTGTAGCCAGGCAGAGGTTGGTCTCTTCTCCCAGGCAGCCAGCACCAGAACAAGAGGATGCAGTCTCAAGCTGTGCCAGGGCAGGTTTAGGCTGGATGTTAGGAGGAAGTTCTATACAGAGAGAGTGATTCCCCATTGGAATGGTCTGGCCATGAAGGTGGTGGAGTCACCTTCATTGGAGGTGTTCAGGAGGAGACTTGATGGGGTGCTTGGTGCCATGATCTAGTTGTTTGGTTGGGTTGGATCGGTTGATAGGCTGGACGCGATGATCTTGAAGGTCTCTTCCAACCTGGTTTATTGTATTTTATTGTATTGTAGCAGAGGATGAGCTGTGCTACCCTCTACAATTCAACAAGTCCAAGTGACGGGTTCTGCACTTTGGCCACAACAACCCCATGCAGAGCTACAGGCTGGGGTTGGAGTGAATAGAATAGAATAGAATAGAATAGAATAGAATAGAATAGAATAGAATAGAATAGAATAGAATAGAATAGAATAGAATAGATTAGAATTACCAAGGTTGGAAGAGACCTTGAAGATCATCGAGTCCAACCTGTAACCACAACCTCACAACTAGACCATGGCACCAAGTGCCACATCCAGTCCCCTCCTGAGCGCCTCCAGGGACGGAGACTCAACCACCTCCCCGGGAAGCCCATTCCAATGACGAATCACTCTCTCGGTGAAGAACTTTCTCCTCACCTCCAGCCTAAACTTCCCCTGGTGCAGCTTGAGACTGTGTCCCCTTGTTCTGGTGCTGGTTGCTAGGGAGAAGAGGCCAACCCCCTCCTGGCTACAACCACCCTTCAGGTAGTTGTAGAGAGTAATGAGGTCTCCCTGAGCCTCCTCTTCTCCAGGCTAAACAGCGCCAGCTCCCTCAGCCTCTCCTCATAGGGCTTGTGCTCAAGGCCTCTCACCAGCCTTGTTGCCCTTCTCTGGACACGTTCAAGTGTCTCGATGTCCTTCTTAAACTGAGGGGCCCAGAACTGGACACAGTACTCAATGTGCGGCCTAACCAAAGCAGAGTACAGGGGCACAATGACCTCCCTGCTCCTGCTGGCCATACTATTCCTAATGCAGGCCAGGATGCGGTTGGCCCTCTTGGCTGCCTGGGCACACTGCTGGCTCATGTTCAGCTTCCCATCAACCAGCACCCCCAGGTCCCTCTCTGCCTGGCCGCTCTCCAGCCACTCTGACCCCAGCCTGTAGCGCTGCATGGGGTTGTTGTGGCCAATGTGCAGAACCCGGCACTTGGATGTGTTAACTCTCATGCCATTGGACTCTGCCCATCTGTCCAGCCTGTCGAGGTCCCTCTGCAAAGCCTCTGCAAAACCAATGCAGAGTACAGGGGCACAATGACCTCCCTAAATATGAAGCCTTAAAAGACTCCATCTAGCCTTGGCTTTTCCCACAAATTGTGATGTTTGGTTTATGGATAGAAATGACTCAAACACAGCTGAGGACATAGATGTTTATTTCATGTGCTACATTGCATTACACTTTTCCCTCACTTTTGAATGGTATGGAGATTTCAGTTTAAGGGTATAAATCCTGTTGATATTTCTTATCAGTTATATTTTCCAGAAATGGCAAAAAGAATATTTATTTTTAACATCACAAATTAGAAGTTGGTTGTATGTGATTTGGGTTCAGTTGCAAGACAAGTTACTCACTTGGAGGTTACTTGGAGGTTACTGCTAGTTTAACAGTAAATAAATCAATACATCTGTACAAATTCCATGATAAACCAGGCTAGTCCTGGATATGAAAAAATATGCATTTGAAGTGATGTTGATCTTACATACTTTCTGTTTTCTAATGTGTCTCTACATCTAAATAAATTGCCATGATTCTCATTCAAATCAATGGAAACATAGTCAAATAGTAATGTGGCTTAGAACTGTATGGTCACTGAACTTTCTCCAATGCAGGTGACCTTGTCCTATTTCAGGATTTAATGAATCATATTCTCTTGACCAGGATGATTAAGGGTTTTGATCAATTGTTTAAATATATGTCTATAATGACTGCTGAGACAGCACCTCAAGCTGGCTGATACAAAACCTATGGGAGACAGACAACATACAAGAGTCTGATGGCCATCTCAGATGTCACTAAATGTCCCCATTTGTACTAGGCACCTGTGCATAGGCAATTGAATCAAGTCATTAGCTAGCATGTTGAAAAATAGTCAAAGCGAATGGGTCTCATTCTGTTTTGCAATATAATTGAGAAACGAGAGCATTAATTCTTTAATGAAAAGGCAGGTGAACTAGTATACTTGTTTGGAAAGATTAGCATGAAAACCTGATCTCATGGTAGCATAAGGTGAAGTTTGGAATGACTTTAGTTCCCAAGAATTAAGAAATGTTAATTTTCTGACTGTTCTCACTCATCAGTGCTACACTGATGTTACTAGAACTATGCAAGTAAGCACTGTGATTTGGCCATGAATTACCCATTTATTGCAAGACAGCAAGTAGAAATAGTACAGTCCTCCATTAAAGAGGATCATTCGTTTCATATGAAGTCAGTTAACGGTCACATCAGGAAAACCACTTGAACTTAATAGAAACTAATTGGCAATAATGGAGAATTACCTGAAAATGTAGCACAAGTAGGTGAAACTAATTGAACAAAATTGATAGCAACTGGAATTAATAAAAATGGAAACAAACTTGGCTTAATTGATATTTATGGAAAATTAATTAAACTCAATAACACAAACCCAATTAAATTTAATAAAATCTAATTGATATTAACTTCATGCAATGTTTAATAGTAGCATAGCATTCTTTAAAAGGATTTTTATTAGATATTTTATTCATATTAACACTATATTTGTATATTATTAAGACTATATATTAACAAAGCAAAATGATGCAAAGCATAGAAATGTCAGGCTCCATTCAGAAGAGTTATATGGATGGCACATGATACCAATAACAAAAGTTTCTGACAGGATGTAGCAAGATTAAAAAACCATTACGGATTTTATATCATGGTTGAGATGTTTGTTAGAGTTTAATGAGAACTTTCTACCTGTTAAGATGTCGGCTTTAGTTTGACAAATAACTCCTTGACCAGCTATCAGATCTAGCATCTGTCTCCTTCAGGAGTCTACTGCGCAAACATTTATTTGTTGTCCATAACTCTGAAATATTTCAGGTCTGATGAGCTTCCTTACAGATTTCTTTCTATTACATCTCTAGTGTTTTTATGAACTCATTCATCTCTTGCAAACTTGGTCAGTTGGAATAAATAAATATTTTCCATCACAAGACTAGTAATAACTTGAATTATACTTGTTACAGATCTGTGTTCTTGCAGTAACTTGCAGAAAGCTGATAGATAATGTGGAATATTTCTTACTAAACTGGTGCTGAGATCCCATTATTTTGAGAGTGTAAAGGATGAAAATCCAGAAAAACTGTCAAGAAATTTCAAAAATAGAACATGTTCAGAAGTATTTCTGAAAGTAAAAGTCCCTCTACCTACCTTGTATCTGCAGACTCTAGCTCTTACTAAGACCAAATATGGAAGCATGCACAGTAGACCAACACCTTTCAGGAAAGCTAATTTGGTTTGATTTGGTGGGTGCATTTTTTTTTGTTTGTTGGTTTGTTTGGTTGGGATTTTTCCACTTTTAAGAAGGGACTTAGGAAAAACTTTTTCACTGTGAGTGTGACAAACCACTGGAATGGGCTGCCCAGAGAGGTCATGGAGTTCTCCCTCTCATTTAAGATCAGCTTGGATGCATTCCTGTGTGGCCTACTCTAGATGACCCTCCTCTGGCAGAGGGGTTGAACTGGATGATCGTTTGAGGTCCCTTCCAACCCCAAATGTTCTCTGATTCTGTGACTTAGCATTCAGTAGCAACCTCAAAGATGTTTATATTTTGTAATGTGACTCAAACGTAAATTGTTACAAATGCTCAACACATGCTGGCAAGTGTCAATGTTCTCAAATAAACTTGGTTTTCTTATACACAGGCAGAAATTTTTAACTTCTTGTGTATATCTGCCAATTTGCTAGAAAAATTAGGTGACAGTTATGGAACTGACCTGTTTTGGCTCATGTGTCATTGTTTGTAGTATCCATGCAACTTGTTAAAATTAAACCTAGGAGACAAGCAAAATGGGATACAACTTACAGATTAAGACATCAATGTTTAAGAGACAACAGGTTATTATGAACATGCTTCCAGCATCACATTCCACTGCAGTCTTTGGAAATCTAGTCAGTGTATTCAGTGGAACCTAGAGGCATTCCTCTAGATTCTATTGAATATCTTAGGTATTGACTGGTGATCCTGCTTTAGCACAGGGGCTGGACTATCATAGTATCACAGTATTAGTCAGGGTTGGAAGGGACCACAAGGATCATCTAGTTCCAACCCCTCTGCCATAGGCAGGGACACCCTACATTAGATCAGGCTGGCCAGACCCTCGTCCAACCTGGTCTTAAACACCTCCAGGGATGGGGCCTCAACCACCTTCCTGGGCAACCCATTCCAGGGCTTCATCACTCTCATGGGGAAGAACTTCTTCCTCACATCCAGCCTGAATCTCCCCACCTCCAGCTTCATGCCATTCCCCCTAGTCCTATCACTACCTGAGATCCTGAGAAGTCCCTCCCCAGCCTTCCTGTAGGCCCCCTTCAGATACTGGAAGGCCACAATGAGGTCACCTGGGAGCCTTCTCTTCTCCAGACTGAACAGCCCCAACTCCTTCAGTCTGTCCTCATAGGAGAGGTGCTCCAGCCCTCTGATCATCCTCGTGGCCCTTCTCTGGACACGTTCCAGCACCTCCAGATCCCTCTTGTAATAGGGGCTCCAGAACTGGATGCAGTACTCCAGGTGGGGTCTCAGCAGAGCTGAGTAGAGGGGAAGAAGCACCTCCCTTGACCTGCTGGCCACACTTCTCTCGCTGCAGCCCAGGATCTGATTGGCTTTCCGGGCTGCAAGTGCACATTGAGAGCTCCTGTTGAGCTTCTGGTCCACCAGCACCCCCATGTCTGTCTCCTCAGGGCTGCTCTCCAGCCAGTCCCTGCCCAGCCTGGATTTGTGCCTGGGATTGCCTCGACCCAGCTGCAGGAGCCTGCACTTGGTCTTGTTGAAGCTCATGAGGTTGGCTTGTGCCCACCTCTCCAGCCTGTCAAGGTCCCTAGGACTAGATGATTTCTTGAGGTCCCTTCCAACCCCTAACATTCTATGATTCTGTGATTATTCTTTGAGAGGCTATTTCTTTAAGACAGAGTGTAGACATGCTTTCTGACAAGAAAAACAAGTTATAAAATAGGAAGAATTTGGCAAACTGAGGGAGAGAAGAACTATGCTAATGGAAGCAGAGAAAGACTGGAGACACACGAAGGAAAAATAAATGAAGGAAGAAGAAGGAATAAGAACCCAATGAATAAACACCATGCAATCTTTTGTGTGTTCTTGCAGAAAACCCCAGGAGTTTTCTGTGGCACCCATATCTGGTCATGTATTACACTGCAGCTCTGATCCTGTGCAAAAATTAGATAAAACTGCCTGCACATTCTGGTTCCTGGAGTGAAAATAGCTTTATTGTCACTTATTAAGCAAGATTCCATTGGGGAACAATGAACAAGAGCTACAAAATGCAGATCAGGAACATAAACATAACCTGATGCCAAAATCCCATCTATTCTCATGTGTCATTGTGACTAAGTTAATGGCCTGGCTTTGCCTGATTGACAGCAGTAGCAAAGCCTCTTTGATTTACTGATTACCTGACTGATGTTTGAACCATATAAACTGCTAGTTAATACTATGGATTCTGCCTACCCACTCAGCCTATTTACCCACTTCTGGCTTCTTGATGAGACATGATTACTTTTGATGAAGCACTTGAGTTTAATTGTAAAATGGAAACATAAACATAAAAACACATAATCATTTTTGGATTACAGAAAACAGCAAGAGACTATTGAGTGGGAAAGGGCACAAAAATTTATTTCCATGTCCTGTGCTTTTGATTTCACCCAGAAACATCTTGGATGGCAGAGGATTGAGGGCAATAAAATGAATCCTCAGAGAATTTAAATTGTTCTATATAACCTGTTCCAGTACTTCACTGCCTGCCTGCTCCACTACCTCTTGTTGCTTCTTGAAAGTATAGCAACATCATCTTTGTAAGACCAATGAAACAGGTTGGTGTTAGAATAGAATAGAATTAAACAGGTTGGAAAAGACCTTCAAGATCATCAAGTCCAACCCATCACCAAACAGCATTTAATCAATTAAACTATGGCACCAAGTGCCTCATCCAGGCTCTTCTTAAACACTTCCAGTGATGGTGACTCCACCATCTCCTTGGGCAGACCATTCCAAAGGCCAATCTCTCTTTCTATGAAGAAATTCTTCCTAACATCCAGCCAAAACTTCCCCTGGCACATCTTGAGACTGTGTGGTCATGTTCTGGTGCTGGTTGCCTGGGAGAAGAGACCAACCCCCACCCAGCTACAACTTCCCTTCAGGGAGCTGTAGAAGGCAGACTTCTATTCTTGATGCAGGACAGGATGCCACTGGCCTTCTTGGCCACCTGGGCACATTGCAGGCTCATGTTCAGCCTACTATCAACCAGAACCCCAGGTCCCATTATGTCTGACCACTCTGCAGCCACTCTGATCCCAGCCTGTAGCACTGCATGGGGTTGTTGTGGCCAATGTGTAGAACCTGGCACTTGGATGCGTTCATTCTCATGCCCTTGGACTCTGCCCATCTGCCCAGCCTGGCAAGGTCCCTCTGCACAGCTCTTCTAAACCTCCAAAAGAGGTTCCATAACCTTGCCTGGCACTGAGGTCAGGCTGACAGATCTGGAATTCCCTGGCTTATCCAACCAGCCCTTCTTGTGGATGGGCATCACACTGGCAGCTTCCAGTCATCTGGGACCTCTCTTGTGAGCCAGGACTGTTGAAAAATAATGGAGAGTAGCTTGACCAGCAGCTCATCTGCCAGCTCTCTCAGCACCATAGGACAGATCCAATCCGGTCCCATGGCCTTGTTGGGATCCATGTGGCTGAGCAGGTCTCTAATTCCTTCCTCCAGGATAACAGGGGACTATTCTGCTCCCTGTCTGCATCTGCCAGATCAGGAGGCCACTTGTCCTGCAGTCAACCTATCCTGCTACTGAAAATTTGTGGACGACACCAAGCTGGGGGCAGGAGTTGATCTGCTGGAGGATAGAGAGGCTTTGCAGAGGGACCTCAACAGGCTGGACAGATGGGCAGAGGCCAATGGCATGAGACTGAACACATCCAAGTGCCAGGTTCTGCACATTGGCCACTGCAACCCAATGCAGTGCTACAGGCTGGGGTCAGAGTGGCTGGAGAGTGACCAGGCAGAGAGGGATCTGGGGGTACTGGTTGATTGTAGGCTGAACATGAGCCTGCAGTGTGCCCAGGCAGCCAAGAAGGCCAATGGCATCCTGGCCTGCATCAGGAAGAGTGTGGCCAGCAGGAGCAGGGAGGTCATTCTGCCCCTGTACACTGCACTGGTTAAGCCGCACCTCAAGTCCTGTGTCCAGTTCTGGGCTCCTCAGTTTAGGAAGGATGTTGACTTGCTGGAATGTGTCCAGAGAAGGGCAACGAAGTTGGTGAGGGCTTTGGAACACAAGCCCTATGAGGAAAGGCTGAGGGAGCTGGGGTTGCTTAGCCTGGAGAAGAGGAGACTGAGGGGTGACCTTCTTGCTCTCTACAACTACCTGAAGGGAGGTTGTAGCCAGGCAGAGGTTGGTCTCTTCTCCCAGGCAGCCAGCACCAGAACAAGAGGACGCAGTCTCAGGCTGCGCAAGGGCAGGTTTAGTCTGGATGTTAGGAGGAAGTTCTATACAGAGAGAGTGATTCCCCATTGGAATGGGCTGCCCATGGAGGTGGTGGAGTCACCTTCACTGGAGGTGTTGAGGAGAAGACTTGATGGGGTGCTTGGCTGTATGGTTTAGTTGTTTAGGTGGGTTGGTTTGGTTGATGGGTTGGTTTGGTTAATGGGTTGGATGCAATGATCTTGAAGGTCTCTTTCAACCTGGTGTATTGTATTGTATTGTATTATTCTATTCTATTCTATTCTATTCTATTCTATTCTATTCTATTCTATTCTATTCTATTCTATTCTATTCTATTCTATTCTATTCTGAGACAGCTGCCTAGTGAATAATTCATCAACCTCTTCACCTTGGTTGGGTGGTCTATAACGGACTCCAACCAGGATATCTGCCTTGTTGGTCTTCCATCTAGTCTTCACCCACAGGCACTCAACATGATCATCCTTTATTTCTAGTTCCATGGTGTCAAGAGCCTCCCTGATGTACAGGGCCACCCCTCCACCTCTTCTCCCTAGCTTGATTCTCCTGAAGAGCCTGCATCCATCAATTACCGTGCTCCAGTCATGTGAGTCATCCCACCATGTCTCTGTGATGGCGACTACATCATAACATTCCTGCTGCAACAAGGCTTGCATCTCCTCTTGTTTGTTACCCATGCTGTGTGCATTAGTGTACATGCACTTCAGCTGGGCTGCTGGTTTCACCCCTGGCTCCAGCTTACCATCCCCAGATTCCTGTCTTAGGGGACTGATTTTAGCCCCTTCCCCCTTTGAATGTAGTTAAAAGCTCTGTCAATGAGACCTGCCAACTTGCTTCCTAGAATTCTTTTCCCTCTGTGGGATAGGGTGCTCTCATGTGCTAGTCCCTCTCAGATACCCGTTCCCCAAAATGAACTGCCCTGCTGATAAAGTTGCTTTAGGTCATGTAATCCAGAACCCTGATCACTTTGTTCACTCCCTGGTAGACTTTTCACTTGTTTTTCAGCATTCTTGTTTAGCTGATGAACTCAAATCTGTACGTAATATTTGTCTATCTAGATGCCCATCAGATTAGTCACTGACTTAATATTTTGAGGCCATGCATTAAATGAATTATATCTTTAAAATGGAGGAATAGAAGATAATTGAAGGGACCCCTGTGTATAACAGAAACCAGAGATCTGTCCAAATAGAGTTTGCACAAAAACATATCAACCAGTCACACTAAAATGACATACTAGGTGATGCTGAAAGAAATGGTTTTTTCCTTCCCTTGCTTTCTAGGGGTTAAAAGAACCCAACACAACAGTAGCAGTTTCATCAGATGCTCAGTATTCTAATAACAGGCCTTTAAGAATGTTTTGGAGGAAGGAGAAACCTTGAAGCAAGAATCATGAATATGCTGAATCGCCTAGAAATATATACTGCAACAGTTTTGTGAGTAATAAGAGCATGTTACAAACTTCTATGCATTTCTGTATTTTACAAAACAGCTTTGATTGACCAAGGGGATTTCTGAGGAGATGGGTTGACTTCTGCGATTAGCTCTGCTCATTCAAAATTGCTGTTTAGATATTCCAAACTGTCACATCCTATCCTACCTTGAAAGTATACTTTTGGCCTTTTTATATATCTTGAATTGCATTAGAATGCAGCTCAAAATTATTCAGTATCAGATTTTTCCTTATTTTTCTTTTCACTCTATTATTTATTTATATTCTGATAATAATATCCTTGGGGGCATTGTATAAGCAAGACATCTTGGCCTCCTTCTTTCCCCAGGAGTGCAGTTGCTTTGCAGAAATTATAAGATGTCATGTGTTATTATGATGGTGCCTTATTGCTCAAATATGTAGGGGATATCTGATAATGTAATTACTTCACCTTATAAAGCTATTATAAATCATGCATGGAGAACATTTTTTTCCATAGCAAAACTGTCTGCAGAACTATCACATTGCATGGAAGGGGAATATCATAATATGGTTAGCCTTATGTTCCCTAAGCCCACAGTAGGCAATGGCAGCATTAAAATTAAATATTTAACATGAATGCATAAGGAAAGCACTTTCAGAAAGCATGGCTCCTTTCTAAAAGACTCTGACAACAGTGTGAATCTCATCTAAGTGAGAATATTCTGTGCTTGTGTCTTCTGAGACATGAATAAGAACTGCAGATTTGCTATTTTGCCTTTTCTTTATTCCTTAACTTTCCTCCTTCCTCCACCTCCTTCTCAGCTTTCCTGAGTGCAGTATAATTGTTATAAAAGCAATTCAATAAGCACTTGAAACATTGGCCATTGTACAAAGAACCGTGCTTCTATTTGCCGTCACTGTAATAACATCAAATGATTATTTCTCCCTCTTTCAGCCTCTAAGATTTCAAGGCACTTTATTGATTTCAGCTGGTGACAGTTTTAATTATAATTTAAAATCATCAATGGACAAACAGAAACGATTTCGACTTAACAATAAATTGAGTGACTAATCACTGCGTTAGGTGATGTGATCACAAAATACTTCCAATAGTGCCAGAGAAAAATTTAAAGTCACTTGATCATAGTATCATAGTGTCATAGAATAAGTTAGGGTTGGAAGGGACCACAAGGATCATCTAGTTCCAACCACCCTGCCATGGGCAGGGACACCCGCACTAGATCAGGCTGGCCAGAGCCTCATCCAGCCTGGGCTTAAACACTTTCAGGGATGGGGCCTCAAACACCTCCTTTGGCAACCCATTCCATGGCTTCACCACTCTCATGGGGAAGAACTTCCTCCTCACATCCAGCCAGAATCTCCCCACCTCCAGCTTCATTCCATTCCCCCTAGTCCTATCACTACCTGAGATCCTGAGAAGTCCCTCCCCAGCCTTCCTGTAGGCCCCCTTCAGATACTGGAAGGCCACAATGAGGTCACCTGGGAGCCTTCTCTTCTCCAGACTGAACAGCCCCAATCCCCTCTTGAACAACTTCAGTCCAATCCCCTCTTGAACAACTCCAGGGACAGTGAGTCCACCACCTCCCTGGGTAGCCCATTCCAATGGCGAATGACTCTCAGTGAAGAACTTTCTCCTCACCTTGAGCCTAGGCTTCCCTGGTGCAGCTTGAGACGGTGTCCCCTTCTTCTGGTGCTGGTTGCTAGAGAGAAGAGGCCAACCCCCTCCTGGCTACAACCACCCTTTAGGTAATTGTAGAGAGCAATGAGGTCTCCCCTGAACCTCCTCTTCTCCAGGCTAAACAATTCCAGCTCCCTCAGCCTTTCCTCATAGGGCTTGTGTTCAAGGCCTCTCCCCAGCCTTGTTGCCCTTCTCTGGACACATTCAAGTGTCTCGATGCCCTTCTAAAACTGAGGGGCCCAGAACTAGACACAGGACTCAAGGTGTGGCCTAACCAAACTAGAGTATAGGGGCACAATGTCCCTCCCTGTGGGACTCCACTTGTCACTGGCCTCCACTGGGACATGGACCCTTTGACAGCCACTCTTTGGGTGTGGCCATCAAGCCAGTTCTTTATCCATCTAGTGGTCCATCCATCAAACCCATGTGTCACCAGTTTGGAGACCAGGATGTGGTGTGGGACAGTGTCGAAGGTTTTACTCAGGTCCAGGTAAATGACATCAGTTGCTCGCCCCTCATCTAGTAATGTTGTCACCTGTTCATAGAAGGCCACCAGGTTTGTCAGGCAGGATTTGCCCTTGGCAAAGCCATGCTGACTATTCCCAATCACCGCTTCACTATTCTGAGTCAGTAGTATCTCCAGGAGGATCTGCTCCATGATCTTTCCAGGCACAGAGGTGAGACTGACTGGCCTGTAGTTCCCCAGTTCCTCCTTCTTACCCTTTTTGCTGATGGGAGCAATGTTTCCCTTTTTCCAGTCTCGGGGGACTTCCCCTCTCTGCCATGACTTTTGGAATAGAATAGAGAGGGGTTTAGCAACCTCCTCTGCCAGTTCTCTCAACACCTGTGGCTGTATCCTGTCGGGTCCCATGGACTTGAACACTTTCAGGTTCTTCAGGTGATCACAAACCTGTGCTTCACTTATGATGGGCAGTTCTTCCTCCCCATCCCTGGCATCCTCTTCCATGACACCAGGAGTGTGGCTGGAGGCCCTTGCAGTGAAGACTGAGGTAAAGAAGTTATTGAGCACCTCAGCCTTTTCCACATCACTTGTGACCATTTCAGCACTTTCCTTTCTGAGGGGGCCCTCACCTTCCCTGGTCTTCTTCTTGCCATTCATATACCTATAGAAATTCTTCTTTGTGGTAGGGTGAGAAAGTTCCCCCCACACACAAAAGATTCCACAGGTAACTGAGCCGGAGAAGTAGATGAAAGCTGTATTTACAAGCTGAAAAAGAATGCAATGAATATGTACAAAAATATACAATATTTACAATATATACAGAAATATACAGCAATGTATGTAATACAGAAGACCCACAGCCGGATGAGGAGTGCCCCCCTCACCCCCCGGCCGCTATCCCCCTTCTCCTCCCTACCTCTCCAAAAAGGGTTAGAGAGAGAGAGAAAGGCAATTAAGGAGAAAATAAATTCTGTTAGCTCAAAGCGAATGCAAGAGTTGGTTTTCTTATCTGCTTAGCAAGGTCGCTCCTGCCCAGCAAGCTGTTGCTTCAGAGAGAGAGAAACAGGACAGCCCACAGGACAGAGAAGAGCAGGCTGACTCCAAACAGACTGAACCCAAAACTACAAAGTCGTATTTTACCTATCCACCAATGAAATTAGTTTAGCATATATTTGTTTTTCAATACATTCAGCCAGAGTGTTCAGAAAGTGTCCATTTCTTAAAGGCACAGCTTAAACCGGTCACATTCATGTTCCCTTTAACCTCCCTGGCTAGATTCAATTCAAACTCTGCTTTGGCTTTTGCTAACCAGGCCTCTTGCTGCTCAGGCAGCTTCCTTATATCATATCCCCCCTGTTCTATCTGCCCTTCCCTCCACTTCCTGTGGAGTTTCTTTTTAAGTGATAGTGTGACCAGCAGCTCTCTTGCTCATCCAGGCAGGCCTCCTAGCATTCCTTCCTGCTTTTCTCTTCTCACCTCCTGGACACAGAGGAGGTGGCCCTTGAATACTGACCAGCTGTCCTGGGTCCCTCTTCCCTCCAGGGCTTCGTCCCATGACACTTTGGCTAGCAGATCCCTGAAGCAATCAGAGTCCACACGCCTAAAGTCTAGGGTCGTAAGCTTAGAATAGGTCCTCCTGATTGCCCTGAGGAGATTAAATTCAACTGCTTCATGGTCACTGCAGCCAAGGCCGTCTCTGAGCCTCACATCTGTTACCAGCCCTTCCCTGTTGGTGAGAACAAGGTCCAGCATAGCACTTTTTCTTGTTGGTTCCTCTACCATTTGGAGGAGGAAGTTGTCTTCTATGCAGTCCAGGAACATACTGGATTGCAGATGCCTTGCTGTGCTGTCCCTCCAGCAGATGTCAGGGTGGTTGAAATCCCCCACGAGGACCAGGGCCTGCCACCTGGAAGCCACTTCTATTTGCCTGTGGAGAGCCTGAAGGGAGGTTGTAGACAGGCAGAGGTTGGTCTCTTCTCCCAGACAGCCAGAACCAGAACAAGAGGACACAGTCTCAAGCTGCACCAAAGGAGGTTTAGACTGGATGTTAGGAGGAAGTTCTATACAGAGACAGTGATTGCCCATTGGAATGGGCTGCCTGACGAGGTGGTGGAGTCACCATCACTGCAGGTGTTCAGAAGGAGACTTGATGGGGTGCTTGGTGCCATGATCTAGTTGTTTGATGGGTTGGATTGGTTGATAGGTTGGCCGTGATGATATTGAAGGTCTCTTCCAACCTGTTGTATTGTATTGTATTGTATTGTATTGTATTGTATTGTATTGTATTGTATTGTATTGTATCTGCTTGGTTCTGCTGGTCAGGTGGCCTGTAGGAGACCCCCACAGTAATATCTCCTTCCCCTGTCTTGCCTTTGATTCTAACCCATACACTCTCAACCATCTCATCATCCCTCCCCAGGTGGAGCTGCACTGATTACAGCTGGTTATTGGCATAGAGTGCAACACCTCCTCCTCTCCTTCCCTGCCCATCCTTCCTAAAGAGCTCATACCTGTCTATCCCTGCATTCCAGCCATGGGAATCATCCCACTAAATTTCAGTAACAGCCACTATGTCATGGCATCCCAGCAGCACGGTGTCCCTTAATTCATCTTGTTTGTTGCCCAAGCTGCGTGCATTTGCATAGAAGCACTTCAGCTGCGCTGGCCCTGTTGTCCTCTTGTGCCAACTTCCCTTGGTTTCCACAGGGTGTCCTGGTGTGTCATTCATGGCTTGCCTCAGGGCAGCAAGTTGAGAGCCCTTACCAGCTCTCCATCCCTCTGCCTCAGGTGAGCTGCCCCTCTGTTTGTCACAGGCCAGCAGGAGACTATTAACCCCTTTCCCCTTCAAATCTAGTTTAAAGCCTTGTCAATGAGCCCTGCCAATTCCTGCCCCAGGATCCTTTTTCCCCTCTGGGACAAGTGTGTCCCATAAGTTGTTTTCCAATCATAGAATCATAGAATCATAGAATCAGTCAGGGTTGGAAGGGACCACAAGGATCATCTAGTTCCAACCCCTCTGCCATGGGCAGGGACACCCCACACTAGATCAGGCTGGCCACAGCCTCGTCCAGCCTGGTCTTAAACACCTCCAGGGGTGGGGCCTCAACCACCTCCCTGGATAACCCATTCCAGGGCTTCACCACTCTCATGGGGAAGAACTTCTTCCTCACATCTAGCCTGAATCTCCCCATTTCCAGCTTCATTCCATTCCCCCTAGTCCTATCACTACCTGAGATCCTGAGAAGTCCCTCCCCAGCCTTCCTGTAGGCCCCCCTTCAGATACTGGAAGGCCACAATGAGGTCACCTGGGAGCCTTCTCTTCTCCAGACTGAACAGCCCCAACTCCTTCAGTCTGTCCTCATAGGAGAGGTGCTCCAGCCCTCTGATCATCCTCGTGGCCATGATTGTAGAACCCAAATCCCTCTCGATGGCACCAGCCCTGGAGCCATGAATTCATAGAATCATAGAATCATAGAATCAGTCAGGGTTGGAAGGGACCACAAGGATCATCTAGTTCCAACCCCCCTGCCATGGGCAGGGACACCCTACACTAGATCACGCTGGCCAGAGCCTCGTCCAGCCTGGTCTTAAACACCTCCAGGGACTGGGCCTCAACCACCTCCCTGGACAACCCATTCCAGGGCTTCACCACTCTCATGGGGAAGAACTTCTTCCTCACATCTAGCCTGAATCTCCCCATTTCCAGCTTCATTCCATTCCCCCTAGTCCTATCACTACCTGAGATCCTGAGAAGTCCCTCCCCAGCCTTCCTGTAGGCCCCCTTCAGATACTGGAAAGCCACAATGAGGTCACCTCGGAGCCTTCTCTTCTCCAGACTGAACAGCCCCAACTCCTGCAGTCTGTCCTCATAGGAGAGGTGCTCCAGCCCTCTGATCATCCTCGTGGCCCTTCTCTGGACACGCTCCAGCACGTCCACATCTCTCCTGTAATATGGGCTCCAGAACTGGACGCAGTACTCCAGGTGGGGTCTCACCAGAGCTGAGTAGAGGGAGAAGCACCTCCCTTGACCTGCTGGTCACACTTCTCCTGATGCAGCCCAGGATCTGATTGGCTTTCTGGGCTGCAAGCGCACATTGAGAGCTCATGTCGAGCTTCTCGTCCACCAGCACCCCCAAGTCTCTCTCCTCCGGGGCTGCTCTCCAGCCAGTCACTGCCCAGCCTGTATTTGTGCCTGGGATTGCCTCGACCCAGCTGCAGGAGCCTGCACTTGGTCTTGTTGAAGCTCATGAGGTTGGCTTGTGCCCACCTCTCCAGCCTGTCCAGGTCCCTCTGGATGGCATCCCTTCCCTCCAGGGTGTCCACTGCACCACACAGCTTGGTGTCATCAGCAAACTTGCTGAGGGTGCACTCGATGCCACTGTCCATGTCACCCACAAAGATGTTGAACAAGACAGGTCCCAGGACTGATCCCTGAGGGACTCCGCTTGTCACTGGCCTCCACTGGGACATGGACCCGTTGACAGCCACTCTTTGGGTGCGGCCATCAAGCCAATTCTTTATCCATCTAGTGGTCCATCCATCAAACCCATGTGTGATTGACCTGATGAGTCACAATTCTGCACGATGCCACAGATTCTTAGATAAAGGCTTTTGTGTCCTAAGTAAATAGATATTGTTATTGTTCTAAATCATACCCTTTCATACCCAGGGTCCTTGATCACCAGTGGACCACCAGAGATTTCTGACCTCAGGGTGGCAATAGGATTCACTCAGAAAATGTAAGACTAGATATAGTGTGACAAGGAAGTGTACTGAAGAGGAGAAATTGGGGGACCTCCTTTGACAGTGTGTATGTGTTTTAGGAGGCATGATTGTGTGGTCAGTTCAGTACTCACCTATTAGCTACACCCAGATGTGTACATTAAAGAAGCAGGAGCTGATTTCTGGGAGAGACATCATGAAATGGCTGGTATGAAACTGTTCAGTGGATCTAGGATCAAGTAAGATTAGAAGCAGGAAGAAAAATTAAAAAACTGTTGTTAGATACAAAAGACAAGAATAGACATCTGTCCAAGTATTTGGATTTGGAATGTATGTATCTCTAGATGGGATCTGACCAAACTCAGCTACAAATGTAGTTGATAAACTGATATTTGCACCTAGAAATGGAAGCAATATAGTTTAGTTGGAAAGAGAGGATAAAGAGTCTAGAGAGACTCCAATCACCAAAATTTATCCTCATGTCTGCTGCTTTATGATCTGAAAGTCTTTTTTTCTTTACACATTATGATCTGAGAGCCTTTTTCTCTACACATTAACTTTGTCTGCAATAAGTATCCACATTTGAGAAGACAAATCTTTGGTACCATAATGGGATACTACATCTTTTATAAAAATACTTATTTTTCTTCCATATATTTTGAAGGCTGCATTTTAAAGCTAGAAGCTCTAAATATTCCTCACCCTTTCATTCAGAGCTATATAAACTGATGCATAAAATGCTGTGGAAATTGCCAAATGTCTTTAGCTTTGCCATAATATACTGAAGAGCTCATATATTTTCCTTTGGTTTGTTGAACTTGCATCAAGCTCAGTTCTTAACCAAACATGAGTGAAGATGATGCTGTTAATTTTGGCCTGCCTAAAATATTGTATACCCTCTCCAGTTTGGAAGATGTTCTGCTAGCCAAAGTGTTATGGGATGAAGCCCTGGAGGGAAGAGGGACCCAGGACAGCTGGTCAGTATTCAAGGACCACCTCCTCTGTGTCCAGGAGCTATGTATACCAACAAGGAGAAAAGCAGGAAAGAGTGCTAGGAGGCCTGCCTGGATGAACAAGGAGCTGCTGGACACACTATCACTTAAAAAGAAACTCTACAGGAAGTGGAGGGAAGGACAGATGGAACAGGGGGTATATAAGGAAGCTGCCCGAGCAGCAGGAGGCCTGGTTAGCAAAGCCAAAGCAGAGTTCCAATTGAATCTAGCCAGGGAGGTTAAAGGGAGCACTAAGAATTTCTACAGGTATATGAATTTCAAGAAGAAGACCAGGAAGGTGTGGGCCCCTCAGAAAGGAAAGTGCTGAAATGGTCACAAGTGATGTGGAAAAGGCTGAGGTACTCAATAACTTCTTTACCTCAGTCTTCACTGCAAGGGCCTCCAGCTACATGGTGGTGTCATGGAAGAGGATGCCAGGGACGGGGAGGAAGAACTGGCCATGGTAAGTGAAGCACAGGTTTGTGATCACCTGAAGAACCTGAAAGTGTTCAAGTCCATGGGACCCGACAGGATACACCCACGGGTGCTGAGAGAACTGGCAGAGGAGGTTGCTAAACCCCTCTCTATTCTATTCCAAAAGTCATGGCAGACTGGGGAAGTCCCCCAGACTGGAAAAGGGAAACATTGCTCCCATTTTCAAAATGGCCAAGAAGGAGGAACCTGGGAACTACAGGCCAGTCAGTCTCACCTCTGTGCCCAGAAAGATCATGGAGCAGATCCTCCTGGAGGCACTACTGACTCAGAAGAACAGTGAAGCGGTGATTTGGAACAGTCAGCATGGCTTTGCCAAGGGCAAATCCTGCCTGACAAACCTGGTGGCCTTCTATGAAAAGGTGACAACATTACTAGATGAGGGGTGAGCAACTGATGTCGTTTACCTGGCCCTGAGCAAAGCCTTCGATACTGTCCTGCACCACATCCTGGTCTCCAAGCTGGTGACACATGGGTTTGATAGATGGACCACTAGATGGATAAAGAACTGGCTTGATGGCCACACCCAAAGAGTAGCTGTCAATGGGTCCATGTCTCAGTGGAGGCCAGTGACAAGCGGAGTCCCTCAGGGATCAGCCCTGGGACCTGTCTTGTTCAACATCTTTGTGGGTGACATGGACAGTGGCATCGAGTGCATCCTGAGCAAGTTTGCTGATGACACCAAGCTGTGTGGTGCAGCGGACACGCTGGAGGGAAGTGATGCCATCCAGAGGGACCTGGACAGGCTATGGAGGTGGGCACAAGCCAACCTCATGAGCTTCAACAAGACCAAGTGCAGGGTCCTGCAGCTGGTTCAAGGCAATCCCAGGCACAAATCCAGGCTGGGCAGGGACTGGCTGGAGAGCAGCCCTGAGGAGAGAGACTTGGGGGTGCTGGTGGATGAGAAGCTCAACAGGAGCTCTCAATGTGCACTTGCAGCCCGGAAAGCCAATCAGATCCTGGGCTGCATCAGGAGAAGTGTGACCAGCAGGTCAAGGGAGGTGATTCTCCCCCTCTACTCAGCTCTGGTGAGGCCCCACCTGGAGTACTGCCTCCAGTTCTGGAGCCCCTATTACAGGAGGGATCTGGAGGTGCTGGAACGTGTCCAGAGAAGGGCCACGAGGATGATCAGAGGGCTGGAGCACCTCTCCTATGAGGACAGACTGCAGGAGTTGGGGCTGTTCAGTCTGGAGAAGAGAAGGCTCCCAGGTGACCTCATTGTGGCCTTCCAGTATCTGAAGGGGGCCTACAGGAAGGCTGGGGAGGGACTTCTCAGGATCTCAGGTAGTGATAGGACTAGGGGGAATGGCATGAAGCTGGAGGTGGGGAGATTCAGGCTGGATGTGAGGAAGAAGTTCTTCCCCATGAGAGTGGTGAAGCCATGGAATGGGTTGCCAAAGGAGGTGTTTGAGGCCCCATCCCTGAAAGTGTTTAAGCCCAGGCTGGATGAGGCTCTGGCCAGCCTGATCTAGTGCGGGGTGTCCCTGCCCATGGCAGGGTGGTTGGAACTAGATGATCCTTGTGGTCCCTTCCAACCCTGACTGATTCTATGATTCTATGATTCTAGACAAGTCTGTGAAACTGGGCTGAGGTAATCCCATTTTTCTCATAGCACATGCAGCCTCTCTGGGAAATCATGTCACGTGCAATCATCTGAATCACTCTTGCAACCAGTCACCATAGCATAGCTCAGATTTGTGCTTCAGACAACACAAGTTCATTCCTTAAAATGCAGGATGGTTGTCTTTTGTTGTAAGTTTAATATATGGAATCTGTCATCAGTCTTCATACAGCCTTTGTGAGCTTGCATTAATTATTTACAGAGTTCGACTGGAAACACCGAGGTGAGATGTTCTTAGCTCGGTGGGCTCACGATTCGTCAGGACATCAAGGCAGAGATGCAACCTACCAGTGGGCTCGTGACAGATCCATAGACATTTCCATGGATGCTATCACACAAGTCATCCATGACTGTGACATTTGTGCTGCTATTAAGCAGGCAAAGCGACTTAAGCCCTTATGGTATGGTGACAGATGGTCCAAGTACAAGTATGGTGAAGCTTGGCAAGTTGACTACATCACTCTACCACGTTCTCATTCTGGTAAGCAGTATGTGCTTACTATGGTAGAGGCAAACACTGGATGGTTGGAAACTTATCCAGTACCACATGCAACTGCACGCAACACCATTCTCGGTCTGGAGAGACAGATCCTGTGGAGACACGGAACTCCAGAGAGGATTGAGTCAGACCACGGAACTCACTTCAAAAACAACCTTGTAAAGAGTTGGGCCAAAGAGCACGGCATCGAGTGGATATTCCACATTCCCTACTATGCACCAGCTGCAGGGAAGATTGAACGCTACAACGGTTTGTTGAAGACCACTCTTAAAGCCATGGGGGGTGGATCTTTGAAAAACTGGGAAAAGCATTTAGCACAAGCAACCTGGCTGGTAAATAGTAGAGGTTCAGTGAACCGAGCTGGACCGGCACACTCAGATCTGCTACAGAAAGTAGAAGGTGATAGAGTTCCTGTTGTTAAAGAAAAGAATCTGTTAGGTAAAACTGTTTGGGTATTTTCTCCCTCAGGAGAGGCTAAACCTGTCCGAGGGGTGGTTTCAGCTGAAGGTCCGGGTCACACTTATTGGGTAATGCAAGAGAATGGTGAAATTCAGTGTATTCCACAAAGAAATTTGACGTTAGCTGAAAGAGTTTAATTTCAGAGTGTTGTACAGCTACATCGCGCCCAAAGGAAGAATCCCTGAGGAATCCACGGTGCACGAACCCTGAGAACCCTGAGAGCCCTCAGTCAACTGAGAGTCCCTGTTTCCCGGTTTCCCTGTTTTCCCTTTTCTTCGCTTCGTCTGCAAAGAGACAAACTGTTTTCCATTTTTCTTGTTTCTTGGACTTCTGAATCATCTACACCTGAGGATAGCCGGAATGGACTATGAACTTTACTTACAAACTGTAGATGTTGTTTTGGATTGTATGGACAGTATGAACAGCCAATGAAATTGTTTAGCAGGGGTGGATTGTGACCGGTTTAGGCTGTGCCTTTAAGAAAGGGACACTTTCTGAACACTCTGGGCGAATGTTTTGATATTAGAATGAAAACAATGATATGCTAATTCAATTTCATTGGTGGGACCCGGTTGTAGTTTTTTTGTTTAGTCTTTCAGTCGGGGAGTCAGTCAGTAGTCATCTTCTTCTTCCCCCTGTGCTGTGAGCTGGCTCGTTTCTCTCTACGATTCCTTCTAACCAGATAAGAAAACTAACTTTTGCATTCACTTTGAGCTTTAACAAAGTTTTCCCCTTTTAATTACCTTCCTTTCTCTCTCTCTTTCTAACCCTTTTGGGAAAAAGGGGAGGTAGGGAGGGAGAAGGGGGGAAAAGCCGAACCCCCCTGGCCGCAGGGGGGTTGGGGAAAGGTTTCCTGTATTACATACATTGCTGTATATTTCTGTATATATTGTAAATATTGTATATTTTTGTACATATTCATTGCATTCCATATCTGCTTGTAAAATACAGCTTTCATCTGCTTCTCCGGCTGAGTTAGCTGTGGAATTCTTTTGTGTGGGGGGGGGAACCTTCCTACTCCACCACAGAGGGGCAGGTCCTGCCTGACCAACCTGATCTGCTTCGATGATCAGGTGACCCGCCTGGTGGATGTGGGGAGGCCTGTGGATGTGGTCTACCTAGACCTCCGCAAGGCCTTTGACACTGCCCCCCACAGCAAACTCCTGGCCAAGCTGGCAGGCCATGGCTTGGAGAGGAGCACACTGCATTGGGTTAGGAACTGGCTGGAGGGCCGAGCCCAGAGAGTGATGGTGAATGGTGCCACATCCAGCTGGCGGCCTGTCACTAGTGGTGTGCCCCAAGGATCAGTGCTGGGCCCCATACTCTTCAACATCTTTATTGATGATCTGGAGGAGGGCATTGAGTCCATCATCAGTACATTTGCAGATGACACCAAGCTGGGGGCAGGAGTTGATCTGCTGGAGGGCAGAGAGGCTTTGCAGAGGGACCTCGACAGGCTGGACAGATGGGCAGAGTCCAATGGCATGAGATTGAACACATCCAAGTTCCGGGTTCTGCACATTGGCCACAGCAACCCCATGCAGTGCTACAGGCTGGGGTCAGAGTGGCTGGAGAGAGGCAAGGTAGGAGAGGGACCTGGGGGTGCTGGTTGATGGGAGGCTGAACATGAGCCTGCAGTGTGGCCAGGCAGCCAAGAGAGCCAATGGCATCCTGGCCTGCATCAGGAACAGTGTGGCCAGCAGGAGCAAGGAGGTCATTCTTCCCCTGTACACTGCACTGGTTAGGCCACAGCTTGAGTCCTGTGTCCAGTTCTGGGCTCCTCAGTTTAGGAAGGATGTTGTCTTGCTGGAACGTGTCCAGAGAAGGGCAACGAAGTTGGTGAGGGGTTTGGAACACAATCCCTATGAAGAAAGGCTGAGGGAGCTGGGGTTGCTTAGCCTGGAGAAGAGGAGACTGGGGGGTGACCTTCTTGCTCTCTACAACTACCTGAAGGGAGGTTGTAGCCAGGCAAAGGTTGGTCTCTTCTCCCAGGCAGCCAGCACCAGAACAACAGGACACAGTCTCACGCTGTGCCAGGACAGGTATTGACCAGACATTAGGAGGAAGTTCTATACAAAGAGAGTGATTCCCCACTGCAATGGGCTGCCCATCGAGGTGGTGGGGTCACCGTCATTGGAAGTGTTCAGGAGGAGACTATGGGATGCTTGGTGACATGACCTAGTTGTTAGATGGGTTGGACGCGATGGTCTCAAGGGTCTCTTCCAACCTGGTTTATTGTATTGTATTGTGTTGTATTGACCCCTCAACGAGATCTCCCTGGGCCCT
This sequence comes from Picus viridis, assembly GCA_033816785.1. Taxonomy (NCBI): domain Eukaryota; kingdom Metazoa; phylum Chordata; class Aves; order Piciformes; family Picidae; genus Picus; species Picus viridis. The sequence continues at coordinate 94,491,832 of CM066606.1, read as the reverse complement.
GAAGTAATTCTTGATAGCCCTGGGAGTTCTGGTAGCAACATCATCATTCCCTAACTGCATAAGTAATAAGGGATAGTCGTCAGAAGGCTGTACCATACTGGGCAGCCTTTTGGTAACATCTCTAACTTGGGCTCCTGCAAGGCTACAAACTTCCCTGTGAGAAGGGACTGGCCGACATATAGGGCCCTGTGTTCCCCTCAGGAGGGAATCACCAATAACAATTACCCTCCTTTTTCTGAGGGAGCAAGTCCTGATGCCAGGGGAAGGCTGTTTAATCTTAGGTTGCTTTGCCTTAGGCTGTTTAACCATAGGCTGTTTAGCCTCAGGGAAAACCCCAGATGGTGTGTCCTCCGGCATCAGTATTACCTCACCCTCAATCTCCAGTGCCCCATACCTGTTTTCCAAGGGCAGCAAGGAAGGTGATGGGAGGCAAGGAGGTTTTAATTTGTGTCTTTTGAGAGGAACCTGTGTCCATTCCCCTCTGCTTTTTGGATAACCAGTCTCTGCTGGAGGAGCCTGCAGAGCCTGCTTGCTCTGGTTCATCTCTTTCCTCTTCTGACTCATCTCTTTTCTACAATCCCATACATCTCTAAGACTAGCAACCTCATCCTCCAGTCTGGCCACCAGGTTGAGCAGACAGCCAGTCTGCTCACACCTAATGCAAGAGTTGCCCCCACTACCCTGCATCTCAAGAGCCAGGCTCCAGCACTCACTACAGCCAGATACCTGGACAGCTACCTGCTTGTGTTCCACCTCAGTCTGGGTCGACACTGATTTTTTAAAGGAGTTTTTGCTTTGAGTTACAACCATGCTGCCCCTGGCCACAGCACTGTCTGGACAAAAAATTTAGAAAAAGTGCAGCGGCGCGTGAGAGCACGAGAGAGTACGAGAGAGGACGGGAGATCTTCCTGTCAAACAGAAGCACTGCGAGCCGTGCTGTCTCTTTTTAAACTCTGCTGCCGATGACGCTGGGATCACAAGCTGCAGGCACGTGAAGAGAAGGCTGCTCCGAGCCTCGCAGCATGTGTAGGAATTGCCACGGTCCCGGCAGTTCCCGTAGCCTGAAAAGGAGAACTGTGGATGCCCCCGAGCGGTTGCTGGTCCCAGGGCGGTTCTGTGAGGGCTTCCTGCTGAACAAGTTTACTACATTTCTGAGCAGGATCAGGTGCTATCGGGGGGATGGTAAAAAGCTAACACTTAAGTTACATCTTCTTACATACAAAATAGTAACAAAGCAAGAAAATGTCTTCATCACTCCCAACTTCACATGTGAAGACAGAAATCCACCACTCCCCTATTTACATGCTTCTGTTATCTTTTGGGATCACCTGTTGCATACCCAGGTGTAATATCACTCCCCACCCCTGGTTGAGAAAAGGAAACATTTGTTTGCCCCTTTCTTCTTGGCAGTACAATGGATTTGTCCTAGGACTGGAGTATTCATATTGCAATAAGCCAGAGAAAATTATACCATTTCAGCAATCCACATGCCATCTTCTCTGTTTACAAGACACTGCCCCCTCCCAAGCCCAGTGTCCCTAAGGAACTACTTATCATTGTGAAGCATCTTAGTCAATATCCTAACAATAAAATAATGCATGGTTATGGGATGGCCAATCCATTTTTAGCACTTTTGAGTCTCTTTTGTTTTACTGGATTGCTCGGTTCCTTTTCTTTTTTTTTTTTTGTGTGTGCATGTGTGCGTTTCTGGTTTGGTTTGGGCTGGGTCTTTGTTAGTTTATTTTAGGGGGTTTTGTTTGTTTGTTTTTAAAGAAAACCTAAAATACCCTTATTCTGCTAATATAAAACTTTAGTTTAGATGTCTGAATAATGTCTATTTGTCTTGCCATCCTCAGAGTAGTTATGTTTGGGTTTTAATTTGGTATCTTTTTTGAGGTTATATATTTATGTATTAAATCTTACATTGTCAGATAGCTATGATGAAAGAAAAAAAACAAAGTACAAAAAACTTTTGCAAACCTGTATTGAGCAGCTAGATTTTGATTCTGCATCTATTATGAAATGTTAAAACAAACCAGTCATTTAGCTGAATCTAATGTGAGTTGAACTGCACTATCCAGGGGAACATGCACATCTAGAGCAATGAGGCTGAGACAACTTCCTTTCCCATGGGTTTATATGGGTGACAAGGCTAAGCAATTTGCATAAAATAGGATGGATTGCTCAGCTGCAGATGCATGTAGCACTTTCAAAATAGAGTATCAAGCAGATTTGCCAGGTGAGCTATATTGAATCCTCCAGCCACTTGAGACATGTGGTAAGTCTCAACTAGCTTAAATGTACATTGTAGCAGGTTTTATTGTTAACTTCTCTTTGGCCTTCAACAAGTAGTCAATAGCCCTGCAGATTACATTCTCTTCTGCCATCCTGACTGCTAGAAGCATTCATCTGGAACTAAGCCACTATAATAAACCAAGCAGAGTGAGAAAATTTCTACAAAACCTCAGCAAAAGTTGATTCATTGAAATTTAAACTTTTCACAGGAAATGGATTAATTTATTTTTGTGGTAGCAAGACAAAAAGTTGTGGCCATACTGAAATGTTGTTCATTGAGATGTTTGAAGCAAACAACATTTCTCATTTTAATACATATTAAAAAAAAAAAAAAAGTTACTGCAAGATTACCCTACCACAGATAATTTAATAACCAAAAATGAAATATTGTAACAGATTTTGGAAAAGAAAAAAAATCAACCAACCAAAAAACAAACAAACAAAAAAACCCACTACCTTTTACTGGTCATAGTTTGAGATATTTATGCTATTTCAAGTTAAACCTGGGTATTTTTTGCAGAATGGGGAAACAGATGTTCAGGCAAGATTACAATTTTATTGGTAGCTAGAGAAATCGACTAGTAGAGTATCTTCATAAACACTATGGCTGTGCATACCTTTTAGAGTATAAATATGTCTTTAGGTTATTATTTATGATCATCCTGAAGTCAATCAAACAAAAAAACAAACCCTCCCAAAAAAAAGAAAACCACAACAAAAGAAGAAGAAAACATGAATGAGACAGAAAATGTACAGCTTGTTATCATCTAAAAAAGCTTGTGCCCTTCTTATAAGGCTGCTTCATCCACTGAGGAAACCCATCAAAAAGATCCAAGCCTGAACTGGGTTTCGTTCTCCCCAAGAATCTGAAGCTCAGTGAAAAACAGAAGAAGCCACAAAGTGTCAAAAAACATAGAGGATCTCAGCTAAAATATTCTGTTTTCTCCCCAAACACTAGTGTATTAGCTGAGCAGAGATAAAATAAAAATCATCATCATCTTCATAACATTCGCCATGAATTAGAGATACATGAATGCAAATCATATTTTTTTTGTTAGGCTGAAGTTTCAATTTACAAGTGAAGGGAACCAAGATTTGCCTAAAATCAGGGATCAGATTTCCCAAGGACAGTAGATGATGAATTATCAAAGGATGTAGAGAGAATGCTGGCAACGGCTATGGATCTGGGGATTGAGATAAATGCATTGCCGCTCAGTCTGATGCTGAAGCAAATCATGAAAGACATACAGGAGAGGATTAAAATGTTAAATTTTTTTTCTTTGGTTTGGTTTGTTTTTTACTAATAACTTCAAACTTTCATGTGTCCCTGTGTTTACATTATGTTCTCTGCTGCCATCTCCTCTCCCTCAATCTCGAACATACATGCACCAATGCACACCTTCCCAATAACAATGAAGGGTGGCTGTGATGAAGAAGTTATTAATTTATTAATTATGAAATTGAAAATATTATTTTTATTAATTAGTAAAACTATCAATAACTGAATAAGCACTATTTTATATACAGATTCTAGTGCACAATTATGAGATATATCCAATAACTGGTTTTGTATGTACAATTTGGACCCAATTAGAATATTTGCAGAATTGATTTTGATTAAAGGAACAAAGGCGCAGTTCTGCCACTTTGTGGCAGGGTGAGAAAGTTCCACACACACACACAAAAGATTCCACAGCTAACTCAGCCAGAGAAGCAGATGAAAGCTATATTTACAAGCAGAAATGGACTGCAATGAATATGTAAAAAAAAAAAAAAAAAACAAAAAAAAACAACAAAAAAACCCCACCAATATTTACATTATATACAGAAATATACAGCAATGTATGTAATACAGGAGACCCACAGCCGGAGGAGGGTGTGCTCCCCCCGGCCGCTATCCCCCTTCTCCCTCCCTACCTCTCCTTTTTTACCAAAAAGGGTTAGAGAGAGAGAGAAAGGCAATTAAGGAGAAAAATTCTGTTAGTTCAAAGCAAATGCAAGAGTTAGTTTTCTTATCTGGTTAGCTCTCTTAATTTCAAGGTTGCTCTGTTCCGCAGCGGTTGCTTCAGCGAGAGAGAAGACAGACCAGCCCACAGGAACAGAGAGGAACAGACTGACTCCAAACAGACTGAACCCAAAACTTAAAATTGCATTGTACCTATCCACCAATGTAATTAGTTTAGCATACCATGTTTTTCAATACATTCAGCCAGAGTGTTCAGAAAGAGTCCATTTCTTAAAGGCACAGCCTAAACCGGTCACAATCCACCCCTGCTAAACAATTTCACTGGCTGTTCATACTGTCCATCCAATCTAAAACAATATCTACAATTTGTAAGTAAAGTTCATAGTCCATTCCAGCTATCCTCAGTTGTAGATGATTCAGAACTCCAAGAAAATCAGGAAACAAGAAAAATGGAAAACAGTTTGTCTCTTTGCAGACAAAGCAAAGAAAAGGGAAACAGGGAAACAGGGACTCTCAGTTGACTCAGGGCTCTCAGGGTTCTCAGGGTTCGTGCACCGTGGATTCCTCACGGATTCTTCCTTTGGGCGTGATGTAGCTGTACAACACTCTGAAACTAAACTCTTTCAGCTAAAGTTAAATTTCTTTGTGGAATACACTGAATTTCACCATTCTCTTGCATTACCCAATAAGTGTGACCCGGACCTTCAGCTGAAACCACCCCTCAGACAGGTTTAGCCTCTCCTGAGGGAGAAAATACCCAAACAGTTTTACCTAACAGATTCTTTTCTTTAACAACAGGAACTCTATCACCTTCTACTTTCTGTAGCAGATCGATTGTGCCCGTCCAGCTCAGTTCACTGAACTTCAACTATTTACCAGCCAGGTTGCTTGTGCTAAAGGTTTTTCCCAGTTTTTCAAACATCCACCCCCCATGGCTTTAAGAGTGGTCTTCACCAAACAGATGTAGCATTCAATATTCACTGCAGCTGGTGCATAGTAGGGAATGTGGAATATCCACTCAATGCCCTGCTCTTTGGCCCAACTCTTTACAAGGTTGTTTTTGAAGTGAGTTCCGTTGTCTGACTCAATCCTCTCTGGAGTTCTGTGTCTCCACAGGATCTGTCTCTCTAAACCAAGAATGGTGTTTTAATAGAATAGAATAGAATAGAATAGAATAGAATAGAATAGAATAGAATAGAATAGAATAGAATAGAATAGAATTACCAAGGTTGGAAGAGACCTTGAAGATCATCGAGTCCAACCTGTAACCACAACCTCACAACTAGACCATGGCACCAAGTGACACATCCAGTCCCCTCTTGAACGCCTCCAGGGACGGTGACTCAACCACCTCCCCGGGCAGCCCATTCCAATGGCGAATGACTCTCTCGGTGAAGAACTTTCTCCTCACCTCGAGCCTAAACTTCCCCTGGTGCAGCTTGAGACTGTGTCCCCTTGTTCTGTTGCGTGCACTTGCATGTGGAACAGAAGTTTCCAACCATCCAGTGTTTGCCTCTACCATAGTAAGCACATACAGCTTACCAGAACGAGAACGTGGTAGAGTGATGTAGTCAACTTGCCAAGCTTCACCATATTTGTACTTGGACCATCTGTCACCACACCATAAGGGCTTAAGTCTCTTTGCCTGCTTAATAGCAGCACAAATGTCACAGTCATGGATGACTTGCGTGATAGCATCCATGGAAATGTCTATGGATCTGTCACGAGCCCACTGGTAGGTTGCATCTCTGCCTTGATGTCCTGACGAATCGTGAGCCCACCGAGCTCAGAATATCTCACCTCGGTGTTTCCAGTCAAGATCAGGATCAGAGTCCATGTCTACTTGAGAAACTCTTGCAGCTAAATCTGCCTGATGGTTGTGTTGCTGTTCCTCAGTAGCTTTGCTCTTAGGGATGTGAGCATCAATGTGTCTCACCTTCACTGGAATTCTCTCGATTCGAACAGCAATCAACTGGGGGCAGCAGTTGATTTGCTGGAGGGCAGAGAGGCTTTGCAGAGGGACCTCGACAGGCTGGACAGATGGGCAGAGTCCAATGGCATGAGATTTAACATATCCAAGTGCTGGATTCTGCACATTGACCACAACAACCCCAGGCAGTGCTACAGGCTGGGGTCTGAGTGGCTGGAGAGTGGCCAGGTAGAGAGGGACCTGGGGGTACTGGTTGATTGTAGGCTGAACATGAGCCTGCAGTGTGCCCAGGCAGCCAAGAAGGCCAATGGCATCCTGGCTTGCATCAGCAACAGTGTGTCCAGCAGGAGCAGGGAGGTCATTCTCCCCTGTACACTGCACTGGTTAGGCCGCACCTTGAGTCCTGTGTCCAGTTCTGGGCCCCTCAGTTTAGGAAGGATGTTGACTTGCTGGAACGCGTCCAGAGAAGGGCAACAAAGCTGGTGAGGGGTTTGGAACACAAGCCCTATGAGGAAAGGCTGAGGGAGCTGGGGTTGCTTAGCCTGGAGAAGAGGAGACTGAGGGGTGACCTTCTTGCTCTCTACAACTACCTGAAGGGAGGTTGTAGCCAGGCAGAGGTTGGCCTCTTCTCCCAGGCAGCCAGCACCAGAACAAGAGGACACATTCTCAGGCTGCGCCAGGGCAGGTTTAGGCTGGATGTTAGGAAGAAGTTCTACATGGAGAGAGTAATTGGCCATTGGAATCGGCTGCCCATGGAGGTGGTGGAGTCACCTTCACTGGAGGTGTTCAGGAGAAGACTTGATGGGGTGCTTGGCTGTATGGTCTAGTTGTTGGGTGGGTTGGATTGTTTGATGGGTTGGACGCGATGATCTTGAAGGTCTCTTCCAACCTGGTGTATTGTATTGTATTGTATTGTATTGTATTGTAATGTCCTGCCACAGGTCAGCTGCCCAAATGGGCTTTCCTTTTCTCTGCCAACCATGCTTTTTCCAGTTCTTTAGCCAACCCCACAGAGCATTGGCTACCATCCCTGAGTCGGTGTAGAGATAAAGCTTTGGCCATCTCTCACGTTCAGCCACGTCGAGAGCTAGCTGGACAGCTTTTACCTCTGCGAACTGACTGGATTCTCCTTCTCCATCCTTTGCCTCTGCAACTCGGCGTGTTGGACTCCACACTGCAGACTTCTACCTTCGCTTGTTCCCAACAAGATGACAAGAACCGTCTGTGAACAAAGCATATTTCTTTTCGTCATCAGAAAGGTCATTGTAAGGAGGAGCTTCCTCAGCACGAGTTACTGTCTCCTCTGGAGGTCTAGTACAGTTGGTACCTTCAGGTCAACTTGAGATCACCAGGTCTTTCAAGATTTCCCATTCGAGCTCTCTGTGTTATCAGAGCCATCCACTTAGACCAGGTGGAATCTGTTGCATGATGTGGTGCGGAACCTTTGCCTTTGAACATCCAATTCAAAACTGGTAATCTGGGAGCTAAGAGAAGTTTTGATTCAGTTCCAATCACTTCAGAAGCTGCTTTTACTTCTTCATAGGCAGCTAGAATCTCTTTCTCTGTTGGAGTATAATTAGCCTCTGAACCTCTGTAACCTTGACTCCAGAAACCAAGCGGTTGTCCACGTGTCTCACCTGGAGTTCTTTGCCACAAGCACCAGGTTGCACCATTGTCACTTGCAGCCATGTATGAAATGTTCTTAATGTCTGGACCATCTCGGACAGGTCCCAGACCCATTGCTTGCACTGCCTCTTGCTTTATCTGGTCAAAAGCTGCTTGTTGTTCATGTCCCCACTGGAAACAGTTTCTCTTTTGAGTCACATCATACAGAGGTTTCACAATCTGACTGTATCCAGGGATGTGCAGTCTCCAAAATCCCACTATCCCCAAGAAACGTAGAGTTTCTTGCTTGTTCATGGGATTTACCATGGTAGAGACTCTGTTTACCACATCCACTGGAATGTGTCGGCGTCCATCCTGCCACCGCACTCCCAGAAACTGGATCTCTCTGGTAGGTCCTTTCACCTTGTCTCGCTTGATGGCGAAACCTGCCTTCAGAAGAATGTCAATGATTTTGTTACCTTTCTCGAAGACTTCCTCAGCAGTTTTCCCCCAGACGATGACGTCATCGATGAATTGGATGTGTTCTGGAGCACCACCTTCCTCCAGAGCATCGTGGATAACTGCATGACAGATGCTTGAGCTGTGGATCCAGCCCATTGGCAATCTGTTGAAAGTGTACTGGATTCCTCTCCAGGTGAAAGCAAACTGAGGCCTGCATTCCTCTGCTATGGGAATAGAGAAGAAGGCATTAGCAATGTCTATGGTAGCATACCATTTGGCCTCTTTGCATTCCAGCTCATACTGGAATTCCATCATGTCTGGTTCTGCTGCACTCATAGGTGGAGTTACTTCATTCAGGGCTTGGTAGTTGACTGTCAGATGCCAGTCTCCATTCTGCTTTCGCACAGGCCACACTGGACTGTTGAAAGGTGAATGAGTTTTGCTGATGACTTTCTGACTCTCCAACTTACGACTCTCCAAGCTTACGACCCTAGACTTTAGGCGTGCAGACTTCGATCGCTGCAGGGATCTGCTGGCCAAAGTGTCGTGGGATGAAGCCCTGGAGGGAAGAGGGACCCAGGACAGCTGGTCAGTATTCAAGGACCACCTCCTCTGTGTCCAGGAGCTATGTATACCTACAAGGAGAAAAGCAGGAAGGAATGCTAGGAGGCCTGCCTGGATGAACAAGGAGCTGCTGGACACACTATCACGTAAAAAGAAACTCTACAGGAAGTGGAGGGAAGGACAGATAGAACAGGGGGTATATAAGGAAGCTGCCCGAGCAGCAAGAGGCCTGGTTAGGAAAGCCAAAGCAGAGTTTGAACTGAATCTAGCCAGGGGGTTAAAGGGAACACTAAGAATTTCTATAGGTATATTAATGGCAAGAAGAAGATTAGGGAAGGTGTGGGCCCCCTCAGAAAGGAAACTGGTGAATTAGTCACTAGTGATGTGGAAAAGGCTGAGGTACTCAATCACTTCTTTACCTCAGTCTTCACTGCAAGGGCCTCCAGCCACACTCCTGGTGTCATGGCAGACGATGCCAGGGACGGGGAGGAAGAACTGCCCATCATAAGTGAAGCTCAGGTTCGTGATCACCTGAAGAACCTGAAAGTGTTCAAGTCCATGGGACCCGACGGGATACACCCACGGGTGCTGAGAGAACTGGCAGATGAGGTTGCCAAGCCCCTCTCTATTCTATTCCAGCAGTCATGGCAGAGTGGGGAAGTCCCCACAGACTGGAAAAGGGGAAACATTACTCCCATTTTCAAAAAGGGCAAGAAGGAGGAACCGGGGAACTACAGGCCAGTCAGTCTCACCTCTGTGCCCGGAAAGATCATGGAGCAGATCCTCCTGGGGGCACTAATGACTCAGAAGAATAGTGAAGAGGTGATTGGGAATAGTCAGCATGGCTTTGCCAAGGGCAAATCCTGCCTGACAAACCTGGTGGCCTTCTATGATCAGGTGACAGCATTAATAGATGAGGGGCGAGCAACTGATGTCGTTTACCTGGACTTGAGCAAAGCCTTCGACACTGTCCCACACCACCTCCTGGTCTCCAAGCTGGCGACACATGGGTTTGATGGATGGACCACTAGATGGATAAAGAATTGGCTTGATGGCCGCACCCAAAGAGTGGCTGTCAACGGGTCCATGTCCCAGTGGAGGCCAGTGACAAGCGGAGTCCCTCAGGGATCAGTCCTGGGACCTGTTGTGTTCAACATCTTTGTGGGTGACATGGACAGCGGCATCGAGTGCACCCTCAGCAAGTTTGCTGATGACACCAAGCTGTGTGGTGCAGTGGACACCCTGGAGGGAAGGGATGCCATCCAGAGGGACCTGGACAGGCTGGAGAGGTGGGCACAAGCCAACCTCATGAGCTTCAACAAGACCAAGTGCAGGGTCCTGCATCTGGGTCGAGGCAATCCCAGGCACAAATACAGGCTGGGCAGTGACTGGCTGGAGAGCAGCCCTGAGGAGAGAGACTTGGGGGTGCTGGTGGACGAGAAGCTCGACATGAGCTCTCAATGTGCGCTTGCAGCCCGGAAAGCCAATCAGATCCTGGGCTGCATCAGGAGAAGTGTGACCAGCAGGTCAAGGGAGGTGCTTCTCCCCTCTACTCAGCTCTGGTGAGACCCCACCTGGAGTACTGCGTCCAGTTCTGGAGCCCATATTACAGGAGAGATGTGGACGTGCTGGAGCGTGTCCAGAGAAGGGCCACGAGGATGATCAGAGGGCTGGAGCACCTCTCCTATGAGGACAGACTGAAGGAGTTGGGGCTGTTCAGTCTGGAGAAGAGAAGGCTCCGAGGTGACCTCATTGTGGCTTTCCAGTATCTGAAGGGGGCCTACAGGAAGGCTGGGGAGGGACTTCTCAGGATCTCAGGTAGTGATAGGACTAGGGGGAATGGAATGAAGCTGGAAATGGGGAGATTCAGGCTGGATGTGAGGAAGAAGTTCTTTACCATGAGAGTGGTGAAGCCCTGGAATGGGTTGTCCAGGGAGGTGGTTGAGGCCCAGTCCCTGGAGGTGTTTAAGACCAGGCTGGACGAGGCTCTGGCCAGCGTGATCTAGTGTAGGGTGTCCCTGCCCATGGCAGGGGTTGGAACTAGATGATCCTTGTGGTCCCTTCCAACCCTGACTGATTCTATGATTCTATGATTCTAACTGACGAATCAGATTCTGAATGGGCAACAAAGAGTCACGGTTGGTTCTGTATTGTCTGTGATGCACAGTCTGAGAAGCAACCGGCAATTTAATGTCCTGAATCTTGTGTTGTCCCACAACTGCAGATTCATCAGAAAGCTCACATCTAACAGACAGCTTCAGTTTTTGTCCATCAACTTCTACAGATGCTACTCCAACAGCCCATTTGTAACCTCTAGGGTCTTTGAAACGCCCTTCTCTCAGAAAATCAATTCCCAAAATACAAGGTGTGTCAGGTCCGGTCACAACTGTATGCTTTCTCCACTGTTTACTAGTTAAACTTATATCAACCTCCACCTTAGTTAACTCTTGAGATCCACCAGTGCCTCCCGGAATAGTTATAGCTTCTGATCCCTGATAATTTGATGGCATTATGGTGCACTGAGCCCCTGTGTCAACCAAGGCCCTGTACTTCTGAAATTGTGAAGTGCCAGGCCACTGGATGTACACATCCCAATAGATTCTGTTATCTCTGTTACCCCTCTCCTCCCCTGGCAGGAGGCAGGGCACCCTAGTTATAGGGAACATGCCCACATGTGCAATGAGCACATGCAGCCAAGCACCCCATCAAGTCTTCTCCTGAACACCTCCAATGAAGGTGACTCCACCACCTCCACGGGTAGCTGATTCCAATGGGCAATCACTCTCTCCGTGTAGAACTTCATAACATCCAGCCTAAACCTGCCCTGGCGCAGCCTGAGACTGTGTCCTCTTGTTCTGGTACTGGCTGCCTGGGAGAAGAGGCCAACCTCTGCGTGACTACAACCTCCCTTCAGGTAGTCGTAGAAAGCAATAAGGTCACCCCTCAGTCTCCTCCTCTCCAGGCTAAACAACCCCAGCTCCCTCAGCCTCTCCTCATTGGGCTTGTGTTCCATACTCCTCACCAGCTTTGTTGCCCTTCTCTGGACACGTTCCAGCAAGTCAACATCCTTCCTAAACTGAGGGGCCCAGAACTGGACACAGGACTCAAGGTGTGGCCTAACCAGTGCAGTGTCCAGGGGCAGAGTGACCTCCTTGCTCCTGCTGGCCACACTCTTCCTGATGCAAGCCAGGATGCCATTGGCCTTCTTGGCTGCCTGGGCACACTGCAGGCTCATGTTCAGCCTACTATCAACCAGCACCCTCAGGTCCCTCTCTGCCTGGCCACTCTCCAGCCACTCTGACCCCAGCCTGGAGCACTGCATGGGGTTGTTGTGGCCAATGTGCAGAACTCGGCACTTGGATGTGTTCAATCTCATGCCATTGGACTCTGCCCATCTGTCCAGCCTGTCGAGGTCCCTCTGCAAAGCCTCTCTGCCCTCCAGCAGATCAACTCCTGCCCCCAGCTTGGTGTCATCTGCAAACTTGCTGATGATGGACTCAATGCCCTCCTCCAGATCATCAATAAGATGATTGAAGAGCATGGGGCCCAGTACTGATCCCTGGGGCACACCACTAGTGACAGGCCGCCAGCTGGATGTGGCACCATTCACCATCACTCTCTGGGCTCGGCCCTCCAGCCAGTTAGTAACCCAACGCAGTGTGATCCTGTCCAACCCATGGACTGCCAGCTTGGCCAGGAATTTGCTGTGGGGGACAGTGTCAAAGGCCTTGCTGAGGTCCAGGTAAACCACATCCACAGGCCTCCCCACATCCACCAGGCGGGTCACCTGATCCTAGAAGGAGATCAGGTTGGTCAGGCAGGACCTGCCTTTCCTAAATCCATGCTGGCTGGGCCTGAGCCCCTGGCCATCCTGTAAGTGCTGTGCGATCGCACACAAGATGACCTGCTCCATAATCTTGCCTGGCACTGAGGTCAGGCTGACAGGCCTATGGTGCAGTATTAGAACTGGAGCCACTGTTGGAGCTATTAGAGTTGTCCTGGGGAACTGTGGAAGTAACAGGTACCATTCTGGTATTGCTACCTTGGGTTCTGCCACTTTGCAGTTCCCTCAGTCTCCTGAAAAGATTAGAAGTTGGTTGACCATCCCATCTGTTCATGTTCTCACCAAACTGATCATGCAGAATTATCCAAACACTCGCACGTGATTGCCTTGGTGCTCTGCTTTGGTTTGATCTGTTGTGGAATGACCTGTTTTGGAATGACATCCTTGGAGGACGTCTATTCCTCACAGAGGAAACCTGTATCCAGCTGGAGGAAGAATTGGAATTATTTCCTTTTGTCAACTGGGAGATGGTATTTTTAATTTCATCCTTCATCTCTTTCATGCAATTCTTCATTTCACCAGACAGAGTGTCAATGTCTGAAACCAAAGAAACACGTGTCATGCTATCCTCCAATTGTCTCATTTGATCACTGAATTGGCCAACCGTTGGAGGAGCTCCACCATAATTTCTTGCCACAATTCTGCTTGCCAGAATATTTGCATAATTAGGAGGAGCTAGTTTGATGAGCTTTTTAGCAAGACCAGTTCCTACAGGAATTTCATCAAGATTCAGAGTCCCATGACCACCATAGAGTACCTCTCTAACAGCAAATTCTCTCAGACGCTTAATTCCCTCATCTATGGTAGTCCAGGGTTTAGGATTCCATGGAAGATCATCTCGGGAAGGATACCTCATGAGAGTTGCCATTAAAAGGCGTATCCACAGAGTAACCTTGCCGAGAGTCCTGCCTAGATGTGTATCTATTCCACTATCCTTCGAGAGAGTTCCTAGTTGAGCTGCTGACTTGTCTCCAACTACCAGAGCTGGAGCACCTGTATCGTAACATCTACCAAGCCAAACTAGAATTGGCTCCTTATCTGCTCTGATGTAATCCTTATGCAAATTTCTCAATTCTTAGCGTGGTGATGAACAGTTGTCTATGTCATCTGTCTCCTCCTCTGCCTCCTCTTCCTGAAGTTCTTGTTCCAGTAATCTTACTGTCACTCTCCTAAGAATCTCTTTGAGGTCAGGAGTACCACCTCTAGTTGTTCTCCTATCAGCAATTTGCCCTGCATCTCCATCCAGTGATGATCTTAATAGCTCAGCTATATCTTTGAGACAAACCTTTTCCTCCATCTCAGCAGGGTCTCTTTGAGCAGAAGTTCCCTCACCAGGATCATCTCCTGGATCAGCTTTGCTCTTTCCACTTCTTGTATTTAAAACAGCTACCTGCTTAACTGGAGCTGTGTTTAAATTTACAGCTGGCTTAACAGAAGCTGACAGGTTTTGAGACAGATCAGCTGCTGTGGAGGACACTTCCCATCCTGTCAAAGAAGAAGGAGGAAATGGCTTTGCCTCGTTAATGGCTGCTGAGGACGTGGGAGCCGGCATGTTAGGAGCTGCTGCTGCCGCTGGCTGATTGCCAGAACCACCAACAGCACCGTTCAGAGCAGCCTTTCCGATGGGACTTTTTAGCTTTATCTTTAACTGATACAGATTCTCCATTCTCCTCATCACTAGAAATCTCTGGGGTAGAGTTAGAGCTGTGCTTTCTTCTTTTCAATCTATGCCTAATTACAAAGCAGGCCTCAGACACCTTCCTCTCCCGGTACAGGGTATATAACAAGTATGCAATCGCCATCACCAGCAGCAGATTCAAACACATCAAATAAATCACTTTTGGATCCCAGCCATCACTTAATACTACCCTTTCACCCACTGGGATCTTAAACTCTTTTATCTCTATGGGCAGAGTGCTGGAGGTCACATTCCTGTATCTGTTAAGCCAGAAGAATCCCAGGCACCGGTCGTAAAGAAGCTGAATCTTAAACCATAAATACAATTTATACATCAAGTATCTGCCTAAGCAATCAAAAATCATTCCCATGAAGTACTTGTAGACCAGTACCCAACAAACTGAAAAGACCAAATGCTCTAAAATCCAAAACAAAACGCTCTAAAATCCAAAAAGCAATTATCCACAAGCCGCGCATTGGGCGACCAATTAAAATATGTGGCAGAGTGAGAAAGTTCCCCCCACACACAAAAGATTCCACAGATAACTCAGCCAGAGAAGCAGATGAAAGCTACATTTACAAGCGTAAATGGAATGCAATGAATATATAACAAACAAACAAACAAACAAAAAACTAAAAAAAAAACCCCACAATATTTACAATATATACAGAAATATACAGCAATGTATGTAATACAGGAGACCCACAGCCGGAGGAGGGTGTGCCCCCCCTGGCCGCTATCCCCCTTCTCCCTCCCTACCTCTCCTTTTTTACCAAAAAGGGTTAGAGAGAGAGAGAAAGGCAATTAAGGAGAAAAATTCTGTTAGCTCAAAGCGAATGCAAGAGTTAGTTTTCTTATCTGGTTAACTTTATTAATTTCAAGGTCACTCTGTTCTGCAGTGGTTGCTTCAGCGAGAGAGAAGACAGACCAGCCCACAGGACAGAGAAGAACAGACTGACTCCAAACAGACTGAACCCAAAACTTAAAATTGCATTGTACCTATCCGCCAATGAAATTAGTTTAGCATATCATGTTTTTCAATACATTCAGCCAGAGTGTTCAGAAAGTGTCCATTTCTTAAGGGCACAGCCTAAACCGGTCACACACTTGGATAAATGGTGACTCGACAAGACACTCTGGGCTGCTTTAAGAGTTACAATGTTTCAGAGGCTAAAGCTAGGAACTGTTATGTGGCTGGGCGTGGGAGGCTTTGAACTGAATGTTAGTGTGTGCTGCACATGTGAAAAGGTACACTGTGTCTCTTGTTCGTAGTGAAGCTAGTTGCTGGGCTATGGCAAGGTGCTCCCAGCCCAGGGCTAGATCCTGGACTGATCCATTCAGGGGAGGGTGTCCTGGGGCTGAGGCTGCACCTGAGCTGCTGGCAGGCCCACAGTGGGGCTTCCTCCAAGTGGCGGTGGTGGTGCCAGCCTTCCTCCACCCATGGCTGCTGAGGGGGAAGTGAACATAGACCCTGCTGTTTCACAGGTTCCCTTAGCAGGGCTCAGGTGGTCCTGCAGTATGGCTGCATCTGCAGCTGCCAGGGGCTGGTCCCTGATGGAGGCTTGGGGTGTGCAGGACCAGTGCAGCTCCCAGGATGTTGATTCCCTGTAGGTGGGCTTGGACGTATCCTATCCTGCACTGCAGCAGGCTTGGCCAGGGTTGACCCTTGTGTGGTGACGGGCTTCAGGACTGGCGCAAGCCACCCTGGGGAATGGGCACAGCTGCTCAGAGTGGCAATTTCCCCTTTCTTGGCTCAAAGGATCTGTCAGGACTTTCTCAGGTAATCCCAACTCTGAATCATAGGCACGGACAATGCTCTGAATTTCTCTGGCACATACAGAGCTGCGGAGCAACAAAGCAGCTCCCTTCTCCCATGAATGGCAGGGTCACACAGGGTGTGGCTGGACACTGTTCCTGCTTCACAAGCTGGTGCACACAAGTTTGTGGCTCATCAGTCTGCTGCTTTAAGGCTGTGGCAGATGTTTGGACTGTCAGGATTCAGGCTAGTCATAGAATCATAGAATCATAGAATGATAGAATCAGTCAGGGTTGGAAGGGACCACAAGGATCATCGAGTTCCAACCCCCTGCCATGGGCAGGGACACCCTACACTAGATCACGCTGGCCAGAGCCTCGTCCAGCCTGGTCTTAAACACCTCCAGGGACAGGGCCTCAACCACCTCCCTGGATAACCCATTCCAGGCCTTCACCACTCTCATGGTGAAGAACTTCTTCCTCACATCTAGCCTGAATCTCCCCATTTCCAGCTTCATTCCATTCCCACTAGTCCTATCACTACCTGAGATCCTGGGAAGTCCCTCCCCAGCCTTCCTGTAGGCCCCCTTCAGATACTGGAAGGCCACAATGAGGTCACCTCAGAGCCTTCTCTTCTCCAGACTGAACAGCCCCAACTCCTTCAGTCTGTCCTCATAGGAGAGGTGCTCCAGCCCTCTGATCATCCTCGTGGCCCTTCTCTGGACACGCTCCAGCACGTCCACATCCCTCCTGTAATAGGGGCTGCAGAACTGGACGCAGTACTCCAGGTGGGGTCTCACCAGAGCTGAGTAGAGGGGGAGAAGCACCTCCCTTGACCTGCTGGTCACACTTCTCCTGATGCAGCCCAGGATCTGATTGGCTTTCCGGGCTGCAAGCGCACATTGAGAGCTCATGTTGAGCTTCTTGTCCACCAGCACCCCCAAGTCTCTCTCCTCAGGGCTGCTCTCCAGCCAGTCCCTGCCCAGCCTGGATTTGTGCCTGGGATTGCCTCGACCCAAATGCAGGACCCTGCACTTGGTCTTGTTGAAGCTCATGAGGTTGGCTTGTGCCCACCTCTCCAGCCTGTCCAGGTCCCTCTGGATGGCATCCCTTCCCTCCAGCGTGTCTGCTGCGCCACACAGCTTGGTGTCATCAGCAAACTTGCTGAGGGTGCACTCGATGCCACTGTCCATGTCACCCACAAAGATGTCGAACAAGACAGGTCCCAGGACTGATCTCTGAGGGACTCCACTTGTCACTGGCCTCCACTGGGACATGGACCCATTGACAGCCACTCTTTGGGTGCGGCCATCAAGCCAATTCTTTATCCATCTAGTGGTCCATCCATCAAACCCATGTGTTGCCAGCTTGGAGACCAGGAGGTGGTGCGGGACAGTGTCGAAGGCTTTGCTCAAGTCCAGGTAAACGACATCGGTTGCTAGTCCTCCCCATCTGGGCTAAAGGCTTATCCTCAGGGGTCCAGTCCTCTTTAAGAAACAGTGGGCTCTCTTCTGATCTAGTGGGACTGTCAATATGGCACTGACTGGCTGTAGCTTCAGTAACGGACTCTTGTTTGCAGATTTCTGGGTAAACCGAGGTTTGACAGCCCTTCCCAGGTGCTGGCTTCCCTCTGTATTGCAGAGTCCACTAGTATGCTTGCAAGTGGAGTTTGATAGAAGCTATAGCTGTGGAGCTTAGGCCTGGAGCTCAGTAGCATAGAAAATAGGACTTAGGCAAAGGAACAAAGGGAGAGTTGTCAATAACCAGTTTTAGCCTACATGAAGTGTGAAGCTGGAATTATGCCCTCACTTGGCGGTAGCATGAGCATCCCATGTGATGAGTGCATGCATGTTGTTTACCCCTTAGAAGACACATGGGGTTATTTTTCCCATCTGGTTGTCACCCTGAGCCTTTGTCCTCCTCAGCTCTGGACTGAATTCCCATTCCAGAAGGGAGGGTGGAAGGAAGGGGACGCTTGGTGAAACATGTTTGGACAAGTTTACAGTATTTGGGGCATAATTCTGGGCATATGGCCTTCACCACAGTGGCTGAAACAATCACACTGAGGATTTTATTTGCGTCATAGAATAACATTAATTCTGACAGTGAATGAGAAGTATCCTATTAGTGATATTATTTTCACATGCACATTAAGCCAGGCTTCCACACTGAACTTGACTGGTAATGCAATAGTGACACAGCCTTAGTGATGGGCACTTTTGTTCTCTATCTGGCACTAAATATCCTGCAAGTGAAAGTGAAAGGTGATGTGATGATGATTGTATTATAATATCAGTCGGACAGATTGGTCTTCAGATTCTTAACAGTGTAAATGAAAGTGCCAGTTCCTCAGGGGTGCAGAAGAATTCAATTATTGTGAAATGAAAGCTGGGATACTTTTTCCTCCATAAGGAAGAATTTGATTATTGTTCTTTTTTTTTTTTTCCGATTTGTTAAATGGAAAATGTTAAGAAGAGCTGTTCAAGTAGCAGCCTACAACCCACAGAATGGTTCCCTTCCTCCCTTGCATTATTTTTCCACTCCAATTTAGTGCTACAAGCCTTCTGAGTAAACTGCTGCAATGCAATCTCTGTCTATGTTCAAGGAAGTGGAAAGTCCTGATCTAAATGAAACATGAATTTTTGGGTTGGACCAAGAGTAACCTATGGCATCCTGTTCTGCTTACTAGCTGGGGGAACTTGTGATTTAGTTGCCACAGATATCTTGATTTAATCATGATAAAGGGATGGTGACAAACTGAGCTTTGAATTCCCTTCAGATGGCACAACCTGAAGAAATATAGGATGATCTCAAGCAAAGCTAAAGTGAAACGTTGCAGATTTCTGAGATATTGATAGTCTTAGACTTGCTCATTCTGGACTTTGTAAGGTAGTGACCACAAAGGAATGAGGAAGTATTTTAACTTCTGCCCTCACATTTTAATGAAAAAAAAAAATTATTCAGAACTTCTGCATAACAATTAGTCTAAATTAAATTTTTATCTTCTAGAAATTTCTTTTAAAAGTATATTAATTTATTTGTATGCTTAAACTCCCCATAATAGTAACACTGTTTTCAAGGTTGTATATATATGCTATTTTTTCATTCTTAGAATTTTTGTGATCATTTTACTATCTATATTTGAATATTAGGAATGTTAGAATGTATCTATGTCAAATGTTATATAGTTTGTGTCACACTGGAATAACTGTATACAAGCCAACTTCATATTTTTACATCTTAACACATATATTGTCCCAGGTTACACCCATCCTTGATGAGGAGCTGAAAAGAACCCAGCCCCCGGATGGACAAAAGAAACCTGATCCAGGTGGGTAGAGGGCAAGACTTGGTTTTCCCCCTCCCATGAGGAGGAGTCCCCTGGGTCAAAGGTCTTTTCCACTCCCCCTTCCTGTCCAGCAAGCCTATTTAAGGATTTTTAATTTTTTTTTTCTCTTTTTCCCCAGCTTCGCCTGCTCAACAAGTCTTTGTTATTCCTGCTTTACCACATGGCGGGGCCTTCCTCCATACTGCATCCACACTTCCGAAAGAACTGAATCTACTTGTATCAGGGCCAACTGGGCCTGGTTTTATATATTTTGTCTATTTACCCTTTTCCTTACACCTTTGTAACCTTCCTTGTTGATCAGATGCTATATATGTTTTGTTGGAAATTACCTTTTTTACTTCCAAACTGATTCCAGACCATTTCTTTTTGTGATTTTACCTTTCCTTTCTCCTTTTTAGTTTGCTTTAACCCTGCTGGGAAAAAGGGAGAGTGGGAGAAAAATCTTAATCTGTATCTCTTAGGCTTTTGGACTCCAGGAAAATCTTCAAACCATCACATATACATATATCAATGAAAATCAGTTTCTCTTGCAAAATTGAATAAATAATATTATTTAATTTACAACAATGATTGTATGGATTTTATCTAGTTACATTACTTATTTTTATTTGAATTTGCTGATCAATAGAGCATGACCAAAAGAAACATTCTATGTATTTGTGTAGAGTTAACATAACTTTTGATTTTTTAAAAAAGCTAAGACATTATTTATAGAGCATATTAATCCTAGCTCTGCTTTGAAAAATCTCATATTATTTAATTAAAGCTTCCTTTCTATCACTTCCATAAGTGTTCTGTGATGAGATGAATAAAATATTTTCCTAAAGTCTGGATTTCCCTTTGTGAGAGACTAAAGCTTATCTCTCCTGCTGTGACTCAACAACAATAAAATCACTTGCTGCTTGCCCAGACAATAGCTGATGTGCGTTGGGCAGCCACTGGAAAGACTCTTGGAAGGTGCAAAGAAAACATTGCTCACTGGACTGCAGCTGGCCTACAACAATGGCCCAAGGACCCAGCCATCACACCTTCAGGACAAGACCATTTCCAACCATCAGATACCCCAGGAAGGGAGGATGATGAGACAATGGACTCACCACCTGTTTCCTGATGTATAATGACTGTGTGGGTAGGTAGATGGAGAAGGAGGAGGCGGAGGCCCGCTCCACCTCCATCCAGATGGCTGCCCAAACTCACATGAATATACAGAAAGATTTCCTGGGGAACAATACCTGGATACTTACCTAAAGACGATTTCCTGGACCGATTTCCCAGACCGATTTCCCGGGGAACAATACCTGGACACTTACCTAAGGATGATTTCCCAGAATGATGTCCTGGGGAACAACACCTGGACACTTGCCTAAGGACTAAAAAACTATATAAAAAAGACCTGAGCAACACTGTCAAGGTAGAAGAAAGAAGACAGTAACACATGCTGGAAACATCACGGGGCAACACAACGGACCTTGGACTCTGAAAACCCTCTCTCCACCTCTGACCGTTGGTAATATAATCCCTTTCCTACTTTCTCCTTCTTCTCCCTATTCATTCTCTTTCTCCCTCTCTATTTTTCCTCTCTCTCCCTCTGTTTCTGATCCTTCCACTTTATTTGTGTAATAAATAGTCTAGCTGTTGATATTTTGGCCTCGTTTGTGCCTCTCATTTCACAACACGGGAATATTCAAAAAACCCTGAGTCTCTTTCCCTCTACGGACCGAGACACCCTTTAAATTTGCTGAACATGTGAAACAATAAAAACTTATTTTGAAATATCGCAATTGGTTGAATAAATCAAAATATCCCTGCCCCCACCTTGGGGCACCCTTGAAAATAGTTATCTAATCACTTCTTTGTTTCTTACATCTTGACCCTTCCTCTTCATGCTGCAGATTTAGACATACTTGTCCTTACTGATAAGTTGCAGAGACAAATGCCATCTAGATGTTTTGGGACCTTCAGGCATAGCTGCTTTGAAACAGATGGAATACTTGGACATGGATCATGAGGGGAAAAAACACTTTTTGACAGTATCTGTAAAAAATATGTGTCTTTGGTGGGGACCGAGAAAGGGATTCCCATTCTTTGTCAGTTATACTTACTGGCCTTGTTAAAAATCTAACACTGATCAAACATATGTTACAAAAGATGTAATAGTGCCCAACAGTTCATGGTTGTAGAGAATGAGGAAATATAACAACTTGAGTTACACCAGTATCAAGGAATTAGGTGTTATTCCCCATAGGGGGAAGAAGAAGATTGATCATGATCCCAGATATGGAGACTGGAGTCCCTCTTTTTTTAATTGATTTTTTTAGTATTTCATGTAGACAGTGAGCTGTTGGTTCAAGAAAACTTAATTACAGAGTAGTCAAACTTGATCATGTACACTTTGTATTTCAACACCAAGTTAAACACTACAATGCGGTAAGAAAACATGTCAAACTTTTCAAAAGATTAATCAGTGTAGTTTTTGGTTGTTTGTTTTTTTTTATGGTGTGGCTTTTTTTTCTTACTTAGAACTGGCTAGTTCATGTAAATGTGTTGCAAATCTTGTTAAATGAGAGTGACTTCTTATTAATAAACATTTCAGCTCACTATTAAAACAGAATTGAATCGACAAAGAACTGAGACTCTGAAATACCTCAGCTTTCAAGGAACTTCATATTTGCCTATTGTCCTTTCCATTTCCAGGCACCAGTACACTACAGTGGTGTTCTGCTCAGTTCCCTTAGTGCAAGGGGAGTACACTGAGAGGAATAGGAGAACACGTGTCATTAACAACTGGCTCAGAGGATGGTGCCAGCAGCAGAATTTTGGGTTCTTTGATCATGGGGAAACTTCTACTGCACCTGGGCTGCTGGATCCTGATGGGGTGACATTATTTAGAAAGGGCAAGAGAGTCCTAGCACTGCAGTTGGCAGGGCTCATTACAAGGGCTTTAAACAAGTCTGAAGGGGGTGGGTGAGGAAATCAGACCCTCTGAAGGGAGAGAGTGGGACACATATTTGGGTTAATTAAGAAGTCGAGAGCCCATCTAAAGTGCATGTACACCAATGCATGCAGCATGGGCAATAAGCAAGAAGAGCTGGAAGTCCTGGTCCACCAGGGTGACTATGATATAGTTGCCATTTCAGAAACATGGTGGGATAGCACACATGATTGGAGTGCTGCACTGAGGGGTTATAGGGTCTTTAGGAGAGACAGGTGAGGGAGAAGAGGAGGAGGGGGGCTCTGTATATTAGGAAGTCACTCTTTGCCACAGAGCTTGAGGTGGAGAATGAAGGGATTGAGAGCCTGTGGGTTAAAATCAGAGGGAGGCCTAACAAATCTGACATCCTGGTTGGAGTCTGTTATAGACCACCCAACCAGGATGAAGAGGCAGGGACTGGGCCCAGAGAGTGGTGGTGAATGGTGCCACCTCCAGCTGGAAGCCAGTCACCAGTGGCGTCCCCCAGGGAACAGTGCTGGGCCCCATCCTCTTCAATGTCTTCACTGACGATCTGGATGAGGGGATTGAGACAGTCATCAGCAAATTTCCAGATGACACCAAATTGGGAGCAGATGTTGGTCAGTTAGAGGACAGAAGGGCTCTGCAGAGGGACCTTGACCAACTGGAGAGATGGGCAGAGTCCAGTGGGATGGCATTCAACAAATCCAAGTGCCAGGTGCTGCACTTTGGCCACAACAACCCCATGCAGAGCTACAGGCTGGGGTTGGAGTGGCTGGAGAGCTCCCAAACAGAGAGGGACCTGGGGGTGCTGATCGACAGCTGCCTGAACATGAGCCAGCAGTGTGCCCAGGTGGTCAAGAAGGCCAAGGGCATCCTGGCCTGTATCAAGAATAGCGTGGCCAGCAGGTGCAGGGAGGTCATTGTGCCCCTGTACTCTGCATTGGTTAGGCCACACCTTGAGTCCTGTGTCCAGTTCTGCGCCCCTCAGTTTAAGAAGGACATCGAGATACTTGAACGTGTCCAGAGAAGGGCAACAAGGCTGGGGAGAGGCCTTGACACAAGCCCTATGAGGAGAGGCTGAGGGAGCTGGGGTTGTTTAGCCTGGAGAAGAGGAGGCTCAGGGGTGACCTCATTGCTCTCTACAACTACCTGAAAGGTGGTTGTAGCCAGGAACAGGTTGCCCTCTTCTCCCTAGCAACCAGCACCAGAACAAGGGGACACAGCCTCAAGCTGCACCAGGGGAAGTTTAGGCTCGAGGTGAGGAGAAAGTTCTTCATCGAGAGAGTGATTCGCCATTGGAATGGGCTGCCCGGGGGAGCTGGTGGAGTCACCATCCCTGGATGTGTTCAAGAGGGCATTGGATGTGGCACTTGATGCTATGGTTTAGTCATGAGGAACTGTGGTGACAGGTTGGACTTGATGATCTTTGTGTTCTCTTCCAACCTTGGTGATGCTGTGATACTGTGATATAGACCAGGGGTCCTCCTGATAGAAAGCAGATCCCTTGGAATCTTAGTAGACAGCAAGTTATCCATGGGACAGAAATGTGCCCTTGTGACTAAATGGCCAATGGCATCCTGGGGTGCATTAAGAAAAGTGTGTCCAGCAGGTCTAGGGAATTTCTCCTCCCCCTTTACTCTGACATGGTGAGATCTATTGAAGAGAATCCAAGGGAGAGCTATGAGGACGATTTTGGGACTGGAACATCTCTCCTGTGAAGAAAGACAGATAACTGCGGCTGTTTAGTCTTGAGAAGAGAAGGCTGAGAGGTGATCAAATCTATGTCTACAAATACCTGAGGGCTGGGTGTCAAGATGAAGGTGATGGTCTCTTTATGGTGGTGCCTAATGACAGGACAAGTTAAAATGGGTGCAATCTAGAACACAGGAGGATCCATCTGAACACAAAGAGACACTTCTTTATACTGAGGGTGATGGAGTACTGGAATGGGCTGCCCACAAAGGTTGTGGCATCTCTGTCTGTGAAGGCTGTTAAAACCCACCTGGATGGATTCCTGTGTGTCTGTGGTGAAGACTCATTTTTGCCCAGATACTAGATCTTGTCCCAGCATGTGGACAAGTTTCCCCTCCTTCAGGAGGAAGACAAAAGCCAAGGCATTAGCCAGGCCAGCACGCACTCAGTGCATGCAGTGCTAGTGCAAATACCAAGTATGGGCATAATTCTAGTTTCATGCTTGCTATAGGTTGAAGCCAGTTGTTCATGAGAGTGCCCATTGTTCAAACCCAGCCTCGAGGAATCTATAAGTGTCACCCCCTGTTGGTAAACAAGTTGCCCCCTCTTTCACTTTGTCTCTGTACTTGCTCGAGAGAACAACTCTCGAGCCATGGCTTCTGCCATTGAGCTTGCTGTTGTTAGCTTCTATCATACATGCACGAATACTGAAAGCCTCTGCATCGTGAGAAGCACTCCTAAGGACCATACCAGAGGGAGGACCTTCGCTGAGCCCAAGAAGCCCAGCGTTGTCACAGCCAGTCACACTGACCAGGAGAGCCCAGCATGCTACCGGAGGACTGGACCAACCCCTGAGGGTAAGATCTGCCCAGCTGTCGGGAAGAAGGAACTTGATAGAGACCGAGTCCGCATATGCCTAGCCCCACCATAGCGGGAGAAGAGCCACCACATGTGCCGCTCTGAGCCCTGTAAACTTCAGGGAAGACTAAAACATTGTTCATGCCCATACTGCACCAAACCCGGGACCATTCTGAGCATCCTGCTGTTCCTTTAAGCCCAGTAAACAATAAGCCACAGCTCAGTGCAGCTGCATTCTCTCTCCGAGGCTGTTTACATCAGCCCCGAGACTTGTCACTGACCCATAGCTATTGTTTGCTGTCGTTGTTCGACCAAGCCCGCCTATGGCAACCATCACCCTGCCCTGCCATGCGAGCCGACTCCCAGGGCTGACCCCACAGGCTGACCTGGACCAGGACCTATCCCTATTGTCTGGAGGGAACTGACCAAGTCCTGAAGGGAACCTGCTTCCGAGCTAGGCCCAGGTTCCAGTATTCCCTCTCCCCACTGTTGCAGAGAGAGAGACAGTAACCCAATGCCGCCGTCTAACTTGACTAGGAACCAGTCCAGCAGCAGTAGTCTGCCAGACCCCCACCTTGCTACAAACAACAGCTACAGAGTATCTTCCACGTGCTTTCCATCCACTAGCACTCAGTTCAAAGTATCCGCGTGTAGCAGAGTAATCGCTGA
The DNA here is from genome assembly GCA_033816785.1 of Picus viridis. NCBI lineage: Eukaryota > Metazoa > Chordata > Aves > Piciformes > Picidae > Picus > Picus viridis. Next base: position 94,466,212 of record CM066606.1, on the reverse strand, counting down.
GGTATAGAGATTGCAATATTGCTGTAAATAGTCAGAAACCGCCTGCGTCCTGCACCGTCACCATCTAGTGGCCAAGCGGTGGAACTGCACCCTTCATGATATAAATGTAGAAATAGTCTGTAGATAGTTTAACTGCATTCTAATCATAACACTAAGCCACTTATGGAATGTATTTCACAAACATGCACTAGAACATGTATATAAGTTGTTGATTCATCAGTTATTAATAATTTTATAATTAATGAAAAATAATATTTTCATAATTCATGTTTCATATTAATAAATTTAATAACCTCTTCACAACAGTGTCCTGTCCTAAGTGATCCTGCTTTGGCAGGGTGGTTGGACTTGATGATCTCTAGAGGTCCCTTTCAGGTGCTAACCTTCTGTGATTCTGTGATTATATATTTTTTTCTAATAAAATCTTTTGTGTGGTTCATGCTGCCCACAAATAAGTAGGCATAAAAGTATCTATATCTGGAAATACTGAACTATTCATTTTGGCAATTCATATACAGTCCTCTTCAGAACTCTCAAGAAATTTTCCTGAAAATTGTAAGGGTAGGAAAAAGATCTCTGACTTGATTCTGTGATACATCTTTACCAGATGTATCTGAAAAGAAGCTGGTTGCTGCACCACAGGAGGGGCTGCAATAAAGCTGATTGTTACTACAAGGAATGGAGTTGTGACAATTCCAAACCAATAGTCTGGAAGCAATGAACCAAAATTTAAAGTATGGAACAACAGTATTGAACTGGAAAAAATCTTCTCACAGATTTTTCTAAATAGGTATTTTCAGTTTAGATCTCCTGGATCAAGTTCTGTGGGACAGATACCTCTAAGCTTTTGGGCAGACTTATTGTGCTCTTTACTGCATACAACTGGAGACAATGCAGTTCATTAGAAGATAGGAAACATTTTTTTAAAGTATACTTGGAGCATGTATCTGTATTTCAGGATCATGGTCTAAATGTATGGGAAATATGAAATCTGTGTTACAGCTCTTTCATCTTTATACAGCTGGTTAAGTAAGAGCTGGAAACACACATTTCACCTTCATCCTCTCACACATTTCACCTTCATCCTCTCATATCCTGTGTTAATGCTCTAGCAAAAAGCAATAATTTTCATCCCTAGCATCTCTTTGTGGACCAACAATTAAAAATTAAACCAATTGAAAGAAATAAGACATTTTGTGATCTTTTGGAATATGAAGATTGGATGAAGGGACATTATTAGACCATAAAATACACATTTGTGTTTGCCCTTGTAAAGGTGTAGCACCTAAATACAAACAAACAAAAAGCCAACCAACCAATCAAACAGAAGACAAAACCAAACAAAAAACCCCAACCACACAGTACAAACTACTCTGAGTACTTTGTGTCAATTAACAATGAAAGATCTCACCTTTTAAAACAATAGCAATGCCAGTTGTGGAATGTGAAGAGTGTTTTGAATTACAATGAATTGCTGAATGAATTAGTTACAATATCAAATGTAGTCAAATTAAAATGTTCCCTTCTGACATTTTCAATTAAACCCCATCAAGCTTCCAAACACCCTAGGAAAACTAAATAAACTGTGTGAGCTAATGGAAAAGGCAGCCTGACACCTTCTTCCAAAAATTAGATTAAGCATCAATACTGTGGGAATAATCTGTATCAGAACATTAAAATGATTAAGAACTGGCATAATAATACCAGTGTTTCCCATTGCTGTGTTGCACTGATTGCTTGTGGTAGAGGCCAATATTGAATGCATCAAAGGAAGAAAGAGTTATACATCATGACCTTCCATTTCTAGATGCTTTCCAATCAAGCATCACTGAGTTAAGCTGTGTTTCTGCTCATCAAACATTTTGCAATTTCTAATGCCTTATGTGGACAAAACCCTTTCAAGGTTGACAGGTGTTACAAGCCATTTTTCAGAAGTGGGAAGCAGGAAACTGCATAAATAGATGAGAGGTGAGATAAGATTTCCGTCACAAGGCTGGGAAGCTAAACCAGTATTTTGAAATCTCATTTAAAGTAAGTGAAATGAATCCTTCTTACAATCTGCTTGGCAGAACTATCATATGGTAAAAGACAAAAAAAGTGCATATATTGGACCTTGAGAAATAGAGGGAAAGGGTTGCTCCAGGAACAATTTTTTAAGGAGAGAATGACTGTTGCACAAGGGTCCAAGTACATCCTTGTGGGTAGGGCCTGGAAGATGTTCCCTAGTGAGGTTAGCCATAACAAGCGAAGACAGAAAAATTTCTGCCACCAGGGATTTGGTAAACATAGTAAGTTTTCAATCAGGATAACTGTGTTACTTCCCAGGAACAGCCTCAAAATGCAGGCTGCATCAGAACTTGTCTCTAAGTCACTTGACTCAAAAGCCATCTCTGAATCTCAAAATAAACATGGAATAGAACATGTACAAAAGAGTGCTTTGTGACTTATGTTCTGAAAGTGAGTGGTGAATGATGCTTATGTCCCAAAGTATGTCCCAGATATTGCCAGGACATGTCCCTATATGTTTTGCTCAAAGTCCAATTTCACCCTCCCTTCTGTAGTGGGGGGGATTTTGGTGCCAAATTAAGAAAGGGACATGACATCAGCAAGTCCAGGTAAACAACCTGCCTGGTCTTGTTTTCCACCTCTGTGGTAAACAAAGTTCACACAATTTACTCATGCTTGCCCTGTTTACTGCTGTGATAATTTCAGGATGTGCCTTTAAGAAATAGCTGCAAATTCTCTAGCTGAACAGTTGGGTGCAAAGAGGAAAACAAGAGTGATAATTCTAAATGAATTTCATTGGTCAGATGAATGGGATGTAATTTTACAACCTTACATTATTTTCTCACATCATTCTCTCCATCTCTTTCTGCTGGCATGTCTGCTTTGCAAAGGAGTTATCTGATGGCCTTGAGATAAGCATTACTGACTTACTAATGACACTTGTGAACTAACTAAAAATCCCTCTAACATTTTCTCCTTTTTCTCTTCTAATTAGCTAGAGGAAAAAGGGAGGGAGAGGTTGGGGGACAGGCGAGGTGGAATCCTCCTGCCCAAGGAGGATTTCTGTGCTGTTTACTTTTTGTAAGTACCTGTATAATATTGTAAATACTGTATATTTTTGTACATATTCATTGTGTTCCATTATCGCTTGTAAAATACAGCTTCATTTGCTTCTCTGACTAGCTTCAGCTGAGTTTTTGTTTGATGTGTGTGGGTTAAAATGTCACATTATACAAAATAATTGGCTTCCAGACGTGGGGCAAGATTTGCTTGATTTATTTCTGCTTAGATTGGGGGAGTGAAAATGAAGTTGTTTTGGATTCTTCAGCATCTGATCTTTTCTGCTTTAAGTATTGTTGTGTACAAGTATGTTGTTGGATTTTTGTGTGATGAGTTAGGGAGATATCTGATGTATAAGTTGTACCTGTGGTTTAAGTATAAAATTCAGACTGCCACAACATTTCCTACTGAAATACATGAGTTCAAAATCCCAGTAGGTTAAAGAGTCATTCTGAGGAATGGCTGGAATCCAAAAGTAATTTATTTGCTGTGTGTGAATCTGCTGTTGGTGATAGTAGTTGTGTACTTGACTTGTTAATTGCACTGTACTGGGAGAAATGAGTATTCAAGACCTGCTTCATTTTTAAACGCAGACCTAGATGTAGAAGCAGCAGTTCTAACTCAAATCCAGAGACTTCTAGTAATGAGGAGATAAGGGAAACAGCCCTGAACAGGGCTATCAGTAATTCTGGCAATCAGCCAGATGCAGCGGTAGCTCCTAAGATGGCAGCCACAATGTCCTCAGCAGCCATTAGAGAGGCAAAATAATTTCCTTCTTCATCAGCAGGACTGGAGGTGTCCTCTGCAGCAGCTGTTTTGTCTCAAAACCTGTCAGCTTCTTCTAAGCCTGCTGCAAATTTAAACACAGCTCCAATTAAGCAAGTAGCGGCATTAGATAGCAGAGGCAGGTGCAAGGCTGATGCAGCAGCTGATGGGGGAGAACAGCAAGATTCCTCTGCTGGTGAGGGAACTTCTCTTAAAAAAGACTGTACTGAGGAGGAAGAGAAGGTTTGTCTTAAAGATATAGCTGAGTTATTGAGACCATCAATGAATACTGGAGATACAGGACAGGATGCAGGTTCTGGTAAGACAGCAGATAATGGAGGTGCTTCTGAGCTTAAAGAAATCCTTAAGAGAGTAGCAGCAGAAGCATGGGGACAGCCACTTCAGAAAGATGACACAGATGAGGAAGAGGATGACATTCAGACTGCCAGTGTCCCCAGGCAAGAAATAAGGCACGTGAGGAAGGATTACATCAGAGTAGAGAATGAGCCAATTCTAACTTGTCATGGCAGGTGTTTCAATACAGGTGCACCAGCTCTAATAGTAGGAGACAAGACAGCACTCTCTCCAAGGATAGTGGAACAAATAGATATCTAGGCAGGTGTCTTGGTAAGGTCTCTCTGTGGACACACCTTTTATTTGCAGCCTTTATGGATACCCACACAGAGATGACCTTCCATGGAATCCTAAGCCCTGGAACACCATGGATGAGGGAATTTATCATTTGAGAGAATTTGCTCTGAGAGAAGTTATGTATGGCAATCATGGGACTCTGAATCCTGATAAAATGCCTGTGGGAACAGGTTTTGTTAAAAAGCTCATCAAACTTGCTCCTCCTAATTATGCTACTATTTTGGCAAGCAGAATTGTGGCAAGAAATTATGGTGGAACTCCTCCTACAGTTGTCCATTTCACTGACCAAATGAGACAACTGGAGGATAGTCTCACACATGTTTCTTTGGTTTCAGACAGTGAAACTCTGCCTGGTGAGATAAAGAATTGCGTGAAAGAGCTGAAGGAGGAATTAAAAAATTCCATATCCAAATTGACACGAGGAAATAATACCAGTTCTTCCTCCAGATGGATATAAGCTTCAGCTGTTAGAAACAGCTATTGTCCAAGGAGGTCATTCTAAAACAGGTCATTCCACAACAGACAACAGAGGCAATCCTGTAGGAGAATTTGGATAACTCTGTGTGGTCAGTTTGGTGAGAACATGAACAAATGGGATGGTCAACCAACTTCTGATCTTTTCAGGAGACTAAGGGAACTTCAGAGTGGCAGAACCTGAGGTAGCAATACCAGAAGGGTAGCTGTTACTTCCTCAATTTCCCAGAACAACTCTAGTAGCTCCAACAGTGATTCCAATTCTAACACTGCACACTGTGCTAACTGCACATGTGGGCATATTCCCCATAATCAGGGGTGCCCTGCCTCCTACCAGGGGGAGGAGAGGAATAATGGAGATAACAGAATCTATTGGGATGTGTACATCCAGTGGCCTGGCACTTCAAAATTTCAAAAGTACAGAGCCTTGGTGACACAGGAGCTCAGTGCACCATAACACCATCAAATTATCAGGGATCAGAGCCTATAACCATTTTGGGAGTCACTGGTGGATCTCAAGAGTTAACTAAGACAGTATTTAATGTAAGTTTAACTGGTAAACAGTGGAAAAAGCATACTGTTGTGGCAGGACCTGATGCACCTTGTATTTTGAGAATAAATTTTCTGAGAGAAGGGCGTTTCAAAGACCCTAGAGGTTACAAATTGGCTTTTGGAATAGCATCTGTAGAAATTGATGGACAAAAACTGAAGCTATCTATTAAAGTGACGAATCTGCAGTTGTGGGACAACATGAGATAGAAGACATAAAGTTGCTGGTTCCTTCTCAGATTGTGCATCACAGACAATACAGAACCAACCATGACTCTTTGTTGCCCATTCAGAATCTGATTCATCAGTTGGAAACTCAGAAAGTCATCAGCAAAACTCATTCACCTTTCAACAGTCCAGTGTGGCCTGTGCAAAAGCAGAATGGAGACTGGTGTCTGACAGTTGACTTCCATGCCTTGAATGAAGGAACTCCACCTATGAGTGCAGCAGTACCAGATATGATGGAACTCCAGTATGAGCTGGAATTCAAAGAGGCCAAATAGTATGCTACCACAGACAATGCTAATGTTTTCTTCTCTATTCCCATAGCAGAGGAATGCGGGCCTCAGTTTGCTTTCACCTGGAGAGGAATCCAGTACACTTTCAACAGATTGCCAATGGGCTGGATCCACAGCTCAAGCATCTGTCATGCCGTGATCCACGATGCTCTGGAGAAAGGTGGTGCTCCAGAACACATTCAGTTCACTGATGATATCATCATCTGGGATAAAACTGCTGAAGAAGTCTTTGGAAAAGGTAACAAAATCATTGACATTCTACTGAATGCAAGTTTTGCCATCAAGCGAGACAAGGTGAAAGGACCTACCAGAGAGATCCAGTTTCTGGGAGTGCGGTGGCAGGATGGACGCCGACACATTCCAGTGGATGTGGTAAATAGAGTCTCTACCATGGCAAATCCCATGAACAAGCAAGAAACTCTACGTTTCTTGGGGATAGTGGGATTTTGGAGACTGCACATTCCTGTTATACCTTTAACTCTTTCACCTGTTTTTACTTCTTTCTTCCTTCATGTTTCCTCCTTTTAATCAGGAAATATATTCTATTTCATCAGCAGGAAGAAAGGCAAGGATAAATTCCATTGAAGTTCAGGCTTTATGTAAGACCATTTGCTTTATAGTTTAGTCTATTTATATACTCAAAAGAGAAAATTATAATTCTTAATATGGCAATTTACGCTGCTTAGTTCAGAATCACCCTGGAGTTTCCTGTAACTTTCTAGCAGCTAAAGAGGGATCAGAAAGTAATTTATCTAAAGTATTCTAGCCTAAATATTGCAGTTACCAGTCTAAAGTTGGGTTCAGCTTGTGCCTTCACAGCCACAATACCACCTCACAGCCACAATACCACCTGTAAATCATTTGTTGCCTCTCTCAACCACATCTTTTTTAGTAACTATTTTGTTTAAATGGTGATCTCACTGCTATAGGGACACTACATTTTGCTCTGTGGGCCTGGTCTTGCTGGTTTGCTGAACTGTCATAGTGTACCTTAGCTCAGGAGTCTATGTAGAAATAATCCATTAGTAATAGGTTAGTAATAGGAGAAAGCAGCATGATGTATCAGTACAGAATTACTCTCTCCTCAAACATATAAACTGGAGATAAGTGCACACTTGCTTTTACACAATACTGAAGACAAAGTCTGTATTAATTATTAATGATAATAGTGTCAATACAAATACTTTTCAGCTAGATACTTGAAGATACCCTTGTAAGACATAGCAAAAGGCGGGGGGGGGGGGGTTTGGTTAGATGGTGAAAGGTCTTTTCCAACCTGGTTAATTCTATTCTATTCTAAATACTACTTCCTTAGTTTTAGTTAGAATCCTTCTGCTCTGTTGACAATGTACTCAAATTGCAAGCAAATGGTGTCACGCCAAAGCAAAGCAAAGTGGGTGCTGAGAGAGCCTTAGAAGTCACTAAAATGAAGGGGCTTTTCTCTTAATTTCTGTCACCAAAAGACTTTGAACAGAACATGATATCTTAGCCATCTGACATTTATAAACGAGACCTAGGCAGATACACAACACTCAGCTCTGTGGTACCTAAATAACTGAGGCTTTGAAACATCAAAGTACTCACGCCTTCAAAAACTCAAGTAGCTTTATTTGAAAGATTCTTTTCACAAAGAGAGTAACTGCCATTTGAGATCAGTGGATCTCTCTGAAACATACTATCCCCCATTAGATTGGAACACATTGGTTTTTTACTATATATTGACAAAAAGTGTCCCAGGTGCAGAAGGCATTTCATGGCATGATATAGTATAGAATTGGGGATGATATTTTTAAAAAGGATAGAGAGGAATCATTAGGGTAAACATTAGAAATTTCCAGATATTTCATTGTTTGTATGTGTGCATTTTATTTTTTATTCACTTATTTTCATGTAATATTTTTTTGTTTTATTTCATACCAGATTTCTCCAGTACTACCACATGACGTGTGACAAATCAAAGATTTTGGCAAAGGATTAGTATTTGATGACACGTATTTTTCAAGACCACTTGGTTTCTCCTGGATTGTCTTTCCACTAGCAGGTTTTGCGCTGAGATTTAAAAACTGTGCTTCACTGTCATGTGCATCTTCCCCTCCCAAATGTTGTTCTTCACAAACCCTGGCTAAGGCAGAGCATGAAATTGATACTCTACTCTGAGGCACCGTAATTTTTTAATTTTTTTTCACATCTAGATCTGGTTTGTTGTTAAAGATGTTATTAATTTCATCATTATTCATTTATTCCTCTAATTAGTAAATACAGTAGTCATTCAGATTTTTTGTTAGTGTATCATATGCAAGAAACCAACCCACCAAGGGTAATTATGTCCTTGAATTGTTCCTCAATCAGCACTAAAAGACTGCATTTTTTGTAAAGTCATATAAACCTATGATTATGTATAACTTAGAAGGACTTAAAGTTCTGTTTTTTCAACTGCAGTGGCAGCCAGCTTAGTCTACCAAAACTTAGTTACAATTCTTCAAATCTCAAATGGATATTTGAGCAACTTGGTGTAATCTGGCCATGATCTAACCCAACCCTTTTCTCTATGATACATAGGGATTCTCATGCCAACTCCTTTCAAGTGGCTCAGTCATTAGAAAGGGTCACAACTAATCTACTACCTAGCAATAGAGTTGAACATGGACAAACAGAGTAGCTAGAGGAACTATTACATATAAATATGACTAAAAGGAATGAACCATTGTATGCTTTTCAATACTGTTACTCACATATGTAGAGGAGAAAACTATTTATAATTACACTCTAAATACTGTTGGTGCAAAAGTGAACACTGTCTCTTTTGTTTAGAGCTAAAACAGTTGTTAATTAATGTCTAGGAGTCTAAAAATACTTTTTTTCCTCTTATTAGTACTTGAACAAATGCATATAGTGAAAAGTAACATAGAAAAGCCCTTTAGAGCTAAAGCTGTTATCCAGAAAACTTACTAGTTCTCTTTGCTTTTATGCTAACCCTTCCCATTTGTGACAAAATCTCCTCAGTCCAATTTACTGGGAAAGATCAGGGGAATATAATCATATATATAGTCCAGGTACTTATATGTCCCCATCTTTGAAGCACAGTCATTAGGCGACAAATTCTGTAGATTGAAAAGGAAAGAAATCAGGCTTCTGTAAAGAAAAGGTCTAAACTTTATTATCTGTTCTTAAGATTATTTATGTTATCCAGCGATAGACTTCTAAAATATAATTAATTAGAATGATCTTGATGGTAATCCAAGATATTCAGGCACTTAAATAAGGACTTTAATCTCCAGACTGCAAAAGTATGTCCTATGTCTGAGTCTGTAATGACTGCTTTATAAAGTTAAGCAACTACATGCAGATCAGTTCAAGGTAATTTAGTTTATAACATTGCAGAAAATAATGAAGTTGACTTGAGATTCTGCCATTCTTTTTAATTTGTATAGGAAGGTGCTAAAGAACATATAAACCTGTTCTGTGTCATAACTGCTATTTTATAAGTATCTATCTATATAGAATCGTATAATAGAATCTTAGAACAGTTCTGGTTGGAAGAGACCTTTGAGATCCACAAGTCCAGCAGTTAACCCAGCACTTCCAACTCCACTACCACCCATGTCTTTCAGCACCACATCGATACATCTTTTAAATACCTCCAGGAATGGAGACTCCACTAGTTTCCTGGGTTGCCTGTTCTAATGCTTGACAACTTTTTCAGTGAATAAGTGTTTCTTAATATATGTATGTCTATAGCTATATATGTATGTCTATAGCTATATAAACGGAAGTTAAAATGGAGAGACTGATAGATGTGAAATGGTGGGAAAATACACTTGCCTTTTCTTTAGTCTAATAGTTCAGTGTTTACCTGGGTTCAAGAAATTACCATGAAAAGAAATTAAAGGAAAATCTACTAAGCCTGCTAAATACAAATATGCACTTTCTAGCTCAAGAAGTTTTCAAGACACACAACATTGAAAGCTGTAAAAGTACACTAGGAAAAGATATTGCAGACCTACCCAATATTCTGGTTTACTTTTGTTATCAACTGCTAGCAAGTAGTGCAAAGGGCATATTAGCCTAAGTGAACCTCTGGTCTGATCCAGAATGTGCCCATTTTGTGGTTTGATGCATCTTCTCCCTAAATGAGTTAGTGAAGAAAGAACCCTGTGACCGGTTCAGGCTGTGCCTTTAAGAAAGGGACACTTTCTGAACACTCTGGCCGAATATTGTGGTATATAAATGAAAACAAGAGATATGCTAATCCAATTTCATTGGTGGAACCCGGCTGTAGGTTCTTGTTTAGTCTTTCAGTCGGGGGGGGGGGGGGGGGGGGGCAGTCAGTCATCTTCTTCTTTCCCCTGTACTGTGAGCTGGCTCGTTTCTCTCTACGATTCTTGCTAACCAGATAAGAGAAAACTAACTTTTGCATCCGCTTTGAGCTTTAACAAGTTTTCACCCTTTTAATTACCTTCCTTTCTCTCTCTCTCTAACCCTTTTTGGGAAAAAGGGGAGGTAGGGAGGGAGAAGGGAGGGAAAGGCCGAACCCCCTGGCCGCAGGGGGGTTGGGGAAAGGTTTCCTGTATATTTCTGTATATATTGTAAATATTGTATGTTTTTGTACATATTCATTGCATTCCATATCTGCTTGTAAAATATAGCTTTCATCTGCTTCTCCGGCTGAGTTAGCTGTGGAATTCTTTTGTGTGTGGGGGGAACCTTCCTACTCCACCACATATTTTTGATTGGCGGTCCAACGTGAGGCTTGTGGATAATTGCTGTCCAGAAGCTGGGCTAAAAGGTTGCTTGATTTATTGCCTGCTCGAGTCGGAGTTGCAAACATGGAAGTGTTTTGGCTTTTAGAGCGTTTGGTCTTTTTTTGTTCGGTACTGGTCTACAAGTACTTCATGGGAATGATTTTCGATCGCTTAGGCAGATACTTGATGTATAAATTGTATTTATGGTTTAAGTATAAGATTCAGCTTCTTTACGACCGGTGCCTGGGATTCTTCTGGCTTAACAGATACAGGAATGTGACCTCCAGCACTCTGGCCATAGAGATAAAGGAGTTTAAGATCCCGGTAGGCGAAAAGGTTGTTTTAAGTGATGGCTGGGATCCAAAGGTGATTTATGTGATGTGTTTAAATCTGCTGCTGGTGATGGTGATTGCATACTTGTTATATACGCTGTACCAAGAGAGGAAGATATATAGAATGTCTAAAGCCTGCTTTGTAATTAAGCGTAGATCGAAACGCAGAAAGCGCAGCTCTAACTCTACCCCAGAGGTGTCTAGTGATGAGGAAAATGCAGAATCTGTATCAGTTAACGACAAGGCTAAAAAGTCCATCGGAAAGGCTGCTCTGAACGGTGCTGTTGGTGGCTCTGGCAATCAGCCAGCGGCAGCGGCAGCTCCTAACATGGCTTCCACGCTCTCGGCAGCCATTAATGGGGCAAAGCCATTTCCTCCTTCTTCTTCAGCAGGACCGGAAGTGTCCTCCACAGCAGCTGATTCGTCTCAAAACCTGTCAGCTTCTATTAAGCCAGCTGTAAATCCAAACACAGCTCCAGTTAAGCAGGTAGCTGTTTTAAAAATGAGAGGTGGAAAGGGCAAGGCTGATCCAGATGCTGATGGAGGAGAGCAGCAGGATCCTGGTGAGGGAACTTCTGCTCAAAGAGACCCTGCTGAGATGGAGGAAAAGGTTTGTCTTAAAGATATAGCTGAGTTATTGAGATCATCACTGGATGGAGATGCAGGGCAAATTGCTGATAGCAGAACAACTAAAGGTGGTACTCCTGACCTTAAGCAGATTCTTAGGAGAGTGACAGTAAGATTATTGGGACAAGAACTTCAGGAGGAGGCAGAGGAGGAGGAGTCAGATGATATAGAGAGCTGTTCGTCACCGAGGGAGGAATTGAGGAATGTGCGTAAAGATTACATCAGAGCAGATAAGGAGCCAATCCTAGCTTGGCTTGGTAGATGTTATGATACAGGTGCTCCAGCTCTGGTAGTTGGAGACAAGTCAGCAGCTCAACTAGGAACTCTCTCAATGGATAATGGAATAGATAGACATCTAGGCAGGACTCTCGGTAAGGTTACTCTCTGGATACGCCTTTTAATGGCAACTCTCATGAGGTATCCTTCCCGAGATGATCTTCCATGGAATGCTAAACCCTGGACTACCATAGATGAGGGAATCAAGCGTCTGAGAGAATTTGCTGTTAGAGAGGTACTCTATGGTAACCATGAGACTCTGAATCCTGATGAAATTCCTGTAGGAACTGGTCTTGCTAAAAAGCTCATCAAACTTGCTCCTCCTAATTATGCAAATATTCTGGCAAGCAGAATTGTAGCATGAAATTATGGTGGAGCTTCTCCTACGGTTGGCCAATTCACTGATCAAATGAGACAATTGGAGGATAGCATGACACGTGTTTCTTTGGTTTCAGCCATTGAAACTCTGTCTGGAAAAATTGAGAATTGCATGCAAGAGCTGAAGGATGAATTTAAAAATACCATATCCCAATTGACACAAAGAGATAATTCCAATTCTTCCTCCAGATGGATACAGGTTTCCTCTGTGAGGAATAGACGTCCTCCAAGGATGTCATTCCAGAACAGGTCATTCCAAAACAGATCCAACCAAAACAGACCACCAAGGCAGTCACGTGCGAGTATTTGGATAACTCTGCGTGATCAGTTTGGTGAGAACATGAACAGATGGGATGGTCAACCAACTGCTAATCTTTTCAGGAGACTGAGGGAACTGCAAAGTGGCAGAACCCGAGGTAGTAATACCAGAAGGGTAGCTGTTACTTCCACAGTTTCCCAGGACAACTCTAATAGCTCCAACAGTGGCTCCAGTTCTAACACTGCACACTGTGCTCATTGCACATGTGGGCATGTTCCCCATAATTAGGGTGCCCCTGCCTCCCGCCAGGGGAGGAGAGGGGTAACAGAGATAACAGAATCTATTGGGATGTGTCCATCCAGTGGCCTGGCACTTCACAATTTCAGAAGTACAGGGCCTTGGTTGACACAGGGGCTCAGTGCACCATAATGCCATCAAATTACCAGGGATCAGAATCTATAACTATTCTGGGAGTCACTGGTGGATCTCAAGAGTTAACTAAGGTGGAGGTTGATATAAGTTTAACTGGTAAACAGTGGAGGAAGCATACAGTTGTGACCGGACCTGACGCACCTTGTATTCTGGGAATTGATTTTCTGAGAGAAGGGCGTTTCAAAGACCCTAGAGGTTACAAATGGGCTGTTGGAGTAGCATCTGTAGAAGTTGATGGACAAAAACTGAAGCTGTCTGTTAGACCTGAGCTTTCTGATGAATCTGCAGTTGTGGGACAACACAAGATTCAGGACATTAAATTGCCGGTTGCTTCTCAGACTGTGCATCACAGACAATACAGAACCAACCGTGACTCTTTGTTGCCCATTCAGAATCTGATTCGTCAGTTGGAGAGTCAGAAAGTCATCAGTAAAACTCATTCACCTTTCAACAGTCCAGTGTGGCCTGTGCGAAAGCCGAATGGAGATTGGCGTCTGACAGTCGACTATCGAGCCCTGAATGAAGTAACTCCACCTATGAGTGAAGCAGTACCAGACATGATGGAACTGCAGTATGAGCAGGAATCCAAAGAGGCCAAATGGTATGCTACCATAGACAATGCTAATGCCTTCTTCTCTATTCCCATAGCAGAGGAATGCAGGCCTCAGTTTGCTTTCACCTGGAGAGGAATCCAGTACACTTTCAACAGATTGCCAATGGGCTGGATCCACAGCTCAAGCATCTGTCATGCAGTGATCCACGATGCTCTGGAGGAAGGTGCTGCTCCAGAACACATCCAGTTCATCGATGACATCATCGTCTGGGGGAAAACTGCTGAGGAAGTCTTCGAGAAAGGTAACAAAATCATTGACATTCTTCTGAATGCAGGTTTTGCCATCAAGCGAGACAAGGTGAAAGGACCTACCAGAGAGATCCAGTTTCTGGGAGTGCGGTGGCAGGATGGACGCCGACACATTCCAGTGGATGTGGTAAATAGAGTCTCTACCATGGTAAATCCCATGAACAAGCAAGAAACTCTACGTTTCTTGGAGATAGTGGGATTTTGGAGACTGTACATTCCTGGATACAGTCAGATTGTGAAACCTCTGTATGATGTGACTCAAAAGAGAAACTGTTTCCAGTGGGGACATGAGCAACATGCAACCTCTGACCAGATAAAACAAGTAGTTCAAGCAATGGGTCTGGGACCTGTCCGAGATGGTCCAGACATTAAGAACATTTCATACATGGCTGCAAGTGACAATGGTCCAACCTGGTGCTTGTGGCAAAGAGCTCCAGGTGAGACACGTGGACGACCTCTTGGTTTCTGGAGTCAAGGTTACAGAGGTTCAGAGGCTAATTATACTCCAACAAAGAAAGAGATCCTAGCTGCCTATGAAGGAGTAAAAGCTGCATCTGAAGTAGTTGTAACCGAGTCACAAATTCTTTTAGCTCCTAGATTGCCAGTTTTGAATTGGATGTTCAAAGGTAAAGGTTCCACACCACATCATGCAACAGATTCCACCTGGTCTAAGTGGATGGCTCTGATAACACAGAGAGCTCGAATGGGAAATCTTGAAAGACCTGGTCTGGTGGAGGTGATCTCAAGTTGGCCTGAAGGCACTAACTGTACTAAACCTCCAGAGGAGTGAGTAACTCATGCTGAGTAGGCTTCTCCTTACAATGACCTTTCTGATGACGAAAAGAAGTATGCTTTGTTCACAGACAGTTCCTGTCGTCTTGTTGGAAACAACCTGAGGTGGAAGTCTGCAGTGTGGAGTCCAACATGCCGAGTTGCAGAGGCAAAGGATGGAGAAGGAGAATCCAGTCAATTCGCAGAGATAAAAACTGTCCAGCTAGCTCTCGACATAGCTAAACGTATAATGGCCAAAGCTTTATCTCTACACCGACTCATGGATGGTAGCCAATGCTCTGTGGGGTTGGCTAAAGGACTGGAAAAAGAATGGTTGGCAGAGAAAAGGAAAGCCCATTTGGGCAGCTGACCTGTGGCAGGACATTGCTGATTGAATCGAGAGAATTCCAGGGAAGGCGAGACATAGACTCTGATTTTGATCTTGACTGGAAACACCAAGGTGAGATATTCTTAGCTCGGTGGGCTCACGATTCGTCAGGACATCGAGGCAGAGATGCAACCTACTAGTGGGCTCATGACAGATCCACAGACATTTCCATGGATGCTATCACACAAGTCATCCATGACTGTGACATTTGTGCTGCTATTAAGCAGGCAAAATGAATTAAGCCCTTGTGGTATGGTGACAGATGGTCCAAGTACAAATGTGGAGAGGCCTTGCAGATTTACTATGTCTCTCTACCTCATTCTTGTTCTGGTAAGCAATACGTACTTACTATAGTAGAGGCAAACACTGGATGGTTGGCAGCTTATCCAGTTCCACATGCAGCTACATGCAACACCATTCTTGGTCTGGAGAGACAAATCCTGTGGAGACACAGAACTCCAGAGAGGATTGAGTAAGACAATGGAACTCATTTCAAAAACAATCCTGTAAAGAACTGGGCCAAAGAGCATGGTATCAAGTGGACATTCCACATTCCCTATTATTCACCAGCTGTAGGGAAGATTGAACACTACAATGGTTTGCTGAAGACCACTCTCAAAGCCATGGGAAGTGGATGTTTGGAAAACTGGGAGAAACATCTAGCACAAGCAACCTGGCTGGTAAATAAGTGAGGTTCAGTGAATTGAGCTGGACCTGCACACTCAGATCTGTTTACAAAGGGTAGAAGGCGATAGAGTTCCTGTTAGAGAAAAGTATCTGTTAGGTAAAACTGTTTGGGTCTTTTCTGCTTCAGGAGAGGCCAAACCTTTCCAAGGTGTGGTTTCTGCTGAAGGTCCTGATCACACTGGATAATTCAAGTGAATTGTGAAATTCAGTGTATTCCACAAAGAAATCTAGCTTTAGCTGAGAGAGTTTAACTTCAGAGTGTTGTACAGATGCAACATCGTGCCCAAAGGAAGAATCCCTGAGGAATCTACAGTGCACGAACCCTGAGAACCCTGACAGCCCTGAGTCAACTGAGAGTCTCTGATTGCTTTTTCTTCACTTCATCTGCAAAGAAGACAAGTTGTTTTGTGTTTTCTTATATCCTGGTTTTCTTGGACTTCTGAATCATCTACATCCGAGAACAGCCAGAATGGACTGAGAACTTTACTTACAAATTGTAGGTATTGTTCTAGATTAGATGGACAGTACTAACAGCCAATGAAATTGCTTAGAAAGGGTGGATTGTGATAATTTCAGGCTATGCTTTTAAGAAAGATAGCTGCAAATTCTCTAGCTGAACAGTTAGGTGTAAAAAGGAAAGCAAGAGTGATAATTCTAAATGAATTTCATTGGTCAGATGAATGGGATGTAATTTTACAATCTTACATTCTTTTCTCATGCCATTCTCTCCATCTCTTTCTGCTGGCATGTCTGCTTTGCAAAGGAGTTATCTGATGGCCTTGAGATAAGCATTACTGACTTACTAATGACGCTTTTGAGCTAACTAAAAATCCCTCTAACATTTTCTCCTTTTTCTCTTTTCTTCTAATTAACTAGAGGAAAAAGATAGGGAAAGTTTGGGGGAAGAGGTGAGGTGGAATCCTCCTGCCCAAGCAGGATTTCTGTGCTGTTTGCTTTTTGTAAGTACCTGTATAATATTGTAAATACTGTATATTTTTGTACATATTCATTGCATTCCATTATTGCTTGTAAAATACAGCTTCATTTGCTTCTCTGACTAGCTTCAGCTGAGTTTTTGTTTGATGTGTGTGGGTTAAAGCATCACAACTGTGTGTTCTTATACTACATTTGGTAAAACACCACATCATTGATTAATTATTATGTTTACAAGGTTTGCTTATTGGACCAGTATTCATTGTGGTGAATGTTAAATACGGCTTGTTTTAGTAAACAAGTGTCCCTGTTCGTGCTTTTGCTTGCCCCACGCACCACGTTGCCAAAGGGTTTGCTTTGCCTGAGACTCAACCAGCATTCCAAAGCACTCTGCTGCAGATACTTGCCTGGCTATGGACGACACTGCACTGGGTGCCAGCCCTGCAGATCGCATCCCATGTGCTGTGGATGGATCCAGCTCTTGCCTGACCCATTGCCAAGTAAGGCAACTGTGGCAGCCCATGTGCACTGCGTCTCCGGGACTGCTCCAGCCCCCTGAACAGCAATATCACATTGTCCAGCCAGCAGCTGTCCTAGGTGAACCCCGCAAGCTGTGGAGAGAACCACCCCTGCCTCGCTGAGGAGCCATTCTGCCATGTCCTGGGAACCTCAGCAGCAAAGTTTTCCCCCGTGTGGGAAGCCCTTTCTTAGGCAACACACCCCACACACTAAGCTACAAAAGCCTCTGAAAGTTTCCCCAGAAGGCACCTTTTACTCTTTTACTCTGGGAGAAGCAGCAAACACGTGGCACAGTGCCACAGAGTTGGCATAATTTTTTATTTCCTTATTATGGCACATCTGTGTCATAATTTCTGGACTATAAACGCAGTATCAAGGAAAGATTGCAAGTTCATGAGTAAACCATATATTTTCTTATAAAGTTTCTATTTACATTTGTCGCAAGCCACTGTTTATGGGTTTGCCCCCTCTCTTTTCAAATTAAGTTTGTTTCTAAATTTCCAAATTAGAATCATAGAATCATTGAATCAATAAGGTTGGAAAAGACCTTAAAGATCTTCAAGTCCAACCTATCACCCAAGAATTCATGACTACTAAACCACGGCACCGAGTGCCACACCCAGTCCCCTCTTGGACTCCTCCAGGGACAGTGAATCTGTCACCTCCCTGGGCAGGACATTTCAATGGCTAACAACTCTAAGAAGACCTTTCTCCTCACCTCAAGCCTATATCTCCTCTGGTGCATCTTGATACTGTGTCCCCTTGTTCTGGTGCTGGTTGCCTGGGAGAAGAGACCAACCCCTTCTTGCTACAACCGCCCTTCCGGTAGTTGTAGACAGCAACAAGGTCTCCCCTGAGCCTCCTCTTCTCCAGGCTTCCAGGCTAAACAACCCCAGCTCCCTCAGCTTCTCCTCGTAGGGCTTGTGCTCGAGGCCTCTCACCAGCCTCATTGCCCTTCTCTGGACACTTTCAAGAGTCTCAATGTCCTTCTTAAATTAAGGAGCCCAGAACTGCACAGAGTACTCAAGGTGTGGCCTAACCAGTGCTGAGTACGGGGCACAATGACTTTTTGCTCCTGCTGGTCACACTATTTCTGATGCAGGCCAGGATGCCTTTGGCCTTCTTGGCCACCTGGGCAGACTTCTGGCTCATATTAAGCCTACTGTCCATCAGTACCACTAGGGCCCTTTCTGTTAGGCTGCTCTTCAGACACTCCTACCCCATCCAAATTCTACAGTCATTTTAAACTGTTAAAAGTGCCCATATATATGCCCACATGTATATACATTCTGTAGAGATAGTTCTTCTAACTAACTGGTACCTGTAAATGTTAACTGTAAATAATTTGTGGCACAGTTTGCACATAAATAAATTAACATTTTTATTAAGATCTGTGCTGCTCACTCATAACTGCAATGTTTATAACCATGTGAGAAAGACAGATACTAAACTGCAAGGAAAAGGCTCAGATTCTAGCCCTCACTTAGAATTAGTCTAATGCAGACTGCTTTCTTCCAAGAATCTGATACTCTAATTTCCTTTTTGCAAGTAATAAGGAAAATCAGCACTTTGGTTTTTACGTGCTGCTCTTTATCTAGTAGTGTGCAAATCATTTAGGACTATGTAACAGAAAAAACACTGGGTTTATTTGCAAAAGTTTTACTCCTTGAAGTATCATTGTAAAAAAAAAAAAAAAAAATTAGTTTCTTTCTTAACTTTCACAGCTGTATCTGTGTTGAAATAAAGCCAGAGAGGAATTAATGAATGCATGAAAGCTTCTTACATGTCTAGGTTTTGTATGGATTTAGTTAGCCTCTCCTTGTCACCCTACTACTTTTTGTGACTTTGGACAGTTTCATTAGAGCAATTAAATCTCAATTATGTCATAGATCATGTAAAATGTAATAGTTTTGCCAATACATATAAATTCCAAGATAATCTGGGGCACAAATAAAGGAAGGAATGGATCCATGATACCTCTTTACCCAGAGTTGCCAAAGGTTTTTGGGGAAAAAACCAAACACACACACACACACACACAAAATACCAAACCAACAAAAAAAAACCCAAAAAAACAAAACCAAAAAGCACCCAAATAAAATTAAAATGGATAGAAATGCTGTTAAAATGGTTATGACTACATTCTACATTTCAGTTTTGATCTCTATTTTTACAACATTTCGTATGTTGAGTTCCAGTTTCTTTCTGTCCAATATGTTTAATTTTCATGTTATATTTATCTGTTAAGCTCGCACAGTGTCTGACTGTGATGAGGATGAACTTCTGGCATTGTTGTATTTGTAAAAGAAACATGCACACACAGCTAATAGGATTCACAGAACAGAAGCACAACAAATCAATGAAGAACTGATTGAATTGTATTAGGGTAAAGTGAAAACAAGATTTCTGGTTCTGAAATGGATCATAAGACCAACTGAGAATTGGGTATTGTCTGAGAACTGGGGTATAGCACCTACTCTTTCTCTTACCATTTTTGTGCATTTTCAAAGTAGGCTTGAATACCTGGATTTTTACACATGGAATTATTCCATTAATGTAAAAAAAAATTTAAAAAATAGGTACACAAGTCAGGAACCAAGAAAAAAATTACAAAAGTAGAATTAAATGACAAAAAAAGATTTTGAAAAATATTTTCTTTTTATTTATGTGATCAGCCTAGTCAAGCCAAATTTCCTAAAGTAAGAACAATAGCCAGTACTTAGACAAATTCTGAGAAGGCAGTTGCAAATAACTTTTATAAAGTTTTCATGAATTCTTATTAGACATCATTTTTAAAGACAAAATGTATGATTATCAGGAGCTATACAACACAGATTGTAATGATCATTAGAGGTGATAGACTTATAAAGGCTATCTGATTGCAGATTTCAGTCTTTGAAAGAATGGAATATACATGTATGTATATTATGTCTATGTTTTTATGTTCAGAATATCTTGAACTTACTTTTCTTCAAGTTTATTTTGTGGCTAAATTAATCATAAACAAATCTTCTGATTACAGTGAGAATCCCATGCTGTAAAAGAGCTGTGTATAAAATCTTAATTATTCTAAACTGTGTGAAACATAAGAGGAAATAGAAGAAATGTTATTATACACTATTAAAATTGTCAATTAATTTCCCACAACAGTTTGGTAGATATGCAGGAAGATAAGGTCTTCTGACTGATAGCTAAGACCCTGCTGGCATTATTACTTCTCATTTTCTTTAAAGCAAAAAGTTAATCTTTGAAAGAGTCCAGGAGAAAAGAAAAACAAAATAATTGTTGTTCAGCAAATCATCAGGCTATACACTTTGGTTCAGATTTCCAAAGGGACTTCTTTGTCCAAACCTTACCAATGACAGGATTTATGTAGTCTCCCTGTAGCTGAAAATTCTGCTCCCAAGAAAAAGACCTAACTAATATCAATTGCACTATCAGAAAAGTATCACCTCATACCCAATAGAAATCTGGGACTTAGATACTGTCAACTGTCAAAGACTGATGGATGAGTAGATAAATTAATCAACCCATCCATCATCTCATATGGTTGCTTCCAAAGCAATCCATCATCTAATAGATTTAATAATGAGCCTTACAATATTTTCTACCTATAATACTGGATTGTGTCATATTTCTAACTACTTTTTTTGTTGTTGTTGTTCACTTTAGATGGATGTACTACTGAATAGATCAGACCACACTTCTGGCCTGTCAGATAGTATTAATTTATGATTTTCTCTCATCCTTCCCTGGTGCTTTGGATCAAACAAAGGCACTGTTTAAATAAGTAAAATGTAATGTAATGCAATTAAACATTTTCCCACAGCTGTTAAGATCAAGACAACTAATAATTACCTGATGCAATAATTTTAGAAGTCATGACAAACATTCATATACTTTAGTGGTTATTGTCATAATGTTAAGCTATTGAGCCTGCATCTGCTCACATTATACAGTTAAGAACATAAAACCAGTAGAGGTAAGACCATCAGAAATTGGCCCATCAGCATTATTAATTCAATAGAAGTATTTATAGGTTTGCAAGGCTGTAATTGTCTAATTACAGCCTCATCTTATACTCCTTCTCTTGAACAAAACCCATAAAATTCACTTAGCAATTCTGTCAGTCCTCCCAATATCTTTTGATTGAAAACAACCCCTGCAATTTTGCAGGTCCCAGGCCATGAAGACAGTGCAACGTCCTTTTCCAGAGAATGAGAGTTGATACACTGACCTGAACAGAAAGTTACACTGGAGGCCTGAAAGGTTCAGTAAATTCTCTTCAGAAAAATCCAGAGGTTTAGACATGTTGTTTTTATTTTTGCCCCTTGTGGTGAGTTGAAATTACCCCCCAACTAATTTGAGAGAATTACCCCCAAAATAAAATTGCCAGACCAGCCCAGTTGGGTGTGGAATCAAATGAAACTATATTTGCAAGCAAACTAAACTCTAGATATATGAAATTCAATGAATATGTACAAAATATGCAATATATGTACAATATAAATAGAAGAAACACCACAGAAACTCCTCAGACCCCTTGATTTACTACAAAGGACCCATTCACCTCTTCCCCCACTTCCCTCCCTTGCTCCCATTGCCTCACACAGTAATGAAAAGAGAGATACATTTCAAGGCCACAGAAGAGACAGAGAAGAAAGTTGCAAGCAGAAGTGACAGCAGAAGAAAAGAGAGAAAGAACTGTTGATGCCTCTCATCTATATTACAATACAATACAATATACAATACAATACAATACACCAGGTTGGAAGAGACCTTCAAGATCATCGCGTCCAACCCATCAAACAATCCAACCCACCCAACAACTAGACCATACAGCCAAGCACCCCATCAAGTCTTCTCCTGAACACCTCCTGTGAAGGTGACTCCACCACCTCCACGGGTAGCCGATTCCAATGGGCAATCACTCTCTCCGTGTAGAACTTCTTCCTAACATCCAGCCTAAACCTGCCCTGGCGCAGCCTGAGACTGTGTCCTCTTGTTCTGGTGCTGGATGCCTGGGAGAAGAGGCCAACCTCTGCCTGGCTACAACCTCCCTTCAGGTAGTTGTAGAGAGCAAGAAGGTCACCCCTCAGTCTCCTCTTCTCCAGGCTAAGCAACCCCAGCTCCCTCAGCCTTTCCTCATAGGGCTTGTGTTCCAAACCCCTCACCAGCTTTGTTGCCCTTCTCTGGACACGTTCCAGCAAGTCAACATCCTTCCTAAACTGAGGGGCCCAGAACTGGACACAGTACTCAAGGTGCGGCCTAACCAGTGCAGTGTACAGGGGCACAATGACCTCCCTGCTCCTGCTGGCCACACTGTTCCTGATGCAAGCCAGGATGCCATTAGCCTTCTTGGCTGCCTGGGCACACTGCAGGCTCATGTTCAGCCTACAATCAACCAGTACCCCCAGGTCCCTCTCTGCCTGGCCACTTCCTATTAGCAATCCAAAGAATTCCTATTAGCAATCCAAAGAATTATGTACACCTTACCATTATTTTCCTTTTACATATAATGGTAATATATTTTCAGGCTTTGCAATCAGGGACTCATTTCTGAGGGCATATTCATAACAGGGACTAAGCTAAAGTTTCCCTTTCAAACCATAACACCCCTTTATTATAATAGCACAGTTAAATTATCCTTTGTGTTTATTGCAGATGTAAATTTTGTGCCTATAAAAGTTACTAGAATGGTAAAAGTTTCTAGAAGCCATGTGGTATTTCAGACAGATCTGCATTTTCCTTCTTTACTTCATGTGCTTTTTTACTATGAAGACATGAACCTTCTTTGTGAAGTGTACCAAGATCTAGAAATGAAACACAAGTTTATTTTTTTGTTCTAGATTAGAATAGAAATAGAATTAGTATGACTAGAGAAAAAATAACAGCAACATTTTTATGAGAAAGACAGTTACACTAGTGTTCGTTGTAAATAGGGTAACCTCCAAACTTATTGAAAACTTTCCTCCAAACATGAAAAATCTTTTCATGGAAAAAAAAAAATACTTGTGTGAACACACATATATAGACACAATATACATATACCCACAGGAGAAAAAAGTTTTAATTACATTTATATGGAGGGTGTCTTGAATCCAAGACTAAATTCACAGCCAGAGAGAATTTTGAAAATATTTCATATTAAGATGACTCTGGATTTTTTTGTGAGAAACAAGAAATCTCTCTAGACATTTTAATAACCTAATGACTTAGACATTGAACCAGAATATTCATATTTATCGCTCTATAATACTTGCATTTCTCTAGTGTTGTTTTCTAAACTCCTGAACTGTTTATTATTCTAAGGTGAGAGCTTTCATCCGGTGGCTTTTATCATAAAATATTCAGAAAGCCTCATTTTCCATCTAAGAAAATTCACATTAAAAATGTATACTAAAAAAACACAAACAAATAAAATTCTGTGCAAATTACATAATAGAAAGTATCAATTTTTGCCTAGCTCAGTAGTTACTCACTTCTGAAATATTAAGTCAAAGTACCATCTCACCCTTTTTACCTAGGGTAGCTGCACTGATTTACTGCAATTTCTCTTTGGCAAATGAAAATACACTGGACCTGACAGGTGGTGTTGTTCTGGGTTTTGCTTGGTTTGGTGTTTGGTTTGTTTCTCTTTTTTTAATTTTTTTTTTCCATTTATGTTTATTGTACTGCCTCACTCCTGCTCCAGTTGAACCTTTCTCAGCCAAGTAGGAAGTGTATTTTAAGTTACATGATGGCAGGATAGCTTAAACAACAAAAAGATGAGATGTAACCCTCCTGCAGACACATTCATCCAAGGTTCCATTTCTTCCTTCGAGGTTTAAAAGCAATCTTCAACTACCCTGGTGAAAACAAGTCCAAAATCACATCTGAATGCTAAAATAGCATAATTTTTAGGCTGGTTTAATGCAGCTTAATTATTCACTGTGAAGGTTAGGTGTCCTAACAGCCACAGTACTCTGAAGGAATCACAGAAAGGATGTGATGGTGGAGGCTGGAGTCAGAGAAGGGGTCCTTTCCTCCCTCTGTGGGCCTCCTGCTCCCTCCTTGAAGCCGCACAGCCTGGAGATTCTGCACCAGTTGTTGTCCAGATGCTCAAGACTGCATCCCTACTTGTGGTGGAGTAGGAAGGTTCCCCCACACACACAAAAGAATTCCACAGCTAACTCAGCCGGAGAAGCAGATGAAAGCTGTATTTTACAAGCAGATATGGAATGCAATGAATATGTACAAAAACATACAATATTTACAATATATACAGAAATATACAGCAATGTATGTAATACAGGAAACCTTTCCCCAACCCCCCTGTGGCCAGGGGGATTCGGCCTGTCGCTCCCTTCTCCCTCCCTACCTCCCCTTTTTCCCAAAAGGGTTAGAGAGAAAGAGAAAGGAAGGTAATTAAAAGGGTGAAAACTTGTTAAAGCTCAAAGCGAATGCAAAAGTTAGTTTTCTCTTATCTGGTTAGCAAGAATCGTTCCTGTGTAGCAAGCTGTTGCTTCAGAGAGAAAAGCAGGCCAGCTCACAGTACAGGGGCAAGAAGAAGACTGACTGCCCCCCCGACTGAAAGACCATGCTAGAACCTACAGCCGGGTTCCACCAATGAAATTGGATTAGCATATCTCTTGTTTTCATTTATATACCAAAACATTCAGCCAGAGTGTTCAGAAAGTGTCCTTCTCTTAAAGGCACAGCCTAAACCGGTCACACTACTGGAAGGTTGTTACAAAGCCCTTGACAGCTGAATGACAATAATCTGTCAGCAAGGAATCATTTTTTAATTTTTCCCCATATTTCATTATTCTGCACCTTATGTCACCGTTTTTAGTTCCTAATCATTGCCTTTTTTTTTTTTTTTTTTTTTTTCATTCCTTCAATCAGGTTTGGGGTTTTTTTGTTTGTTTATTTTAATGACATTCCACTACTGAGACTGTTCTTTAGAGTGTCAGCACTGTCTTCTCCAACCCAAGACAATGGCGAGGGAGGATGGAAGAAAAGAAGGAAAGGCAGGGAGGGAGGGAAGGCAGATGTATCAATTACTGAGAAAGATCCAGATGTTCTGGATCCATGAACAGTAGGAAGTATGATATATGCTTTGATTTATACACAACTCCCATTAGATAGCTTCCAGAAATTAGGATAAAATGATTATTTACAAGGAAAATGTTTACAACATTAAATAACACTAAATTCCTGTTTTGAGAGAACAGGTGTAATAAATAGGACTGGGGTTTGTTTGTTTGTCTGTTTGTTTGTTTTCTCAATCTGATCAAGGACACAATGCATTTTGAGCATTTAAGCCCAGTGGAATTTCTCATCATACACAAGTTACGAAGATAATAGTCACAGGATCCAAGGGTAGGCAGGCATCCTGAGGGCTTAGTGGAGGCTCTTATTTCAGATCGGAGAGAAGTCTTATTTCAGACTTCTGAGAGAAGTCCCAATGTATTGCTCAAGGCACAGGGGCACTGAGGTGGACTTCTGTTCCACTATCACATGCCTGGTGATGAGGAATACTTGAAGAATGGGTGGGAAGATTCTTATTGGGTCAGAGGTATGTTGACAGCGGGTATTCCAACAAAAACAGGGGGAAAAAAACACACAAAAAAACCTCACCAAGCAAGCAAAACAAACAAAACAAAAACAACCCCAACAACAACCCCCCCAAAAAAAACTTAATTCTGCTGACTTTTTGTTGTTTCTGTCCCATTTTACACTGTAATCCTCTGTGTTTGGGATGCAGTTAGCTGATTTATGTCTCTCCCTTTGATTTGGTTAGATGGGATCAAAAGAGGCAACAAGTTAAAGTATTTGCAAGCATTACACAGAGAAAAATCCCCTGTGAGTTTTCCTCACATGCAACATTCAATACATCATCGATATGCCACAGATCAAATGTCTTAATTTTCCAGATATATTAGAAAATTTGCTTTCTCTCTCTCTAATAGCATGCTATTGAGGAAGATTTTAGGAAACAAAATCAAAGACAATCCTTTCATTCATGTTACAAGACTAAGTTTGCATAATAGAGAGCCAGGACCTGGCTTGCACACTGTGAAGTTTCACACACACATATTTTCAACCCTGGTATATGTGTGAAAAAAACCCACAGGTCACAAGTAGCTCTCTGGGGCTTCATCTTTCTATAACTGTTACACAATGTAAAGGTGACCATCAATGTTCCTTCGTGACCTGATGCTTAAAGTGCTCTGAATCATCTTCTTACCTCTTAGGTATCTCTAGGTTCTGGACCAAAGTATCTCAGCTACTGAATACTACCTTTTGTCTTTTTTTCAAACTGGTGAAGGAAAACAAACAAATAAACAAGCCACAGACAAATGAAAAAACAGCAGCAGTTCTGGGCAATAGCTGCCTTCTGGAGACATCTTCATGGCTAAGTGGCTTGAGAATGGGGTGTATCTGAAGTGCAAAGAGACTATTTTTGGCCTTGTAGAATAGAAGTTCAGATATTCAGTGTTGGATAGAGAGCCCACAACAGCTGGGGCTATGGACCTGGGCAGGAAGGAAGGCTTCCCTGTAGACAAGAGTGCTGGTGAGCAATGCCTTTGAATCCAGACAGCCTGTCTCAAGAGACAGGGGAGTTTGTAGATCAATCCTCTCTCTTTATAATCCAAGATTCTAGTTGCAAATGATGGCATTTAGGAAACAGAGTTGTGAAGAGGAAGAACTAAACAGCCTTTGTGAAGCATTACAGAGGAAGATAGCTCTTTCAAGACAAGAGAAATCAGCTGTATTTACCAACAGAGTGCTTTTTCTTTCAAGTTTGTGAGACTCTTCTTCAGTATGCATAGAGTTTTTAGGTGCAGCATGTTTAACACTCCTGAGAAGTGCTACCCTGAACTCAGGAAATGGGAATGTGTAAAATGCCTAGACAAACAGATGAAATCATATAGGAAAGGACAGAAAGTAAATATGGCATTTACTATCTGGCCAGGACATACACCAGCATATATAAACTGACAAAAGTGCTGGAAATTCTCTAATAAACACAAATGGCCCCCAACTCATCTTCACTTTACAGCTAGCAAATTTGTAGCTACAAATGAGTGAAAAATGAAATTGTAGACATGATGTAATCTATGATCATTAGAGGTACGGACAGCAGAAATCCTTGACAGCAGAAATCCTGGACAGCAGAAATCCTGCTACAGGAAAGCTACAACATAGTAACAATTGTGGAAACTTTGTAGGATGAATCCTATGACTGCAGTGTGGTCACCAATGACTACAAGCTGTTCATAAGGGATGGGAAAGGAAGAAGGATGCAAGTGTTGCCCTCTGTGTAAAGAAGTGGATAGGATGTGAATAGTTGTTGCTAAAGAATAGCCACCAGCAGGTCAAAAGCTTATGGGTAGGTGTCAGGGACTGGGACAATTAAGGGAGCTTTGTATTTTGGTCCAGAGGGGCAGAGAGACTAATTTCTTTTTTGACCATTCCTATATTGTAAAATTAAAGGCACAAATGAGGCCAAATATCAAAAGTAAGGCTATTTATGAACATAATAAAGTGGATGAAACAGAAGAAGGGAGGGAGAGAGAAAAAAAAAAAAAAAAAGGAGAAAGACAGACAGCAGGAAAAGAATTATATTACCACACACACACCTCTTCCCACAAGACAATTTAGGTCCGAGGAAGAGGCCTGCCACTTTGGCTTTTTGGCTGTGCTGTCCTCTAAAAGAGGAGAGATGGGAGAGATCCCAAAGTTCAAGTCTTTCTCTGAGCAGCCTCCAACATGTGGTGTCTTTAGTAAGATGTCTTTTCTCTTCTCCAGCTCTTCTTTTCTTCTTACAACAGGTGAAACTTAGGGCATGGCTTTGCGGGTGGTATTGGTGGAGAGAGGGTTGCTGGATTGGCTCCAGGCTGGATGTTCCTGGTGATGTTTTTTCTCTGTCTATCTGAGTTACTACAGCTTAGTGTCTTTTATCCAGTTAAGGGAAACAGCCCTTAAAAACAAAGGGGTCCAGGAGAGCTGGACCTACTTCAAGGAAGAACTCTTGAAGGTGCAGGAACAGGCTGTGCCAGTGTGCTGGAAGATGAGCCTCGGGGGCAGACGGCCAGCCTGGATGGGTAATGAACTTTTAATAGAACTAAGGGGAAAAAAGAGGGTGTATTATCTTTGGAAGAAAGGGGCGGCAACCTATAGAGTGCTTAGGGATGTTGCTAGGACATGCAGGAAGAAAATTAGGGAGGCAAAAGCCCATTTAGAACTTAGACTGGCCTCTGCTGAGAAGGACAACAAAAAGTCCTTCTATAAATACATCAATAGCAACAACAAGGGCAAGGACAAGCTCCACTCCTTGGTTGACACGGAGGGGAACGTTGTTACAAAGGATGAGGAAAAGGCAGAGGTACTTAACACCTTCGTTGCCTCAATTTTCACTAGCAGTGCAGAACGTCTTCCAGACAGCTGGCCTGCAGAGCTGGCAGAAGGAGCCAGAGAGCTGCATAGTTTCTCGCTGCTCCAGGAGGAAGTTTGAGATCTTCTGAGCCACTGGGACCCCAACAAGGCCATGGGACCAGATGGGATCCATCCTAGGGTGCTGAGAGAGCTGGCAGATGAGCGGTCCAAGCCACTTTCCATCATTTTTCAGCAGTCCTGGCTCACTGGAGAGGTCCCAGAAGACTGGAAGCTGGCCAGCGTGGTGCCCATCCACAAGAAGGGCCGATTGGATGAGCCAGGGAATTCTAGGCCTGTCAGCCTGACCTCAGTGCCAGGCAAGATTATGGAGCGGGTCATCTTGAGTGCGATCACACAGCACTTACAGGATGGCCAAGGGCTCAGGCCTAGCCAGCATGGATTTAGGAAGGGCAGGTCCTGCCTGACCAACCTGATCTCCTTCTAGGATCAGGTGACCCACCTGGTGGATGTGGGGAGGCCTGTGGATGTGGTCTACCTGGACCTCAGCAAGGCCTTTGACACCGTTCCCCACAGCAAACTCCTGGCCAAGCTGGCAGCCCATGGCTTGGACAGGATCACACTGCGTTGGGTTAGGAACTGTCTGGAGGGCAGAGCCCAGAGAGTGGTGGTGAATGGTGCCACATCCAGCTGGCGGCCTGTCACTAGTGGTGTGCCCCAAGGATCAGTGCTGGGCCCCATGCTCTTCAACATCTTTATTGATGATCTGGAGGAGGGCATTGAGTCCATCATCAGTACATTTGCAGATGACACCAAGCTGGGGGCAGGAGTTGATCTGCTGGAGGGCAGAGAGGCTTTGCAGAGGGACCTCAACAGGCTGGACAGATAGGCAGAATGCAACGGTATATGAGATTTAACACATCCAAGTGCCGGTTTCTGCACACTGGCCACAACAACCCCATGCAGTGCTACAGGCTCTGGTCAGAGTGGCTGGAGAGCTGCCAGGCAGAGAGGGACTTGGGGGTGCTGGTTGATTGTAGGCTGAACATGAGCCTGCAGTGTGCCCAGGCAGCCAAGAAGGCCAATGGCCTCCTGGTCTGCATCAGGAAGAGTGTGGCCAGCAGGAGCAGGGAGGTCATTCTGCCCCTGGACACTGCACTGGTTAGGCCACACCTCGAGTCCTGTGTCCAGTTCTGGGCCCCTCATTTTAGGAAGGATGTTGTCTTGCTGGAACGTGTCCAGAGGAGGGCAACAAAGCTGGTGAGGGGTTTGGAACACAAGCCCTATGAGGAAAGGCTGAGGGAGCTGGGGTTGCTTAGCCTGGAGAAGAGGAGGCTCAGGCGTGACCTTATTGCTCTCTACAACTACCTGAAGGGTGGTTGGAGACAGGCGGATATTGGAGGACATAGCCTCAGGCTGCGCCAGGGCAGGTTTAGGCTGGATGTTAGGAAGAAGTTCTACACGGAGAGAGTGATTGCCCATTGGAATCGGCTACCCGTGGAGGTGGTGGAGTCACCTTCATTGGAGGTGTTCAGGAGAAGACTTGATGGGATGCTTGGCTGCATGGTTTAGTTGTTGGGTGGGTTGGATTGGTTGATGGGTTGGACGCGATGATCTTGAAGGTCTCTTCCAACCTGGTGTATTGTATTGCATTGTATTGTAATTGCAGCTTCCCTTGGTCTACATCTTCATCACATTAATGCATATGTGACAGCCAGGTGTGCTACCAGTAGGCAGAGCTGGCCTCTCAGATGGGTCGTTCACAGCAATATTATGTTTTGTTGAACATTCCAGAGGGTCTTTTCACCACCTCCCTGGGCAACTGTTGGAAAAGTAACATGGCTAGCTGTAGGCAGTCCAGGAGGCTCCTAGAATGTCTAGATGACAACTTCTTAAAAGAGAAATTAACAGCCCTACACAACAGGATATGTTATTAGACCTGTTCTTCAGAAATGCAAGTGAAGTCATCACGGACGTCAAAGTTGACGGCAGCCTGGGCTGTAGTGATCATGTGCTAGTGCAGTTCACTGTCTTAAGGGGTATGAAGCCCATGAGAAACATAGTTAGGACCCTAAAGTTTAGGAAGGCAAAATTCCAGCTCTTCAAGGAATTAGCAAATAGGACCCTGTGAGAAATGGCCCTCAGGGACAAGGGAGTGGAACAGAACTGGCAGATCTTTAAGAGCACAGGAGACCTCCATTCCCACATGTACGAAACTGGGCAGGGAAGGCAAGAGACTGCTATGCCTGAGTTGTGACCTGCAGGCCAAACTAAAGCGCAAGCTGGGGCAACACAGGAAATTAAAGAAGGGGCAGGTAATCCTGGGAAGAGTATAAGGACATGCCCACTTGTGTAGGGATGAGGTCAGGAAGGCCAAGGCATAGCTGGAACTGAATATGGCAAGGTATGTAATGAAAAGAAAGAAAGGCTTTTATAGGTATATTATCCAGAAAAGGTTAAAGAAAGCATATCCCCTTGATGAGCAACAGTGGGTAACTAGTAACAACAGACAGGGAGAAGGCTGAGATTCTCAGCAACATTTTTCCTCAGTCTTCCCTAGGAACCCCTCTTCTCATGGTTCTCCTGTTGATGGCCCACAAGATGGAGACCAGGGAGACAAAGTCCCTCCCACTGTAAGCGAAGACAGGGTGTGTGATCATCTGAGGAACCTGAAGGTATACAAGTCCATGGGACCTGATGAAATGCATCCCAGAGTCCTGAATAAATTAGCTGATGTAGTTGCCAGGCCACTCTTCCAGGATATTTCAGTGGTAAGCTCTCTTGGGAATGCACCGAGACCAGCAGCTTTGGAGGGCACCTCACCACTTTCCTTTTCAGGCTACAGGAGTGCCAGGACCCCGGCGATCCCATGGCACTCAGTGAGGATTGGCATAGCTGTCTTCTCATGTGCCTGCTGCTCGTGATCATTACATCACCAGCAGCAAATTTAAAATCCCAGCTGGGGCTTGCAGGGGCTTCATTTCAGTGGGAAGCTGCTGTGCTCTCACTCAGCTGCAGCCACCTGCACACGCCGCCCCACTTTTTCTAATGTTTTGTCCAGTAGGCCATGTGGCCAGGGATAGGAATGGCTGTGACTCGTAGCAATAATTCCTTCAAAAAATCAGTGTCAACACAGACTGGGGTGGAACATGAGCAGGTAGGTGTCCAGGTATATGGCTGCAGAGAGTGCTGGAGCCTGGCACTTGAGATGCAGGGTAGTGGGGACAACTCCTGCATTAGGTGTGAGCAGATCAACTATCTGCTTAACCTAGTGGCTGAAGTGAAGGATGAGGTTGATAGACTTAGAGTTGTAATGGAATGTAGAAGGGAGAAGAACTTGAGTAACCAGGCTCTGAAGGCTCCCCAGCAGAGGCTGGTTAACCAAAAAACAGCAGAGAATGGACACAGGTTGCTCTCAAAAGACACAAAGCAAAACCTCCTTGCCTCCCCTCACTTTCCCCACTGCCCTTGAAAAACAAGTATGGGGCACTAGAAGTTGAGGGTGAGGTGAATGTGATGCCAGAGGACACATCATCTGGGGCTTTCCCTAAGGCTAAACAGCCTAAGGCAAAACAGCCTAAGGTTAAACA
Source organism: Picus viridis (assembly GCA_033816785.1). Lineage (NCBI taxonomy): Eukaryota > Metazoa > Chordata > Aves > Piciformes > Picidae > Picus > Picus viridis. The sequence goes on along the minus strand of CM066606.1, from coordinate 94,434,011 downwards.
GCCTTTCCTCAGCATCAGGACTTGTTCCCTCAAAAAAGGAGGAGTGTAATTGTTATTGGTGATTCCCTCCTGAGGGGAACAGAGGGCCCCGTATGTTGGCCAGAGCCTTCTCACAGGGATGTTTGCTGCCTCCCAGGAGTTCAGGTTAGGGATGGTACCAGAGGGCTGCCTAGTCTAGTGCAGCACTCTGATTACTATCTCTTAATAGGTATGCAGTTAGGGAATGATGATGTTGTAACCAGAACTCCCAGAGCTATCAAGAATGACTTCAGGACCCTGGGAGATCTGGTTGAGGGGTCAGGTGCACAAATAGTTTTTACATCAATACTGTTAGTTGCAGGAGGGAATACCAGAAGGAACAGGTCAGCAGCTGTAGTCAACAACTGGCTTAGAGGCTGGTGCAACCAAGAGAATATTGGGGTTTTCTATCTTGGAGAACTTTCTATTGCACCAGGTCAGCTGGCAACAGATGGAGTACATCTGTTCCAGAGGAGGGAAAGTTCACAGTATATGAGACTGGCCTATCCCTCAAAGGTAAAAAGATTCTAGGAAGGGAATTGGCAGGTCTCATTGATAGGTCTTTAAACTAGATTCAAAGGGGGAAAGTGCTGCAAGCAGTCCCCTCAGGCAGGACTCTGGGGGTGATAAGCTAAGGCCAGGGGTGAAAGCAGCAGCCCAGCTGAAGTGCATGTACACTAATACACTTAGTATGGGCAACAAACAAGAGGAGGTGGAAGCCTTGTTGCAGCAGGAAAGATATGATGTGGTTGCCATCACAGAGACGTGGTGGGACGACTCGCATGACTGGAGCACTGCAATTGATGGCTACAGGCTCTTCAGGAGAGAGAGGCAAGGAAGAAGGGGTGGAGGGGTGGCCCTGTACATCAGGGAGGCTCTTGATGCCATTGAGCTAGAGATCAGGGACGATCGAGTTGAGTGCGTGTGTGTGGGTGAAAATTAGAGGGAAGACCAGCAGGGCAGACATCCTGGTGGAATGTGTTATAGACCACCCAACCAGGAGGAAGATGTTGATGAAGCATTCTATAGGCAGCTTAAAGCTGTCTCAAGATTGCCTGACCTTGTTCTCATGGGTGACTTCAACCTGCCTGATATCCACTGGGATCTCAACACAGCAGAGAGGAGGCAGTCTAGGAGGTTCTTAGAGTGCATGGAGGACAGCTTCTTATCCCAGGTGCTGTGCAAGCCTACTAGGGGTAAGGCTCTGCTTGACCTCCTCTTCAGCAACAGGGAAGGGCTGGTGGGTGATGTGGTGGTCAGAGGGTATTTAGGGTCCAGCAACCATGAAATAGTTGAATTTTCAGTACACAGGCAATATAAAAGGGGCAGCAAGAAAACGTCCACTCTGGACTTCTGGAGGGGGACTTCATTTACTCAAGGAAATAACTCAGAACGTTCCTTGGGAAACAGCCCTAAAGGAAAAAAGAGGGTGTATCATCTTTGGAAGAAAGGTGAGGTAACCTGTGGAATGTTTAAGGATGTTGCTAGGTCTTGTAGGAAGAAAATTACGGAGGCAAAAGCACATTTGGAGCTTAGACAAGCCTCTGCTGTGAAGGAAAACAAAAAATCCTTCTATAATTATATTAATAGTAAGAGGAGGGGCAAGGACAACTTCCACTCCTTGGTGGAGATGGAGGGGAACATAGTAACAAAACATGAGGAAAAGTCAGAGGTACTTAACACCTTCTTTGCCTCAATTTTACTTGCAGGACAGAATGTCTTCCAGACAGCTGGCCTTCTGAGCTGGCAGAGAGAGGCAGGGAGCAGCAAAGTTTATCCTCTGTTCCAGGAGGGGGCAGTTAGAGATCTCCTTAGCTGCTTGGATCCCCACAAGTCCATGGGACCAGACAGGATCCATCCTAGGGTGCTGAAAGAGCTGGCAGATGACCTGGCTGGGCTGCTCTCCATCATTTTTCAGCAGTTCTGGCCCACTGGAGTGGTCCCAGAAGACTGGAAGCTGGCCAGCATGGTGCCCATCCACAAGAAGGGCCCATTGGATGATCCAGGGAATTGTAGGCCTGTCAGCCTGCCTGGCCTCAGTGCCAGGCAAGATTATGGAACGGGTTATCTTGAGAGCAATCACACAGCACTTACAGGATGGCCAAGGGCTCAGGCCCAGCCAGTATGGATTTTGGAAGGGCAGGTCCTACCTCACAAATCTGATCTGCTTCTATAATCAGGTGAGAAGGAGGGCATTGAGTCCATCATCAGTAAATTTGTGGATGACACCATGCTGGGGGCAGGTGTTGATCTGTGGAGGGCAGAGAGGCTTTGCAGAGGGACCTCGACAGGCTGGACAGATGGGCAGAATGCAACGGTATATGAGATTTAACACATCCAAGTGCTGGGTACTGCACATTGGCCACAGCAGTCCCATGCAGTGCTAAGGTCTGGGGTCAGAGTGGCTGGAGAGCCGTCAGGCAGAGAGGGACCTGGGGGTACGGGTTGATAGTAGGCTGAACATGAGCCTGCAGTGTGCCCAGGCAGCCAAGAAGGCCAAAGGCATCCTGGCCTGGATCAGGAACAGTGTGGCCAGCAGGAGCAGGGAAGTCATTCTGCCCCTGTACACTGCACTGGTTAGGCCGCACCTCGAGTACTGCGTCCAGTTCTGGGCCCCTCAGTTTAGGAAGGATGTTGACTTGCTGGAACGTGTCCAGAGAAGGGCAACAAACCTGGGTAGGGGTTTGAAACACAAGCCCTATAAGGAGAGGCTGAGGGAGCTGGGGTTGCTTAGCCTGGAGAAGAGGACACTGAGGGGAGACCTTATTGCTCTCTACAACTACCTGAAGGGAGGTTGTAGACGGGTGGAGGTTGGTCTCTTCTCCCAGGCAACCAGCACCAGAACAAGAGGACACATTCTCAGGCTGCGCCAGTAGAGGTTTTGGCTGAAGGTTAGGAAGAAATTCTATACAGAGAGAGTGATTGCCCATTGGAATGTGCTGCCCAGGGAGTTGGTGGAGTCACCTTCATTGGAGGTGTTCAGGAGAAGACTTGATAGGGTGCTTGGTTGCATGGTTTATTTGATTAGGTGGGTTGAATGATAGGTTGGATGCGATGAACTCAAAGGTCTCTTCCAACCTGGTCTATTCTATTCTATTCTATTCTATTCTATTCTATTCTATTCTATTCTATTCTATTCTATGTACCTGAAAGAAGGTTGTGGCAGGGCGGGGGTAGCAAGTAACAAGTGAGATAATGAGAGGAATTGTTGGACCAAGGATGGTTTAGATCAGATATTAAGGGAATTTATTATAACAGGGTAGAAAGGAGGACCCTGGCATCTACTGACCTGTCAGCCTCACCTCCATGCCTGTGAAGATCATGGAATAGATTCTCCTAGATGACATGGCATTCAAAACAGCCAGCATGGCTTTACTAGGGGCAAGTCCTGGCTGACTATCCTAGTGATTTTCTATGAGAAAGTGACTATATCAGTGGATAAGGAAAGACCTATGGATGTGATCGATATCACAGTATCACAGTATCACAGTATGACTAAGGTTGGAAGAGACCTCGAAGATCATCGAGTCCAACCTGTAACCACAGACCTTGCGACTAGACCATGGCACCAAGTGCCACATCCAGTCCTCTCTTGAACTCCTCCAGGGATGGCGATCCACCACTTCCCCGGGCAGCCCATTCCAATGGCAAACCACTCTCTCGGTGAAGAACTTTCTCCTCACCTCCAGCCTAAACTTACCCTGGTGAAGCTTGAGACTGTGTCCTCTTGTTCTGGTGCTGGTTGCTAGGGAGAAGAGGCCAATCCCTTCCTGGCTACAACCACCTTTCAGGTAGTTGTAGAGAGCAATGAGGTTGCCCCTGAGCCTCCTCTTCTCCAGGCTAAACAATCCCAGCTCCCTCAGCCTCTCCTCACAGGGCTTGTGCTCAAGGCCTCTCACCAGCCTTGTTGCCCTTCTCTGGACACGTTCAAGTGTCTCGATGTCCTTCTTAAACTGAGGGGCCCAGAACTGGACACAGGACTCAAGGTGCGGCCTAACCAATGCAGAGTACAGGGGCACAATGACCTCCCTGCTCCTGCTGGCCATACTATTCCTAATGCAGGCCAGGATGCCCTTGGCCTTTTTCGCCACCTGGGCACACTGCTGGCTCATGTTCAGGCAGCTGTCGATCAGCACCCCCAGGTCTCTATCTGTTTGGAGCTCTCCAGCCACTCTGTCCCCAGCCTGTAGCTCTGCATGCGGTTGTTGCGGCCAAAGTGCAGCACCTGGCACTTGGATTTGTTGAATGCCATCCCACTGGACTCCACCCATCTGTCCAGTTGATTGAGGTCCCTCTGCAGAGCCCTTCTGTCCTCTAACTGAACAACATCTGCTCCTAACTTGGTGTCATTTGCAAATTTGCTGAATACTGTCTCAATCCCCTCATCCAGATCGTCAATGAAGACATTGAAGGGGATGGGGCCCAGCACTGTTCCCTGGGGAACGCCACTGGTGACTGGCCTCCAGCTGGAGGTGGCACCATTCACCACCACTCTCTGGGCCCGGCCCTCCAGCCAGTTCCCAACCCAGCACAGAGTGTTGCTCTCCAAGCCACAAGCTGACAGCTTAGCCAGCAGTTTTCTGTGGGGGAAGGTGTCAAAGGCCTTGGTGAAGTCCAGGTAGACTACATCCACAGGCCTCCCCACATCCACCAGGCGGGTCACCTGATCATAGAAGGAGATCAGGTTGGAGAGGCAGGACCTGCCCTTCCTAAATCCATGTTGGCTGGACCTCAGCCCTTGGCCATCCTGCAGGTGCGCAGTTGTTGCCGCCAGGATAATCTGCTCCATCATTTTTCCTGGCACTGAGGTCAGGCTGACAGGTGTATAGTTTCCAAGTTCCTCCATCCGTCCCTTCTTGTGGATGGGGACCACATTGGCCAGTTTCCAGTCATCTGGGACCTCACCGGTCAGCCAGGACTGGAGGAAAATGATGGAGAGTGGCTTGGCCAGCTCACCTGCTAGCTCTCTCAGCACCCTAGGATGGATTCCATCCAGCCCCAAGGACTTGTGGGTGTCCAAGTGGCTCAGCAGGTCCCGAACTAATTCCTCATGGATATCCAGGGCATTACACTTCTCCCTGACCCCATCATCCAGCTCAGGAGGCCACTCGTCCTGAACTCCTCCTGCCTCGCTGTTAAATATTGAGGCAAAGAAGGTGTTGAGGACCTCAGCCTTTTCCTCATCTTTAGCCACTGTGTTCCCCTCCAGGTCCTATAGGGAGTGCAGGTTCTTCTTGCCCTTCTTTTTAGCATTAACATATTTGTAAAAATGCTTTTTATTGTCCTTCACTGAGGTGGCCAGCCTCAGTTCCAACTGGGCCTTTGCCCCTCGAATTTTTTTCCTACATAATCTAACAACTTCCTTAAACATACCTCGAGAATCCTTCCCCTCCTTCCAAAGGTGATACAGCCTCTGTTTTTCCCTTAGTTCCTCTAGGAGCTGCTTGCTCAACCAGGCTGGTCGACTTCCCCGCCGGCTCATCTTTCGGCAGATGGGAACCGCCAATTCCTGTGCCTTCAAGAGCTCCTGTTTGAAATAGGTCCAACCCTCCTGGACCCCTTGGTTCTTGAGGGCTGATACCCAGGGAACTTTGCAGATAAGTTTCTTAAACAGGCTGAAGTTCTCCCTCCGGAATTCCAATGTGAAGGTTCTGTTGTTGGTCCTCCCTATCTCCCTGTATATTGAAAAATTCACCATCTCATGGTCTCTGCACCCCAGGCAGCCTCCCATGGTCACTTCTCCTACCAGCCCTTCTCTATTGGAGAACAGATATAGACTTGTGCAAGGTCTTTGACACAGTCCTCCAAAACATCCTACTTGTCAAGTTGGAGAGGTATGGATTTGATGGGTGGACTGTTTAGTGAATAAGGAATTGGCTGGATGGTCACATCCAGATGGTAGTACTCAATAGCTTGAAGTCCAGATAGAGCACAGTGACAAGTAATGTCCCTTAGGGGTCTGTACTGGGACCTGTGCTGTTCAGTACTTTTATCAATTATATAGACAGCAGAATCCAGTGCAGCACCAGCAAGTTTGCAGATGACACCAAGCTGAGTGGTGCTGCTGATACACCAGAGGGATGGGACATCATCCATAAGGACCTGGATGCACATAAGGAGAAGCTGGAGAGATGGGCCCAGATGAACCTCATGAGGTTGAACAAGAGAAAGTGCAGGGTTCTGCACCTGGGACAGAACAATCCTCACTATCAATACAGACTAGAAGATGAGGTGGTAGAAAGCAGCCCTGTGGAAAAAGACTTGGTGGTGATGATGGGCAAAAGGTTGGACATGAGCAGGCAGTATGCACTTGCAGCCCAGAAGGCAAACCACACCCTGGGCTGCATCAAAAGATGTGTCGTCAACAGATAGAGTCAAGTGATTCTGCCACTTTGCTCTGCTCTGGTGAGACTGCAATATAGGAATGACATGGGCCTGATGGAGCAGTTCCAGAGAAGGCCTATGAAAATGATCACGGGGTTGGAGCACCTCTGCTATAAAGACAGGCTGAGAGACGTGGGGTTGTTCAGCCTGGAGAAGAGGAGGCTCCAGGAGACCTAATAGCAGCCTTCCAGTACCTGAAGGGGGTCTACAGTGATAGGATGAGGGGCAATGGCTTCAAAATGGAGAAGAACAGATTTAGATTGGATGTTAGAAACAAGTTCTTTACCGTGAGGGTAGTGGAACAGGTTACCCAGGGAGGTTGCTGGACCCCCATCCCAGGAGATATTCAAACTGAGTCTCAACCGGGCTCTGGGCAACCTGATCTAATTGATGGTGCCCCTGTTTACTGCAGATGGGGTCATGAGACTAGATAACATTTGGAGATCCCTTCCAATCTAGATGATTCTATGATACCATGATTCCATCTCCTATGGGCTTACTATGACTCATCCTTTGGTTTACCTTTTCTTGAATTTCCTGCTATTTTCAGCTTTCATCACGTATCACAGACTTTTTCAACTTCTGACTGACATTTTTGATTAGAAAGTAGATAAAGAAAACTAATGAAAATTTATTAATTAAATATGTAGATTGGAAAAGATTAATACTAATTTATTTATTTTTTTACTTTTTTTTTTTTATTTTATTTTATTAGATTGGATTTGTTTGAGTTGGACTTAATTCTACCCAAAGCATCTTTCTAGTTCTCTGTTTTGCATTGCTGTAGCTGAGCGTTGATAACACAGCAGTGTTTTGGCTCCTGCTGAACACCCAAATGTGCTTTTCCAGTATTTTCCCATCCCAAGATTACACTGAGGGATGGGCAAGATGTTGGGAGGGGACACAGCTGAGCCAGATGACCCAAACTGGCCAAAGGGGTATTCCATGCCATATGATGTCAGCTCAGATACAAGAACTAAGTGAAAGAAGGAAGTGTGGGGATATTTGTCCATGGTGTCTGTCCTTCAGAGATACCATTATGTGTAGAGCCCTGCTTCCCAGGACCAACTGCTGTCTAATGATGGGAAGCAGAGTATAACATCTCTTTTCGCTTTTGCTTTCCATGCATGGCCTTTTGCTTGTGCTTATTATTATTATTAAATTTCTTCTATCTTATTACTGGCTTTTGTTGTATTTTCCCCTCTCCCCTGTCCATCTAAGAAGGGTTGGTGGGCATTTGGTAACCAGCCATGCTACCATATTTAGTTTATATTTTTAATATATGTATATAACTAAGCACCTCCAAAACTACGTGGCTGCAAAAGCTTCTCAGAAATGTAAGGAAAGAAAGTGTCTGGATTTTGGTGTCTCTATCCTATCTGGTCTTCTACACCTCAGCTCCAGTGGTAGCTCTTACCTGTGAAAATGAGGATGCATTAATTTCACTCTGGTATCAACCAGGGGAAGGACACAGTATATTAGTCATCAGGGCTAAGTTCTCTTTTATATTCATCTGCATGCATTAACCTTCATCTTATGTGTTGAGTTAGACTCCTTTTGCTATATCATGAATAATTTCATTAGGCATTAAGAATTTACCGACACTGTATCTTCTTCTTTTTTTTTCTTTCTTTTTTTTTTTTTTTTTAATATTTACAGTTTTTAATGCATAATAAATATGTAATAGGTAGGGTATGATTTCTCAGGGTTTACTATTATCTAAGTCTGTCAGGTCCTATAACCTTTCTTGGCTTATGCAGTATTCAGCACTTTAATGCAGCGTCAGTGCTGTTATCATGGGTTGATGGCAAAAGGACAACCATCTTGACACTCTCCACTCACCAATCACATCTATTTTGATTTGATTAGCATATAAATTCTTCTGGATTTATGCAACATCAGTAGAAATGTGTCAAAAATACTTGTCAGTGTCCTTATTTTGAGAGTTAGAATCAGAAAATCTTGGAGAGAAGAGGATCTGCTAGTGTGTTGTGAGATTTCTGGCCCTTACTAATGCAATGATACACCAAAAAAATTAAGCAGTGATCAATAGCACAGACTTCGTGGCTTGTTTGTGATTTTGTTTATTTTTTTGTTTTGGGATTTTTGTTTGTATGTTGGTTTGGTTTGGGTTTTTGTTTGTTTATTTGTTTGATTTTGAGGAATTACCTTCGACTATAGAAAGGAGCAATGGAAAAAAATGGAAAACAGCTGGCAATCATTTACATATTAGAAAGAATGAATGGCAATTGCACAATGTCACAACATGAAGCTGAATTCAAGTTGCCAACATTTCTGAATCAGGATATTGGTGATATATATATTGAGTTGATTGCTCTTTTGCAAGCTGCTACAACTGGAACCTCACAGCAACAAAGTATCAAAGACTAACAACAACAGCAACGTAGTTTGCTTTGCAGAAGTGTGAGAACTAGTGCTGGTGAAAACAACAGAATTCACAGTGTAAAGATATGCGTAGGTAACTTGATCCTGTAGTAAACCTCAACATATATGGATATTGAAATGTTTATCAAATATTTAACTCAAAAAGGTTTCTAATCATGTGATTTAAGAAAATCAATAATCTGTTTGAAACCAACTGGGCTGCAGATTAGGTAATTTTAAATACGTTACTGATTAAGGAATGAAGTGTACTTCATCTTTACTATCACCTTTGATTGGAATGTTAAACCGTAATTTGCAATAAATGTGAAAGACAGATAATATTCTTTTCTGAAACACTTCTTTGTCATATATTCTGTTGGGAAAAAAAAAACATTCTGAAGAGGACTTATGGTCAAAAAGGACTTTATAAAATTATTTGTTTATTTATATATTTATTTGTTTATGTGTAAGAAATTGCAGGGGAAAAAAAAAACAGCTTGAAATAAATACTTCTGCAAATCCTTCTACCCAGTGGCCGAGTTATCTGGAAATGTGAAATAAGTAGTGAGTTTAGAATAAAGAAGCCATGGTTGTGTAAGTGTTGAGAAACAAGAAAGCTCAACAAAAAGTAAAAAGAAAGAGACTAATTTAAGACAGAGTCCAGCAATTCTGAAATTTAGTGAAGAGGACATGTAGGAAACCATTATAAGAAAGAATAGGTTTTAAGACAACAGTTCTTTGAAAGAATTTATTATAGGACTAATTATACTAATTATAAAGTGATGAAGGAATGCAACAGCAGCAAGCAAAATCTAGAAGAATATTATCACAATTATTGAAGGAATTGGTGATTATTAGCATAAAGAAAGGAAAACAGAATAGTGGTTATTAAATTTATGAATATGAATTATGAATTATGAAAATATTATTTTTATTAATTATCAAATTAATAATAAACAATGAATCAACAACTTATATACATGTTCTAGTGCTTGTTCGTGAAATACATTCCATAAGTGGCTTAGTGTTATAATTAGAACTTAATTAAACTATCCACAGACTATTTCTATATCTATATAATGACGGGTGCAGTTCCACCACTTGGCCACTAGATGGAGAGTCGGCAGGATACGGGTGGCTTCTGGCTATATACAGCAATATTGTAATCTTTCTATGCGTCAGCAATTACTCTGCTGGATGTGGATACTTTGAACTGAGTGCTAGTAGATGGAAAGCATGTGGGAGATACTCTGTAACTGTTGTTTGTAGCAAGGTGGAGGTCCGGCAGACTACTGTCGCTGGACCAGTTCCTAGTCAAGTTGGACAGCAGTGTTGGGTTACTGTCTTCTCTCTCCACAGCAGTGGAGAAGGAGTACTGGAACCTGGGCTTAACTTGGAAGCAGGTTCCTTTCAGGACTCAGTCGATTCCCTCCAGACAATAGGGATAGGTCCTGGTCCGGGTCGGCCTGTGGGGTCGGCCCTGGGAGTCAGCTTGCACTGGCTGCCAGTAGGCAGGCTCAGAGGTTTCCAGTCAGACAACGACAGCAGACAAAGGCTTATGGGGTCAGCCCGACTGCGACGAGTCTTGGGGCTGATGTAAACAGCCTCGGAGAGAGAATGCAGCTGCGTTAAGTGGCGGCTTATTGTTTACTGGGCTTAAAGGAATAGCGGGACACTGGGAGTGGTCCCGGGTTTGGTGCAGTATAGGCACGAACAGTGCTTTAGTCTTCCCTGAGGTTTACAGGGCTCAGAGCGGCACATGTGGCAGCTCCTCTCCCACTATAGCAGGGCTAGGCATATGCGGACTCGGTCTCTATCAAGTCCCTTCTCCCCGACAGCTGGGCAGATCTTACCCTCAGGGGTTGGTCCAGTCCTCCGGTAGCACGCTGGGCTCTCCCAGTCGGTGTGACTGGCTGTGACAACGCTGGGCTTCTTGGGCTCAGCGAAGGTTCTCCCCTGGAGATAATCCTCACGATTGCTTCTCATGATGCAAAGGCTTTCAGTATGCGTGCATGTATGATAGAAGCTAACAGCAACAAGCTCAATGGCAGAAGCTATGGCTCGAGAGTTGTTCTCTCAAGCAAGTACAGAGAAAAAGTGAAAGAGGGGGCAACTTGTTTACCAACAGGGGGTGATACTTATAGATTTCCTCGAGGCTGGGTTTGACCAATGGGCACTCTCATAAACAACTGGCTTCAGCCTATAGAAAGCGTGAAGCTAGAATTATGCCCATACTTGGTATTTGCACTAGCACTGCATGCACTGAGTGCGTGCTGGCCTGGCTAATGCCTTGGCTTTTGTCTTCCTCCTGAAGGAGGGCAACCCTGTCCACATGCTGGGACAAGATCCTATATCTGGGCAAAATGTGCCTTCACCACAGTATTAAAGGTCAGATCCAATTTACACATGAGAACATCTACATGTAAGTTTCACACAGATATTTCCATTCAAGCTAAATACATACACTCTCAACAAATTCATCTGCATTTTAGAGGATTTTTTAGACTATAGTGCTTGTCTTTTACTAGTCTTCAAAGCTGCATTTGTAAAGCCCTAGGGATCATGGCTTTGCTTCTATCTGCAGAGAGTAAGTCCTTCAAAGGGCTGTGATATATCTGCCTGTCCAGTGTAGATGCTGCAGATACATTATAGGACCCTGAATGGTAACAGGACTTGTATTTAAGCAAACTGAATTGAGTCCCTATAGTTATAGCGGAGTTTAAACACGTAGCTAACAGGAGGATGCTGTTTGAATTTGTGTGTCTTAATCTACAAAATGAAACTCATGCTGTTAATCATCATTCGATGAATAAACAACTTTTGCAGAAAGAAAGCAGCAGCATAAGTAGTAGAAGTGAAACTGTAGCAGGAGGATTTAGTTTAACCAGTACGAAAAGGCAATTATGAGGATGGTGAAATACCAGTGTTGTGGTGAATGGCTGAAAAATCTAATTGTGGAAGATCTGAAGAACATACTGGATACACTTTGGTCGGCAATGACATTAGAATACCTGATCTCCTTTAGGCAAGACAATAGATAAGAAGATGTCATTAGATCCCCCTTACTCCTATATTTCTATGCTACCTTAAACTCAGAAGGGGGAAAAAAATAATCCTTTTTCTTTGCAAGAAAAGTTTTGGATTAAAAATACCCTACAGTCTACTCAGAGATGTTGGAATGTTTTGCTTTGACATTTTCAGTCAAATTGCAATGCTTCCAGATTTCCAGATCAAAATATTTAACTTTGGTATGTTAAATTATGTGTGAATATTTCAGTTGGAGTCAGATCAATAGTAAACTGCATCTGCTTGCAGTACTGTGGTGCCTTATCGGAATCAGAATTGCAGCACCAAATGCCCTCAGTCTTCCATTGAAAGCATGCTTTCTTACTGGACTATCCCCTCCATAATGCCTGATAGCAATATGTTTTACATAATACACTGTAAATCCATAGAGTCTATCTTTCTGATATGGTTCAGCCAACTTGCCTGTTATGAGAAACTGTACAGTTCCAATGTAAAAACTACAGACGAAAAATTACAGGAAAAGACCAAACTCAACTGAAAGTGTTACCTCAGTATTTCTTTTTTTATGGAAACTACAATAAAGCAGTACAATAAAAACAAACAAGCAAACAAACAAACAAAAACCCAAACAAAAACCAACCAACCAACCAAACAAACAAAAAAAACCCACAACCAACAATCACAAAAACCCCCACAAACCAGCAAGTCATAAGAAAATAATCTTTTTCTTTTCAAGAGTTATAGGTACATTTAAGTATTGCTGATGGCACCAAACCAGTGTTTTTCCTGGACACAGTGTAGATCAGCAATCTGTTTTTTTTTTCATGTTATTTCAGATTTTCAGGGTCCCTTTTACCCTGTCTTTCTCTGCCAAACAGACAGACTGCCATGAGCAAAATTGGAGAAAAACAAGTAACTGCCCAGTCTCCTTGGATGCATTTGGTGAACTATGTACAGAATTCCACAGCTGAGGTCTCCAAAATCTCTGTGATACCTAAAGCTATGTGAATCACAAGACAGTCTATTAAGACTCTTTAGCATAGATCTGCCACCTCCACTCATTACTTTCTGCCACATGACCTGGAGGAAGTATTGTCATCAACATGTTCTAACATCTCTCCCTGAGTAACTGACATTAGGGTAGGAAGTGACAAACAAACACAACTAGAGCTTCTCAGAATATTAATTGCAAATTTAGCCTCCTTCATTTTTTTCCCTCATTGAGGAATCTGTAAGGGATTGAATGTGACCATTATGGATTAGTGTCTTTGCACTTGCTCATTGAGCACTTTGAACAATTTTGAGCCTTGCAAGCTGCTACTGTCCGCAAATCCTGATTCACTGCTTATGCCATATAATTGGTCACCTCTGCCACCTCTTTTTTTTTTTCCTTTCCCCTGCTTGTTGCCTAATTGGTTGACCCTGGTTTTATAAATAACAAGGAAAAGTGAACAACTCACCAAGGCTTTGCATCTATGGGGAAAGAAAGGGATGAAATAGCAGGAAGTAAATTGGTGTAAGGGATTTTGAATATTTTAGATAGCCTATTTGTTCAAGAAAGATCAGTATATTTGCCTAGATACACAGACTGGAGCTGCAAATAGAGTTCTGTTCTTTTCCCACCTGACAGGAAGAGATAGATAGCTCTTTTTCATGCTTTGCATCCAATGTTTACCTGTCACATTTGTCTGAATCCATCAGATGTATAGGCAATGTTGTTGGGAGACATTCTGTTCTCAGGCTTTATGCAGACACTAAGTTCTTTTGGGTCTTATCTTCCTTCTTACCGTACACACGTACATCATCTTGCATAAGAGGACCTTGACCTTAGCTGACGCTTCGAGGTGTTTTAGTGATGAAATAAAAGATAGGCTTCTGGGAACTACTAGGAGGAAATACATAACATGATCTAAACAAGCTTGTCTTTAAATTGTATTTTAACAAATTCAGTGGAAGTATAAAAACTTACTTTCTTTGCCCAGTTTTAATGGATTTATGAAGGCACTGGAGTCTGTGTAACTCAACAGTATATAAAATTAGTGAAGAATAAGGATTCAGAACTATTACCAGCTTGCTGTAGGCCCATTTGAACTAGTACTCTACAGGGAAATGACAATGGAGTATATTACCTATCATCTAAGCTTTTTGGCATCAGGGCCTTAACTGAAACATATGAATTAGTATGGAAATCGAAAGGACTCAAATATAAATTTATACCCAAGGGTTATTCATGCCAACTGTCAATAAATATGCTGGAAGTAAAAGAAGGCTAATCTGAAAGAATATGAGTGAGCAAAAAGCAATCAAGGGCATGAAAGAGGCATATGCAAAGTATAAAGTATCAGAATGTGGAGAGAGTACTGAAAAGATTAGAGCAGAGATGAACTGTAAAGAAAATAGGAATCTTGGAATATATCACAGGATCACAGAACACTAGGGGTTCAAAAGGACCTTTGGAGATCACTGAGATTAATCCCCCTGCCAGAGCAGGACCATAGAATCTAATGCAGGTCGCACAGAAATATAACCAGATGGGTCTTGAAAGTCCCCAGAGAATGAGACTTCACAATCTCTCTGGGCAGCTTGTTCCAGTGCTCTGTGACCCTTAGAGTAAAGAGGTTCTTCCTAATGTTCAGGTGGAAATTCCTGTGATGTAGTTTATGTCCATTGTCTCTTGTCCTACCACAGGGTGCAAGTGAGAAGAAGCTTTCCCTTCCTCCTTGGCACTCAGCTCTCATATATTTACAAACATTTATTACATCCCCTCTCAGTCTCTTTTTTTTCCAGACTACAAAGTCCCAAATGTCTCAGCCTTTCCTCATAAGGCAGATGAGGTTGCCAAGCCCCTCTCTATTCTATTCCAGAAGTCATGGCAGACTGGGGAAGTCCCCACAGACTGGAAAAGGGGAAACATTACTCCCATTTTCAAAAAGGGCAAGAAGGAGGAACCGGGGAACTACAGGCCAGTCAGTCTCACCTCTGTGCCCGGAAAGATCATGGAGCAGATCCTCCTGGAGGCACTAATGACTCAGAAGAATAGTGAAGAGGTGATTGGGAATAGTCAGCATGGCTTTGCGAAGGGCAAATCCTGCCTGACAAACCTTGTGGCCTTCTATGAGCAGGTGACAGCATTAATAGATGAGGGGCGAGCAACTGATGTCATTTACCTGGACTTGAGCAAAGCCTTCGACACTGTCCCGCACCACCTCCTGATCTCCAAGCTGGCGACACATGGGTTTGATGGATGGACCACTAGATGGATAAAGAATTGGCTTGATGGCCGCACCCAAAGAGTGGTTGTCAACGGGTCCATGTCCCAGTGGAGGCCAGTGACAAGCGGAGTCCCTCAGGGATCAGTCCTGGGACCTGTTGTGTTCAACATCTTTGCGGGTGCCATGGACAGTGGCATCGAGTGCACCCTCAGCAAGTTTGCTGATGACACCAAGCTGTGTGGTGCAGTGGACACGCTGGAGGGAAGGGATGCCATCCAGAGGGACCTGGACAGGCTGGAGAGGTGGGCACAAGCCAACCTCATGAGCTTCAACAAGACCAAGTGCAGGGTCCTGCATCTGGGTGGAGGCAATCCCAGGCACAAATCCAGGCTGGGCAGGGACTGGCTGGAGAGCAGCCCTGAGGAGAGAGACTTGGAGGTGCTGGTGGACGAGAAGCTCGACATGAGCTCTCAATGTGCACTTGCAGCCCGGAAAGCCAATCAGATCCTGGGCTGCATCAGGAGAAGTGTGACCAGCAGGTCAAGGGAGGTGCTTCTCCCCCTCTACTCAGCTCTGGTGAGACCCCACCTGGAGTACTGTGTCCAGTTCTGGAGCCCATATTACAGGAGAGATGTGGACGTGCTGGAGTGTGTCCAGAGAAGGGCCACGAGGATGATCAGAGGGCTGGAGCACCTCTCCTATGAGGACAGACTGAAGGAGTTGGGGCTGTTCAGTCTGGAGAAGAGAAGGCTCCGAGGTGACCTAATTGTGGCTTTCCAGTATCTGAAGGGGGCCTACAGGAAGGCTGGGGAGGGACTTCTCAGGATCTCAGGTAGTGATAGGACTAGGGGGAATGGAATGAAGCTGGAAATGGGGAGATTCAGGCTAGATGTGAGGAAGAAGTTCTTTACCATGAGAGTGGTGAAGCCCTGGAATGGGTTGTCCAGGGAGGTGGTTGAGGCCCAGTCCCTGGAGGTGTTTAAGACCAGGCTGGACGAGGCTCTGGCCAGCGTGATCTAGTGTAGGGTGTCCCTGCCCATGGCAGGGGGGTTGGAACTCGATGATCCTTGTGGTCCCTTCCAACCCTGACTGATTCTATCATTCTATGATTCTATGTGCTCCCTTAATCGTCCTTGCAGCCCTCTCCTGGACTGTCTCAAGTAGATCCTTGTCCCTGTGGAACTGGGGAGCCCAGAAGTGGATGCAATATTCCAGGTGGAGCTTCATTAAGGCAGAGTAGAGCAGGAGGACAACCTCCTCAATCTGCTGGGCATGCTCTTCTCAGTGCACCCCAGGATGACATTGGCCTTCATGGCTACAAAGACACATTGCTGTCTTATGGATAACTTATTCCAGGACTCCCAGGTCCTTCTCCGCAAGGCTGCTCTCTAGCAGATCACCTCCCAACCTATACTGCTGCAGTTCATTATACGTTCCCAGATGCAGGATGCTGCACTTATATTTACAATAATAATACAATAATACAATAAACCAGGTTGGAAGAGACCTCGAAGATCATTGAGTCCAACTTGTCACCACAGACCCCATGACTAGACCATGGCACCAAGTGCCATGTCCAATCCCCTCTTGAACACCTCCAGGGATGGTAACTCCACCACCTCCTTGAGCAGCACATTCCAATGGTGAACAACTCTCTCTGTGAAGAACTTCCTCCTCACCTCGAGCCTAAACTTCCCCTGGCGCAGCTTGAGACTGTGTCCCCTTGTTCTGGTGCTGGTTGCTTGAGAGAAGAGGCCAACCCCTTCCTGGCTACAACCACCCTTCAGGTAGTTGTAGAGGACAATGAGGTTGCCCCTGAGCCTCCTCCTCTCCAGACTAAGCAACCCCAGCTCCCTCAGCCTCTCCTCATAGGGCTTGTGTCCAGCTCTCCAGTCTGTCCAATTCTCACAGAATGGCCACACAGCTTTCAGATGTATCAGTTATGACCCACAGTATTGTGGGTACTGTCTTTACATATCTTGGTGCTAAACTGTGCTGTTAGATTCACAGATCTATTTCATTCTTCTCAAACACCAAGACCCAGCAAAAAATTAATCAAAGATCCGTCAAAAAAAAGGAGCTACTGACAAATCCTGTCAATAGTTGTCATTGGTCCATTAAAAGTCTGTCTAGCATCCCAGATGATATTTTTTCTATACAGCTGTGACAGTTTCACTGGATATGTTGTCTTTGTATGGTCAAGAGAGACCACCAGTGTCTCTGTTATAAAGGTATCCCTTATGGTTAATTGGTTTTGTCTCCTGATTTTGTCCCTGGCTTTGATTAATTTAATTAAAGATCATCAGCCTTGACTTACCCAAGGGGCACCATGTCTAACAAGAAGAATGAAAGTTTTTTTGAAGAAGTTTTTTTGATGACCACAAAATATAGAGCAATTTTCCTGTGTTTTGGGTGTGGATTTGAATAATTTACTGTGTCCTATATTCAAGTAGATGTGTAATTATAGATGAACACAGAAGATGGAAAATCAAAAAAGTCACCCAGGAATGTCTCAGTCACTAGTCAGAATATCATTATTAATCACTGTACCTCCAGCATAATTTCAACATATTAAATCCTAACCTTTTCTATAGATTAAGACACTGTCCAGAACTTGGCAGTCTGTCCACATGAGCGTCTCCTCTCCAGTTCTCAGTGGAGAAGCCTTTCTAAGAGATGTTAATTTGCTGGATGCACTCTGAAGTAAACCAGAAAACCTATGATTTATTCCTGGTGTTGATATTCTCCTGCTGTGTGACTTAAAGTATTTTTCTTTTTCTGTGCTTTCTTTTCACCAATTAGTTTCTTCTTTACTCAAGATTCTCCCTCATGATGTCTCTGTGTAAATCGCCATGTCACACTCGGAGGACATTTTCTTGCTTATAAGGAACTTTTATTGCTCAAGTAGTGTAATTAGCTATTTCTTCATTAGTCTCAGACTTGTCTTCTTTCAGGGGTTATATGCACATTAACATTTGGTTCATGGCAACACAACTGATTTGAAGAAGGAGATGAGAGCTTCATCTCCTGTGCTGCAACAGAAAGACAGTAAGCCAGAGTCTTGGTCCAGAGAGACAGAGAGAGAGAGAGAGACTTGATTCTTTACTGAACATTCCCATGTTGAGACATTAAAAGCACAAATGAGGAACTGAATGGAGCCACATCCAGCTGGAGGCCAGTCGCTAGTGGTGTGCCCAAAGGATCAGTGCTGGGCCCCATCCTCTTTAATATCTTCACTGATGATCTGGATCAGGGGATTGAGTCAGTCATCAGCAAATTTGCAGATGACACCAAGTTGGGAGCAGTTGTTGATCAGTTAGAGGACAGAAGGGCTCTGCAGAGGGACCTCGACCGACTGGACAGATGGGCAGAGTCCAATATGATGACATTCAACAAATCCAAGTGCCAGGCACTGCGCTTTGGCCACAACAACCCCATGCAGAGCTACAGGCTGGGGTCAGAGTGTCTGGAGAGCTGCCAAACAGAGAGGGACCTGGGGGTGCTGATCGACAGCTGCCTGAACATGAGCCAGCAGTGTGCCCAGGTGGCCAAGAAGGCCAATGGCATCCTGGCCTGTATCAAGAATAGCGTGGCCAGCAGGTGCAGGGAGGTCATTGTGCCCCTGTACTCCGCATTGGTTAGGCCACACCTTGAGTCCTGTGTCCAGTTCTGGGCCCCTCAGTTTAAGAAGGACATCAAGACACTTGAACGTGTCCAGAGAAGGGCAACAAGGCTGGTGAGAGGCCTTAAGCACAAGCCCTGTGAGGAGAGGCTGAGGGAGCTGGGGTTGTTTAGCCTGGAGAAGAGGAGGCTCAGGGGAGACCTCATTGCTCTCTATAACTACCTGAAGGGGTGTTGTAGCCAGGAAGGAGTTGGTCTTTTCTCTCAGGCAACCAGCACCAGAACAAGAGGACACAGTCTCAAGCTTCACCAGGGTAAGTTTAGGCTGGAGGTGAGGAGAAAGTTCTTCGCTGAGAGAGTCGTTCGCCATTGGAATGGGCTGCCCGGGGAGGTTGTGGAGTCACCATCCCTGGAGGTGTTCAAGAGGGGATTGGATGTGGCACTTGGTGCCATGGTTTAGTCATGAGGAACTGTGGTGACAAGTTGGACTTGATGATTTTTGAGGTCTCCTCCAACCTTGGTGATACTGTGATACTGATGCTGTGAAGTGAGGAAGAGAGAAAGGAAGAGCAGGAAAGGGATTATATTACCACCCCTACCCCTCCTCCCCTCCCCAGAATGATTTAGGGGGCCTACAGGAGGGCTGGGGAGGGACTTCTCAGGATCTCAGTTATTGATATGACTAGGGGGAATGGGATGAAGCTGGAGGTGGGGAGATCCAGGCTGGACGTGAGGAGGAAGTTCTTCACCATGAGAGAGGTGAGGCCCTGGAATGGATTATCCAGGGAGGTGGTTGAGGCCCTGTCCCTGGAAGTGTTTAAGACCAGGCTGGATGAGGCTCTGGCCAGCGTGATCTAGTGTAGGGTGTCCCTGCCCATGGCAGGGGGTTGGAACTAGATGATCCTTGTGGTCCCTTCCAAACCCTGACTGTTACTATGATATTATGATTTAGGTCCAAGGAAAGGTGCTGCCACTTTGATTTAGAGGAGATATCATCCTTGACAGCTTGTGCTGTCCTTCACTGGAGGAGGGGAGGGAGAGATCTCAAAGTCCAATCCTTCTCTGAACAGCCTCCAAAATGTGGTGTCTTCACTAAAGATGTCTTTTCTCTTCCCCAGGATTTCTTTTCTTCTTACAGCAGGCAAAATTTAAGACACAGCATGGTGGGGTGGTGGAGAGAGGGTTTCTGGACTGTGTTCAGGCTGTTGATTTTTTTTTCTTTCTGTCTGAGGTACTAAGTCTTAGTGCCTTACTCAGTTAATCACTGCTCCCAGTGGCCCACACCTTAGTCACATTAATGCATATGCAACTGCAGGTGTGCTATCAATAGGCAAAGCAATCTTATCTTTTGTTGGACATTAAAAAGGGTCTTTTCACCATTCTCTCCATGGACAACTGTTGACTGAGAGAGGAGCAAAGGTGATTTTATTTTTGTTGGTTTATATCAAGAGACAAGATTTAGTCTCTTACAGCAAGTCAGCAAAAAGGGTGTCCATGTCTCAGTCCAGATTTTGGGAAACTTGTTCTTTTTCAAACATTTCCATGTGTGAAATTAAAGCACAAATGAGGTCAAATATAAAAAGCAAAGCCATTTATTAAAGGACAAAGTAAATGGAACAGAAGAAGGGAGAAAAAGGAGAAAGGAACAAGTGGAGAAAGGGAGAGGAAGAGCAAGAAAATAAATATATTACTGTCTTCACATGGAGGAGTGGGGAGAAAGAGAGAGAGAGATCCTGAAGACCAAGACCTTTTTTGCTTGTACAGTCCAAGGGTGTGGCGTCCATCTGGGAATAGGAGGGGGAAATGTGCCAGGATCATGTCTTCCCTCAATGGATAGGCAGAAAGAGACCCGGGGGTGCTGGTTGATAGTAGGCTGAACATGAGCCAGCAGTGTGCCCAGGCAGCCAAGAAGACCAATGGCATCCTGGCCTAGATCAGGAACAGCATGGCCAGCAGGAGCAGGGAAGTCAATGTGCCCCTGTACTCAGCACTGGTTAGGCCACACCTTGACTCTTGTGTCCAGTTCTGAGCCCCTCAGTTCAGGAAAGATGTTGAGTTGCTGGAATGTGTCCAGAGAAGGGCAACAAAGCTGGTGAGGGGTTTGAAGCACAAGCCCCATGAGGAGAGACTGAGAGAGCTGGGGTTGCTTAGCCTAGAGAAGAAGAGGCTCAGGGGAGACCTTATTGCTGTCTACTACTACCTGAAGGGTGGTTGTAGCCAGACAGAGGTTGGTCTCTTCTCGCAGGCAACCAGTGACAGAACAAGAGAACACAGTCTCAAGCTGTGCAAGGGGAGGTTTAGGCTCGATGTTGGGAAGAAATTCTTCACAGAAAGAGTGATTGTCCATTGGAATGGGCTGCCCAGGTAGGTGGTGGAGTCATCATCACTGAAGGTGTTTAAGAAGAGACTGGATGAGGCACTTGGTGCCATGGTTTAATTGATTAGATGGTGTTGGATGATAAGTTGAACTTGATGATCTTGAAGGTCTTTTCCAACCTGGTTGATTCTGTATTCTGTATTCCTCAGAGCAGGCTCCAGCATATAGTGTTTTCAGTGGACTTCTTCTCTACAGGAATTCTTTTCTTCCCTAAGCCTGCCTGACAAACCTGGTGGCCTTCTATGAGCAGGTGACAGCATTAATAGATGAGGGGCGAGCACCTGATGTCATTTACCTGGACTTGAGCAAAGCCTTCGACACTGTCCCGCACCACACCCTGGTCTCCAAACTGGTGGCACATGGGTTTGATGGGTGGACTTCTAGATGGATAAAGAATTGGCTTGATGGCTGCACCCAAAGAGTGGTTGTCAACGGGTCCATGTCCCAATGGAGGCCAGTGACAAGCGGAGTCCCTCAGGGATCAGTCCTGGGACCTGTTGTGTTCAACATCTTTGCGGGTGCCATGGACAGTGGCATCGAGTGCACCCTCAGCAAGTTTGCTGATGACATGAAGCTGTGTGGTGCAGCAGACACGCTGGAGGGAAGGGATGCCATCCAGAGGCACCTTGACAGGCTGGAGAGGTGGGCACAAGCCAACGTCATGAGCTTCAACAAGACCAAGTGCAGGGTCCTGCATCTGGGTGGAGGCAATCCCAGGCACAAATCCAGGCTGGGCAGTGACTGGCTGGAGAGCAGCCCTGAGGAGAGAGACTTGGGGGTGCTGGTGGACGAGAAGCTCAACATGAGCTCTCAATGTGCGCTTGCAGCCCGCAAAGCCAATCAGATCCTGGGCTGCATCAGGAGAAGTGTGACCAGCAGGTCAAGGGAGGTGCTTCTCCCCCTCTACTCAGCTCTGGTGAGACCCCACCTGGAGTACTGCGTCCAGTTCTGGAGCCCCTATTACAGGAGGGATGTGGATGTGCTGGAGCATGTCCAGAGAAGGGCCACGAGGATGATCAGAGGGCTGGAGCACCTCTCCTGTGAGGACAGACTGAAGGAGTTGGGGCTGTTCAGTCTGGAGAAGAGAAGGCTCCGAGGTGACCTCATTGTGGCCTTCCAGTATCTGAAGGGGGCCTACAGGAAGGCTAGGGAGGGACTTCTCAGGATCTCAGGGAGTGATAGGACTAGGGGGAACGGAATGAAGATGGAAATAGGGAGATTCAGGCTAGATGTGAGGAGGAAGTTCTTCAGCATGAGAGTGGTGAAGCCCTGGAATGGGTTATCCAGGGAGGTGGTTGAGGCCCCGTCCCTGGAAGTGTTTAAGCCCAGGCTGGACGAGGCTCTGGCCAGCCTGATCTAGTGCAGGGTGTCCCTGCCCATGGCAGGGGGTTGGAACTAGATGATCCTTGTGGTCCCTTCCAACCCTGACTGATTCTATGATTCTATGATTCTATGATTCTAAGCAGGCATTGCTTGGATATTTTCTTATAAATTTTTTAAATCACATCATCCTCCAGGCGCCTCACTCCTAGTACACATGAGTTGAGGTTTTGCCTCCAGGGAGTCTTAATACATGTTCCTCTATGCTTGAAGAGGTCCAGCACCAGAATTGGCCTCAACTCCTTTACCTCTCACCTGTTCAAACACCACTACACATCCCTGGGCTCATCAGGCCAGAAGGTGCTCTGTTGCATATTTCAGGGGTCTTTCCACCATTCCCTCCCTCTCCTCCCCCCACCCTGGGCAGTAGTCGTCTTATCAGGTGAACCACCCAAGATGTGCTTTCCTTTATTTCACGTTTCACCATACCTCCTGAACCGCTGCTGTCTTGATGGGTAGAGATTATGATAAATATTTGAGAGGCATTGGAAATGCTGCACAGAATTTCTGTGACACGGAAAGCAGAGATGGAATGATATTTGACAGAATGTGTGAGACTTGTGCCTTTAATGAAATAGCAAAGTGGCTATGGGGTCCGTGCCCAGGTGGAGGCCAGTGAGAAGTGGAGTCCCTCAAGGATCAGTACTGGGACCAATCTTGTTTAACATCTTTATTGATGACATGGACAGTGGCAATGAGTGCACCCTCAGTAAGTTTCCAGACAGCATCAAGCTGTGTAATACAGCAGACATGTTGGAGGGAAAGGAGGCCACCCAGAGGGACCTTGACAGGCTGGAGAGGTGGGCCCAGGACAACCTCATGAGGTTCAACAAGACCAAGTGCAAGGTACTGCATCTGGGTGAGGGCAATCTCAAGCACCGATATAGGCTGGGGAGAGACTGGTTTGAGAACAGCCCTAAAGAAAAGGACTTGGGGGTGCTGGTGGATAAGAAGCTCAACATGAGCTCTCAGTGTGCACTTGCAGCCCAGAAGGCCAATCACATCCTGGGCTGCATCAAAAGAAGCTTAGCCAGCAGGTCGAGGGAGGTGATTTTCTCCCTCTACTCTGCTCTGGTGATACCCCACCTGAAGTACTGCTTCCAGTTCTGGAGCACCTATTGCAAGAAGGATCTGCATGTGCTGGAACATATCCAGAGAAGGGCCACAGAGATGATCAGAGGGCTGGAGCTTCTCTCCTATGGAGACAGACAGAGATTTGGGGCTATTAAGTCTGGAGAAGAGAAGGCTCTGAGGCGACCTTATTGTGGCTTTCCACTGTCTGAAGGGGGCCTACAAGAAAGCTGGGGAGGGACTTTTTAGGGTGTCAGGTAATGACAGGACTAGGAGGAATGGAAAAAAATAGCAGAAATGGGTGGATTCAGATTGGATGTTAGGAAGAAGTTTTTCACCATGAGGGTGGTGAGACACTGGAACGGGTTGCCCAGGGGGGTGGTAGAAGCCCCATTGCTGGAGGTTTTTAAGGCCAGGCTGGATGTGACTCTGGGCAGCCTGATTTAGTGTGAAGTGTTCCTGGCCATGGCAGGGGGTTTGGAACTAGATGATCCTTGAGGTCCTTTCCAATCCTAACAATTCTATGACTCTATGATTCAGAGAAGAGGGGCTGACAGACAGAATCAAATTGCTCAAAATCCATTTGAAGAGAACATGTTAATTTTATTATTGTTAGTATACAAGTGTGGCTTTCTGCAGAGGGTTTGAGTTGGGCAGCAAAAAGTCCAGCCATATTCTTGTTCAGTTCCCTCACTGTTATCTGCCAGCAGGTTCAAGGGGGCTGAGGATTCATGCTGTGCTTCTCACACTAGTCCAACATGTGCCCATTTCAGGTGGCCTTCTGTATCAGCTTATCTGCAGCTCTGCTTTCCTGGTTTTGGAGAGCAGTGTGAGAGTAGCCAGCCAAATGCTGGCAGTGAGTATGTCACAGTTTTGTTAGTCTTAACCAAATAAGCTTTAATAAGCATGCTTTTCTGGTTTTGGTGCTCTCCTGCAGCTCAAGTCTGCAAGGCAGCAGCTCACATGATGCCTGTACTTCCTTTGGATAAACTGTCAGGTATGTGGGTTGTTTTTTTTCTCTTCCCCTCTAGGATAATTTGAGTTGAAGAAGATACTTTGAAGATAGATGCAATATTCCAGCTGTGTGGAGTGAACAGAGAACTGGGCTACAAAATTATCTCATACCTGTGTTTTTGGGGTTAGTTTCAATTCACCCACTACCATCTAATTCCCTCTGTACTTCCCAAGGATGAGTATATTTTGCATAGTTAAGGACATCTCTTCTAAAGAGATTTTCCCTCTTTATTATTCCTTCCTTTTACACTCTTTATATCTGAATAAGAAAAGAAGACTTACTGCCTTCTCCTTTTCTTGTCATCAAGAGATAATTGAATAATCATGGAGATACACTCAAAAACATCTCCAGTCACTGATGACAAATTCAGCTGTGAAAACAGTTTTATTCATTTCCTATAGTCCTGATTACTGTCTTGTGCATACTGTGCAAATTCTGCTGAATTCCCCATTGGCATATGCCACTTCTTTATACTCCTGACCAAGACTCAATGCATCCCTGTAGCCAGCTTGTTTCAAGGGAGCAATTGCAGACCCAAAGGAAAAGTAGAATAAATGAAAATGTTAGTCCACAGTAAATTTTAGAACAGTGTCTCAATTCTCTACAACCTTAGTGAAAGCAGCTCAGATAAAGGAGTGAAATAACTCTGTCCTACCTTCCTCTACCCTCTTTATTCCTGCCCCTTCCCACACTTCTCTGACAGCTGAAATTGAGGACAAATCTGTCATTAAATATTCGTTAATGCTCGGTTTTCTGATGGCAGCTATATGCCAATTGGATAAGGATGCAGTGCAAATGTTTGGAGGAGCAACACCATTTTTGTGGGTTTTGTTTGGTATTTTTTCCCTTCTTTCTGTACACACTTCTCTTCCTCTTTGATTCACTGAGAGAGAAAAAGTGATAAGCCTTTGATGTTACATACTGCTCATTACACAGTATTTTTTTCCTCCCAACAAGCTCTAAGACTAAGTACTCACTGCTTTTTGCTTTGATGAGTGTTAACTAGCCAACTGGTCATCACCATCATAGTGTCAGTCAGGGTTGGAAGGGACCACAAGGATCATCTAGTTCCAACCCCCCTGCCATGGGCAGGGACACCCTAGACTAGATCAGGCCAGCCAGAGCCTCATCCAGCCTGGGCTTAAACACTTCCAGGGATGGGGCCTCAACCACCTCCCTGGATAACCCATTCCAGGGCTTCACCACTCTCATGCTGAAGAACTTCCTCCTCACATCTAGCCTGAATCTCCACACCTCCAGCTTCATTCCATTCCCACTAGTCCTATCACTCCCTGAGATCCTGAGAAGTCCCTCCCCAGCCTTCCTGTAGGCCCCCTTCAGATACTGGAAGGCCACAATGAGGTCACCTCGGAGCCTTCTCTTCTCCAGACTGAACAGCCCCAACTCCTTCAGTCTGTCCTCACAGGAGAGGTGCTCCAGCCCTCTGATCATCCTCGTGGCCCTTCTCTGGACACGCTCCAGCACGTCCACATCCCTCCTGTAATAGGGGCTCCAGAACTGGACGCAGTACTCCAGGTGGGGTCTCACCAGAGCTGAGTAGAGGGGGCAGAAGCACCTCCCTTGACCTGCTGGTCACACTTCTCCTGATGCAGCCCAGGATCTGATTGGCTTTCCGGGCTGCAAGTGCACATTGAGAGCTCATGTTGAGCTTCTCGTCCACCAGCACCCCCAAGTCTCTCTCCTCAGGGCTGCTCTCCAGCCAGTCCCTGCCCAGCCTGTATTTGTGCCTGGGATTGCTTCGACCCAGATGCAGGACCCTGCACTTGGTCTTATTGAAGCTCATGACGTTGGCTTGTGCCCACCTCTCCAGCCTGTCAAGGTGCCTCTGGATGGCATCCCTTCCCTCCAGCGTGTCTGCTGCGCCACACAGTTTGGTGTCATCAGCAAACTTGCTGAGGGTGCACTCGATGCCACTGTCCATGGCACCCGCAAAGATGTTGAACACAACAGGTCCCAGGACTGATCCCTGAGGGACTCCGCTTGTCACGGGCCTCCATTGGGACATGGACCCACTGACAGCCACTCTTTGGGTGCAGCCATCAAGCCAGTTCTTTATCCATCTAGTGGTCCATCCATCAAACCCATGTGTCACCAGTTTGGAGACCCAGGGTGTGGTGCGGGACAGTGTCGAAGGCTTTGCTCAAGTCCAGGTAAACGACATCAGTTGCTCGCCCCTCATCTATTAATGCTGTCACCTGCTCATAGAAGGCCACCAGGTTTGTCAGGCAGGATTTGCCCTTCGCAAAGCCATGCTGACTGTTCCCTATCACCTCTTCTCTGTTCTTCTGAGTCAGTAGTGCCTCCAGGAGGATCTGCTCCATGATCTTTCCAGACACAGAGGAGAGACTGACTGGCCTGTAGTTCCCCGGTTCCTCCTTCTTACCCTTTTTGAAAATGGGAGTAAAGTTTCCCCTTTTCCAGTCTGTGGGGACTTCCCCAGTCTGCCAAGACTTTTGGAATAGAATAGAGAGGGGTTTAGCAACCTCATCTGCCAGTTCTCTCAGTACCCATCGGTGTATCCCAGGCAATGACTTGTTAGCAAAATGAGAAGAGCTGGTAATACTGACATGATACTGTTGTCTGGAGTGAATTTGAAGGAGCAGATCAGGATCTGATGAGCATGGTGGCTGAAATAAAGGAAGAGGTAGAAAGGCTAAGAGCTATAAGAGACAGTGAAAGGAACACTGACTATTCCCAAAATCAAACTGCTACTAAACCAGAACAGGGGGTAACTCTTAGTGGAGCAGGGAGTTTGATACCCTCCCATCAGCAAGCCTCTCAGCCTCCCTGCAGTAACCCACATGAGCAGGGCCAATGGGAGCTGGTCTCTGCCCCACGGAAGAAATGCAGACGGAGCAAGCATGCTACTTGGAGCAGCACACTGCTTACAGTGCAATTGCAGAGTAGGTATGAGGCTCTGCAGGAGGAACAGGTCATAGGTGAGGATGAGGACTCAAGGAAAACAGAAATTGCACCAATGACAGGTTGCCTCAGGCCAGCCATCAAAACTAGTCTGAAAAAGAAACCTCATAGAGTCATTGTTATAGGAGACTCCCCACTGAAGGGAGAAGAGGGTCCAATATGCAGACCAAACCCATTTCATAGAGAGATCTGCTGCCTCCCTGGTGCCCAAGTAAAGGACATAGTAGGCAAAATTCCCAAACTCGTGAGTCCTTCAGACTACTATCTACTGCTGGTCTTTCAGGTGGGTAGTGACGATGCAACAATGCGAGGATCACAATCAATTAAAAGAGATTTCAGAACCATAGGGCATCTGCTAAAGGGATCAGGAGCTCAAGTTGTGTTGTCTGCTATCCCTCTAATGTCAGTGATGGATGAGGGAACATTGAGGAAGAGCCAACAGGTCAATTCATGGCTACAGGGCTGGTGCCATCGACAGGGATTTGGGTTCTACAATCATGGTTTGGTTTACAAGGCAGCAGAGCTGCAAACAACTAATGGGACATAGACGGGGATAAGGATCCTGGGGCAGGAATTGGCAGGGCTCATTGACAAGGCTTTAAACTAGATTTGAAGGGGGAGGTGTTAATAGTATCCTGTTGGCCTGTGACAAACAGAGGGGCAGCTCACCTGAGGCAGAGGGATGGAGAGCTGGTAAGGGCTCTCAACTTGCTGCCCTGAGGCAAGACACAAATGACACACCAGGACATTCTGTGGAAACCAAGGGGAATTGGCACAAGAGGACGACAGGGCCAGCCCAGCTGAAGTGCTTCTATGCAAATGCACGCAGCTTGGGCAACAAACAAGATGAGTTAAGGGCCACCGTGATGCTGGGATGCCATGACATAGTGGCTATTACTGAAACTTGGTGGTATGATTCCCATGACTGGAATGTAGGGATAGACGGGTGTAAGCTCTTTAGGAGGATAGGCAGGGAAGGAGAGGAGGAGGTGTTGCCCTCTATGTCAATAACCAGCTGGAATCAGCAGAACTCCACCTGGGGAGTCATGATGAGTTGGTTGAGAGTGTATGGGTTAGAATCAAAGGCAAGACAGGGGAAGGAGATATTACTGTGGGGGTCTCCTACAGGCCACCTGACCAGCAGAACCAAGCAGATGAGGCCCTCCACAGGCAAGCAGCTTTCAGGTCACAAGCCCTGGCCCTCATGGGGGATTTCAACCACCCTGACATCTGCTGGAGGGACGACACAGCAAGGCATCAGCAATCCAGGATGTTCCTGGACTGCATAGAAGAAAACTTCCTCCTCCAAATGGTAGAGGAACCAACAAGAAAAGGTGCTATGCTGGGTCTTGTTCTCACCAACAGGGAAGGGCTGGTAACCAATGTGAGGCTCAGAGACGGCCTTGGCTGCAGTGACCATGAAGCAGTTGAATTTAATCTCCTCAGGGCCATCAGAAGGACCTATTCAAGCTTATGACGCTAGACTTTAGGCATGCAGACTTCGATCGCTTCAGGGATCTGCTAGCCAAAGTGTCATGGGACGAAGCCCTGGAGGGAAGAAGGACCCAGGACAGCTGGTCAGTATTCAAGGACCACCTCCTCTGTGTCCAGGAGCTATGTACACCTACAAGGAGAAAAGCAGGAAAGAATGCTAGGAGGCCTGCCTGGATGAAGAAGGAGCTACTGGACACACTATTACTTAAAAAGAAACTGGATAGGATGTGGAGGGAAGGACAGATAGAACAGGGGGTATATAAGGACGCTGCCCAAGCAGCAAGAGGCCTGGTTAGGAAAGCCAAAGCTGAGTTCGAATTGAATCTAGCCAGGGAGGTTAAAGGGAACACTAAGAATTTCTGTAGGTATGTTAATGGCAAGAAGAAGACTAGGGAAGGTGTGGGCCCCTCAGAAAGGAAAGTGGTGAATTAGTCACAAGTGATGTGGAAAAGGCTGAGGTACTCAATCACTTCTTTACCTCAGTCTTCACTGCAAGGGCCTCCAGCCACACTCCTGGTGTCATGGAAGACGATGCCAGGGACAGGGAGGAAGAACTGCCCATCATAAGTGAAGCTCAGCTTCGTGATCACCTGAAGAACCTGTGAGTGTTCAAGTCCATGGGACCCGACGGGATACACCCATGGGTACTGAGAGACCTGGCAGATGAGGTTGCCAAACCCCTCTCTATTCTATTCCAAAAGTCTTGGCAGACTGGGGAAGTCCCCACAGACTGGAAAAGGGGAAACTTTACTCCCATTTTCAAAAAGGGTAAGAAGGAGGAACCGGGGAACTACAGGCCAGTCAGTCTCACCTCTGTGCCCGGAAAGATCATGGAGCAGATCCTCCTGGAGGCACTACTGACTCAGAAGAACAGAGAAGAGGTGATAGGGAACAGTCAGCATGGCTTTGCGAAGGGCAAATCCTGCCTGACAAACCTGGTGGCCTTCTATGAGCAGGTGACAGCATTAATAGATGAGGGGCGAGCAACTGATGTCGTTTACCTGGACTTGAGCAAAGCCTTCGACACTGTCCCGCACCACATCCTGGTCTCCAAACTGGTGACACATGGGTTTGATGGGTGGACTTCTAGATGGATAAAGAACTGGCTTGATGGCTGCACCCAAAGAGTGGCTGTCAACGGGTCCATGTCCCAATGGAGGCCCGTGACAAGCGGAGTCCCTCAGGGATCAGTCCTGGGACCTGTTGTGTTCAACATTTTTGTGGGTGCCATGGACAGTGGCATCGAGTGCACCCTCAGCAAGTTTGCTGATGACACCAAGCTGTGTGGCGCAGCAGACACGCTGGAGGGAAGGGATGCCATCCAGAGGCACCTGGACAGGCTGGAGAGGTGGGCACAAGCCAACGTCATGAGCTTCAACAAGACCAAGTGCAGGGTCCTGCATCTGGGTCGAAGCAATCCCAGGCACAAATCCAGGCTGGGCAGGGACTGGCTGGAGAGCAGCCCTGAGGAGAGAGACTTGGGGGTGCTGGTGGACGAGAAGCTCAACAGGAGCTCTCAATGTGCACTTGCAGCCCGCAAAGCCAATCAGATCCTGGGCTGCATCAGGAGGGGTGTGGCCAGCACGTCAAGGGAGGTGCTTCTCCCCCTCTACTCAGCTCTGGTGAGACCCCACCTGGAGTACTGCGTCCAGTTCTGGAGCCCCTATTACAAGAGCGATCTGGAGATGCTGGAAGGTGTCCAGAGAAGAGCCACAAGGATGATCAGAGGGCTGGAGCACCTCTCCTGTGAGGACAGACTGAAGGAGTTGGGGCTGTTCAGTCTGGAGAAGAGAAGGCTCCGAGGTGACCTCATTGTGGCCTTCCAGTATCTGAAGGGGGCCTACAGGAAGGCTAGGGAGGGACTGCTCAGGCTATCAGGGAGTGATAGGACTAGGGGGAATGGAATGAAGCTGGAGGTGTGGAGATTCAAGCAGGATGTGAGGAAGAAGTTCTTCCCCATGAAAGTGGTGAAGCCCTGGAATGGATTTTCCAGGGAGGTGGTTGAGGCCCCATCCCTGGAATTGTTTAAGCCCAGGCTGGATGAGGCTTTGGCCAGCCTGATCTAGTCTAGGGTGTCCCTGCCCATGGCAGGGGGCCTGGAACTAGATGATCCTTGTGGTCCCTTCCAAACCCTCACTGATAATATGGTACTATGAACTGGATTCTCTCATACAAGTTCTTGTAATGAAATTTAAGTAATCAGTCCCATAATTTCTGCTATTAGTTTTAGCTAGACTAGGAAAGGTCAATGCCCTGGCAAGCAATGATTCACAAATAACAGGTGCAGCTATTTTCTATTATACTGCCATGGGACGCTACCCTGTCACTTTTATTTACTGAATCAATCCACCAATGTCCAGCAGGAGAACAACAGTTAAATGGCGATTAATTGTAGGCTGATGTGCAGATGAAACAAATCTCCAAAGGGACCATAAACCTTTGTTCTTAGCTTGCTCTGGCTCATGCAATGGGATTAGCTGTTAATCACTCACTGTTTCATGTTCTTATTAAAAATTTACTATACTGATCATCCCAGATGACTTATATCCAATCAGGGCATGGTTGTGGTTGCTTTTATTATTATTATTATTATTATTGTTGTTGTTGTTGTTGTTGTTGTTGTTGTTATTTGTTATTTTTTTAATTTTCAGTACTGTCATCGAAGATTTTCATGGTGAAACAAGCAATTAAGACAGGGAATATAACGATGTGCATGGTGTATATTTGTTGTGTTAGGAATGGGAGATTTTGAAAGATTGTTTTATAAAAATATTTCTCTTTTTATTACAGGCTTTGGATTGTTTAGTTTTATTCATACTATGGCTTTTGATATTCATTTGTGAGGATGTATGCTCAGAGATCAGAAATGGAAATGCGTGAACTGGCAATTGAATGACGCAATGACATGTATCAGTCATGGTCCTGTCTTGATTTTGGAATTCTACATCATGGAGAGCCTAAAAGATCCGAGTAAGCTCTGACACCTCTGATATAAACCAAGAATTTTCTTTTGCTGCAGCTGGTCAGCAGAATCTTTGTATATACTCTCTGAAGTCATCTGTTTAAGGTTATCTAGATCCTTTGTGAAAATAAAACTTCTATGGAGAATCCATCCACACATATACACAAGCATTTTCTCTTTGATAGTTGTCATTGTTAAGTTCTGGTTTTAATCCATTTACACACAATCCAGTCACAAGCACCCAGTGAGAGCTAAAGAATTGATTTAGAAATAAAGCTTTTCTACTGGTTCCAATGTTTTAAAATGTAAAATTAATCAAATTGGTACGTTCTTAGCAAGTTATTTTTCTAGGCACCTTACTACTCTCCAAACAAGTTTGAAAGACAGTTTATGTAACATAAGGAGTTGATCTGCGGGAGGGTAGAGAAGCTTTGCAGAGGGACCTTGACAGGCTGGACAAATGGGCAGAACCCAACGGCATGAGATTTAACACATCCAACTGCCGGGTTCTGCACATTGGCCACAGAAATCCCCATGCAGTGCACATCACAAGTGATGTGGAAAAGGCTGAGGTACTCAATCACTTCTTTACCTCAGCCTTCACTGCAAGGGCCTCCAGCCACACACCTGGTGTCATGGCAGATGACGCCAGGGACAAGGAGGAAGAACTGCCCATCATAAGTGAAGCACAGGTTTGTGATCACCTGAAGAACGTGAAAGTGTTCAAGTCCATGGGACCCGACGGGATACACCCACGGGTGCTGAGAGAACTGGCAGAGGAGGTTACCAAGCCCCTCTCTATTCTATTCCAAAAGTCATGGCAGAGTGGGGAAGTCCCCACAGACTGGAAAAGGGGAAACATTGCTCCCGTTTTCAAAAAGGGTAAGAAGGAGGAACTGGGGAACTACAGGCCAGTCAGTCTCACCTCTGTGTCTGGAAAGATCATGGAGCAGATCCTCCTGGAGGCACTACTGACTCAGAAGAACAGAGAAGAGGTGATTTGGAACAGTCAGCATGCCTTTGCGAAGGGCAAATCCTGCCTGACAAACCTGGTGGCCTTCTATGAGCAGGTGACAGCATTAATAGATGAGGGGCTAGCAACTGATGTCGTTTACCTGGACTTGAGCAAAGCCTTTGACACTGTCCCGCACCACCTCCTGGTCTCCAGGCTGGTGACACATGGGTTTGATGGGTGGACCACTAGATAGATAAAGAATTGGCTTGAT
Organism: Picus viridis; assembly: GCA_033816785.1. Lineage (NCBI taxonomy): Eukaryota > Metazoa > Chordata > Aves > Piciformes > Picidae > Picus > Picus viridis. The sequence continues at coordinate 94,400,896 of CM066606.1, read as the reverse complement.
GGCCGCACCCAAAGAGTGGCTGTCAACGGGTCCATGTCCCAATGAAGGCCCGTGACAAGCAGAGTCCCTCAGGGATCAGTCCTGGGACCTGTCTTGTTCAACATCTTTGTGGGTGACATGGACAGTGGCATCGAGTGCACCCTCAACAAGTTTGCTGATGACACCAAGCTGTGTGGCGCAGCAGACACGCTGGAGGGAAGGGATGCCATCCAGAGGCACCTTGACAGGCTGGAGAGGTGGGCACAAGCCAACGTCATGAGCTTCAACAAGACCAAGTGCAGGGTCCTGCATCTGGGTCGAGGCAATCCCAGGCACAAATCCAGGCTGGGCAGGGACTGGCTGGAGAGCAGCCCTGAGGAGAGAGACTTGGAGGTGCTGGTGGACGAGAAGCTCAACATGAGCTCTCAATGTGCACTTGCAGCCCGGAAAGCCAATCAGATCCTGGGCTGCATCAGGAGAAGTGTGACCAGCAGGTCAAGGGAAGTGATTCTCCCCCTCTACTCAGCTCTGGTGAGACCCCACCTGGAGTACTGCGTCCAGTTCTGGAGCCCCTATTACAGGAGGGATGTGGACATGCTGGAGCGTGTCCAGAGAAGGGCCACGAGGATGATCAGAGGGCTGGAGCACCTCTCCTATGAGGACAGACTGAAGGAGTTGGGGCTGTTCAGTCTGGAGAAGAGAAGGCTCCGAGGTGACCTAATTGTGGCCTTCCAGTATCTGAAGGGGGCCTACAGGAAGGCTGGGGAGGGACTTCTCAGGATCTCAGGGAGTGATAGGACTAGGGGGAATGGAATGAAGCTGGAAATGGGGAGATTCAGGCTAGATGTGAGGAGGAAATTCTTCAGCATGAGAGTGGTGAAGCCCTGGAATGGGTTATCCAGGGAGGTGGTTGAGGCCCCATCCCTGGAGGTGTTTAAGACCAGGCTGGACGAGGCTCTGGCCAGCGTGATCTAGTGTGGGGTGTCCCTGCCCATGGCAGGGGGCTGGAACTAGATGATCCTTGTGGTCCCTTCCAACCCTGACTGATTCTATGATTCTATGATTCTATGATTCTATGATTCTATGATTCTATGATTCTATGATTCTATGATTCTATGATTCTATGATTCTATGATTCTATGATTTAGCTGCAAGAGTTTCTCATGTAGACATGGACTCTGATCCTGATCTCGACTGGAAACACCGAGGTGAGATATTCTTAGCTCGGTGGGCTCACGATTCGTCAGGACATCAAGGCAGAGATGCAACCTACCAGTGGGCTCGTGACAGATCCATAGACATTTCCATGGATGCTATCACGCAAGTCATCCATGACTGTGACATTTGTGCTGCTATTAAGCAGGCAAAGAGACTTAAGCCCTTATGGTTTGGTGACAGATGGTCCCAGTACAAGTATGGTGAAGCTTGGCAAGTTGACTACATCACTCTACCACGTTCTCGTTCTGGTAAGCAGTATGTGCTTACTATGGTAGAGGCAAACACTGGATGGTTGGAAACTTACCCAGTTCCACGTGCAACTGCACGCAACACCATTCTTGGTCTGGAGAGACAAATCCTGTGGAGACATGGAACTCCAGAGAGGATTGAATCAGACAACGGAACTCATTTCAAAAACAACCTTGTAAAGAGCTGGGCCAAAGAGCATGGCATTGAGTGGATATTCCACATCCCCTACTATGCACCAGCTGCAGGGAAGATTGAACGCTACAACGGTTTGTTGAAGACCACTCTTAAAGCCATGGGGGGTGGATCTTTGAAAAACTGGGAAAAGCATTTAGCACAAGCAACCTGGCTGGTAAATAGTAGAGGTTCAGTGAACCGAGCTGGACCTGCACATTCAGATCTGCTACAGAAAGTGGAAGGTGATAGAGTTCCTGTTGTTAGAGAAAGGAATTTGTTAGGTAAAACTGTTTGGGTATTTTCTCCCTCAGGAGAGGCTAAACCTGTCCGAGGGGTGGTTTCAGCTGAAGGTCTGAGTCACACTTATTGGGTAATGCAAGAGAATGGTGAAATTCAGTGTATTCCTCAAAGAAATTTAACTTTAGCTGAAAGAGTTTAAATTCAGAGTGTTGTACAGCTACATCGAGCCCAAAGGAAGAATCCCTGAGGAATCTACAGTGCATGAACCCTGAGAATCCTGAGAGCCCTGAGTCAACTGAGAGTCCCTGTTTTCCTGTTTCCTGTTTTTCCTTTTCTTCGCTTCGACTGCGAAGAGACAAACTGTTTTCCATTGTTCTTGTCTTGGAGTTCTGAATCATCTACACCTGAGGATAGCTGGAATGGATTATGACCTTTACTTAGAAACTGTAGATACTGTTTTATATTGAATGGACAGTATGAACAGCCAATGAAATGGTTTAGCAGGGGTGGATTGTGACTGGTTTAGGCTGTGCCTTTAAGAAATGGACACTTTCTGAACACTCTGGCTGAATGTTTGTGATATTTGAATGAAAACAAAGATATGCTAAACCAATTTCATTGGTAGAATGCAGCTGAAAGTTTTAGCTTAGTCTGTCAGTCTGGGCAGTCTGCTCTTCTTCTCTCTGTCCTGTGAGTTGGCCTGTTTCTCTCTCTGGAGCAACAGCTTGCTGGGCAGGAGTGACCTTGCTAACCAGATAAGAAAACTAACTCTTGCATTCACTTTGAGCTTAACAGAATTTTACCCTTTTAATTACCTTCCTTTCTTCCCAATCACCTCTTCACTATTCTTCTGAGTCAGTAGTGCCTCCAGGAGGATCTGCTCCATGATCTTTCCGGGCACAGAGGTGAGACTGACTGGCCTGTAGTTCCCCGGTTTCTCCTTCTTGCCCTTTTTGAAAATGGGAGTAAAGTTTTCCCTTTTCCAGTCTGTGGGGACTTCCCCAGTCTGCCAAGACTTTTGGAATAGAATAGAGAGGGGTTTGGCAACCTCATCTGCCAGGTCTCTCAGCACCCATGGGTGTATACTGTCGGGTCCCATGGACTTGAACACTTTCACGTTCTTCAGGTGATCACAAACCTGTGCTTCACTTATGATGGGCAGTTCTTCCTCCCCGTCCCTGGCATCGTCTGCCATGACACCAGGAGTGTGGCTGGAGGCCCTTGCAGTGAAGGCTGAGGTAAAGAAGTGATTGAGTACCTCAGCCTTTTCCACATCACTTGTGACTAATTCACCACTTTCCTTTCTGAGGGGCCCACACCTTCCCTAGTCTTCTTCTTGCCATTAACATACCTGTAGAAATTTTTAGTGTTCGCTTTAACCTCCCTGACTGGATTCAATTCAAACTCTGCTTTGGCTTTTCTAACCAGGCATCTTGATGCTCGGGCAGCTTCCTTATATACCCCCTGTTCTATCTGTCCTTCCCTCCACATCCTATCCAGTTTCTTTTTAAGTAATAGTGTGTCCAGTAGCTCCTTCTTCATCCAGGCAGGCCTCCTAGCATTCTTTCCTGCTTTTCTCCTTGTAGGTATACATAGCTCCTGGACACAGAGGAGGTGGTCCTTGAATACTGACCAGCTGTCCTGGGTCTCTTCCCTTCAGGGCTTCGTCCCATGACACTTTGGCTAGCAGATCCCTGAAGCGATCGAAGTCTGCATGCCTAAAGTCTAGCGTCATAAGCTTGAATAGGTCCTCCTGATGGCCCTGAGGAGATTAAATTCAACTGCTTCATGGTCACTGCAGCCAAGGCCGTCTCTGAGCCTCACATTGGTTACCAGCCCTTCCCTGTTGGTAAGAACAAGGTCCAGCGTAGCACCTTTTCTTGTTGGTTCCTCGACCATTTGGAGGAGGAAGTTTTCTTCTATGCAGTCCAGGAACATCCTGGATTGCTGATGCCTTGCTGTGTTGTCCCTCCAGCAGATGTCAGGGTGGTTGAAATCCCCCATGAGGGCCAGGGCTTGTGACCTGGAAGCTGCTTCTATTTGCCTGTTTCACCCCATTCTCCCAATGAGGGATGTGGCCTCAACCACCTCTCTGGGGAACACATTCCAGTATTTTTATACCCTTACTGAAAAGAGCTTCCTCCTGATGTCTAACCTAAATCTACCCTGCCCTAGTTTAAAATATATAGATAAATAGATTTTTTCCTGCAACAAAGAGATTGCCTTTGTCCTATCTGCAACTCAGCCTCAACTCCAATCAGAGTGCTGTGGAGTGCATTTCTATCAATATGTAGCTCTACACATCTCAAAACATGCCAGCACATTTCAAGAAGCATCACAGGTAGCTGACATATTACACTTTTTTGTCCCTGCCTCCTGCTCTCCCAGTCTTCATCCTTCCATTTCTTGTTTTTTAATACACTAGACTCCTTCTAAGTATCACCATGCAATTACCCTTGAAAAGTATCACAGCTATGACACATCAAATACTTTTTTATTTGTTTGTTTGTTTATATAGTACGTTCATGACCAATACACACTAGTCAGTAGCCTTGACATTAGCTTGGCAGTGTAACACAGGTATGTTTCCTTGATCCATAATAGACTTTCCCAAGTGACCTTAGAAAAACTGGCTGAAATCCCTTTGTCTTCCATTTCCCTCTGTGAAATAAGATTAATCCGTTGGTACCTACTAAGACAGCTGCAAGGTTAAACACATTGATAACTATAGGTCTGAACAAGTATGATTTTGTTTGGTTGATTTTCTTTTGGCACAAGTTTATTTGTTCAAGAGAAATTACTCTTCTAATTAAATAAACAAGCAATCTAAAATCCTTTCATGACATTTCACACGGTTAGCTAGTGCTTAAAAATTCAAAAGTATAATCATGATTAACTATTGTTTTTTGACTTCATTACTAATTTCCACTCTTCCACAGCTGTACGTAACACTTGACTGAGACACAAGAAAGCCAAAACTGGTACTCTCTGAATGGACATACAATATGACAAACAATTACTGTCTAATAAAAACTTCTCCTCCTGGGCATCTCTTTCTACTTTTCAGTATTGTCACCCAATAAGAAATGATGCATAGATGCTCTTTAAAGCCTGGATCACATAAAGCAGCTAAGACATGTTTGGGAGGATCCTCTGCTCTGGAAATTCTTGTGTCATTGTCACACACAGTACATGAAGCATCTATCAACTTCACATCAGAAACAATATTCTCCTTCTTTGAAAAGCTCGTCCTAAGGGTTTGAAGCATGTGTCCCCGAAGACTAATGATGAGTGCTGTTGTTTGATTGATAGAAACTATTTTTTTTCTTGAAACCATATAAGAACAAATATAGGAACACAAAAAAATCCACCACTTCTTATGCACTGAGACATCAGTGAAAGCAGTGACCCCCATGAGAAAAAAGGGGTGTTGATTTTCAAAAGGGGTAGCATACAAAATAGAGAAATCAGGGGCACAAAGTACAATGGGGTGGTCATACTTTGCCCAAATACCAGTCTGAGGATCATATTGGTAAGTTGCCAAGAGCTGAAGGGCTGCATTGAATTTACATTAAATGGAGCAGATGGCATCAGCTGCCCTCAACTTTAATGTTGTAATGTGGCCTACAGAATAAATCTGTGCAAAACTTTTCTAATTAGATCTGAAACAACATGCCTCATCCATTTCCCAATAGCATAGTCTTTCTGGTGGCATTTCTGCAATTCTGCTCCTAGTCCTAGCCAAGAGAGACAGTATCAGAAGTTCAAAGAAATTAAAATTAAAAACACACACAGTCATACATTCATTTTTTTTTTCAGTAATGCATGGAAGTCTAGCATTGATCTCCATCAACCTGTAAAATATAGATTTCCTTGTAACAAAAATTTGTTATTGCCTTTGATAAATGTGAACGTCTGAACAAACTAGGCAGTGATACCGATGAAGTCTGGTTGGAGGTAGAAGAGTAGAACCATGATTCAGTTCTGCTCTGAAATTGACTAGGTAAACTCAGTGAAACCACTTAAGGTGAAATTTGCCTGTTTCGTCATACATCAAATTAAATTATCTGGAATAGTCAATAAGCCATGCTTTATCTGTATTCATGCAATTCATTGTCAGACTGTGTGAACATTTCCCACAATAATTAAACAGATGACACCATAAATAATTCCATTACACCAACAATTTCTGACAACAGCTGTTAATTCACTCTCCATAGTGCAACTCAATAGCAGGTTATGGTGTTTAGCAGTTACGAAACTTGCCCACTTTTATTTCCTAGGATAAATTCTTCAAAGTATATACTTATTTAATGCATTTTCACATAATTTCATTACAGATATACTTTCCTTATCTCTGCTTTACATAATGAGATAAAATTATGTATTCATGTTTAGAACTATTATTAATAATAATTACTCAATATATATGAATAATGTGCTTAAATTTTAATAGTAATCACCAGACTTTTACAACTGCTGGGATTATGTGTAAACATATATTTGAAAAATAAAATAAGGTAAAATGAGTAACTAAGCAAAAATAAAATTGCCATTTGATTACTTTGTGCCGGAGCATTTGAGCCAGATTTTCCTTTTGTGGAATTCCAACATCAGAATTAAATAAGGTCTGCTATTTTTTCTTTCTATGAAACATACAGGGCGTCATGACCCTGTCCTCCCCTTACCAGCCCTGGTCAACAGGGGTTGTGGAGGGCTGCCATGCTATGCTTCAAATAATTCACTTGGAGTAAATGAAGGTGAGATGTAGCTAAATGCCTCATGAGCTGCATTTATTAGATGGAAACTGGAGCAGATGGAAAATAGAAGGGAAAAGCAGTGGGAAAAATACATATCATAGAGGTGGGATACTACCATTTCCCTGGCTTCAAAATTGTGGCATTGTTGCAGGAGCAGTTCCAAGTTTCTTGGCAGAGTCATGGGAGCAGGAATATGCCATGTGGTGTTGTCTAGATGGTAGGCACATGTCTTGTCTCCAGGCAGTGAGTAAAGTGGTTAGACAGAGCCATGCCACGTGGCTTTTCTCCGGGATGCAGGCAGCCTGGGCGAGAGCTGAGTGGAGCAGCTGGGCAGTGGTACAGGTTGCCTGCCTCAGAGGCCTCTAAGGCACACAGGCAGCAGTGACCAGGCAGGGCTGTGCCATGTGACTTGTCTCCAGGCTACCAGCCAAGGTGCAGGGCCAAGCAGAGCACTGGGGAATGCATGGCCTCCTCCAATCACTTTCCTCCTCCTGCTTCCCCAGAAGTCCCTCCAGCATGTGTAATTTTTCCTGTCCTTGCAGCACGCACAGAGCAGGACAGCATTCCTAGGGCTGCAGAGTGCAGTGTGCACATCTGCCATTCAGCAGCACTGTTTGAAACAATGAAGACATGTGGGGTCTCACATGGGGATAATGTGTCTTTTTCAATTTACAAATAATTGCATGCATTTATTGGTCAAAAAGGTAATTGAAGGAGGACAAAAGGAGAAAGGTTGCAAATAAATAAAATTGACTTTTTGTGCATAGATCACTAAAATAATACTAGTTATTTGTGCATTGGACTTTATTTCTTTCCTACACCTACCTCATCTAATTACAATAATAAAGAATATGATACTGTGATCAAAAAGAAAACAATCCAGAGAACCAAAATTTCTTCTGGATGGTACAAAAGTGAACAAAAATAAAGCATAAGGGCAACAAGAAGGTCAACAAAGCTAGTGAAGGGTCTATAGAATGAGTTTTATGAAGACTGGCTGATGGAGCTGTGGTCTCTTAGTCTGGAGAAGAGGAAGTTGAGGGGAGACCTTACTGATCTCTACAGCTACCTGAAAGGTGTTTGTGGCAAGGTGGGGGTTCATCTCTTCTCCCAAGTAACTGGTGACAGGACAAGAGACAATAGCCTGAAGTTTCATTAG